>OW240914.1:289935668-290030727 GCA_933207985.1 Pelobates cultripes
AGTGTCTAAACAAACAGCTCTGTGTTTGAAGGCTGTAAAGCAGAGGGTAGACCCCACTGATAAGAGACAGATCTTGTTCCTGAAAGGAACTCCACCACACCGTATATGACAGCTGACGTCAACGGGAGGAGTGGAGAGCAAGCATAGAGTCTGGAGACGTTTGGCACAAGAAGACATACATCGAGGACACACGCCAAGCTGTTTATGCACTGTCTTTTAATGGTGTTTAATAAATATTTTGGCTAAGGGGTATCACGCTATTTGGATTCCCTTGTTCTCATGCTCTAGTCTATGCGTGGTGGAGTTCCTTCCAGAGAGAAGATTTGTCTCTTATTAGTGGAGTCAACCCTCTCCCCTACAGCCTTAGAGATCTAGAGCTGTTTTTTTAGGCTCTGGTCCATGTGAGTTTGTTACCATTTTCGCCGTTTGCCTACTTGTTTGGCAAAGGGGTGGTTTTATTATTTTTCATATTTTGGGGTTTTCTGCACCAAATGAGTTTTTTGGAACATTTTTATGAGTTTAAGTATATTGTGAGCGTAGCACATATTGTGGTAGTTTTTTAATAAATGTATTATACGGTCCATGTATTATGCATGCAGCTATTTGAATTATTGTGTGGGTTTGTTTTTGTTTTCATGGGAAGCGCCGTATACATTCTTCACATATTGTGAATTTTTTGGTTTTTGAAAAACTAGAACTACAGTTAGGGTCTGTGTTCAAATGATTAATTGATTTAAGAAATTCATTCGGTTTTACCAAACCCTAATCTAACATTTAATCTAATTATATATTCTTAAAGGGGTACCTCAAGTAATATAAGCACTATAACACACTGTAGGGGTTGTGATCCCATGATTATTTAGCAATAGTTTATCCTCTCACCTGGGACCCCACCAGGCTCAGAGAGTCCAGTTAACATTCATTGTCTGAGAGCATTAGGTGACTGTTCACTTTCTGTAAATGACAGACTGTACATGAAAATTTGGGCATAATTGACATTAGCCACTCCAGAAGTCTTGTTCCGGCCTCACTGATGATGCCCCTATGACGCTATCAAACATGGTGTTATGCCTCTCGCAGCAAAGGAGTTAAACTATGTATGTGCAGTGCTTTAAAGCAAAACACTGCACATTTGGACTTAAGACACTATGACCACTTCAAATCACTGAAGTGGTTGTAGTGTTTGGACTAACATTCTAATTTTTTTTTATAATAACCCTAGTACTAATTTCCTAAATTTGACTTTCTAAACCTAAAATTAATCTGCTAAATTTGACTTATTGATGTCTTAACTCTACACTGTTAATGTTAAAGGAACACTGTTGCATTAGGAATGCATATTTGTATTCCTAATGCTAAAGTCCTGATGCCCCATGTTATTTAGGACCTCCCCCATTAATATAAAGAAAAAAATCTAAATATTTTTTTTTTTTAAATAAACCACTTACTTCCCTGTTCTCCAGTGCGAGTTTCCCTTGGCACTGCTGCAACCTCCTCCTCGAATCACGTCATCCTGGAGTCATGTCAATCAAATGCTCCTCATAGAGGAACATTGGAGAACAGAGCAATGCACCTCCAATTACTTTATAGAGAATCCTTGTACGCAATGATTCTTTATGGCCGACATTTTATTTAGTTTAATATAGGGTTTTGGAATGTATGACAGAGTGGCCAGCATGAAAGGCACTATAAGAATTTGGATAAGATGAAGTTGTTAAATTGCCTACAATTAAAGTGTTCCTTTAAGACTAGGAACAGAGCAATTAGGACACCAAATGTAACCGTTGCAATATTTATGCAAGTAGCACTTCACATGTAGATAATACAGTAATAGAACATCTCCAAAGTCCACTAACACATATAAGTCACCAAGAGCTTTAAAAACTATGTTAATGAAACACAGCTCAATACACAATTATTACTGCATCCTTTAAATTTCTATCACAGTGTCATTCAGTTCCACACTTGAAAATGAATTGCTTCCCATTATTAAGTGGGTAACAATTATTCTGTTTGAGTTGTGTATCGGGAGCTGGGCATTAAGCAATGCTCTGCAGGTCTCTGGCACTACAACCATTCAGTGACAGCATCAAGGTATTGCTAGAAAGCTGCAGTCGTTCAATGTTCATGTCAGCGGGGTAACATTTCTCAGCCAAGTTTTCCAATCTCTCGGCGAAGTGTCAGCTCTGCCTTTATAATAACTAGTTCTATTAATGCTGAATGTAATGACCTAGAGATGTGTTTTTGTTTAGTTTTGTTTTTTGGAGATAGATCTGAAATAAAAATATAACATGAAATAAATGAAGAGCCCTTCCAATGGCCGGACTGCTTTTGGTGACAGGTGACAGCTGTTGGAGTGTTGTGTGTCACTATGTGGCTGGTGTGCTGGGCTCAGGGCAGGGTCTGACAGGCCTCTAACAGTGAAGTAAGGCAGACACCTCTTCTAACACTAAGTGCCTGTCTTACTTTGCTATAGAGGAAGAGCTTGGACAGGCATGTCGCTTCACACATCCAGAGTCTGACTTAATAAGACCAGTCAGGCAGCATGGGAGCCAGCAGAGGAGCGCACAGAGAGACAGTTTATCACCAGGCACTTCATATTACAGCCATACCTATCGCCATTAGTGCAAATTAAAACCAAGCATGGCCGGCAGACAGACACCCTCCTACCTTCTTAAATTGGCGCTTGCTGCCCACTGCTAGCCTCTTACACAGGGCTGCTAGAAAAGAGCAAAAGGGATCTGTGTGAGGCAGGGAGAGAAGGGTGGTGAAGCAGGGAGAGAAGGGTGGTGAAGCAGGGAGAGAAGGGTGGTGAAGCAGGGAGAGAAGGGTGGTGAAGCAGGGAGAGAAGGAGCCGTGTGAGGCAGGGAGAGCGGGAGCCGTGTGAGACAGGGAGAGCGGCGGCCGTGTGAGGCAGGGAGAGCGGCGGCCGTGTGAGGCAGGGAGAGCGGCGGCCGTGTGAGGCAGGGAGAGCGGCAGCCATGTGAGGCAGGGAGATAAGAGGGCCGTGTGAGGCAGGGAGATGAGGGGGCCGTGTGAGGCAGGGAGAGAAGGGGGGCCGTGTGAGGCAGGGAGAGAAGGGGGCCGTGTGAGGCAGGGAGAGAAAGGGGCCGTGTGAGGCAGGGAGAGAAAGGGGCCGTGTGAGGCAGGGAGAGAAAGGGGCCGTGTGAGGCAGGGAGAGAAGGGCAGTGAAGCAGGGAGAGAGGGAGCCGTGTGAGGCAGAGAGAGCGGTAGCCGTGTGAGGCAGAGAGAGCGGTAGCCGTGTGAGGCAGGGAGAGAGGGAGCCGTGTGAGGCAGGGAGAGAGGGAGCCGTGTGAGGCAGGGAGAGAGGGTGCCATGTGAGGCAGGGAGAGAAGGTGTCATGTGAGGCAGGGAGAGAAGGGCAGTGAAGCAGGGATATAGGGGGCAGTGAAGCAGGGATATAGGGGGCGGTGTGAGGCAGGGAGAGAGGGGGCTGTGAGGCAGGAGGTGAACTGTAGGGGCAGGAGGGAGGGAACCAGACCCACATATGTCAATAGCCAATGATCCTCTTCCTCAAATACACCATGGGAAGTGGAGTTCTGACAACTCCAACCCCTGATGCAAACAGCCTATCACAGCACAGTAGGTAGGCTAGTAGGCTGGCCTGTCTACTGAGGGCTAATTTTGTCTCTCCTATTTGGTTCCCTAATGTGCTCTCTTAACAAATGACGGTGAAGCAGGCAACTTCCCATAGAGTTTAATCAGATTTTTGGGGCGTCATTCAAAAATTAAGATTTAACCCCTTAAGGACACAGCTTCAGAAGCTTGCCTTACGCTTAAAGACACAAGCAATTTTTGAATTTGTTTGCGGTTTGCGTTCAACTGCAATTTGCATCTCTCTTTTATTGCATCAACACATATTTTATATACTGTTTTTTTTTTTTTTTTTTAAAGGACAGAAAGGGCTTTAATTTGATGTAACATATATATAGAGGGAGTGCAGAATTATTAGGCAAATGAGTATTTTGACCACATCATCCTCTTTATGCATGTTGTCTTACTCCAAGCTGTATAGGCTCGAAAACCTACTACCAATTAAGCATATTAGGTGATGTGCATCTCTGTAATGAGAAGGGGTGTGGTCTAATGACATCAACACCCTATATCAGGTGTGCATAATTATTAGGCAACTTCCTTTCCTTTGGCAAAATGGGTCAAAAGAAGGACTTGACAGGCTCAGAAAAGTCAAAAATAGTGAGATATCTTGCAGAGGGATGCAGCACTCTTAAAATTGCAAAGCTTCTGAAGCGTGATCATCGAACAATCAAGCGTTTCATTCAAAATAGTCAACAGGGTCGCAAGAAGCGTGTGGAAAAACCAAGGCGCAAAATAACTGCCCATGAACTGAGAAAAGTCAAGCGTGCAGCTGCCACGATGCCACTTGCCACCAGTTTGGCCATATTTCAGAGCTGCAACATCACTGGAGTGCCCAAAAGCACAAGGTGTGCAATACTCAGAGACATGGCCAAGGTAAGAAAGGCTGAAAGACGACCACCACTGAACAAGACACACAAGCTGAAACGTCAAGACTGGGCCAAGAAATATCTCAAGACTGATTTTTCTAAGGTTTTATGGACTGATGAAATGAGAGTGAGTCTTGATGGGCCAGATGGATGGGCCCGTGGCTGGATTGGTAAAGGGCAGAGAGCTCCAGTCCGACTCAGACGCCAGCAAGGTGGAGGTGGAGTACTGGTTTGGGCTGGTATCATCAAAGATGAGCTTGTGGGGCCTTTTCGGGTTGAGGATGGAGTCAAGCTCAACTCCCAGTCCTACTGCCAGTTCCTGGAAGACACCTTCTTCAAGCAGTGGTACAGGAAGAAGTCTGCATCCTTCAAGAAAAACATGATTTTCATGCAGGACAATGCTCCATCACACGCGTCCAAGTACTCCACAGCGTGGCTGGCAAGAAAGGGTATAAAAGAAGAAAATCTAATGACATGGCCTCCTTGTTCACCTGATCTGAACCCCATTGAGAACCTGTGGTCCATCATCAAATGTGAGATTTACAAGGAGGGAAAACAGTACACCTCTCTGAACAGTGTCTGGGAGGCTGTGGTTGCTGCTGCACGCAATGTTGATGGTGAACAGATCAAAACACTGACAGAATCCATGGATGGCAGGCTTTTGAGTGTCCTTGCAAAGAAAGGTGGCTATATTGGTCACTGATTTGTTTTTGTTTTGTTTTTGAATGTCAGAAATGTATTTGTGAATGTTGAGATGTTATATTGGTTTCACTGGTAATAATAAATAATTGAAATGGGTATATATTTGTTTTTTGTTAAGTTGCCTAATAATTATGCACAGTAATAGTCACCTGCACACACAGATATCCCCCTAACATAGCTATAACTAAAAACAAACTAAAAACTACTTCCAAAAATATTCAGCTTTGATATTAATGAGTTTTTTGGGTTCATTGAGAACATGGTTGTTGTTCAATAATAAAATTAATCCTCAAAAATACAACTTTCCTAATAATTCTGCACTCCCTGTATAAATGCTTATTTATTATAAAATAAAATACAGAAAAATGAAAACAAAATGAAAAGTTTTTGCAATAATAATGTGTGCATAATTAGTGCAGGTTAAGGAAAGTAATTAAAAATAAATTCAATGGGTTGTGATTTACAGAATATACACTGCTCAAAAAAATAAATAAAGGGAACACAAACATAACACATCCTAGATCTGAATGAATTAAATATTCTTCTGAAATACTTTGTTCTTTACATAGTTGAATGTGCTGACAACAAAATCACACAAAAAAAAAAATGGAAATCAAATTTTTCAACCCATGGAGGTCTGGATTTGGAGTCACACTCAAAATTAAAGTGGAAAAACACACTACAGGCTGATCCAACTTTGATGTAATGTCCTTAAAACAAGTCAAAATGAGGTTCAGTAGTGTGTGTGGCCTCCATGTGCCTGTTTGACCTCCCTACAACGCCTGTGCATGATCCTGATGAGATGACGGATGGTCTCCTGAGGGATCTCCTCCCAGACCGGGACTAAAGCATCTGCCAACTCCTGGACAGTCTGTGGTGGATGGAGCAACACATGATGTCCCAGATGCGCTCAATTTGATTCAGGTCTGCGGAACGGGCGGGCCAGTCCATAGCATCAATGCCTTCGTCTTGCAGGAACTGCTGAAACACTCCAGCCACATGAGGTCTAGCATTGTCTTGCATTAGGAGGAACCCAGGGCCAACCGCACCAGCATATGGTCTCACAAGGGGTCTGAGGATCTCATCTCGGTACCTAATGGCAGTCAGGCTACCTCTGGTGAGCACATGGAGGGCTGTGCGGCCCCCCAAAGAAATGCCACCCCACACCATTACTGACCCACTGCCAAACCGGTCATGTTAGAGGATGTTGCAGGCAGCAGAACGTTCTCCACAGCGTCTCCAGTCTGTCACATGTGCTCAGTGTGAACCTGCTTTCATCTGTGAAGAGCACAGGGCGCCAGTGGCGAATTTGCCAATCTTGGTGTTCTCTGGCAAATGCCAAACATCCTGCATGGTGTTGGGCTGTAAGCAGAACCCCCACCTCTGGACGTCGGGCCCTCATACCACCCTCATCGAGTCTGTTTCTGAACGTTTGAGCAGGCACATGCACATTTGTGACCTGCTGGAGGTAATTTTGCCCCGGCTCTTGCAGTGCTCCTCCTGTTCCTCCTTGCACAAAGGCAGAGGTAGCGGTCCTGCTGCTGGGTTGTTGCCCTCCTACGGCCTCCTCCATGTCTCCTGATGTACTGACCTGTTTCCTAGTAGTGCCTCCATGCTCTGGACACTACGCTGACAGACACAGAAAACCTTCTTGCCACAGCTCGCATTGATGTACCATCCTGGATGAGCTGCACTAGCTGAGCCACTTGTGTGGGTTGTAGACTCCATCTCATGCTACCACTAGAGTGAAAGCACCGCCAGCATTCAAAAGTGACCAAAACATCAGCTAGGAAGCATAGGAACTGAGAAGTGGTCTGTGGTCACCACCTGCAGAGCCACTCCTTTACTGGGGGTGTCTTGCTAATTGCCTATAATTTCCATCTGTTTTCTATCCCATTTGCACAATAGCATGTGAAATTGATTGTCACTCAGTGTTGCTTCCTAAGTGGATGGTTTGATTTCACAGAAGTGTGATTGACTTGGAGTTACATTGTGTTGTTTAAGTGTTCCCTTTTATTTTTTTGAGCAGTGTATAATGTGTCTGGGATTTAAATTTTTTTTTGGTAGTTACAGATCACAAAGCACAAGGAGTAAAATAAACTTTTAATGTGGAGCGATTTTAGAATTTGGTATGTTTGTCTTGTAAGCTTAATAGCCATAAAAGAGGGGGCCGTGTGAGGCAGGGAGTACAGCACTACCCCCGTATGTACCTACGGGTATATGTGGACATCGGAGGGGCACATTTGGGACACAGCCATTCCAGTTTTTTTCAAACTTTACATTTTTACGCTGTGCCCATGTACCATTTTAGAGTATTTTACCAGGCTATATAATCCAAATACCCCATAAAGCCATACCATTTCTTAAAGAAGACATCCCAGGGTATTTTTTTCCGCTAGCTTGTACCAAGTGTAGTGGTAATAAGCATTTTTTTCTGCCTTTTAGACGAACAAAGTGAGTTTGCACAGTATATTTTGCAAACCTTATGTGTGCTACGACTGTATAATACTACATATGTTGCTCAGCTATATCGTCTTAGTACAGCAATACCCCCGTATGTACCTTTTCCAGGTATATGTGGATGTTGAAGGGGCACATTTGAGACGCAGTCATTCAGTTTTTTTCTAACTTTTAAGTTTTACGCTGTGTCCATGTTCCATTTTGGTGTAGTTTAGATGGTTGGTTATTGAAATTTCCCCACCAACACATACTATTTATTGAAGAATACACCCTGGGGTAATTCAAAAGGTGTATTTTGAACCATAGCGTGTGACCCTTTTTTCTCTAGCTTGTTCCAGGTGTAGTGGTAATGAGCATTTTTTAAATGTATTTTTTAACTTTTTAAAACTAGTTTTTGAACTTTTTATTTGCTTATTAATTTTTTTTAAACTTTCCTAAACTTTCTTAAAACTTTTTTTTTTTTACAGATTTAACACTTTTATAAGCTTTTTTTTTTTTTTTTTTACCGTTAACCCCAACTAGCAGTAAGCAGCACTAACGGTAAATTCCCCAATTTCCCATAACTCCCACCCCCCCCAGCTAGCAAAATAATATATAGTATTTAAAATATTTAAATAAATTGAACACCTGACGTTAAAAAATAAGTTAACCCCTGGGGGTTAAAAAAAAAAAATACCCAGTATACTAGTGATCTTTTATTTTGATCAATGTAGTGATCAACTGGCAGGAAGGGGTTATACTCTTTTATTAGGACTGGGTGTAAAGGAGGGTGGATTTTTTTACTTTTTAAACTTAAAACTTTTTTTTAACATAACCCCTCTAACTAGCCTAACACCAAATTGATCACTGTAGACAGTGTTCAATTAGCAGGGAAGGGGTTAATTTTTAATTAAAATTGGTAAAGGGGGGTGGTATTTTAATTTAAATTTTTAACAGGGAAGCAGATCAACAATGATCTGTCTCCCTGCACTTCACACTGAACCCGGAAGTGCAGGGAGGCGGATGGTAAGTCTCTGCAGCACATGTGATCGCTCTGACAGCCTGTCAGAGCAATCAGTGCTGCAGGGGCAGCGTGATCGGGTGCTCCCGGTCAGCCTCTAATACAGAGGCAGCCCGGAGCACCGTTAACCTCGCGATCACTGCGATCTGGGGTTAACTTTACCGCATGACGGACCAAGTCCGTCACCCGGCAAGAAGGGGTTAAGCTTTTTTTTGTACTGTACGTAGCCATAGCAGAGAGAAATAGCAAGTGGAACTGTGGTAACAAATATTTAAAGGGACAGAACACATGTTATCAAACAGACACATATTAAAGATGTTTGTTTACACAAAAAAAGTTAAAAACCCCCCAAAAAAATAATTATATAGTCTTTTTTTTTGTTATTGCAAGAAAGCTGATGTGCACTGCCCAGCTGGCTGTAAAGACACGCCTCCACAGATAGACAGGCAGATTGGTGTGTCCAAAAAAAAATCTTGTCCTTTAGGACGAATTTTGTCCATGCAATAATTCCAGGAAAACTATTCGAACAAATCAAAATAGTGTGAAAATGAGCCTATTAGTGTACTGCAGAATATATACATAATGTTCCGTTAGGTTCACAGATCAAGCAGGTAGAAGTTAGCAGCAGAGGGAAAATGAAGAGAAGCCAGCAATAATCTTTTTTTTTTTTTTTTTTCTTCAATTATCTCTTTTTTTCTATGCACATGCTCTAAAATAAATTAAAGTCCAGACAGCCAACACATAGTCCAGTTTTAATGATTGCATTTTACATGTCTAATATTAAGATGCTCTAACTGACTAAGATTAAGATGCTGTAACGGACTGAGCACTAACCTTTTGCTAACTTATATACAGAGTTTTGTGCAGAACACACAATAAATCAAGCCAAACTTTATCTCTGGTATATTAAATATTGTCTGAACCATTCTTTACCATTATCCATTTTGTTTAATTATTTGTTTTTTGGGATGTTTTTGCTACTTTGCATTTAATTTCATGTGAACAGTGTAAGCAGGGCCAGATTAATATAGGGGCTGATGGAGCTGCATTGATTTAAAAAAAACTAAATGTAATTTTTTTTATTTATTTATTATTTTGTTTACACTTTACTCTTAGGGATTCCACCTGGCTTTTATTTTATTGGCACATCCAGTATTTGAGGCTGCCTGGCTAGTGCCAATATTGCAGTCATACTTTCTAGTGTCCTAGTAAAATGGGGACCCTGGGAGACATAGATACATGGGAATACTGGAGAACACAGGGAGACATGGGGCATTGATACACGTTGATATATAGAGACACTGTGATACATAGGGTCACTAGGGGACACTGGGAGACTAGGGGATACTGGGAGACATGGGCCACTGAGACACTGATACATAGGAACATGGAGACCTGGAGTAATTGACACATGGGGGCACTGGGAGACATGGGGACACTGGGAGCAATTCATCTATACAGCAGAATCAAACTGTAAGTAGTTTTTTGGTGATTTTACAGCATTTTCTCTTATGTCACTCCTTGTGTTTTACATCATGCGATGTCATCCATTCATAATTAATTATGCAAATTAGTAAGGCCAGTATGTTTTTCCAAGAAATGTGGCACCCTTAACTACTTTTCACATACTCTTGCTTAAGTATGGAAACTTAAGAGGGATGTATGGGAACAAAACTTGTGTGGACTGGCTGACAATGAATATACTTAAGGTAATGCTGACTTTGGTCTCCCTAACACTGTGGCATGTTCCCTTTCTTCTACACTCACTACATCCACATTTTCTCTGTCCCAGACTATATACCAGGAGCTTCTGCCTGCTAGTAAGAAGGTAAGGAGTCAAGTGGACCAGCGAGTGCTAGGGGACAGTCCTTAGAAAGCGTTGAGTGAGCACATCATTGGACGTATTTATGCCAAGCTCAGGATGCTGTCTGCATAGTATGCCCTTAGTTGGCCAGCTTGCATGATTGGCAGGCTGACCTAATTCTTTGGGCAGACATGTCCTCTTTTTGGGCATGTTCGCCCCTTTTGGCAGATTACGTGATTTGCGTCAGTGGCACACCCTATTACCACGCCCATTGACTTCCTGCTTGACTGGGCACTGCTGTTAGGGGTTATGGATTTACTTGGGATTTACTTGGGATGCTTGGGAGGTATGAGTGTTTTAGTGTTTTTAGTAGATAAGATTCTGTAATTAGGCCCATCATAATTGTCAGCAACAGGCCCACTGGGCTGTTAATCTGGCCCTGAGTGTAAGGGATCATCTCTGGATGCCCAATTCGTTTGTAATCCCCCCCCCCCATCAAAATGCAGGGGATGATGGCCACTTTCACTTCTCTGTCTGCCGTACCATAATAACTAGAAACTCTGTAACCATTACCATGGTAACTCCAGATAAATATAGATGGCACCAGATAACAATTAACCAATTGCAATACGAAGTAATGAATGATAAGACATGTCACCTACTTAGTGGTTGTTTCACTGTCTTGTCTGTAAGTTTTACCAATCAGCTGCTACTTGTAAAACTGTCAGTCACTACTTGAGCGAGCAGCAACTGTTAAATTCCCTTACTGGCAACAGGAAATTTCCAGCAGACATTACTTTTAAAGGCTCCCATAAAGTATAATGGGAGCTGTCAACAGCTACTTATAGCTTATTTTTCAACCTTGATGCAAGGTGTTACTGGTAAGCCCCTTTCCCTCTAAGTTTAAAACCTCCCTCTGCCTCAAATCAAGTTAACAATGGCACTAACCCCCATACATCCTGCAGAGAGAGACAATGGTCTCACAAACACAGAGCCAATCCTCTTTCTCTATCAACCCCTTATGGACACATGACATGTCATGATTCCCTGTTATTCCAGAAGCTTGGTCCTTAATGGGTTAAAGGATCACTATAGGGCCAGGAACACAAACATGTATTCCTGATCCAATAGTGTTAAAACCACCATCTAGCCCCCCTGGGCCCCTCATGCCTTCATAAATATAGTAAAAATCTTACTGTATTCAAGCCTGAAGCTTTAACTCTGCATGCTGTCTGCCTCAAAAAAACAAGCAGTCTGCTGACATCATCAGAAGTGGTAGCCTGATCCAATCATAATGCTTCCCCATAGGATTGGCTGAGACTGACAAGGAGGCAGATCAGGGGCAGAGCCAAAATGATTCAAACACAGCCATGGCCAATCAGCATCTCCTCATAGAGATGAACTGAATCAATGGATCTCTATGAGGAAAGTTCAATGTCTGCATGCAGAGGGAGGAGATACTGAATGTTTGGATGCATTTTAGGCAGCCATGACCCAGGAAGGATCTCCAACAGCCATCTAAGGAGTGGCCAGTGAAGTAATCACTAGGCTGTAATGTAAACACTGCATTTTCTCTGAAAAGACAGGGCTACAGCAAAAAGGCTGAAGGTAATGATTCTACTCACCAGAACAAATCCAATAAGCTGTAGTTGTTCTGGTGATTATAGTGTCCCTTTAACAAACAAACAAATAACTAGACATGTGCATGGGAAAAATTTTCGGTTCGGTTCGGCATTCCGACACTTAGGAAATTCAGTAATTTCGGAACTTCGGGACCTCGGCAATTTGGAACTTCGGCAACTTCGGAACTTCGGCACTTCGGAATTTCGGAACGTCTCTTGCAGCCACTTGGTAGATAACTCCCTAATTCCCACGGTATTGGGGAGTTATCTACCAAAAGGCTGAAAGACCTAAATTGGTCTTTCAGACAAATTTACTAATACTAAGTAAAAATTACTTAGTATTACTAAATTGTGCCCCTACTTGCTATACCACGAGTAGGGGCATGTCTATTAAACAGTGAGCAGCCAGTAGCTGCTCATTGTTAAAAAAAAAAAAAGAAAAAAAAAAGGGTCCTCCTCTCGAGCCCCCACCTGCGACGCCCTAAAGTAAAATAATGGGGGGACCTATTGCCCCCAATCGGCCCCCACCCCTGATCAGCGGGTGGGGGCCCTAAAGTAAAATAATGGGGGGGACCTATAGGTAGGGGTTAATTTTTTGGGGGAGGGGGGTGACTAGGGGTTTGGGGACCCCTAGTCACCCAGGGGAGGGGGGGTTATTTTTTTTATTTAGGGCCCCCACCCGCCGCTCAGGGGTGGGGGCCAGGGGGGAGGACATTACGTCTCCCCCAATTAGTATTTAGGCCCCCTCCCACCACTCAAGGGTGGGGGCCAGGGGGAGGACATTAGGTCCTCCCCCCTCATTCTAATTTAGGGCCCCCACCCACCGCTCAGGGGTGGGGGCCAGGGCGGAGGACATTAGGTCCCCCCCAATTAGTATTTAGGGACCCCTCCCACCGCTCAGGGGTTGGGGCCAGGGGGTGGACAATAGGTCCCCCCCTTATTTTACTTTAGGGCCCCCACACGCCATTCAGGGGTGGGGGCCGGGGGGGCAATAGGTCCCCCCTTCAGGTTAGGAGGGAGACGGTTTTTTTTGTTTGTTTTTTTTATAGTCAGCAGCCACAGGCTGCTCACTGTTTAATATACATGCCCCTACTCGTGGTATAGTGAGTTGGGGCATAATTTACTAATACTAACTAATCTTTACTTAGTATTAGTAAATTTGTCTGAAAGACCAATTCAGGTCTTTCAGCCTTTTAGTAGATAGCTCCCTAATACCATGGGAATTAGGGAGTTATCTACTTATTCATTCCTGTCATTACACTGACTGGCCAAGTAACTTACATTTTATATGAATGTATGTTACTTGATTGTTGTAAGTGTTGCAAATGCTTACAGCTGAATCCTGGCTATGTTTGTATACTTTTTATTTAAAATTGTATACAGTGTAACATTCTTCTTCTTCCACTGGGTAAGTATATTAGTACTTAGGCAATACTGTGCTTCGGAACTTCGACACTTCGACACTACGGAAATTCTGTAACTTCGGAACTTTGGGACTTCGGTAAATCGGCACTTCGGCTATTCGGACATTCGGAAGTACCTGGCCCGAAACAAATTGCGCATGTCTACAAATAACTAAACTAAAATAGTAAACTTAAAATCTATTCTATTCTATTTTTAGTTAAGGAAAAGTATTTACCTCAAATTTGACTTTTGAACCACTGACGTCCACCATTAGATCCATGAAAGACAAGAAATTGTGTCTGCCATTTGTTTGAATCCAAACACAGTGTGCATAACTACCCTAGTAATTGAAGGGCCTAAAGCTGATATATTTCAAGTGCAACTGTGTATGTCCTACAAATCAGTACGGTACTTTCCACATTTATATTTTGTTGCCGACAAAAGAAATATCAACCTTTATTACCACCATAGCAGCCACCAAAATAAATCACTGAAATTATCTTAGATATACTTTTTATAGTTTACTTAGTTGGTACCAAATTGGACTTGAATTTTAAAGAGAGACTGCTCACATACTATGAAATCATAGCATAGTGTACATTGACTTTTAGTCTAGGTTTGTCAGGTTCTACTCCCACCCCCCGACTCCCACCCCTACCCCAAATGTTGTAAGACTGCAATCCTCTGATTATATGTTCATCTATCACATTCAAAGAATTTTGGGAGTCCTTGTAATTAACATTTGAGGAGTTAGAGTTTGCCAACACTTTTAAATTGATATATATGATATATAATTATTAACAGATACAATTAGAATTATGTGTGTATATGTATTAAACATAACCCGATACAAATTTTAGATGTTCTGCTTAGTGCAAGAAAGTACAAATACTCATGTGAAATGCATAAATAGAAACAAAGCCTAAAGGTATACACATGCTTTGTCTGATAGAAACATTTTCGAGACCCTTGAAATTCAGTTAGATGCTAGTTCGGCTTGGTTGAATGTCAGTTCAGAAACCTAAACCAAAGAGCAAACCAAAAAGGCACAAAAATAAGCTACAATAGTTTATTATTTTGCAGTACTCTGATAGGAGCAATTGTACTTAAAGCTGCTCAATCAGATTATTATTTTTTAATATAAATGTAATTGTTTTCATTCTTAAAAGGAGCACTTGTGAATTTTCCTGCATTCCAAATTAACTTTCATATTCTGGCGTCAAGAAAAGTATAGATTTTAAATTATTTTGCTATGTATTTAAATAAAATTGATAACACCCATACCTCGGGATATACTAAAAACATACTAGAAACATGCATATAAAAAGATTCCTTTGACTTTCATGTCACTTAGTTGAAGTTGTAAATTAAATCTGGGAATTGTAGAGAATTGACTGGGGATTGTTAGGTAAAAATAGCTGAAATGGGAAAAATATCTCCAACTCAGCAGTTTTTGCCACTATGCTATTTTGACCTAAAATTTGCAATCCCCTTGTCAATTATTCCTTAATTTCTAATTTCGTGAATAATCTTATTAGAGTCTTAAAATAAAATATCTTCAGATGATAACACATTTTATAAAAATAAATTACAGAGAAGTAGTGTAGATCTAATTCCTTTCCTCACAGGCACATGATCATCCCATCTGAACTATGTCATGCCAATGCAACAAATGTTTAATGTAACCCCAAAGTGACCGTGTTTGAAGGATTACTCCAAGCACATGACCATTTAGTGGGAAACACTCCAGATAAACAGATAATGTGCATTGCCGTTGGATGTGTAACTCCACCCCCAACAACATCATTGGTCAGCCCAGGACGAGAGTTCCGGGCTGGCTAATATTAATTCTGTGTATATTCGGTGTATGTTGGAAGCATGCACAGCATAGCCTCCCCCTCCAGATCAGGGAATGAAAAATAAAATGAAATGTAGAAATTCATACTGCTGTATTTAGCATTATCTGGAAATTTCGATGCTCTGTCAATCAGTCTTAAAAGCTCTGTCCTCTTCTGTCACTGAACATAGTAACTAGAGGAGGGGAAAAAGAAAGTAGGGGAGATTTATCAAAATGTCATATTCTCCCCCCATTTACTTTTTTTACCTGTGTTTTCTCTTTGTGCCCCCATTTACTTTTTTAAACTGTGTTTTTTCTTTAAGTATTTTACCATATCTATTAGTTATATGGCCCCCATTTACTCTTTTTACCTATGTTTTTTTTTTTTTTACTAATGCAATGTGCCTGCTGGTTACTCTGGTTTCCATGGTGATTGCCTCCCTTTTAGTCCTTTGCACAATTTTTAGAACACAACACGTTGATATATCTCCACGAATATTCCTGTTTCTTCTCCATTACAAAGATTGTGCCATGACTAAACTGGATTATGACATCAATTGCTAAATTCTTAATATGCATTCAAAAAACATATGTTATAAGTGATTTCTAATGTTTTATGCAATGGTGTAAATTCCACAGATGTAACATCCCCCTTTAAAAATTATATCTGTTAACTGAAATCTGCACCTGCACAGACATCTATTTTTTTTTTTTTTTTAAATTAACTGTTGCGTTTATGCCCTGCTAAATAACAAATCACATGTAAACTATCAATAACATTTACATATAGATCAGCATGTATAATTTACAGACTGTCTCAATGTATGGATCAGTATGTGATGTTTTACAAAAATTAACATCTTACATCGGCCAAATTACCTCCAGCCGTTTGTTTAGTTACAGTATCAAAATGCTCGAAATTAATTCTCTGACATTCCAAGAATCTTTGAAGCTTTCTATCTTGTAAATTATTGACTTTGGGCCTGTAGTTCACAGAATCCTCATTTCCACGCATTTAGAATTATTGCACTTCATTAACAATCTTCCATTCATCTGAACTACTCACCTCAGACACGAATGTCAGATTAAATAGATCAATTAAAAGTGCTTTACATAATTTTCCATCACTTTCAACAAGAAAGAACATTTTGCATTGTTCTCATGAGGAGCTTGCCAGCGTATTTTGTTTTTCAGTTGCATACTCAAACCGATATGAAATACAAACATTATGTTACCATAATTCACTACTGACTTATTATCCCCCATAATGCACAGGGCCAAAACATATTAGACAAGCAAGATGGATCAGTAGCTGTGCCTCATAATGATTTTGTTGAACAGAACTGAATTCTATTACATGTGATAAATGTACCACTGGTTTCAAACCAGGAATACACATTTCACGGATAACTGATGTGACTTATATTATGAATGAGAAACGGAAAGGCAATGGGGGAATAAAAAAGCGACAAGAGGGACTGAGGAAATAGAGGTGAAAAAAATAGGGAGATAAAGAATGTGTGAGTAAATTTGTGTGTGTTTGTGCATGTGTTTGTGTGTGTGTGTATGTGTTAAAACAACTATTCATGGAGAGATGAGGTATTATAGAAAGAGAAGGAATTGCAATAATTATGTTAAAGAACAAATTTAATAAAATAAATCAAATTCAAGCAACTCATCAGATAAATTTACTAATTTCAGCTTGTCTTTACATTCTCCAAATCCACTAATACATGATATCACAAAACACTATTCCAAAGTCAAAATTTAAATTACCATTATGACAAGTAGCAAGTTGTGCTACTGTTTGGATCCCCCTGATCTATTGTATAGCACATTATATTCTTAACTGATCATGTGACCAAAAATCAGGGCCGGCGCATCCTATAGGCCGCCTAGGGCCCTGCTTAAAGGGGGGCGCCAGCAGGAGCTTAACTGCACTGCTTGTTTGGCTGCCCCTCTATGTTGGAGAAATAATACAAATCATGCCACCGGCCATGTTACCGGGTGCTAGGGAGCACTTACATGTCTGCTGACTAGCACCCGGTGTAACAATGGTCCAGCGGCATCCACTTCAGCCTGCTCAGCCCGGTCCCCCCCACAAGCACTCCCATTGCCATAACAGCGCAAGGGCGCATCAATTTCTTGCTCCCGCCCCTTGCCCTGTACCTGGGGGCAAGTGGGTGGGAGCATAGAAGGGTTCAGATGGAGAGACATGGGGAAGCTGCCAGGAACACATGAAAAGCATTCAAACATGAAGAAAGGTAAGTGGGTCAATTGGTATTTGTGAAGAATTTGTATTTGTGTATGTCAGTCTGTATGGGCCAGTGTTTGTATGGGTGTGTGTGTGTGTGTCTGTATGTGTGTCTGCATGGGTCAATGTGTGTCTACATGGGTCAGTGTGTGTGTGTACTCATCAGTCTGTGTGTGTGCGCATCAGTGTGTGTGTGCGTGTGTGTGTGCGTCAGTCTGTGAGTGTGCATCAGTCTGTGTGTATCAGTGAGTGTGCGTCAGTCTGCGTGTGTCAGTGAGTGTGCGTCAGTCTGCATGTGTCAGTGAGTGTGCGTCAGTCTGCATGTGTCAGTGAGTGTGCGTCAGTCTGCATGTGTCAGTGAGTGTGCGTCAGTCTGCATGTGTCAGTGCGTGTGCATCAGTCTGCATGGGTCAGTCTGTGTGTGTCAGTCTGTGTGTGTCAGTGAGTGTGTGTCAGTCTGCATGGGTCAGTGCTTGTGCATCAGTCTGCTTGGGACCGTGTATGTCAGTCTGCATGAGTCGGTGGAGCAAATGGGGCAGCAAAGATCCTTGCACCAACCTCGCCAGAGATCAAGTACCCTGTTACAGAGCTTCCCATGTTGTAGGGAACAGTATGGAGAAGAAATTTTGCAGTCACCCTTTTTGCACTTGTAGGGTGATATTATGCAGTTTTGCAAAACCCAGTAGTAATATCACTAACTAGCATGTATACTTTTTGTTTATAGTAATTCATTTTTATGATTTATAATATTATGTTCATATCTAGGGGCAACAAAGGACATGGGGAAGATGTTGGGTGGTGAGGAGGAAAAAGATCCTGACGCCCAGAAAAAGGAGGAGGAAAGACAGGAAGCCCTGCGGCAGCAAGAAGAGGAACGTAAAGCCAAACATGCCAGGATGGAGGCAGAAAGAGAGAAAGTTCGGCAACAGATAAGAGACAAGGTACTTCATTTATACCTTAGAGTGGGCCCCATGCTTGTAATGCTTATCACTGTCATATAATGAAATGAGAGAGCTGACTCCGTCCTTGAGGCATTAAGGGGTTAAATGTCTGCTTAGTTATTTTTCCAGTAAATATTTTTTATTAAAAAAAAAAGGAATCGGGGTTCAGCAGTGTAAGAAAAAATGCTATCAGAATCATGATAACACTCAGTTGGAAAAAGGAAAAAGGAAAAAGGAAAATGTGAGGTCAATAGGGAAAAAAATCTTCCTGATATTCAGAACATCTGGAGAGTCGACTCTTGTTTCCTCTATGTTAACAAACACAAGAAAACAGAAAGAGTACAGAGAAACTGAACAAATTCAACAAAGAGAATGGCTTCTTAGATAAGATGAAAAGGTTGCAGTCAGGGCTGTTTACTTTAGAACACATTGATGCTGTCAAGTAGATTTAATCAATATGTATACAAACAGACCTTAGGCCAAAACAAAGAATTCCCCTGATTATTTCACCCAGGCAGCCTTATAAATGGCATGGGTTAACACCTTGAGGCAAGTTTACTAAAGTTCAAGATTATTAAAAACCAGATACTCAGAACATGATTTGACCTACCCGCTGGAAAATGAACTAAAGCGCAAGGGGAAAAAATGGGTACCAGACTGATACAATTTCAAAATAGGTGTACAGATATGAACTTGTTTTTGCAGAACTAAAAACATATTCCTCTTATATGTGTGTAAATTACTGACTTCTGATAAGAAGCCAACATTTTTCACTTAAGCAGTTTTTTACATGCCAAGTTTTCACTATCGATTTTACCTCCTTGAAAAATAGGACTACATAAAATCTATTAAGCAACACATCTAATACCTTTCCATCAGTTTATTTTAGTTTTACTTTAATAGTTTTTTTTTTCTTTTATAGATTTTTAATTATTTATAAGGACTGTCTGATAACTGCGTTAATGATTTGGAGATTGGATTTTACATAGGCCTCGAGTATGTAGTATTTTTAGATGAGTTTTTTAAATGATCACAACTTGTTGGAAAACTTTTCAAATGATTTATCTACAAAGGTGCATGTGAATTTTTGTAGATTAAAGGACCACTCTAGGCACCCAGACCACTTCAGCTTAATGAAGTGGTCTGGGTGCCAGGTCCCTCTAGGATTAACCCTTTTTTTATAAACATAGCAGTTTCAGAGAAACTGCTATGTTTATAAATGGGTTAATCCAGCCTCTAAAGCCTCTAGTGGCTGTCTCATTGACAGCCGCTAGAGGCGTTTGCGTGCTTTGCATGATGACCTCCAGCATCAGATTTTCCCCATAGGAAAGCATTGATTCAATGCTTTCCTATGGGGAGGTCTAAAGCGCGTGCAGCATTTGCCGTGCATGCGCATTCAACCCCACTCATCGCGGCATGGAGGAGGGGGAGGAGCTTCGACCCAGCACTGAGGCACATCGGCACTGGGATAAGGTAAGTAAATAAAGGGTTTTTAACCCCTTAAGGACCGAGGACGGTTCAGGACCGTCATCGGCATTTTTGCCTTGCCGACCGATGACGGTCCTGAACCGTCCAAACGGTCTGGGGGTACTTACCTGATCGCCGTCGTTCCCCCGGCGGCGATCAGTGTTCCTCCAGTTGTGGGGAGACTGCCTGCAGCCCAGACAGTCTCCCCACGGCAGATTAGGACCCCTGTGGCCATGTGATCGCTTAACACAGCGATCACATGGTCACAATAGGTGTCCATAGTGCTGCCTGCAGGGGGACTGTCTGTACTGACAGGCAGTCTCCCTGCAACTGTAAAATCAGAAAAAAAATTAAAGTTAATGGTAATAAAAAAATAATAATAATTATATATGTATAAATATGATATATAGACATATATTATATCTATATAATATATGTCTATATATCATATATATAATGCCATACTAAGTGTATTTTTATATTAATATGTACTTATATTAATATAAAAATACACTTATAATTAAATTACACACGTATATATATAATATATATAATAACTATATATATTGTATATATATATTATTATAAAATATAAATAATAAGTAATTTAAATTAAATAATTTTTTTTAATAATAAAAATTTTTAAAAAATTATATATCTATATGAAATTTTATTCTAACTGTATTTTAAAATTAATATATATATATTTATATCAAAATACACTTAGAATGAATTTGTATATATATCTATGTATATAAAAATAAATAAAATAATAAGAAATATACATATGTCCATATACAAAATTACATAAATAATTATATAAATATACACGTAGACTTCAAATATATAAATATGCATATATATTTAAATTCTACGTGCGTATTTATGTAATATTTTTACATAATTCAGTAATTTTATTGATTGCAATTTGAGGGACCTGCCTGCCAACCCAGGCCGAAATTCCAGAGAATTTAATTTGCTAGCACTGTATTTTACCCTGTAACGTTCTACGACACCCTAAAACCTGTACATGGGGGTACTGTTTTACTCGGGAGACTTCGCTGAACACAAATATTAGTGATTCACAACAGTAAAACATATCACAGCGATGATATTGTCAGTGAAAGTTACTTTTTTTGCATTTTTCACACACAAACAGCACTTTTACTGATGATATAATTGTTGTGATACGTTTTCCAGTTTTTAAACACTAATATTTGTGTTCAGCGATGTCTCCCGAGTAAAACAGTACCCCCCATGTACAGGTTTTATAGCATTTTTGAAAGTTACAAGGTCAAATATATGGGTCAAATATTTTTACATTGAAAATGGCCAGGTTGGTTACGTTGCCTTTGAGAGCGTATGGTAGCCCAGGAATGAGAATTACCCCCATGATGGCATACCATTTGCAAAAGAAGACAACCCAAGGTATTGCAAATGGGGTATGTCCAGTCTTTTTTAGTAACCACTTGGTCACAAACACTGGCCAAAATTAGCGTTCAATTTAGTTTTTTTACTTTTTCACACACAAACAAATATGAATGCTTACTTTGGCCAGTGTTTTCGACTAAGTGGCTACTAAAAAAGACTGGACATACCCCATATTGAATACCCTGGGTTGTCTACTTTAAAAAATATATGTACATGTGGGGTGTTATTCAGAGATTTATGACAGATAATAGTGTTACAATGTCACTATTGATAAATTTTAAAAATGTATGTTTTGAAACCGCAATATCCTACTTGTACCTATAGCCCTATAACATGCAAAAAAAAGCAAAAAAGCCCATAAACACTAGGTATTTTTAAACTCAGGACAAAATTTTGAATCTATTTAGCAGTTTTTTTCATTCGCTTTTGTAGATGAGTAAAAGATTTTTCAAGTAAAAGTCAAAAAACATGTATTTTTTTCAATTTTTCATCAGATTTTTGTATTTTTTTTAAATTAAAATACATGAGATTATATAAATAATGGTATGTAAAGAAAGCCCATTTTGTCCTGAAAAAAACAATATATAATTTGTATGGGAACAGTAAATGAGAAAGCGGAAAATTACAGCCAAACACAAACACCACAAAAGTGTAAAAATATTCCTGGTCGCAAATGTACAACATCGCAAAAACAGTCCAGTCCTTAAGGGGTTAATCCTTTATTTACCAGGTAGGAGGGGGTGTGAGGGAGGGGGGAGCAGAAGGATCGGTAGTGCCAGGAACTCAGCTTTGTATTCCTGGCACTACAGTATCCCTTTAAGTTGCTCGAAGGGTGAGCCCTGTAGTGTAGGGAAGCTGTTCTCATTTATATACAATTAAGCAAATTTTTATTTTATTTTTATTTATTATTCTAGGAGAAATATAAATTTCCACTTCCAACCCCTTTTTATTACTAAACATGCAGATATTGCATTGTTCTTAACAATAGTTATCGTGTGTGCATTCATACATTCTGTCGAGGTTTTTATTAGGCATTCATATCCCTCATTTAATTTATGTTTGTTCTTAACACTTAATACACTTCTTAAATGATGTTGTATTTAATTTTACCCATTGGGGAACAGTTTGATTATCAATGTCATTTGTCAAAGCATGATACAACAAAAAGCCCTTTCATGTTGGCTTATGTATTTTTTCCATGCGTGTAAAAACATACACAGACTGCAAATTCCTAAAACGTTCTGAAACACTTTGTTGCCATGGAAACTGAGTTTGTAAATACTACACCATGTACATTTCACATTCGCTAGGAAAATAACATATCTGGCTTTTCTCCTCCTGAGATGTGTTACTATGTGATGCTTAAGAAGCCCACTGACCATGAAGATGGGTAAAATGATCAAGGTCTTAGGGAGCACTCGCTAGCAAATTGCATTACAAATTGTCAAGCAGGTGATGTAAAGGCTGAGTGAAGAAAATCACTTTTTGGTGACATTTCTATTCACACAATGAAAATGAAGCCAGAGCATAGGATGGAATTTACATTATGAGTGTCAACACCTCACTCGATCAGCGACATTTCATCTTCCTAAAGTAATGCAACAGTGCAAACCCTAATTAACACTAATTAACACTTATTGATCCTAAAATATACGAGATGCAATACTAATCATTGACTTAATCCTGGAGTGTGAGATGACACTATATATTTTCTTTAATTTTTTTTTTGGTCTCTGAAACACCTTTTCAAAAATGTTTAATTTTGTATGTTTTTACAATATTAGCGGGATTATTTACTAAAGTGAGAATTGGTGGGAATTCAAACCAAGTTTAAAATTTAATCCCGAAATAGACGAACTGGGAAAAATTCAGCTATGTTTCCAGCTCCGCTATATCTGCTTAAAAGTTGAAATTTCCTTTAAATTAATTTTGCATTACTGATAATTCTCACCTGGGTAAATGACTCTGTTGTATAATAAATATTGACAGCATTATTATATGTAAGGATTTATTCATTAAAATAAGTACGTCCCCTGAAATCAGCATTTGAGACAAAACGCAAGATTGCTTACTATGTCATATGAACTAAGATTGACATAGTCTGTTGTAACAGGTAAGTGTGGCAGAAAGCCATCACAGGACTCTCTTATTGTTTTTGTCACAACTGCCAGTTAGAACTTCTTATGGTGTCCCCTAACTTTACACAGTGTCTACCTAACCTGCTTCATATAGTCTTCTTCATCACTTTTGTTTGTTATGTCTCTTCCTACCTGTGCTCTGTAGTAAGAGTTATCATTTCTGTTGGGTGAAGGAAAGCCAAACATCTAGTTTTATTAAAGGAACATTATAGGGTCAAGTGCACAAACATGTATTCCTGACCCTATAGTGTTAAAACCACCATTTAGCCCCCTGTAGTTCCCCCCCTCCCCTCCCCAAATCTCCTGCCTAAATATAGCAAATTTTTACTTTTAGTCCAGTCTCCTGCTACTAGCTCTGCCCCTGATCTGCCAGCTTGGCTGACATAAGAAGTATTGTACTGAGCAAATCACAATGCTTTCACGTAGGAAAGCATTGGATTGGATGAGCTTGTCAAGGAGACAGATCAGGGGCAGAGCCAGCACAAGCCGCATCTCCTCATTGAATCAATGTATCTATATGAGGAAAGTTCAATGTCTCCATGCAAAGGGTGGAGACACTGAATGGCATTGCTGTTCACTGTGCAGCACTGCCCCAGGAATCACCTCTAGCAGCCATCTGAGGAGTGGCCACTGGAGATATCCCTAGGCTGTAATGTAAACACTGCCTTTTTTCTCCTAATGGGAATGAGTCTACTCACCAGTAAGCTGTAGTTGTTCTGGTGACTATAGTGTCCCTTTAATGACTGATACCCAACTTTAGAAAAAAAAATGAGTTTAGACCAAAATCCAAACTTACTGGCATGGAATAGTACACCTTCAAAATACATCAAATGATCATTGGATTTTATTTCGGGCAGAATAGATAATACTATAATCTGGTTTTCTATGTTACATATGTATTAAATACTAAAATGTACACAAGAAGCACACTTAACAGCATTAGAAACAAATATGTAACAAGGAAACATGGTTCTGATCATAGACAAAAGCCATCTGTATGTATCTGTATTGGATTCCCCACTTAGGACAGTGATATGTCTACACAGGCTTTATAGAATGGTTGTCTCAACTAACGTCTACGTTATCACATAGCATGCATCTAGAATGTCCTCTATAATCAAGTATTTGCCTATGTTACCCCAACTTTTATTTACATTTTCCTTAGTCACACTTTTGTACTTTAGTAAGTGTTTTTTTGAGATGTTTCCAAGATTGTAATATATCACCCATCCTTTCTGTACCTTGGTGTATGCATATCTGGAATCTGTTTAAATCTTGTTGCTCAGAGATCTCTAGCTATGAGAAGGGAATAACACCTCAAGAACAGATCGGTTTACCCAGTTTAGAGAAGCCAAGTGAAAATGTAGCTATGGTGAGTAGAATTTCATCCCCAAAATAAATAGATTACATTTATTCAAATTTTCAAACATATAGATAGATCGATCGATAGATAGAAAAGTGAACACATTCTGAAAATTGTAGAAATAGGGTAAATGTTATATGTAATTATCAAGCATCAATAATCTGCTCTTTGCACTGATTGCACGATAAAAGCTTATTTTGAATTCTGTTTTCTGGGAAGTATAAAATTATTGCCTTGAGAAATACATTTTTCTTTTGATGAACAAGATATTAGAGGTATTTGTGGATTATATAGGACTGGTAATAGAATAGAATTTTTGTTTATTAAGAAGTGTTACAGTCTCAAATTTTTTTCTCTTGTTGTTTAATCACCCCAGTGTGGGGTTTATGCACAAAACAATGAATTTTAACAAACTCAAAACTGAACGGTAAAATTTAGGCAAAACATGTAAATGTGGAAATATTCTGTGACCCTGCTAATGTCACCTAAATTTAGCAATTTAATTCAGTGATTAGCGAATAATCCATTGTTGTGTTTACCAAAGAAAAATATGCAGCAGTAAAAACCACTACTTACCTCTAATATACATCGTGCGTGCATATGTAAGCAAGAGGTCATGTAATTGGCATTAAAAGGGATTTTATTAAGGTTAAAAGTGAAACATTTCCATTTAATGTAACTGGGCCTCACTCTAATTTACTAGGATTTTAACAGACTCTGAGTATCTTAGTCTTGGCCACCTATTAAACCGTACCATGAATTACATCAACCACAACAATAAAACCACCTGCCTAATATCGTGCAGGTCTCCTTGTGCTGCGAAAACAGCTCTGGTATAGACTCCACAAGACCTCTGAATGTGTTGTGTGGTATCTGGCAATATGACATTAAAAGCAGATTCTTTAAGTCCTGCAAGTTGTGAGGTGGGGACTTCATGGATCAGATTCGTTGTTCCAGCACATCCCACAGATGATCAATCAGATTGAGATCTGGGAAATTTGGAGGCCAATATAACACCTTGAACTCTTTGTCATGTTCATGACAACACTGCAGAACACTTTTTTTTTTGCCGTGTAGCAGGGTGCGTTATCTTGTTGAAAGAAGCCACTGCCATTAGGGTACACCATTGCCATAAAGGGGTGTACATGGTGTGCAACAATCTCTAGGTAGGTGGTACATGTTAAAGTAACATCCACATGAATGCCAGACCCATGGTTCACCAGCAGAACATTGCCCAGAATTTACTTTAAGTGCACCCTGAACTCACAAATGTCATCATTTGTTTATGGCCATGTTAGTGGTTTTCAGTGCCCCACAATTATCTCTACATAATAGAGAAAGTGTTAAACCATATAAGGGTCAGGAGGTAATTTTCAATTAATTACTATCAGGGTTATTCATTAAAGAGAGAAATGCTGGAGATTCAAAGTGAATTTTTAGAATTAAGGCCAAAATAGCTGAATTGAAAATAGAATTGAATAGTAAATATTTCTAATTTGATAATTTAGGCTTACATTTTAAGATACACTTTAAAAGTCTCGCTTTATATAATTGCTTAATAACTTTGTTGTGAGTATGCAAAATGGTGATTAAAATGGCTTAAATATGCTAACTAATACAACAAATAATATCAAGAGAGATACAGCCTATGCCAAAGGAACACACAAATAATCAGTAGTGAAACCCTGTAAAATATACTTGAAGGGTTATTTACTAAAGTAAAATTTTTAGACCTGTAAGAAATTCTAAGCTGAATATTGCACTCACAGACCTAAATGGAAGAGAGCCTTGTATATGGCTCTTACTGCCCGAAGTTCCACTTCTATACCAAATTTGCATTTTTTTTATTTTTTTTTGGAAGGGTTGGAGAGGCAATACAATACAACCACAGAGTAATACCATAGTGCCAGATGTCAGTCAATAAAAATAAATATATATTACATTTAAGTAACTTCTTTAAAAACTAGTAACTAGCCTATTGCATATATCACCATGATCACAAATATTGCACTTCAGTGACCACCTGCCCTATGAGTTTTGTCATTCCATGACTTGCTCAGGGACTTGTGATAGCTTCAATAAAGTGCAGCAATAACTAACAGTGATGCATAACATCTTGTGAACAAACACTATCTACATTTCCCCATCCAATTCCTCATTGGTCCAGTTATAGGTCGGAGCAGTGTCCTCAACCAATCAGCTTCTAACTTCTTTCTTCCATACACGTGACCTGATATCCCACATCCTGATGATGATTCTCCTCATTCATTTATCGGTCAGGCACTTTCGACATGCCCCATTCATCTTCCTCCTTGTATCTTAGTAATAGAAATTGAGAAATTGGCCTCTCCTCTGGGATTATTATAGCAATAGAGTCCATGTAATTAATAGCAAGGTCCCAAAACTCAGACTCACATCAGACACACAGGCAAAAAGAATGGTATATACCCATAAATCGACATATTATTAAGACCTGTACAAACCATTACACTATGTTCTGTAGATGATAAATAAACAAATTACTTGCACAAAATACCTACAACTACAACTTGTTGGCATGTTAACAATGATAATGTTTGGACTGCTGACCCCAAGGTGTTCTGTAGCTAGTCCATAGCCTTGTGTGCAATGTAAGTATGTTGTGGTCATGGGCATCTGCACATAGTGAACAAGATTTGCTGTGCCAAAATGTGACAGTACTTATAATGATAATGGCCCCTCCCTGCTGCTCTGGAAAACTTCCTGTGGATACTACTGACTGTGTGATGAAAGTAAAGCTGTCATATTGTATTGTATTTGACTATTTATCTAAAACTTTAAATCCACTTTAAAATCTTGATAATACACCCTTTGGTAAATAACTCCATCCCTGCTCCACATTACTTTGTAAGGTCTTGTTATCAATGGCGGTTATTTTTCTATGGACAAAATTAATCTGATTGTGAATTTCACAGTTAAGGATTTAATATTTATTTGGGGTATTTCAGTTATACAAGTAGTTTTTCACTTCAGCAATGATTATGAAATGGAATTATTTCTTTCTTCGTTTTATAATAGAAGAGTACAGTGTTCTTTGTATCATTCCTCTTCTGTTTGACTGATGAGGGTGGGGCAGAATCAATGATCCATAGATCCCTCAATCTATCTATTACAATGTCATCCAACAGTGGAAGAGGAAGAATCAATGTTGCATGGATGCCTTCTTAGACATGCTTCATTTAATGCAAGGTGACCTTCAAACATGAAATCCTCTCCTCCTCCTTAATTTCACCTCAAAGGCAAATCGTGGTATTTGTAATCTTAGAAGACCCAAAAAAATGGATTTCATTGTTTGTCATGAATATTTTCTAGTATACTCTATGCATTAATTTATAGAGCTTAACACAAATTCAACACGAGAACATCTCATTTTGTTAAAAAAGTATATATTTTTATATATATATATATATATATATATATATATATATACACAGACTCACGCACATATAGTGTAAATATTATTTTATTTAGTTACAATATATATAAAATATTTCAAGATCCAAATCATACCTGTAATAGTATTGTATCATGCATTGGTTCTAATTTCCCATAATACAGTGAGACTAAGAAAGCGATGTGTCTTGTGATTTATGATCTCTCCAGAAACTCACAGTGGCATTATGTTCCCATGATATACGCTTAACTGTAATGTATAATATTTACATCACAAATATAGCTGGAATATGTGCAAATAACACCTTTCCAACAAAAATGCGTGCATTTAATGTATTTGTGTTTGGTCCGGACAGAAATGGAAGCTTGGTCAAAAGAGGATAAAGAAGTACTTTGGACAGCTTTGCGTCTGATCTGAATTTGTCAGATTCAGCCAACAGATGCTAAAAGGAGAAGGGACTTTATCACCTCTTCTTTGCTTTTCATTTTACCTGCAATTCTGCTTTTTGACTCAATTACTTTCCTGTTGGTTGAGGTTCAATATTCATTTGCTGGAAACCTTTGGTATTTCTACCTTCAAATTTAGTGTAAACAGTGTCTGTTAAACATTTGATAATTTTTCTTCAGCTTCAATGTCTCCTTGTTCTATGTAGTATACGTACTAGATAGATGCAGTTTAGAAGGAGGAAGGCACATACTTAAATCTGGTACTTCAGAGTCTTACTTTGTAAATCTCCCATGAGAACAATCCAGAGCAATGAACTTGGAGACACATACTCGGAAAAAGTAGAACAAAACAGAACTGAAAAGATGTATACACATCAGAGGATTTACAATGTATGTGTGTATAAATATTTATATATCTGGTAATCCGACATTCTTTGAGTGTTTTAAATCTTAACCAAGAGCATTATACTTACATGGTATATAGGGGTATATATATATATATATATATATATATATATATATATATATATATATTTGTATTTGGCAAAGCTGTTGATATCTTCTTTATGACTTCATTTTATTTTTATCGCTCATGGTTTTTATTAATATTTATTTTCATCCTCTTCCAGCTGTTTTCCCTTTTTCCTTTCCTTTCATGATGCCCCTTGTCCTCTTTGTTTTTTTGCTGACACATCTCATTTTAAGTAGTGCTCAGTATGCTGTGAGCAGGATGTGAAGTGAGCTCAGGCAATCAATTATTTAATAACCCCAGATCCCTCAATCAGTATTCTATTTGAAAGCTTTGTGCATGTTTAACACAATTGTTTCCAATGAAATGAGTTAGAATATATAGAGTTAGAATATATATATATACGTGTGTGTGTGTGTGTACACAATTTCAACATCCAAATCATGCTTGAAATACATTTTATTTTATATATTACACACACACACATATGTATACATAATCTCCTTGCAAAAATCCAGCACTATGTGTCCTTTCGCAATATCTATGCTAGACTTTTAAGTATATATAATGGAGCCTTTATTCGCTACATATAAACAGTGATTTAAACAAAATATTGATGTTTCTGTCCATATTGTCTTGAGGAAGGTCCTTATGAACTAAAACATCAATATTTTAAGTCACTGTGTTTATATGTAGCAAACAATGGCACCATTATATATATTTATCTACAAATCTAGTATATGCTCTCTTTTTTTTTTTTTTGCAACATTAAGTAAATATGGAGGGATGGATGGATGGGGAAGATGGAGATTGGTAGGTAGATATATATCAAAACAATCTTGGAACTCAACCTCACGTTTTTGTCTGGGTGCAATACTCTTATTCATATAAACTATAACAAAGGTGCATTGTCAGGGTTTGGGGGTGTTGATAATATATATCAGCATCCGTCTGTGTATAAAATGTATATAAAAAGGGAAAAAAAAGATTTATATTTACACACACACCAAAACAAAGGGGCATTGTCAGGGCTTCCGCAATGAACAATTTTTAATGTGACAAAAGTGACATAATGTTGACCATGATGTAATACAATGTGGTCACATTAAAATTGTTCATCGTGGATGCCTCAGAATGCCCCTTTATTATGGTGTGTGTGTGTGTATATATATATATATATATATATATATAATATAAATATAATTTTTTTTTAAAATAAATTTAATACATAGACAGATGATCATATGCATATCAACACACTCTATTTTAAAACGTTTTCTTGCAAAGATTGCATTGGTAAATCTCACAGTAAATCGCATGCAATTAAAACTATAATCTCTTCAGATAAAATATGTTTATTTTTATATTTATTACAGTACCCAATTTAACTTTAACAATTTATAGTTAAAAAATTTTTTTTAAAATAACTATAACGCTTTCAGGTTATATATGTAATTGCACATGACAAGCCGTGCAAAATAGAAATTGGTTTCACTCAACCCTTTTTATACGTAACCTTGTGCTACAAAATTAACTGCATGTTATCATCACTGTATAGGATCAGAATGTTTAGTGACATCAATGAAGGGTCTAATAATACAGAGGCAAGTCATTTCTCTCTTTATCATCTGCTTCAGGCAGCTCGATCGCCCTGTAGATGTCCCATCTAATCACAAGGTGGGCAGAAGGACACACATCTTTAATATCCTGTCAGGTTGATACTTAAGGGAGATAAGCTACAATAAATTGGACTTCTAAGATTCCACCCGTACAGAAAATAGTTATTTTATTTCTGTAATGGTAGGTCTATACAAAATCATAATAAAGAAAATAGATCTCCTGATTATTCTTCATTTCACATTAGGACGTGTGCACCATGTCATCAAGGCATAGTTTAGGGTTATCTGTTGCATAGTCTAGTTAGAAGTCACAGATACAAGAGTCTTATCAGTTATATCTCTCCTCAACCGAACTGTCAGGGAAAATATGAAATAATATATCTGCTTCATAATATAAAGGAATTCAATTTCCTATTTTTTTTTAAATAGAACTTTAGTTCAAGGCATGAATAACTCTGATAGTTGAATATTTTAGCATATGTTTAATATCAAAATTGATAGAAAACCTGAACATAAGCAATGAAGTCACGGCATTTTACAAACATGTATTACATCACTGAAATATTCTCGAACACAAAGAGACTTTTGGCCAAATCAACGATGATGGTATATGCAATTATAAATTGGAAATCTGAACCTAATTTTGATGAAAGTATCCTGGACTTAAAGGATATCTGTTACTTATCTTTGCATCAAGTTCTAAAAGGAAATTATTTTATTTATAAGTGTATGTACAAAATGAGAAATGAATCCCTACCTAGTATTTCACAGCATTCTTCAGCCCAATGTATGCACCTTGGTGGGTCAAACAGTGTTTGAAAACTGATCGTTAGTCTCTCTGGTCTTCCTAGTTTCTGTGCAAGGAGTGAAGCAGAGAAGACCACAGAGACTAACTGTTGGTTTTCAGACACTGTCCGACCCAAGGTGCATGTAGATGGCTGAAGAAACTATTTAAGTTTTTCATAAAGATAAATTGTTCATGACAACGTTTTTTTGACTGTGGGTTTTTTTGGGGGTTGGGGGGGGAGGGAGATTCCAATTGAATGAAAAGATGAGACAGAGTAGTGGCAATCTTTGCTTCCATTCCCATGATTTGTTGTTCACAATCAATGATAGATAATATAAGAAAAGACTGGGCACACACAAGTTACCTAAGGTAAATTTTATTGAATGATGAAGCTCTGTTATCCATTAAAGTGTACCTTAAGTGACATCTAAGTGCCCAGACTTTTCTTCAATTACCTGTTGGATGAGAGGGATGCCGTTACAGACTGTGTGGCACCATAAGGTTATGTCCATTTAATATAAGCATGTGAAGTCTCTAACTTGTCTTGCTACAATGACTGACAGGACCAGGCGTTATCTTGTATACTGTGCAATAGATGCCAGAGGCACCTTATCATGCGAGTTTGAGATTATCTACGGAAAATTGTGTCTAGCAGTATCCTTTATGCACCCCGTTCCATAAATTCATGTAGATATACATAAGATGCCAGGAGCATAAGAACTATGGTGGCACCAAGAACATGGTATCAGTGCGGTGGGAAAGTTTAAGGTAAGTATATCTCCCTAACTGATCTCCCTCAACCACCACAGTATCAATGCACCTGTCACTGAAACTGAAATTGGATAAATACTTACAAAAACATAACATACAGGGATATAATTTCTAATTAGTGGGGTAATAGTTGCTTGATCCAAGGAGACATCTGACTGCTATTTTGGGGTCAAGAAGGACTTTTTTCCTAGTTTGTGGCAAAATTGGAAGCGCTTCAGACCAGGTTTTTTGCCTTCTTTTGGATCAACAGCAACAACATTTGTGAAGAAGGTCCCATTTAAAGGTCCCATCAAAATGTACAATGCTACTTCAATTCAGAATGTTGGGGCTTAATATATTCACGGTACATTGGAAGGTGTTACACCTTAGTGTATTTTTGAGACACAACACAAATGTCAATGCATTAGAATTTTAGGTAGACACTCATGTGCTGAGAATAAGAGCTCTCAAGAAACATCACCCAAAGCAGCCTAAGGAATCTGTGGCTGCTATTCATGACCAATACATCCTTACTGGTCATTGGATCACCCATCCCCAACCCATCTCTTCAACAAAGCCTCTTAAATTGAACACTGCAACCTGAAGACCCAATCCCCAAACGATCTCTGCAACAAAGCCTCATCAATCGAATGATGCAATGTTAAGGCCCAATCCCTAAACCATCTCTTCAACAAAGCTTCATCAATTGAATGCTGCAATGCTAAGGCCCAATCCCTAAATCATCTCTTCAACAAAGCCTCATCAATTGAATGCTGCAATGTTAAGGCCCAATCCCCAAACCATCTCTGCAACAAAACCTCTTCAATTGAACACTGTAACCTTAAGGTTGCTGCACTGGATTTCTTTTACTTTTGTTACTAAATTATTACATTACTATAATAATGCTACCATTGTTACCCATAGTTTACTATTTTAATATTTTGTACTTCCAGTTAAATGTAGTTATTAATAATCTGGCTGATAATGTGATTGACAAATATGTAAATGTATACAACAAATGATTATTCTGCTCTACCAATTCTCCCACCTGCTTGCCACTCCTAGCTGTAAATTCCTTTAAATAACTAATTGTGTAGCAGGTTAACAACTTCTTATAATAGAAAAGATAGGTAAATAAATTTGTGCACTCACACTTTAAGGGAGATTGAATTCAGCTCTGATTTAAACTCCTGGACAGAATGATCCATGTCTAAGGATATAATGTAGTGCAGGATTTTCAGGTAGTCCTTGAGGCAATAGATATCATAAAATATTGAAGACAAATAAAAGTATATGGTGTAGTATGCTGAGCTTATTAGCAAGAGTAGGGATATATAAAAGGTGTAAGCCCTAAGTACTGGCTCCAGAGATATCGCGTGAAGTGGTATGATCCCTCCTCTAAGATATAGATGTGGGTCTATCTCTATGGATATATATATCTATATCTAAGAGAAGTAATACCACAATCGTGCACACCATTGCAATAAAGTGTAAAACACAGTAAAGTGGTAAAAATCTACTCACATGCATTAGAGCAAAGTAAGGATTTCTCAATCCAATAGGCGTAGGTGGTATTATCCCCACCAAGGATATATAGCTCAGGAATCCAGCAGCAGAGAATCAGGTGCAATAAAAAAAAAGTACTTTTTTATGAATTTAAAAAACTCAGAACAAATGCACAAAGGGCTCTGAAACTCGTTAAGTCTCCTAAAATAAACACATATTTTTATATATATAATTGCATCCCAATAGATATTCTTATGCTGTCGCTATATCTTTGACCTATTCTTTTTCCATCTTGTAGTATGGCTTGAAGAAGAAGGAGGAGAAGGAAGCTGAAGAGAAGGCTGCCATGGAACAACCTTGTGAGGGCAGTTTGACTCGTCCCAAGAAAGCAATCCCACCTGGCTGTGGGGATGATGATGATGAAGAAGAAGAAAGCATTTTGGACACCGTACTCAAGTACCTTCCAGGACCACTTCAAGACATGTTCAAAAAGTAACCAAAACCACCAATTTGAGACTTCTGCTCCAGCCAAACTCATGTCCAGCAACAAGAAAAAGGGAAAGCCAATGGAAACCTAGACCAAGAGAAATACATAAAAGCACACACATTGATAACACAGATTAGCACAACAAGCTTTAGCACAAATATCGGATGATCTGCACAAACAAATGCAAGCATACATTCATAAATGCAGGCACACACACGTGCATACAAAACATGACTTTTGCTGATTATATACATATTTGGGAGATTGGGCTTTTTGCCTCACACAATATTGCATGGACCAAGACTGTCACTGCTTCTTAAAAGTAATTATCTGCAGTGGCAGAATATTCAACTCCTGCCCATTTTGGAGCAATTCTACACATGCTCAGTGCTGGACAGGATTCTTAGTTGGAAGGTCAGACAGGGGTTATATTCCTGCTCCACATAAATTTGCTAAATAACATTAAAAATCGTAAAAACACTCTTCCCATGAGGATGCAAGGAAATAAAAGTGACTGAATTCGTATGTTGATGTACAGATCTTCTCCCTGCATCTCGTAATCGGGATTCACTTGGTGTGATACTTGGAAACTTGGAATATGTTGTGAAAGGCATGCAATGAAATCCTGCTGAGTTGCCATCTGTATCATGTATATTGAGGTTTTTTTGTCACTTTTCTGCTCACTTTTTCCTTTTGTCTCCAATGCTAAAGGGACATGCAGTGCACAGCTTCCCTCGTTAAGTCTTTCTTAAATATACTTCTTGTCTTTTCCAAGAGAGCTGGTCAATATGCATTCTTACCTACACTTAATCAGTTATGGTGCAATGTGGGAGCTGGATGCAAACTGCACACCTCTTAGCAATGGTCCTCAACGAACGGGAACAATTTAAAGATGAGTCAGAAGGCTTGGAGCCAACCCTCATCAGTACTTTGACATGGACCAAGAGACTTCTCTTTTAGACTTATATGACTGTAGTGCTGATTGCATGCTTAGGAAAAGTATGAGTGTTTGATGCCTCTTTTTTTGAAAATTGAAAACACTGTCTGTCTTAGTCCTGTGCAGATCACCCATATTGACTGTTTACATATGTAAATTAGGGACCAGAATAGAACTACATTGTTCAAACATACATTCACCTGTGTGCGTTCATCAACTCCATCAGTTTGTTTGTTTATCTCATTTGTCACCCTAGAAAAAAGGGCAGGCTTTTTACGGGACTCTTTGGAAATTAGTCTTTTTTTTGGTCTATGTTTTTTTTGGGAGGGGTTTTGTAATCGAACCAAAGTGAAGTGTTTCTATCTGTATATATTTGTGTGTCTGTGTTTTGTCTTCTTTATTATCCCTGTAACAAGGTTACTTAGTTTGTTTGGTTTGATTATAATGGACCAAATAATGAACGCTGATAAAGTTAATGATTTTGCATCATGAAAAGTTTTTGTAAATTTTAAATTAAAAAAAAACAAATATATAGGTATACATAAATAAGTCTTAATACTAAATTAAATGCAGAAAAAACCCTAAAATAATATTTATATTAATACATTCCAATAAATTGTAAAAAAAATAAAAACATTTGTATAGGTATCTGTGCCCATAAGGTATCTGGGAAATATTACAGGGACAATTGTAAAGATATACTAGAGAGTTCTATACAGCAGGAATACTAGAGAAAACTCAGGTACAGCTGTGGAATTAGAGTGCTAAACAATTGAGTTATAGGCAGCTGCACCTATTGAAAAGATGTAAAACTGGAGAAATCTAGAGATATTCTAAATACTCACTAACCGTGTTGGGCTTAGAACACATGTGTTCTTATTTACAGCATCTAAAGCTGATATCACAAAGCAGATATCCACAAGAGGGGTAACATTCCAGATTAATAACTTTTTACTTGCCTATTGTATTTATACTGACCAGAGTCAAATTATCACGTAACTAAGTATATAGATATATATGTGAGCACACAGTAATACAATTTCAATAGGGGATTGAAAGGGCTGACAAACTGCACATTGGAGTACAAATCCAGCATTTTTTTGTATGTTTGAATTATTCTATTAACCTTTTAAACTATTCTTAAAGGTTTTAAAATAATTAAAAAATAATATTTCTACAAATAATAAAAACTTCATTTTATTAAACATTTATGTGCTGCCTGGCAGCTATTGATTTGAACTGGATGCGCTGGATGAGCTGTGAGCAGCCCTTACAAACATCTATGTGAAGATCTTATATACGTGTACACTTTGTGTGTGTCTAGTGTGTATGTAAAGTAAAATGTTATATGTTATCACTATATTGCATATGTGTATGTTTCTTTCTGTCATGCATTGATGACTTCCTAACATTAAAGTGTATATGTTTCATACATGCATGCCTCTGTTACACAGTGATCACATTATCGACGCTAAGCTGCGCAGGTCACAGGACTGGCAATGGCCAGCAGTGACTAGTCACCGAAGCAAATAAGCTTCTGTAGGAGATAAAGCCATAATGCCATTTTTTTTCTGTCCTGTTAAATTTGTGTTATATCCATTTCCAGGTCCATTCTGTTCAGCACACACGTATACAGAAATCCCCCTGCTCAGCGCTGGATGTTCTGTGGGGAACAATCCTACAAGCAATTATAATGGTTATATAACCTGTAATGCTTCAAGTTCCAGAGGACTGAATAACGCATTAATGAGAAACGCGTTGGGCATATCTTATGGCCCTCAGAGGGTTATATTGTGAATGGGCTGTTGAAATGTTGTGGCACAGAATATATTTCACATAATTTTTTATTACTGAGAAATACAATATATACAGTACAGATAAACAACTGGAGTGATTATTCTCTTTTTATATATATAAACTTGATCACATTGTTGTTGTTTTTTCTTGTAATTTTTTCAAGACTTGCGTTTAAGTATAAAATCCTACATTGCAACGCAATGTCCACAGGTCTTACTGTTGTTTTTTTTCAAATAGGTTCATTAATAAATCAGAACTAAAGAGTTGAAATTGCAGTTTTACATGATTTAATGCTCAATAAGTTGCTTGACACTGCAATATATTAAAGAGAGCAGATAATGAGTTGTACTTTTTAATTTCTGCTGAAGTGCACAGAGCAGACAGCATCAAAACGTCCTTTGCTTTTGAAAAGGATGTTAATATCGAACTATTTGAAGGGTGTGCTTATTGAGTAAAGCTATGTGTGACTGCATTTGAAGTAGACCTGTATTTGAGTTTTGTTGTGTCCAGTTTAAAAAGCCGATTATCACAGTCATAGTATAGAAATAATATCTGATGTTTTCTAAAATCTTGCCTGTTTTGTAGTTCTCGTTGCTATCAAGGTCTATTTTCACTCTGTCACATTGGGTCTTTGATAAAAAAAAATAATTCTTTTCTGATTTCTTAATAAATATACAAAAATAAAAAAAAGGAAGAAATTTTGTCAAGGCATAAAATACAAAAAGTAGAAAAACACCAACGTATTGGAACAAGTGGAAATGTAATTTCTCTGTAACGACTGCAAGGTGCAAAGGACAAAGTTTATAACAATGATTGACAGGAAGCTGAGATGGAGGTGAACAGTTGCAGGGTAACAAGATGTGGGTTTCTGCATTTATTAGATATGAGATAAGTTACAAAATATTGTCTAGTTCCCTGTTAATATCTAATGGATTACTGATGTACTTACAAAACTCTGCCCTAGCAAATGTGCCCTAGCAACATCAGGAAAGCTCATTGAAAGCAATTCAGGGCTATTTTGAGGTTCAAATTCAGAGACAATCCATGAAAAGTACTGTAATCACAGATGAGCAAGCCAAACTATATATAGACACAAATAAGCACTGAATACAAACGCAAAGCAAGATCTGAATCAGTCACAAGTTAAGGCTATATTCCCCAGTTACTGTTCAAAGGTTACTCAAAGCCCGCTGCAGTGGCTGTGATGCAACACTGATGACACAATTATGGCTTCTGCAGAGCTGCACAAGCTAGAAGTTGATCCAGTCACCATTAATTGGCTGAGAGCGTCATTTGACTGCTATCAGCCAATGAACATAACTCTGTGCCTGAAAATTTGCACAGAGTTGACATTGGCCAGCCTGGAACTTTTGTTCTGGTCCGGCTAATGATTCCCCTAATGATGCTGCCAAAGGTAAAGCAGTAGAGAGGTTCAACTCATACTGAAATGCTATAGACAGAAGTACACAGGCATCACAATGTAGTGCGCAAAAAAGATCCAGGCACCATGAACACTTTAAATCACTGAAGTGGCTATGGCGTTTGGAGTGACCCTGTAAGGAATAATGCTCAAAACCATTTCCAAATTAGGTCTGATATAAAGAAATAAGACAGCCTAAAGCAATAGAAATAAATAAAAAATAAAATAAAACACAACAAGAGAGATGGATACTTTCCCTAATCTAATGTGTATTAGGAGCAGAAAAAAACAAGCATTATAGGAATAACTCCTATATTGACAAACTGTTGATATTATGGTTCAAGCAATAAAAGCAATTACTGTATAGTATATTAAAGTACTGGGTGCTTAATTAGTCAATTATAGCAATCGGTGTTGAATGTATTGTAATAATAATTGAATTATTCACGGGTGTCTAATATATGTGGTTGCTATATAAATCTACATCAGCATCACACTGTGTTAAATCTGTTGGGAAGAATATGAGTCAGCCTGCTCCCCATCTAAATCACATGTATTCTGCTTCATTATGCCTAGGGATCTTTTGTATAGTGTCGATATCGAGTCCGGAATAACTACAATTGCAAATTAAATAATTTATGGTGCATTCAAGTTAAGACGAAATGCTATTACTTAAATCATTGCTGTCTGTCAAAAAAACTATTTTTTCAACATCCCCAGAATGTTCTCTGTAAAAAAAAAAAAAACAAAAAAAAAATCCTGTACTTTCCGTTTGGCAGAAACTTTCAGTCCAAAGAGAAAACACACTAATAGGGTTATTCACTAAGGTGACCAATCAAAGGGAATTCAAGTGAATTTCAACTTTAAGGTCAAATTGCCGAACTGGAAAATTCTCTAAGTCAGCTATGTATTCCGTTCAACTGCTCTGGTCTCAAATTTCAAATTCACTTTCAACTCACCTTACAAAGATCTTACTGATACATGATCAGTTGTTTTGCTTTAGTGATCTTTATAAAAATAAACCAAAAATAATTTTTAATGCGGGTATGCTGGACATTCTAAATTGTCAAGAGTGCTTAAACAACAATTTCATGTTTTTCCAATTTGTGGAATACTCACATAAAAATCAGCTCAACTCTACAAATTGCATATTCTGACTGGTTGCTGACATCATATGTTTCTGTTTTTTTAATTATTAACACAGTGGGGGGGGGGGGTTGAAAACTGTGAAGCATCACGAAGATGTAAGGTAATGGAGCTTCTCTTTAAATTGCGCTGTTTTCTAATTAAAATAAAACAAATCAGATCATTTGCCCACTTGTGCGATTGCTCTGTGTGAAACTGCAACAGTAGGCAAGTTAGGTTGAGCAGCAGCTGTTCAAATAACATTAGCTGCACAGCTTGATTTAAAAAAAAAAAAAACAATTCTCAAAAAAAATCAATATGCACCATTAAAAAAAACAACTGAATGTAATAAACTTAGAAACAATATGATGACCTTAACCCCTTAAGGACACATGACATGTGTGACATGTCATGATTCCATTTTATTCCAGAAGTTTGGAGGGCTATCAAATTGTCATTTTGGGCCTCTTGTGGCCGTTTAGTACCTCCCTATATACTCTTTAAATCATTTGTTCTTGCACAATATATTTTAATGCAGTTGAATAATAGCAATTTCATTATTATTTAATTTTTCTGTTCATACAGTTAGGTTTTTAAGTTGTTATTAACGATTTATGTATTTTCCTGTTAGCTGACAATACACGTTAATGTGTTCTTCAACTCATGTCTCGTATAGCGGTTTGTGAATAATATCAGTAAACCTTGAATTTGTTAATGTACCCATAAAAGAGTTATGGAAAGAATGTATGACGACAAGCTGCATAGGAAGGTAAGTTCTGGATAAAAAGGGGATTATTAGTTGGAGTGTTATAGTGATGAACAATCTGTGGAATGGAATGAAAGTACCGCTGTTCAAAATTGTAAGCGTTTAAAGCAGATATTCTCGGCAGACAAATAGATATTGTTGAAATTGTATTCATTTAACAGTATGCCCTCTTACCTGGGTCTTGCCAGGCCCCGAGGCCCCTTTCCTCATCGAGAATAAATATACAGTAATCTTTATTTATTTTTTTTATTTTTATTTTTTTAATTCTTTATTTATGTGAGCTTGGTTTGGCACGTTAACAGCATCATACATAAACAGTGGTATGCTAATTTAAAGCAGTACAATAAAATAGTGTTAACATTGATATTTCAAGGTTGTAAGCACATTTTCATATATCCATCATGTTGGGTGGCATACCTGGGGTCTGCTGGGTTGTGTAGGTTCATTATTGTGGGCGTTATACCCCTGGTGTACTACAAGTGTGGGAGTGTGTGGGTGCTCCCTGGTTCGGGTTGCGGTGTGTCAGTGTGTGTGGAGCATGTATATGATTGTTGCAAGCGGTTTTAGGTTTGTGGGTCTGGATGCCTGTGTGTACTCGCCTGCGGAGCTCTTTCTAGTACCAGGGTGGTTGGAATAACATGTGTGTAAGGCGCTCCGGTTTGAGCTGTACCCTGTGTGGCATCTCATCTAGCCCCCTATCCCTGGGGGTGTTGTGGGGTGGGCGGAGTGGCGCTAGTCGTGGTGAGCGCCTGTATACTATCGTGCGTGAGGTGTTGTTTGCCTTTCCTCTGGGGGTAGGTGCCCCGTATTTGCGGTTGCGTTAAGGTCAAAAAGGACGGACCCAAGTGGGGCAGTGAAGAAAAAAAAATATATATATATATATATATATAAAGTAAACAGTGGAGTTAGAAGTCTTTGAAGTTATCGCTCTGTGTCAAGAGATGTCTGGGACTTCCGTTTGACGGTTTCGGCCATGTCTTGCATATTGTCCCCGTGCCCAGTCAAGTGTCCAGAGTCTGTAGATCTCGTGTTGGCTGTCCAGGAGTAAGGCAGTCCTCTGGGTCCCCGCTCTCTGGTCGACCTGCAGTCGTGGAGGTGAGATGTGGGGGTTGTAGTCCCAGTGTCTTCAGGAAAGTGGGGGCCCCAGTTGGGGATGTGAGGTGGTGTGCAGTTCCATTGTGGTGAACGAGCAGGGCACCAGTGTTCCCCCATCTGTAGGTAATGCCTGCTTTGCGCAGCGCGGTGGTCACGGGTCCAAAGGTCTTCCGCTTTAACAATGTGGCTCTGGTGACATCCTGGAAGAAAGAGAGCTGAGTGCCTTCAAATACCAGCGGCGTTTTGCCTTTAATGGCGGTCATTATTTGTATCTTGTCAGGTACCGATGCCAGACGCAGAATGACGTCCCTGGGCATGCTGGATGGTAAGTGTGTGGAGCTTGTCACTCTGTATATCCCGTCGATTGATATTTTCTTGGCGGATGCCTGGGGTAGTAGTGTTGTGAGCAGTCTCCGCGTATAATGCGGTAGCTCCTAAATCGTTACTGTGGTGGGGACACCTCTGATTTTGATATTCTTCCGTCGTTGTTTGTCCTCCAGGGACATGATTTGACCTGCTAGTACGTTTTGCTCTGCTTGGAGTCGGTTGACTGAGTCCATGAGGGTGGACACTGTGCCCTGAATGTTGGTGATGTCTACTTCTGCAGTTCCAACCCTCTCCTGCACACTTTGAATATCAGCCTTGACCTTTGCGACGTCGGCCGCTAGCAGGTTTTGTATGTTGGTCAGGAGGGCTTTTAGGTCCCCTTTAGTAGCGGGGGGCTGAATCATCCCGGTGTTCCGGTGTTAGTGAGTGTCCCGTCGGGGAGGCCGCTATCTCGTCCGGCTCTCCCCCGTCAGGTTCGGGTGCTCAGTCCGCAGAGAGTCGTTGCGCGGCCTGTACTGGCTCCGTTTGTGCAGGCCTGAGCCACATCTCCCCTATGTCTCTGCCTTGTATGTTGGGACCAGCTGTGGTTTTGTGAGAGCGGCGACGCATGACTGTGGTGCCTGTGTCCCGACTGGATGGGTAGTCTTCCCAGAGGCTGCCGCCGAGGTAGGCCTCTAGGTCTTGGATTGGAGTTGCACGGTAGGCCGCAGGTTTGCGCTTCTGCCTGGTCTGCTTGGGTGCCTGGAAAAAAGGCATCGATCGGTGCGGTACTTAGTGCCTGTCAGTACTGGGTACTTGTTGGGGCACGATAAAGCTTTGTTTGGCGGGTATTAGGCCGATTCTCTCCGGGTTCGGGAGAGCAGTTTTAGATGGCGTCTTAACAGGATGGCTGCCAGGCTCCGCCCCCCAGTAATCTTTATTTTTATGTTAATTTAGAGGACACCTAGAATCTACAAGGGTTAAAAAATTTCACAATATTAAATATTTTTTTAACAGTGGAGTGTTCCTTTAATGCTGTGTTTATGAGCAGGGGTACATTTTTTGTTTAATTAACAAATTAGAAATGTTTCTACATGTCAAAGATAAAAAAAAAAAGTATTCTGCTCTCAAAACTAATTTGGCCAAAATATTCCCAGGAGAAATAGTGGCTGGAATTTATTTTACCCCTGTTGATCATTGTAGCAGCTGTGCTATGCTAAACTGGCATGTCAATTTAGAACAAAAAGGTGTGGATGCTTTATTTGGAAAAACAGAATATACAAGACTATAAATAACATGATTGAGATGTTGATCCAAGGAGAAACGTGATTGCCATTATGAAGTGAAGAAGAATATTTTCCCTTTTTTGTGGAAAAAAATGTATATCACTTGGAATTGGGTTGTTTCACTTCTTTTGGATAGGAAGCATAAACTAGTGTGTGATAGGTTAAATATCATAGCCTTAATTTTTTATTTATTTATTTAAACAATATTGTTTTGTAACTATGACAAATCAGCAATTTGTAAAGAATGCTGTTCAGAAGTACATAGAGCCCACATGCAGATGATTACTTGGCTAATACTAAGCATATTCTGCAAGGTGAGGCAACCTTATACGTTTTTACAGAGCTGCTGAAGAACTGGATGGTATCATTGTAATGGAAATATATTCACTGTAAAGTGATTGCCAATGCTTGGAGCAAAGTGAAAGGTATCTTGTCAAGTGGAACTCTCCTTCATACCTTTTATGGTTTTTTATTTACGGTATGTTTGTTTATATTAAAGTATACTTTTATTAGCTACTTTGTATACTCATTCTTTTTGTTACTTCCTGGATCCTGCATATCCCTAGTGGGGATTATACCACCCAGGCTGTTCATACTAGAGCAAGTTTTATGCTCTATAAATTGTAAGTACATTACTATTCATTATTTATTTCACCATAAGTACTTACTTCACCATTGGCTGCTATTTCTTTTTACATATACCACGCATACTGCACTTTGAAATACCTGAGTCAACTATAACAACATATCCGGAGACGGGGATCGTACCGTCTAAGCGCATCACAGTTGAGCTCTGTTATAGCTCATATAAATGTGAGTGGATTGTGTATAGTTATATTCACCACTTCACGATATAGGTTTACTGTATTGCACTATTATTTTTATTTCATTTTATTCCGAGGTTTTTGATCTATTGGAAATACCTGGGAATATATGTACGTACATTTTGTATTTGTATAAATTATTAGGCGCGGTATACGCCTTCTTTTCCGTTCTCTTTATCTATCCACACGGTTTTGGGAATCCTTGCTTTGTATACTGCTGCCTGTTCACAATTCACTATAGTGAGCGCTTATTACCCTTTCCTTTTTTTGAAAGGTATCTTGGAATTGGTGGGCTAAATATTGTTTTGTTTTACTATTCCTTTATCTGGCATATAACCCCTTAAGGACACAGCTTCAGAAATAAAAGGCCGGCTTAACGGAAAAGTTCCATCATGTGCCTGTAATGGGATAACTTTCTCTCCTGCTCCCTCTCTCTTTCTCTCTCTCTCTGCTCCTGTGAGACCTAACATGCTGGAATGGTATCAGGCAAAACTGCTCTGTTTGATGAAATAATGTCATTACTCTATGCCCAGCATATATCTGACAAACTTTGGGTGTCAATGGAGCAGTAACACTTGCAAAGGGCATAAATGCTAATTATGTAAAAATGATTTACTGCTGGGAACTCAAAAAGTGTGGGACCCAAAGGATAGGCCTCATTTACTCCTGTCTAAGGTAGAGTCTGGTTAACATTAATATACAAAAAGATAAAAAGAAAAAAAACTTTTACCAAATAGTCCAATGGAAATGTCCAATGGAGCTTCTTTGTTAACTAAGTACAATTTCTATAACAATATTGGGGTTGTAGGCATTTTGCATTCAAATTGACTTGTATCTAATTACCCTGTGTGATACAACTGGTAACTGGTCTTCTTCAAAGTTAGCAACCTGATCACTGACATTTGTACAGATGGTGTTTATTCTGTATTCAGTATTTATTGTGAATTAATCAGGTATCGTTCACTGCAGTATTCTATACTTGATGAGACAAATGCATAGAAAAATGTTGGATGATTTCCAGGAGAAATTGTGTGTTTAATCCTAGCTATGTTTCTCAGGTGGGTGAAGAAAGATTTGATTCTGACACATGATGTTCAAGAGAATTCATGAGCACGCACCAAATTAAAACACAACTCTGAATCATGTAATTATGAATCTCTGCATAACAAGTCGGATCTACCTGCAGTTCTGTTATGCATCCACTGAACAGTAACTAGTTTATCTGTGCACTACTTAAACAAGTTGGCGTTCATCATATCAAGGTGGCTGACTTGACAGTCATTTAGAATTCTCACATAAAAACTCCAAGGTAAAAAGCAGCAGCGATGTTACTGAGAATTAGGATACGTTGACTTAGTATTTAGCAATTCAGTGAACATACCAGCACTGGTTCTGAACTTTGTTGTCTCAGAGCAATGTTGTTTCCTGGAATTTGTTGAAGAAGTTATGGGTTGATTGTTAATTGTGACGGATCTGTAGTTCGCCATGAAGTCTAGAAGTTTAGAATCATTTTTAGGAGTCTTCTAAAAAATGCATTTTTATGGTTGTTGGGAAAACTCTATTCGCTCATTAAGTGAACAAAACGTTTAGGTATAAATTACATCCATGAAACCTGTTAAGAAGCTGTATCTGAACCTGATCATCATAATCTTAAAGTTAAACTGTAGCCTCTACATTACCTCTTATTGCATAGTATATGAAATGAGAGGCTTGGAAACATAAAGAATCAGCAGAACAGTTACCAAAGCTAGTAAAAAAAATATTTTACATAATTAGACCCCATCTTTAGTTTAAACCCGTGGCATCCGAGACATTTATAGAATGGTTTGCCTTTTTTGTAGGCATGGTATTGGAACCTGGATGAAAGTTAAAGTCAGGACAACCAAGTTCAATCAGGGTCAGAATTAGGTTGAGGTCACAGATAAACAAGCAATTGCCAGGCACAGTCCAGCATGAAAAAAAAAAAAAAACACAGAGACACTGTGGCAAAATGCCAAGATCAATATCCCAATATAATGAGGGAAAGCAATATAAAGCCTATCCAGATGACTTGTGAAATGCATTAGTCAAGACGCTCTAAAGTGTTGTCGGCAGCCGCATACTTAAAGTGAATTTGTCACCACAAACATATCTTTCTCAAATCATTTCCTTTTCTCTTCCTCTCTCTGGAGCTATTCTTTCTATCTTTTATTTTTTTTTTTTATACGCTTCTTGTAAAATACATAAGACAAAGTAGAGACTAGTTTGTCATGTGTATTTTTCCTAAGCTTGACAAATTTACACTTGACGAATCTTGGGAAAGCTCTACTTCCTTTGTCAACTTTGTCAAGTCCCATTTTACCACAATACTCACCTACTCATTGCGTCCATCATTTGTCCTCTGTAATTTCGCACTCTATCTCTCCTTCCCTGAGCATCGCGCCTGCCCAGCACAATAGTGAGTGGACTTGCATGAGATCAGAAAAGAAGGAGGAAGGAAGGGTAGAAAAATGCAGTGACTGTCAGGCTACTAAAGAACTTTTCCAAGGTACGAATGGAGAACCTGTGCCCCTAAAATACATTGTGGGGAATAGGTAGACATATATCGGGGATGGGATAAAAAACAAAACAAAAAAAAACAGTACAATAACGGTTGCCTATGACAAAGCTACTTCAAATATTCCTCCATATTATAGATCTATCATTCCATTTTTCCATGCTAGCCCATGCACATCATCATGTCAAGGATGGGATAATGCTGATTTATCTCTGGAAAATATCAAGCAACTAGACCATGTTTTTGTCTTTGTCGAAGAGTGTAGTAAACTCCCAGCTCAGTACCTTCAATATGTATCCCATATTGATTCCTACATACACACTGTGTCATTTTGGGTTAACTCATTATCTGTTGAAGAAAAAGATCATGAGAATTACATACACTTGGTTCTCACAGCAGTAAAAAAAAAAAAATTACATTTATGTCTTATTTTTAAAATTTTCAATTTTTTAGCAGGTAATAGAAAATAAATTTACATTTTAGAACTTTGAATACAAATCAAGGGTGTACACCCTAATGAGGTGTTTTTGGCACACCTATGATGACCTGCACTCCCACCCATTAATCTGCACTCATGAGAATACTATTAGGTATTTGTTTAATGTTGGAGAGGGATCAGTTTCAACTTTCTTAAAATGAGTTAGCTAGTTTATCAATAGTCTTGATTGTACTGCTTCTACTGTTTGTCTTCTTGGCTCAAGTAAAGAAGATGAATGTTCCTTTTTGAGTAATGTTTTTTTTTTTAATTAAAATAGGAATAACCCAGAACTAAAGAGGATTGCACATAATTAGCAAAAAAAAAAGGCCTAACTGGATAAATTGACCAATCCAGCTATTATTACAACTTGGCAATTTCAGCCTAAAATATACACCTTTTTGGCAATATTCCACATTCCATAGTATAGCATATTAACCCAATGTCTGCTGTTTTGAAACCTTGCACTAAATATTCACAAATAGCAAAAATACAGCTGTAGGAATATTCATATACTGTTCGCTGTATCTTAAAAATAAAAAAATAAAAGATAAACATTAATAATTGAAAGTTTGCTCAGGGCAATAAGCTCCTTTTGTCAAAGTCTTTTATAAATTCTGGTGCAAAGGTTCTTTTGTTTTAATCACACGCACCATATAAATTAATAATTTGCATTGTCCTTATGTCGGTAATTTCGTACTTCTGCTATTAAAACTGTTTTAATACGTTGACGCAGTCTTCTTTGTTATTAAAATAGTTTTAACTGACACGCAATGCTACAATATGTTCTCCAATGTTCTCCTTTATCCCATCACAGCAAAATATTTATCAAGTGCTGTTAATCCGTAAGAGGTTTCAAAGCCCAGTGCATAAACTTGGTGGACTCAGCAATGAGATTTCAGTAGGTAACTTTCAGCTGCAGGCCAAATTGTACAGCCCATTAACCATTAACAAGAATTGTCTCTAAGGGATAAGTAGTCATTTTGTAAAATGGCTGTGCTAATGTATTATTTAGAATAGATTTATCAACATGGCACCTGCTCTTATATCATGTACATTTTATGGAATGCAGATAGAGCACATTGGATAGTTTAAAACATTAATTTTACAATACAATATTTTCGTTTCTATTACAGTTTCTGCAAAACATATTAGTTGACGTTCCACATAGAGCTGTGCCCTGTCTATAGCACATTAGATAATGTGTATCAGTCAGTTTATTCATTCTCTTGGTTTTACAGAAGAGATGAAAATTATCTTCAAATGCATAAAACTATCACCTTTTTGATGTAAAACATTGTTGTTCACAAAAGTGTGAATTGTCTAATGTACATGTAAACAGTATTTGAATATTTTGGCCTTGAACTTGAATTCAGTGAATTCAGAACAATACACACTTTGCTGAGTAATCCCACCAGACTGCAATGTGGAGAGAGAATAAGAGAGATACAGAAAGGAAGGGGAGAGGAAGGGAAAGAGGCAGTGGTGTTTCCTGGTTTTGTGCGACCCTAGGCATGTCAAAATCAGGCGCCCACACATGCGCCACCCCACCCTGCCCCACCTTCTAAATACACACACATTCACTGATAGACACACATACACTAGCTAACAGACATACACACTCACTAACAGACACATACAGTCACTAGCAGACACACACATTCACTAACAGACACCCATACACTCTCACTAACAGACACACACATAGTAACACACTCCCTAACAGACACACTCCCTGACATACACACACTCATTAACAGACACACACTCACACACACTAACAGACACACACACACACACTAACACACTAACACACACTCACTCACTCACTAACACACACACACTAACAGACAAACACACACTCACTAACAGACACACACTAACACACACACTCACTAACAGAAACACACACACACACTCACTAACAGAAACACACACTCACTAACAGACACACACACACACACTCACATTAACACACTCACTTTTTTTTTAAATTCAATCCCCCCAGCCTCCTTACCTTTGGGAATGCTGGTGGGGGTTCTCCCTTTCCCTGGGGTCTAGTGGCTGCTGGGCGGGCGGCGCTGGCGAGGGAGCACTGATTAGTGAGCTCTCTGCTCAGCTTCCTCGCGCGCCACAGAGTGATGCCAGGAGCCGGAATATGACGTCATATTCCGGCTCCCTGCATCACTCTGCGGTGCGCAAGGGAGCTGAGCAGAGAGCTCAGGGGAAAGTGCTCCCTCGCCAGAGCCGCCCGACCAACCAGATTTTTAGTTAGCCGCAAGGCTAACAAGACATTTGCCCTGGGCATTTGGGGGCGGCTCGTTTTGCTGCCCCCTGGAAAATGCCGCCCACGGCAAATGCTTTGTTTGCCTCGCGGCTAATACGTCCCTGGAAAGAGGGACAGGAAGAGGAAGTGAAATGGGAGTGGTAGAGGAACAGGAAGTGGAAGAGGAGAGGGCAACTTTCTGTATGTCAGGTGAAAATACATTCTTCTTCAGAACACTTGATTAAGAGATGTATTATTTGCAGATTTATTAGTAGATTGTATTTAGTATGAAATCATAATTCAGTATTTTCTATTTAACCAAAGGACACAGAGATGGCTCTTCCAGGAACATGAATAACATTATCTCATATTCTGTCTTGAAACTTCATTCATTTCTCTCTCTTTCTTAGACCTTCTTTGTCATCTGTCCTTCCCAGGTCTGCTTTTAATCCCAGATGTGCTCCCTTTCTTTTAATCTTTTACTCCACTTCACGTGTTATCTGTTGTCTCCAGTCCTTGGTGTATCATTTTAAAAGCAATTAGTGGATCTCCATCTTCTGCTTAGAATCAATTAGCTAATTAAGAGGATGTCCTCTGGCAGAAATTGAACTTAAAACCTAAGGAAGCAATTTTTTATAACAGAGTTTTCTCCCCCACACCACCTGCGCAGTTCACAGTCTTAATCTAAATGGAAAATCGGTGGGTGGAACTCATTAAAGATGTATACCCTCTTACCAAATAACATTATTGAATTTTACCTTTATGGCTGTTTTTTTAAGTAATGAAAAAACAAATGTTACCATGTCCCAGTAGCATACCAATAGAAATGGTTTTACAGTTCGACATATACATATTTTACTAAAGGTTTGTAAGAAATGTTAGATCAAAATCTCCTTAATAAATGGATTAATGTTACATTAAGAGAACCCAAAAATAGAGAAAAAGCATGCCATGGTTAAGTAACCATTCAAGCCTCAGGGTGACAATTTAAATTCCCAGCAGGGTTAATTCACTCCATTATTCCCTCTGTGTCAATAAAATGAAGATCACTGAGTTTGATCAAAATAATCTGAGAAATAATTGAAAGTTACTAAAGTAAAATGTATCCATTCTGGGTAAATTAATTGATATTGTCATTATTAATCTATAGAATATGAGGTATGATGATTATGAATTACTGTGATATTGAGCTATGTATTATGTACAATTTTTTAAACTGCGTTTTGAGTAAGTGATATAATAAATTATTCTACTTTATCTATCTTACAAATCTAGTTATAATATTAAAATACCATAGACAAATACAATACACATATATGCAGTGTGTTTCCATTTTAATTAATATGTTTCATATAATAAAATTTCACATTGTATGAAGACATGCATATCTACCAAAAAGGGAACAAACCTCATTTCAATACAGATCCCTATCACTAACCTTAGTTCCCAGATAGCTATAATTTTTATTATGTATGAATGTATCACAGAATTCTATTGCACTATAATAAATTCTATTTACTATCCAAATACGCTATGTGGTGAGTAGGTAGTTAACATGAAACATTTTCCAAATGTAATTCATATAATAAAATAATGATTGCAGACACAAAAATTGAACTGTACAGCGTGGCGAAATACCAAACTATATACAAAATACAGACTTAGGAACAATGCAGTCACAAAAAAATACAGTTTTAAATATTTCTCAAAATCACTTATCTTAGAAAACAATTATGGGAATTCAGTTACTCTTTTCTACTTTGGAAATTTGGAATCCAAATCAGATTTTTATTGGATAGAACACCACACTCATCCACTATACGTGCCCCTTTGGAGGTGACCATGAGAAAACATAAATTGAGGAGAGTCTCTGAAAGCAGTTTATGCAGTGAATATTGCAGTTAGCATGTTTATTTCCAATGTTAAAATTAGTATAGGACCCACGGGTATTGGAGTACTGTGACTTAGTGGTGGGCTTAACACAATGTGGCCATATGGTGTAATTGAATCCCCATATTTGTTTGCTTTGCTAGGTGATTTTAAGTAGCCTCATGAAATGTAAAGTGTGTGTGTGTGTGTGTGTGTGTGTGTGTGTGTGTGTGTGTGTGTGTAATTGCAATGTTTTTTTTAATCTGTATTGTGTCTAAAAGGTAGACCTGTAGCGAATTCGGAATGTTAAGTTCCATTCACTTCAGTCATTCATAAGTTGGGTGAGGATCAGTTGAGTTGTTAATCATACAATCCTACCTATTTTCTCCAACACCTTGTCATACCTTCCAAAATTCCTGTATCTTATGGAAATGTCTAATTTTACTTTAGATTCCAGCTATCTGAACTTCTCTGTAGTGTTAAACTCTTGTTAGTTACACAGGGAAAAAAAAACCAAGAAGCCTATTTCTGGGGGATCAGTAAACAAACGTGTGCTACTGCTTCCATTTCAGAGCATGTGGACATTGTAAGAATGTTAATACATACGGTATAAGGTGGAGTATATGCACAACATAAGATCGCCAAAAGTTGCTGTAGCGAACTGGTCCTTATGGAAGGGGGGTTCTTCCAATAGCGATAATAATAAATTGGTCCTTATAAGAGTTTATTCTGCGAAACCATTTTAGTTTTCTCCATAAACCAGCAGAAGGGGGTATGGGTTAACAGACCCTGGTGAGCACAGCAAGCGCACTGATCGCCTACAGTGTGCTTTAAGGGAGATCTAGCTGTTGATCACCGATGATTCTTTGTCCTTGTGGGTTAAGCTTAACCCAGAGAGAGAGGGAGAGAGAGAAAGGGAGCAAAGAAAGATAGGAAGGAAGAAAGGAAGGAGACGCACACAAGGACCAGTTCGCTACAGCAACTTTTGGCGATCTTATGTTGTGCATATACTCCACCTTATACCGTATGTATTAGTCTATGTTTGTGTGGGGATAAAGGGAAAACCCACAATAAGGTGTTTTAGAGTATTTGTCACTTTATGTTAAGTGTCACTCATTGGGATATTGTTTTACCAGTGATTGTAAGAATGTTAAAGGTCACCAATACAAATTGAATGCATTTACTTTGATTTTGGCCTCAGTAATATGCTGGATGGTTTTTCATGCTCAAAGCATTATAGTTTTTGCACAAAAATAAATAAATGCCCTTTTTTTTGACTGTGCACCTCCCAGTCAGTTTCCCATTTGTTCTTTGCAACCCTCTCAAACTGCCTTCTTTACTTGTATATCTCAACTCATGTCTAACTGTGTTCACTTTAATTATCTCTTTCTCTGTCTCTTTCACGTTTTAGGGTGGTCTGCCTTGACTTTGGCAGGCGGGCATTCCCTCCAATTGCCATTGGAGCAACTAAGTGACCTCCGTTTGTCTAAATATACATAGGGGTTAAGGAGAGAGCGCAGGTAACTTTTTCTTTTCTTTGTAATATCTATTCACTTAATGGGAACTGTTTTTGAGAAGCTGGGTGCTCCATTATTTTCATGCGGTTGCTGACTCGCATATTCTCTTCTTGCAGCTGGTAGCTTACGCAATTTGCCTGTTTTGCCTTAATGTTGTTTGAGTGTGGGCTGTATAGCGGGGAGGAGAGTTCATCATCCTTTAGAATAGGGTGCCTGCGAGTGACAAGGCAATAAGCCCAACCTCAGCTGATTCAGAATTTACTTATTATTTTTTCTAAGTAGTTTTCAGTGCGAATTTATGTTTTCTGTTCAAGTTTACCTCTTATGTAATGTTCACATAAGAGGTAAGATGCATCACATTTAGGCTAAGCTTGGCCATGACGGATACCTCTAGGGTTTATATATTAAAATGTTGACCTTATAATTTAGATACCTGCTAAGTAGGTAGGAGGGGGACGGGGACTCTGGTCACGATTATGTGCACTGCAGTCTGACAAATGACATGGTCACTATAGAGCATACACTGTTATTATATCTTCTCTCACCTCACCCATTATGACTCTGGAATTGCTTTTTTTTGTACCCCCGTAATCAAGGCCAGTGCTTCCATAAGGCGGCCATAGGGCGCCAGAGCATGGGGGTGAAAAAATCAGAATCCCCTGCTTCTGGCTGGGGACTCGGATTTTTCAAATCACCGCTCTCTCACACAGCAGCCAGGGAAGTCGGCCGACCTAACCTGATGATGTCAGGAGGAGGAGGCAAACTGGGAGAAGAGCAGTGGAAGTCACGCCTCTCCTCCTGACATCAGGAGAGGCTGGTCACCTTCCCTGGCTGCTGTGTGCTGGTTCCAGGCTCCAGACTCCTGGCTCCTGCTCCTCCCTCCCTTGCCCCAAATAATATGTAATACACTTGTTTATTTTTTTTCTTTGATCCAATGTTTTTAAGCAGCCCATGTCCCCCCACCACAGCCCATGTGCCCCCCTATAGCACATGTGCACTCCTGTACAACACCTATGCCCCCACCACTGCCCCTGCCCCCTCTACTGCTCCTGTCCTCCTACCCCTCAGCCCCTGTGCTTGCCTTAACAGCCCTGCCCCCACCGCAGCCCCTGTCCCCTCTTTCAACCCCTGTGCCCCCCACTACAGCCCCTGAGCCCCCCAATACAGCCCCTACCCCTTCAACACAGATCCTGTCCCTGCTACCACAGCTTTTGTCCCCCCTACCACAGCCCCTGTCCCCTCCTCAGCTCCCTTCCCCGGCTCAGCCCCTGTCTCCCCCTCTACAGCCCATGTGTCCCCACCACGGCCCCTACCCCCTCACTACAGACCCTGTTGCTCAACGACAGTCCCTATCACCCTCACTCCAGCTCTTGTCTCCCCACCACAGCTCCTGTGCCTCCACCACAGACCCTACCACGCTCACCATTTCCCTTGTCCCCCCTAACACAGCTCTTGCCCCCCCTACAACAGCCCCTGTCCTCCCCTATCACAGTCACTGTTCTCTCCCTCAGGCCCTGTCCACCCCCGCCCCTCTGCAGCCCTTGTCCCTCCCTCTGCAGCCTCTGTCCTTCCCTCTGCAGCTCCTGTCCCCCCACCACAGCTGCTAACTCCTCTACTACACATTCCTCCAACTACAGCCACTGCGCCCCATGTGCAGCTCTAATATTTTACAAGCCATACCCCCACTACAGCCCCTATTCCTTTACTACAGTACTTGCCTCCCACTACAGCCCCTCTCCCTCAATGGCAATCCATATCACCCACACCATAGCCTCTTTCCCAAATTGTAGCCATAAACCTACTTCAGCCCCATTCCCCACTACATTTCCTAACCCCCCAATTACAGCCCATATCCTCCACTAAAGCCTCTAAACCTCAACTACAGCCCCGATCCCCCTACTACACTGCCTAACTTTTCAATTACAGGCACTACAACCCACTACCAGTGCTCATCCCAAGATTAGGTTTTGGATTTGCCCCTGCTCTATTTGTATCTGTATGACTATATGACTCTGTGTGTGTGTATGTATGTGTATGTCTGTGTCTGTATGTCTTTATGACAGTGTCTGAATGTCTCTGTATGTCTTTGTTTGTATGACATTTTACCTGTATGTGTAGATTGTATGACTGTGTGCCTGTATCACTGTGTTTGTCTGATTGTGTACCTGCATATCTCTGTGATTGTGTGCCTAAATAATTTTGTGTGCCTTTATGGTTGTGTGCTTCTATATATATATATATATATATATATATGGCTTTGGAGGAAAAGGGACACACAAAATGGGCTAAGTGGAGAGAGCCACAGAATAGGGCTGGGGGAAAGAAAGAGACACACAAAGGGGCTGGACAGAAGAAAGAGGCACACAAAGGAATGTTGGGGAGAAAGAGACACACAAAGGGGTTAGGGGAAGTAAGACCTACACAAGGGATTTGTAAGAGACACACAGGTGAAGACACATTGAAGACATAGTAAAGGGGGGGATAAAATATACTAAAACAAGTAAGAAATTCAAAAGAGGGGTTAGGAGGCACACAGGTATAGATGCCTTTTTTCACCCCTTAGTTACCAGACCGCTTTTCAATTTTCTTACCGTTTGAAACCAGAGCTGTTTTTACATTTCTGTGGTGTTTATGTTTAGCTGTAATTTTCCTTGTACTTGTTATGTGTGACATGTCATGATTCCCTCTTATTCCAGAAGTTTGGTCCTTAAGGGGTTAAAAGAAGACAACCTACGGTATTTTGACTCTTTTCATGCTCTTTTTATGCAACTATTTTAGCACCAATCAATGCCAAATTTTTGTAAAAAAAAATTATAATTGGTGATGTTTTTGACACACATAGCAATTAAGGAATACATGTACTGAGTGCCTTATGGGTTACTGCCAAGGAACAACCTAATATGTACTCAGCAACATCTCCCAAGTACTGTGATACCACCTATATATAGGTGGGTCAGGTTTCGGGGGAGGCTAAAAGACCTTATTTGGAGGGTGCGCATTCCAGTTTTCCAAATTGGAATTTTCACACCTTGTCATCATACATCCATGTCCTATTTGGGACATTTTTGAAGCCAGCCAATGTAATTTACCCCCATCAAACCATACATTTTTTAAATGTAAACACCCTAGGGTATTTCAAAGGGTGGTATTTTAACACTTTCCATGCACTAATTCTACTACCAGTCTTTGTCAAACTTTTGGGTAGTCATTTTTTTTGTGTTATTTTTCTATTTTTAGCAACATCTTCTGAGTACAGTGCCCATCAATGTACAGGTTTTATGTTTTTTTGCAAACTTACAGGGGTCAAATGTAGGGCTTTCCCCTTTTCCATGTTCGCACATTGAAATTTGCCAGATTGGTTTGCTGGGCCTATGCTGCCTTTGAGACCGTATGGCAGCCCAGGAATGAAAATTAACCCCATCATGGCATACCATTTATAAAAGTAGACAACCCACGGTATTTAGTCACAATCCTTGGCTAAAATTAGCGTTTATATTTTTTTTGCATTTTTCACACGTAAACTGCCATCTCACCTATGATATTATCAGTATAATACATTTTACTGCTCTAAAACACTCACAAATACAACAGTACTCCTCAAATACAGGTTTTATGGTGATGTGGAAAGTAACAGGGTCAGACATAAGATTTGCCAGTTTCTGTTTTTGCAAATTGCTATTTGCCAGATTTGCTATGTTGCCTTTGAGATGGTATGGCAGCCCAGAAATGAAAATTAACCCCACCATGACATACCATTTGAAAAAAGTAGACAATACTTATAATACGTGTGTGTGGATATATATAGATATATAGATATATATATTCCTATTTTTTTTTAATATAATTTCATATATATTCATATATATGAAATTATATTAAAAAATAGGAATATATATATATATATATATATATATACACACATACACACACACACATACATACACTGCTGTGTGTGTGTGTGCTGCATGAGGGTGGTTTGAGGGTGTTGTGTGTGTAAGGGTGCTGTGTGTGTGTATGTGTGTGAGGGTGCTGTTAGTGTGATGTGTGTGTGAGGGTGTTTGTGTGTGTTTGTTAGGGTCCTGTTAGTGTGCTGTGTGTGTGAGGGTGCTGTGTGTGTGTTTGTGAGGGTGCTGTTTCTGTGCTGTGTGTGAGAGGGTGCTGTGTGTTTGAGGGTGCTGTATGTGTGTGGGTGCTGTATGTGCGAGGGTACTGTGTGTGTGTGGGTGCTGTGTGTGTGGGTGCTGTATGTGTGTGCTGTATGTGTGTGTGGGTGCTGTATGTGTGTGTGTGGGTGCTGTATGTGTGTGGGTGCTGTGTCTGTGTGTGTGCTGTGTGTGTGCTGTGTCTGTGTGTTGTATGTGTGTGCTGTATGTATGAAGGTGCTGTGTGTGGGTGCTGTATGTGTGTGGGTGCTGTATGTGTGTGTGCTGTATGTCTGTGTGCTGGTGCTATGTGTCTGTGTGCGGGTGCGTGTGGTGTGAGTGTGTGTGCTGTATGTGTGTGGGTGATTGTGGGGGTACATTACTTAATATCCCCCCTCCCTTCTTACCTTATGTAGGGAGGGGGGATCGTGCTGCTGTTTTCCCTTTTGGTCCAGTGGAGAGTGAACTCTAGCCCCTATGGGGCTAGAGTTCACTCTCGCAAGATCTGAGTGAACTCGAAAGGAACCCGGCGGAGCTGCTGGTTGAGCTCTCCGGGTCCTCTCCTGCCTCCCTCCATGCTGCTTTGTGGAGGGAGGCTTAGAGCAGAGCCGGCGCTCGGATAGCGCCTGCTCTGCATGAGCCGACAGGGGAGATCCTGAGATCTCCCCTGCCAGTCTCACTCCATAGGCGTGCCGTGGGGATTAGGGTGTGCCCAGGCACACCAGGTACACCCCATGCGCATGCCTATGTATAATATATGCATTATATATGTAAAAAATATTTAAAATTATTTATTTTATAATATATTATACATATATGATATATGTATAATATATATATATATATTTTTCGTTTTTAGCAGCCTGGGGGACTGCCTGACAGCTCACACAGTCCCCCTGCTGGCAGGTCAATAGACTCCTATTGCGGCCATATGATCACGGTGATGACAAGGCCCTGGACGGCCGGCGTCGCCGGAGCTGCTGCAGGTTGACTTCTGGGGTCTCTGGCAGTCCCCCCGACCGTGATCGTCGCAGATTGGCAGTCCAGGTAAGTCCAGGGTTCCTATTTGTCGCGGTACTTTACGTCCGCGGTCCTTAGCGACCGTTTTTTGTCAGACGTACCTAGTTGACAACATTCTTGCAAAGGGTCGTAAATATCTTTCTGAAGATCAGAGTGATTTTCTCTCCCCCCTCACTCTTTTTCTATTAAACCTGTGTCTTATCTGCACTCATGTCACTTAACCCTTGTATCCCAACTCAACTTTGAATTCTATGTGTTGTCTTGCTCAGAAATGCTTGAAACTTGAGAAAGGGAGGTTCTACAGAAAGCTTGTCATTAAAAAAAAGGTATTACAAGATACAAATTGTAACTGTTTCTTTGCCTGTTTAGCCAAAAATCCTTGCCTCGGCTCTGCCCCAACAACTATGGGTAGGTATACAGCTAGCTAACCCCTGAAGCATGAATTCACTGCTATGTGGGCGATCATTTAATAATGCAGAGTTGTCTGGACCATATAGAGAAGGTGAGGAGTTAATATTAAAATAGCAGTCTTTAAAAGACACCAGATGTTTGAACTCTCGTTGCTGTGGGCTAATGTTATTGGGCAGGTGGTTTTGTGTGTCTCTAATTCCAATAAAGCTGATTTTACATGCAAACTGCCCTCAGAAAATAGCCAGATTTTATTTATTTTATTTTCGTCTAATTTAGATATATAAGAGCTGAATTTTCTTCAATTACTTGAATTTTCCAGTTGTGTGCAATTTCATGCCTTGGTAAATAATAACAAAATATTGACTATATTGAATGTTACCATTCATGGGAGTTATGAGTCCTTCAATGCTTAACAAAAACCATTATATTATGTGCACCCATTTGAGAAGACAGTTAAAGCCAAAAGTCCTTCACCCTGTCACAAAGCAAATTGTATTCTTGATTTCCACGATCTCTGGCACCATCTGGAAACACAAAGGAAAATTACATTAGGCAATCTGCCAACTATAAACTTATCCAGAGGACAAAAGAGAATTCCCGAAACAATGCTGCCTGATTACTGAAGGGGAATGGGAAGACAAAAGCTGTACTTATAAAGCCAAAAGCAAGAAAAGAGCAAGAGGAAAAAGCCTTTAGGCTCAAGGAAATAGTAAATCGGATGATTTTCTAGAGAAAATCCCTTAGCGTAATGAAATTACAATAGCACCGTTAATTACTGGAATACAGCAATGGCAGAATTAGGAAATAAAGTGTTTGCTCGTGGTGGGAGGACTGAATTTATAGCACTCTTAGAGTTTCTTTTTATTTTATTTTTTTTAATGAAGTAGGGTAAGAATAATTTTTGGTTGTTTTCTTATCGGAGATATAACTCTGCATGCTTCTAGGGAGGTATGTGTCTCAAAGTAAATAGAATTAATTTGTGCGCAAGGGAAAATAAATTAAGCAATTATTCAAGAAGAGAGGTGGCTTGCCCGCAAGACACCCTAGGGTTCTAGTGAGGCCTCAAGATAAGGGGGCTAGGTCCCAAGGTCCATCAATGAGCCATTTGAATAGATATCAGTAGCAAGTTCTGGACCTGTGCAAGGGAGGAGTAGAAATCCATACTCCTTTACACCTCACACGACGAGGCCCCACACTGCACATTATATGAGTGGTTCGTAGCTGCTAGGTAGGAACTTAAAGGGACACTGTAGGTATTATAGCTGCTTCATCTCAGTGAAGTGGTTATAGTATCTGGAGTCCCCTAGTGCTGCCCTTCCTTTCAGAGTTAAACCATTTTCACTTTTGTAACTAAGAGTACCCAATAGTCCATTACCTCTGTGCTGCTTGGTCTAATGAGGAAGCCTTAGACTGAGAAGAAAATGGGTGACTGATTTGCTTAGTGTCAGCTGACTTATTTCATCCTATCATTGCACCCATTGCTGGTATGAATAGGTATGACTGTGCAATCTCTGTCTTAGCCACACCACCAGTGTTAAACTGTTCAAAAATAGTTCACACTGAATGGAGGGATACTGTCAGGGGACTCCAAACACAAAATCCAATTCAATGAGATTAAATTGTTATTGTGTCTACAGAGTTTCTTAAGAATCAGAGAGGCACATTATATTCTAAAAGTGTTTGTGCCTGGCATAGGATGATAGGGGTTAGATAGAGGATGATGAGTGTCCACGTTTTTCTTTAAGACATGATCCTTGTGTTAAACTGAGTAGAAGAAATAAAAAAAAAGAACTTTATTAAGAAAACAAAGCAATACGATATGAATCTTAGTTTCAAACGATAGGGGATAAGGCATTGGAAGGGACAAAGAAAGCAATGGGGAAATTATGCCTCTTTGAGTGCAATTTAGATTGATGGAGTGGTTATAGTGCAGTGGAACTATGACACACACTTCTTTTCTTTTCAAAGCCCCTTCAATCTCTTTCACCAAAAAATATATAAGCAGAGGGAGGCTCAAAGCTCTGGTGTAGAGGACAATTCTTACAAAAGGACTCAACACACACACATTTTTGGCAAATCATTCTATAGCCCAATGCTCATTGCAGTACTTACACAATACAAGATGGAAAATGAGAAACATAGATCTCCCTATTATGTTGTTGCAAAATAAGACTTTGTATTCAAATTTTGTCAAACTGATGGAAAATGCTTTGCGAAAACCAGTCACGGAGCTTTATTACGCTATCACCACTACAATACAATGCTCAGAATGGCCATTTAAATATGGAAAATATTAATAACATAAAATTAATATCGGTTTCATATACAGACCTGCAATGTTTATTTAACAAATCTGGAAACAACTTAATTACAACTTGTTTGTTTATTTTTAATCTTATTTTGCTGTGACGTGATATTTGATCCATGTGTGACCACACGAGAGAGGAGGCGGGCCACACATGACAGCAAAGCCACCGACACACTCACAAGCACTGTCATGCACTTGCACTGTCACAGTCAAATGTATTTTGTTTTTTGTAAACTTGAAGGGGGTTGCATTGGTTTAGTATCCACACTTTGCACTTCACACTCCTCATGAGGCCTTTTAAAATATACTGGAGAAACATACATAGGGTCTCTCCAAGGGTCCGAGGATGTTAAATGTGCCCCACTCCATGGGGTGGAAGGAGATATGCACACCCCGAAGAGGACCAATGAGGTTGAAAAAGCGACAATTTAAAGCAGGACTCTGCGGGGATGGTTATTGCTATTTGTATTGTCCATGCTTTTTAATATTGCTCCCTGCGGAAGCCCCGAATTGAAGGAAACATGAAGGACCACAATTTGTTTTTAATATATTTTAAAATAAATCATTTTTCTACATTTGACCCAGTGGAGTCCTTGGTTCTCACTACACTGTACAGCTGATACAGCAAGTGCTCAGAAGGGATATTGCCCCGTCCCCCCAGAGTTGGTGGGAGGCACATTTTATGCTCTTAAACATCCAAAATCTTGTGAGTGCAACAAAATCTAGTGATATACTTTGTGTATTGACTGTATTACACTATGTTATGTTATGTTATGTTTTATTTTAGGTTCTAATGCTCAGAAACCCTCTTTTTCCCTGATAGGCAATGTATTCAGTGAACAGTGTATGGTAGAAAAAGCAGGGGGAGCAGGACAGTGACGTTAATCGTGGTAGCAATAATAACTGCATTGGTGCGTTTCATTATCTCTACACTTGAAGTGATTGGTAAATTACTGAAACTTGCTACACATATGTGGCTGCAGAATCCCACGGGGGATGGATAGCTTACTAAAGCAGACATTTATTGGAGCTATACATGATTAGCAAGGGAAATAATATATTCATCTTATACCTCTTGATGTAGGTTTGTTCTTCTTTTGTGTAATGGCTGGATTTATATATAAAGTGTAGGCACAACATTTACAGGTAATCTCTCATCCTACAATATAATAGTTTGTGAACAGAAAGTAAACGTTGTGGGTAGTATGTAATAGTAACATGTGAATGCTGTGGGTAGTATGTAATTGTAGCGTGTGAATGTTGTTGGTAGTATGTAATTGTTGTGTGTGAATGCTGTGTGTAGTATTTAATTGTAGCGTGTGAATGTTGTGGGTAGTATGTAATTGTAGTGTGTGAATGCTGTGGGTAGTATGTAATAGTAACGTGTGTGAATGCTGTGGGTAGTATTTAATTGTAGCGTGTGAATGCTGTGGGTATGTCTGAATGTAGTTTACAGGTTATGTGTGCATGAGTGTGGGTTCAGGGTGAATGTTGTGCATAGAGTTTGATTTGTAAATGCAGGATGTGAATGTTGTGTGCAGAGTTTGAACACCTTCAAACCTTGTATAGTGTATATGTACAAGTGCATGGCAAAAGGTGCGAGTGCAGGGTATTAATATTTAATAGAATTTGCACTCCAGCACAGGAAAAAACAGAGGTAAAAGTAAAACAATGACACAATCAAATCTCTTTAGTAGGTGAAAGGTGCGTATACCCGGCTGTAAGGCATCTTTAGGCAGCTGCCTACTGATATTTCTGAAAGCGGGCCATGGCTATTCCAAATTTTATAAATATAATATAGTAATGCAACATGTATTGCAACACGTTCTGAGTTATTCACTAAAGTGGAGTGAAATGGAGGGTTCAGTGCTGTCTGAACTTCCATAGCATGGGAAAACATTTTATCCTTATAAAGATGCAAAACAATTTCAGTCAGTGTGCTCTGGTTGGCTTGTGATTGGCTTAGTCCTGCATTATTATTTGTCCCCCACCCTCGCTATATTTATTTTTTAAGAAAACCCAACTGTGGGGGCATATTCTTTAAAGTGATGTCCCTACCCAATGTCTATGGGTGGGGACATGGTACATGAACATTAATAATGATTGGGAAGGAATAGCTGCCCAGTCGCTGTTCATTTATTATATTCGCTAGTCATTTATTACATTTGTTTAGCATACATGCGTACACTCGCAGCATGGTGAGTGGGAGCTTGGGTAGTTATAAAACCTCCTTTGTACTAATATGGGATTAACAGTGACTACCACAGGCAATTTTTTTTACATTTTGTTCGCTGGCTGCTATTGCAGGCAAATAGTTAACACCAAATATGTAAGGAACTGAAATGCCTTGGTTGCAGTTGCTTTGGGATAAGGTAGCTCAAAATTCAGTCCAAATTAATGCAAATCGCAATTCTGCCCAAACTAAATCTTCAAGTGAAATGCACAGGGTCACTGTCTAAAATTTGATCTATTTGTCCACAAATTCTAAAACTTGCACTGCTGAAGGCAACAGAAAATTGCATTAGGCTTGTCAGTAAAAGCAAAAAATTTGTAAAAATGGTAAAAAACTAAAAATTAGCATGTAATAATTATAAAAAAACAGAGTGAAGAAGACAGACAGATCTATAAAATTAGGCAGAAAGATGCTAAGTAAGTTATAAGAGCTTCCAAATCACACACAGAAAATAGCACAGTCAGTAAAAAAGGGGCATAAAAGATTTTTTTAGATACATAAATGAGAAAAGGAAAGTAAAACAAGGATTAGTTAAAAACAAAAGAAGGAATGTATGTAGATGAGGATAAAGGTTTAGCTGATTGCCTCAATTAATATTTTTGTTCAGTATTTACAGATGAAAATGAAGGAAACGGGCCTCAGTTAGGAAAAAGGACAAATGCGTCATTTGTTATATGTGAGTTTACAGAGGAAGAGGTTCTATTTCAACTGTCAAAAGTAAAGACAAATAAGTCGATGGGACCTGATGGAATATAAGTTATTAAAAGAGCTTAGTGGTGTACTAGCAAAACCATTAACGGATTTATTTAACCAATCATTGTTAACAGGAATAGTCCCAGAAGATTGAAATTGACGAATGTTGTACCCATTCACAAGAAAGATAGTAGGGAGGAGTCGGGCAACTATAGGCCAGTAAGCCTTACTTCAGTAGTTGGGAAAGTGATGGAAACCATGTTAAAGGATAGGATTGTTGAACATCTTAAATCACATGGATTTTAAGATCAGAGACAATATGGGTTTACTTCAGGGAGATCATGTCAAACTAATCAATTGATTTTTTTGATTTAGTAACTAAAATAATAGATCAGGGTGGTGCAGTAGACATTGCTTACCTAGATTTCATCAATAAACTGCAATCTTCAAGTTTGGATTCCAATACTGTTGAATGGGTCAGGCAGTGGCTAAATGACATGCAACAAAGAGTTGTAGTCAACGGAATATTTTCGAAGCAAGGTCTAGTTACCAGTGGGGTACCTTAGGGATCTGTACCTGGACCCATTCTCTTTAATGTTTTTATTAGTGATATTGCAGAAGGTCTTGACGGTAAGGTATGTCTTTTTGCTGATGATACTAAGATATGTAACAGGGTTGATGTTCCAGGAGGGATAAGCCAAATGGCAAATGATTTAGGTAAACTAGAAAAATGGTCAGAGCTGTGGCAGCTGACATTTAATGTGGATAAGTGCAAGATAATGCATCTTGGACATAAAATCCCAAGGGCAGAGTACAGAATATTTGATAGAGTCCTAGCCTCAACATCTGAGGAAAGGGATTTAGGGGTTATTATTTCAGGTGACTTAAAGGTGGGCAGACAATGTAATAGAGCAGCAGGAAATGCTAGAAAAATGCTTGATTGCATAGGGAGAGGTATTAGCAGTAGAAAGAGATAAGTGCTCATGCCATTGTACAGAACACTGGTGAGACCTCACTTGGAGTATTGTACGCAGTACTGGAGACCGTATCTCCAGAAGGATATTGATACTTTAGAGAGAGTTCAGAAAAGGGCTACTAAACTGGTTCATGGATTGCAGGATAAAACTTACAAGGAAAGGTTAAGGATCTTAACATGTATATCTTGGAGGAAAGACGAGACGGGGGGATATGATTGAAACATTTAAATACATAAAGAGATTCAACACAGTCAAGGAGGAGACTATATTTAAAAGAAGAAAAACTACCACAACAAGAGGACATAGTCTTAAATTAGAGGGGCAAAGGTTTAAAAATTATTTCAGGATGTATTACTTTGCAGAGAGGGTAGTGGATGCATGGAATAGCCTTCCAGCTGAAGTGGTAGAGGTTAACACAGTGAGGGAGTTTAAGCATGTGTGGGATAGGCATAAAGCTATCCTAGACTTAAGATAAGGCCAGGGACTAATCAAAAGTATTTTGAAATATTGGGCAGACTAGATGGGCCGAATGGTTCTTATCTGCCGTCACATGTTTCTATGTATGTTTCTATAAGTCATGGGCTTGTTTGCCTTTTCTCATGCCTTATTTATTCAACTTTTTCCTTTACATTGTCTATTCTGATTTCTCCTTGCAACACCCAGCCTCTATCTTTTCTTTGTGATGTCATTCTATCCTGTTTGCCCCTGGTTCTCTCTCTTGTGTCTCCCGCTATTCCTCTAACCTTTGTTCTTTCTATTTCTCTCTTCTCTGTCTGCTCTCACTGGGACACACTTTTTCCTTTTCAGTTTCACACTTGCTTTACTTTGTTGTCAGGTTTGAACTTTTGAAAGCACCTGCTTCATCAACAAGATGCGAAGAATTTTGATCTTACTCTTCAAGATTCAAACCTCTGGGGTCCTAGATAGGTTGTAAAAAGGTTAAAGCAAAATACTTTCCTTATCTTTGCTTAATTCTTCAGTAGTCTTGCCCAGGAGAATAAAATGCATAGTGTCAATCCAACAGAGTCAATCTAGCATTTGCATGAAATCCCGACAGCTCTATGTGTGTAAGGGCAGCAAAGTCAAACCTTGAATGAGAAATAGAAGAAGTGACTTTCAAACAAGCAAATGGGAAATGTCTGCTGGAAGCAACAGGCAAAGAATTCATATTCTAGGCAGTCTGTCAATAGATTGAAACTGAAGCTATCTACTGTAATAACGCACTAGAATATATGTCTCAATAGATATCAAATGCTATATAGGCCTCCTTCCATACTGCTCAGCCAACATATTTATGCTATACTTCTAATTGAATCATTATTGATACATATTTGATGTCATTTTGCATTGCTATTGAGGGATAGTCTAGCTCTGCCTAGCTGGTGTTGTGCGGATCTGCTAAAGAGATATTAAAGGCAGCAAAACATCTTTAGCTTAATAAAGGAGTTTTGATGTATAGATCATGCCTCTGCACTCTCACTTTTCAATTCACTGCCATTTATGAGTTAAATCACTTTACTTTCTGTCCAAGCAGCCCTAGCCACGCCTCCACGTTCTGTGACGCACACAGTCTATATGAAAACAATTGTTTATTTTCTATCAGATCTTAACTTAGTTTTGAAGTTTTTTCTCTCTCTCCTGCTCTATAAATTAAACTTTAATTACACACAGGACGCTCCTGCATGGTCTAGCAGGCTTTTAACAGAGCAGGATATAAGAACATCTAAATTAAACAGAATGTGAAATAAAGACAGTTTAAACATTTATTCTCACTTTACAGGAAGTGTTTAGGAAAGCTGTGTACATCCAATGCAGGGAGAGGTGACTAGCGTCACATAAACAAAGTGATTTAACTCATATAAACAAATCTGTATATCCAGATTTGACATTTTCCTGCTGCACTGGGCTTTGTGTGCTCATTTGCCAGATTTAACATTTGTTAAATTTATTATCGCATTTTAAAAACCTTAAAAGAAGAATGGTACTCAGGGCCAGCGCTACCATAAGACTAATAAGGCATTCGCCTGGGGCGCCAAACTGCAGTGTGCTGGGCAAGCAGCTCTTTAGCCACCCCCCAGCACAGCCATTCACCTGCTGGGCTCTTCTCCGCCACTTGACTGCTCAGGGAACAAGGTGTGCAGTATTCCCAGCACCCGAGCAGAGCACTCTGCTTTTTGCAAGCAAGAGAAGCCGGAACATGATCTGGTATCCCGGCTGCTCCCTTGCCTGTGAACACTGGAAGCTCCCTGAAGGGAGCAGGAAGCAGCCTGTGCTCAGAGTGCTTGGCTTTCCTGCTCCCCCAGCAGAAAGAAGAACAACACCCTGCAGGCTAGTCGCCTTCTCATCTTAACATCACAGAGGTTAATGGGGATGTTTATTGTATGAATGGTTCTAAATTTGTGTGTGTGTGTGTGTGTGTTAAATTGCTGTGTGTAAACAAAGTGTGAGTTTATGTAAAGTGGTGGGTGTGAGCTTGTGTTTGAGTGACAGTGTGTGTTAGTGACAGTGTGTAAGTGACAGTATGTGTGTTAGTGAGAGTGTTCAAGTGACACTGTGTGTGTGTTAGTGAGAGTGTGCAAGTCACTCTGTGTTAGTAAGAATGTGTAAGTGACACTGTGTGCGTATGTTAGTGAGAGTGTGTAAGTTACACTGTATGTCAGTGAAAGTGTGTGTTCGTGAGAGTGTGCAAGTGACACTGTGTGTATTAGTGACAGTGAGCAAGTGACACTGTGTTAGTGAGTGTGTTAGTGATACGGTGTGTTAGTGAGTTTGTGCAAGTGACACTGTGTGTGTATGTCAGTGATAGTGTGTGTGCGTGTGTGTGAGACTGTGTGTTAGTGACACTGTGTCTGTCAGTGAGTGTGTGTGTTAGTGAGAGTGTGTGTCTCTTTTCCTAAATGTGTGCTCACTATGATGCTTTCCTAAATGTCTCCTGTCAGTATTTCCTAAATATCTCCACAGCCTCTCTATCCTTTCCCTTAATGTCTTCCCAGGTTGTTTTCGTTCTCTAAATTTCTCACCTTGCGTCTGCTTTCACTTAAATGGACACTATAGGCACCCAGACCACTTCAGCTCACTGAAGTGATCTGCATGCACTGTCCCAGGGCCCTTAACCCTGCAAAAGTAATTATTGCAGTTTTTAAGAAGTGTTATAGTGTTTTCCTGGCACTATTGTTTCCCCTTAGTGTCTACTCAGTGTCTCTCTTTCCCTAAATGTCTCTTCACTGCAGTTCAAAGTTTAGTGAATAAACCTCTGAGGGGATGTAATTCATGAGGGGGCAGCAAAATGAATTGTTGCCTGGGACGGCAAGAATCCTTGCACCGGCCCTAATGGTACTAAGAGTATTGAGTTGGAACTCTTTGGAGTAGCACTGTCTGAATTTCTGTACAAATATTTAGAAGCTGCTTACAAAGGAGAAAATGTTTGAAGTTCCATCATCACTTGGACATCATTTGTATGACTAATCTTAGTTAATATGCAGCACAGTGGCAGAATAATATGCAGAACAGTGGCGAAATAGGTAGTGTCTCCCTTCTCCTATATGTACTCTACCATCAAAAGATGACTGATGGCTGAAAGGAAAGCTGGATGCCATACAGTAAGAAGGTGCAAAGTTAATGTTTGTTTAAATTGAATTCCAAGCAAAATGAAACATGTATCCTTCACAGCGTTTAATCACAGCAACAATTTTTCCAGTGCCATTTATATTCACACATTGCTTCTTCGGATCTTGTCAATCAGATCAGTAGAATATAATAATATTCTATCAAGTTTTCAGGTCTGAAATTATGTGAAAAGTAGACTTGTTCATCATAATCAAGATTGGCAGGGTAGAACTACAAAAGCTATGTGTTGATCCACGGCAGATTAACCTTCTCTTATACTATTATGGCTCTCATGCCCCTTTTATTATGCCAGCTCCTGCCGTCTACAGTCTTATTTTTTACACTGTTGTATCTTTTCTTGAAGATTTGTGTCTCACTTGCAGTAAAAATATTGAAAGACTGAAAACTTCACATTGTTTGAGTCAATTAATTGATCTATATATTAAAGGGGTGTTGTGTTGGCGCTGTTTTCAGCAATCTAAATCACTGCCAATACTCATCTGCAATCTTTAAAGGAAACAAAATGTGCAGACCATATTCTCAGCACAATGAGGGAGCCCCACTGAACCACCAAGAAGCCAAAATTAAAGCCCCTTCTAAGCTCAAAAAAGGTAAGAAGGAAGGGGCTGCAATACAAAAAAAATTATATATACACTGAACAAAATTATAAACGCAATAATTTTGTATTTGCCCCCATTTTTAATGAGCTGAACTCAAAGATCTAAGACTTTTTCTATGTACACAAAAGGCCTATTTCTCTCAAATATTGTTCACAAATCTGTCTAAATCTGTATTAGTGAGCACTTCTCCTTTGCCGAGATAATCCATCCACCTCACAGGTGTGGCATATCAAGACAGCATGATTATTGCAAAGGTGTGCCTTAGGCTGGCCCCGGGGGGGGGGAGGAAGGGAATGAGAAACATGGAGGGGCTGGACAGTGGTGGATCCAGGGGGTGCAACAGGGCAATTGCCCCCCTCTTGCCTCCCCCCGAGAAAACTGATGCTCTCCCTTGGAGGGCCGGCGCTATCTAAACGCCGGCTCTGCTTAGTGCCTTCACAGACCAGAGGGGAGTATGAGATCTCCCTCACCGGTTCGCAGGCACATTGTTGATAGCCGGAAGGGAGGGAGAGAGGACCCGGGAGCTCAGCCTGCAGCTCCTCCGGGTACTCTTCTCTCAAGCACGGAGCGTTGCCACGGTTACCACAGCAACGCTCTAAATCTCACAAGAGTGAATTCTAATCTCAGGAATCCCCACTAGGACCGCCAAGGATTCACCATAAGGACCACCAGGCATTGCAGGAAATATCCCCCCTCCCTCAGTAAAGGTAAGAATGGAGGAGGGAAGATAAGATATTATTAATATTTTAATTAAAAATATATATTTATATTTAAGTTAAAGGACCACTATAGTGCCAGGAAAACACTTGTTTTCCTGGCACTATAGTGCCCTGAGGGTGCCCCCACCCTCAGGGACCCCCTCCCGTCCGGCTCTGGAAGGGGGAAAGGGGTTAAATCTTACCTTTTTCCAGCGCTGGGCGGAGAGCTCTCCTCCTCCGATTCTCCTTCTCTCCTCCACGTCAGCTGAATGCACACGCGCGGCAAGAGCTGCGCGCATTCAGCCGGTCACATAGGAAAGCATTCATAATGCTTTCCTATGGACGCTGGCGTGCTCTCACTGTGAAAATCACAGTGAGAAGCACGCAAGCGCCTCCAGCGGCTGTCAATGAGACAGCCACTAGAGGAAATAGGGGAAGGCTTAACCCATTCATAAACATAGCAGTTTCACACTGCCCCCCCTACACACACACACGTACACTGCCTTCTATACAAACACTGCCCTCCATACGCAAACTGCCATCCACACACACAGATACTGCCCCTCCACACAGATATTGCACCCCCCACACAGACACTGCACCCCTCAAACACACATTTCACCACACCCCTCTCACACACACACTGCATCTCTCGCACACACACTTTACTCCTCACATACAAACACTCACACACACACATAACTGCCTCTATTGCCTGCTACAAGCCCTATCCCAGTAGACCCCAGTTAAGTTGCCAAACAGTTCTCAAACAGGCACTCCTGGAACCATAACTACTACAGAGAGCTGGAGGGGCTGGGGGAATGAGACACATGGAGGGGCTGTGGGGGATGAGACACATGGAGGGAATGGGGGAATGAAATATATGAAGGGGCTGGGGAATGAGACACATGAAGAGGGGGGCTGGGGAATGAAACACATGAAGGGGCTGGGGGGAATGAAACACATGAAGGGGCTGGGGGGGAATAGGGCACATGGAGGGGTGGGGTGATGAGGCACAATGCAAGGCAATTTCTGCACTGTTTTAACTAAACAGTGAATTATAAAACTATTGAAAAACATGGGTGAAAACAGACAAAATTAAACTATTCTTCAATTCCACTCATTTGTTGGTTAGCAGGTTGGTTTTCAATTCACCAAAATGAGCAATTAAGTTAAAAACATACTAATTTTAAATTGTAACTAGAGATGTCGCGAACCGTTCGCGAACTTCCCGCGAACGGCTCGCCACGAACCGTTCGCGGCGAGCTCCGGTCAGCTGACACATCCCAGCCAATCTCCAGCAGACCCTCCCTCCCAGACCCTCCCACCTCCTGGACAGCATCCATGTTGAAGGCAAGCCGTTCGCGAACGGTTCGCAACATCTCTAATTGTAACCACTAATAATCTCCTTTGTATATTGATCACCATACAATTAATGTGCATGGTTTTAGATGTTGAGAGGGTTATATACCTGCAGAGTTATTCACGAAAGTGAAAACTAAATTTAAATGTATGGTCAAATAGGCAAACTGGGAGCATAATTTAGCTAGAGAATGTTTTTTTACTTCAACTGTTTTTATCTTGAATTTTAAATTATTGTGAATTTACTTTGAATTCTCACTTTAGTGAATAACCCTGTTAGTAAATCAATAAATTATTATTTATTTATAAAATATTTTACCAGGAAGTATACATACTCGTTTTCAAAAATGTCCTGGGTCCACAAAACATTGCATTAATATAATAGGGTACAACAAAATACAAAAAAACAATATTAATACACAATATATACAAAATTTAACATAGAACAGGTAGGAAATATATCAGCCATGACAGGTGCATTCTGTTTTGAGATGTGTAGAAAGGGATCTCTTAAAGGATTTTAGGCTGGGGGAAGATTTGAAAGTGGGCAGGAGGTTGTTCCATAATTGCGGTGCTCTGTAAGAGACGGAGGATCGAGCCGCTTTCTTTTTGTATTGAGGTAGACTAAATAAAGTGCTGGTACAGGATCAGAGGTTATAGGAAGTGGGAACATCTGGGGAGAGCATTCTGCTCAGGTAGGGTGGGAGCTTCCCAGAAAAGCTCTTAAACACAAGGCTGGAAAGGGTGCGTCTGGATTCCAGCAACAGCCAGTTTAGTTCTTTTAGCATGTCACCATGGTGGGTCATATAATTACATTGTAGCACAAAGTGGCAGAATGAGTTATACAATGTATTAAGTTTATTAAGGTGGGTTAGCGGTGTAGGTGCATATACTACATCCCCATAATCAATGACCGGCATCAGAATTTCCTGTACAATATTTTCCTTTACTGTAGGACTTAGGCAGGATTTGTTTCTGTACAGGGCACCTAGTTTTGGATAAAGTTTATATGCACATTTTTCTATGTGGAGGCCAAAAGATAGATTGTGGTCTAACAACATACATAACATTAAATCTACATCTTCATCTGTAAACTGCAAAATGTAGGCAAAACAATTGATTTGTAAAAATTGTCAGATTTAGCTAATTTTACAGCTAGGCTACTTCAGCCTAGTTTTTCCTATCTACAGGGAGTGCAGAATTATTAGGCAAGTTGTATTTTTGAGGATTAATTTTATTATTGAACAACAACCATGTTCTCAATGAACCCAAAAAACTCATTAATATCAAAGCTGAATATTTTTGGAAGTAGTTTTTAGTTTGTTTTTAGTTATAGCTATGTTAGGGGGATATCTGTGTGTGCAGGTGACTATTACTGTGCATAATTATTAGGCAACTTAACAAAAAACAAATATATACCCATTTCAATTATTTATTATTACCAGTGAAACCAATATAACATCTCAACATTCACAAATATACATTTCTGACATTCAAAAACAAAACAAAAACAAATCAGTGACCAATATAGCAGTGGCGTACTAAGGGGGGGGCAGGGGGGGCGGTCCGCCCCGGGTGACAGCCGGGTGGGGGGTGCCATGGCCAGCCCCGCCGCCCCCCCCCCACATGCTGCAGCCGCCCGAGCACTCTGTATTGAGCCTCAGGCGGCTGCAGCTTTGCCCGGGCGGTGCGTCCATGAGGGCGACCGCACCGCCCGGGCGCAGCATGGGGAGAGGCTGACACGAGGGAAGCGCTCAGCGCTCAGCGCTCCCTCCTGTCAGCTTCCTTTGCTGTAGCGTGGCCGAGCCCTGCAGCATTGATAGTCCGCGGGTACAGAGAGCAGCTGTCTCCTGTACCCGGCCGGACTAACAGGAAGTGCACACTGAGTGTTCACTTCCTGTTAGTCCGGCCAGGTACAGGAGACAGCTGCTCTCTGTACCCGCGGACTATACTGGGCTCGGCCACGCTACAGCAAAGGTAGGGGGAGGGGAGAGAAAGGTGGGGGTGAGAAAGAGGAGAAAGGGGGCGTGAGAGAGAAAGAAGGGGGTGAGGAAAAAGGAGGGGTGAAAGAGAGAAAGGGGGGTGAAAAAGAGGAGAGAGGGGTGAAAGGAAAGGGGGGTGAAAGAGGACAGCAAGTGGAAAAGGAGGGGGGTGAAAGAGGAGAAGGGGGTGAAAAGGAGGGGGGTGAAAAGAGGAGAGGGGGGGTGAAAAGGAGAAAGGGGTGAAACAGGAGAAAGGGGGGGGTGAAAAGAGGAGAAAGGGGTGAAAAAGAGGAGAGAGGGGGTGAAAAAGGAGAAAGGGGGGGTGAGAGAGGGGGGTGAAAGAGGAGAAAGGGGGGGTGAAAAAGGAGAGGGGGGGTGAAAAAGGAGGGGGGGTGAAAAAGAGGAGAGAGGGGGTGAAAAAGGAGAAGGGGGGGTGAGAGAGGGGGTGAGAGAGGAGAAAGGGGGGGTGAGAAAGGAGGGAGGGTGAGAAAGAGGAGAAAGGGGGGGGTGAGAAAGGAGGTGTGAAAGAGAAAGGAGGTGTGAAAGAGAAAGGAGGTGTGAAAGAGAAAGGAGGTCAGAAAGAGAAAGGAGGGGGAAGAGAAAGGAGGGGGAGAGGAAGAGAAAGGAGGGGGAGAGGAAGAGAAAGGAGAGGGGTGAGAGAAAGGAGAGGGGGGGCGAGAGAGAAATTAGGAGGGAGGGAGAGATATTAGGAGGGGGGAAATAGAAATTAGGGGGGAGAGAAATTGAAATTAGGAGGGGGGTAGAGAAATTGAAATTAGGAGGGGGGTAGAGAAATTAGGAGGGGGGAAGAGATATTAGGAGGGGGGAAAGAGAAATTAGGAGGGGGGGTGAGAGAGAAATTGGGAGGAGGAGAAGGAAATTGGAGCGGGAGGAGAGATTGACATTCATCACATACACACAATGCACCCCTTGCACACAGAAAAACACACAATGCATTACACACACAGACACACATACACAAGCAATGCAACCGTTACACACAATGCATCCCTTACACACACAGAAACACACAATGCATTCATTACACACACTCAATGCACCCCTTACACACATTCAATGCATCTCATACATACACAGAAACACACCTTGCAGCCCTTACATATACAAACACAATTTCACACAATGCATTCCTTACACACATATCAGGACATCCCCTACACACTCCACCCCCTGTGAACAAACTCATTGGTGGAACATGAAGGTGGACCCTGGGACCCAGACCTTGAGCTGTGTAAAGGACCCCCAAAAATGGAGCTGCTTCCCGTTCTCCCAGAACATTGATTTTTGTGACCACAGTTACAAACCGCCTCCAGAGAGCCTGTTCTGCACCAGACCAGTGGAGCCAGACTGCAGCTAGAGCCCATCATCATCCTCATCTGGTTGTAAGTAGGCAATCTAGTATATTATTCGTGGCACTAAGCTCTAATTTACCTCACATTAAAGAAACACTATAGTCCCCAGAACCACTTCAGTTTAATGTAGTGGTTCTGGTGTCTATAGCCTGTCCTTGCAGGCCTTTTAATGTAAACACGGCGGCACTGCAGCACTGGCGTTAGTTAACATGGCAAATCATATGAGTGGGGCATTGTGATGTCACATGGGGGGGGGCGGCAAACTTTACTTTTGCCTAGGGCGGCAAAAATCCTTGCACCGGCCCTGGCTGGAGGGGGCTGTGTGAGCTGTGGCCGCACAGTGTCCCATGGTAGTTAGGGTGCCGTGGCGCGTACAGCTCACACAAGCAAACAGCTGATAAACTGGCCGCACGGAGGAAATGTGTATGTGTGACTGTCTGCCTGTGACTGTATGTGACTGTCTGCCTGTAACTGAGTGTGTGACTGTCTGTAACTGAGTGTGTGACTGTCTGCCTGTAAATGTGTGTGTGGGGCTGCAGGGATTTTGTAGAAGGGGGCGGGGGTTTTGTATTGGGACAGGAGTCTTTACAAATTGTAAAAAAAGAACCTTTAAAATTTTACAGGTTTTTTTTTGGTGGGGGGGTGCCAAGCACAGGATCCGCCCCGGTGCCAAATGCTCTAGGTACCCCCTGCAATATAGCCACCTTTCTTTGCAAGGACACTCAAAAGCCTGCCATCCATGGATTCTGTCAGTGTTTTGATCTGTTCACCATCAACATTGCGTGCAGCAGCAACCACAGCCTCCCAGACACTGTTCAGAGAGGTGTACTGTTTTCCCTCCTTGTAAATCTCACATTTGATGATGGACCACAGGTTCTCAATGGGGTTCAGATCAGGTGAACAAGGAGGCCATTTCATTAGATTTTCTTCTTTTATACCCTTTCTTGCCAGCCACGCTGTGGAGTACTTGGACGCGTGTGATGGAGCATTGTCCTGCATGAAAATCATGTTTTTCTTGAAGGATGCAGACTTCTTCCTGTACCACTGCTTGAAGAAGGTGTCTTCCAGGAACTGGCAGTAGGACTGGGAGTTGAGCTTGACTCCATCCTCAACCCGAAAAGGCCCCACAAGCTCATCTTTGATGATACCAGCCCAAACCAGTACTCCACCTCCACCTTGCTGGCGTCTGAGTCGGACTGGAGCTCTCTGCCCTTTACCAATCCAGCCACGGGCCCATCCATCTGGCCCATCAAGACTCACTCTCATTTCATCAGTCCATAAAACCTTAGAAAAATCAGTCTTGAGATATTTCTTGGCCCAGTCTTGACGTTTCAGCTTGTGTGTCTTGTTCAGTGGTGGTCGTCTTTCAGCCTTTCTTACCTTGGCCATGTCTCTGAGTATTGCACACCTTGTGCTTTTGGGCACTCCAGTGATGTTGCAGCTCTGAAATATGGCCAAACTGGTGGCAAGTGGCATCGTGGCAGCTGCACGCTTGACTTTTCTCAGTTCATGGGCAGTTATTTTGCGCCTTGGTTTTTCCACACGCTTCTTGCGACCCTGTTGACTATTTTGAATGAAACGCTTGATTGTTCGATGATCACGCTTCAGAAGTTTGCAATTTTAAGAGTGCTGCATCCCTCTGCAAGATATCTCACTATTTTTGACTTTTCTGAGCCTGTCAAGTCCTTCTTTTGACCCATTTTGCAAAGGAAAGGAAGTTGCCTAATAATTATGCACACCTGATATAGGGTGTTGATGTCATTAGACCACACCCCTTCTCATTACAGAGATGCACATCACCTAATATGCTTAATTGGTAGTAGGCTTTCGAGCCTATACAGCTTGGAGTAAGACAACATGCATAAAGAGGATGATGTGGTCAAAATACTCATTTGCCTAATAATTCTGCACTCCCTGTAGATTGTAAATTTGCTGCAATTCACTGTTTAGTGAATATACCTGTTTAAGTATCAAATTGAGCACCATGCACACATATTCAGAACTAACAGCCTGCGTTACAAATGTCTGACCACAATCGCCCCCAAACCTTTCCCTACGGATTTGTCATATGCATAATTATGAGAACGGGCGACTAAGTCACAGTGTAGCACACGTTCGGAATGACTTAGCCGCAGGCTAGAGAGATGATGGAATCTATGTGCTTCTGGCAACAAAGTGAAATTAAATTCTGAAGTTAAAGAATAGTGAAGGTCCTGAAATGGTGTATAAATCTACTCACCTTTGACCCTGCAATTAAATGTATTGCCAGCATTTCTGGAAAGGGTTATTTGCTGTGTAATTTATTTGGCTTCTAATTAATTCTATTTCAGATGTGCCATTTAATTTTAAGTCATAACAGATTCTTGGGGATATATATCATTTATAATTAACTGCTTTATTATGTAGTGATTTTATTTTAGTGGGCAAAAAAAAAAAAGACTTTTTTTTTTTATCATCTTTCTAAATGGAGTCAGACCTAAACATTCACTGGCGTTATCTTCCATTTCACCCTAATTACAGTGCAGCTGCCAAGTTTAAGCAGATCAATCAATGGCTTTTCATGCATTCTAGAATTTCATGTTATCTCATTCATCTTCGGGACAGCCTAGTTTTGCTCATTAAGCAAAAACAAAACACTATGGTATATGAAGAAATAAAAATGGTCAAATAATGGATGGATGCTGTTAATTACACCGGATTGCTTTGTATAAGGGAAAATCCATCAAATAAGTTATCCGTTGTGCTATCTATTAATGTAGAAAGGGGTTAGAAAATAAATATGCATAATCTAAGCTGTGCCACTCATTGCCTATTGGACTGACGGTGCATGATTGCTTCCTTAAAGGAAACATTTATTTTTACAACCTTCTCTCTCCAACCGGCCATTTTATTTAAAACCTCAACTTTTTATTTATTTTTTGATGTCTTCTGCATTTTTCACCTACCCTCTTTTTGTTTGTTTATTTTTTGTTTTGTGTGTGTGCTGCTTATTACCTTTACAAATGAGAGAGCACTAATCAGACCCCATATATACACTGCTCAAAAAAATAAAGGGAACACTTAAACAACACAATGTAACTCCAAGTCAATCACACTTCTGTGAAATCAAACTGTCCACTTAGGAAGCAACACTGAGTGACAATCAATTTCACATACTGTTGTGCAAATGGGATAGACAACAGGTGGAAATTATAGGCAATTAGCAAGAAACCCCCAATAAAGAAGTGGTTCTGCAGGTGGTGACCACAGACCACTTCTTGGTTCCTATGCTTCCTGGCTGATATTTTGGTCACTTTTGAATGCTGGTGGTGCTTTCACTCTAGTGGTAGCATGAAACGGAGTCTACAACCCACACAAGTGGCTCAGGTAGTGCAGCTCATCCAGGATGGCATAGCAATGCGAGCTGTGGCAAGAAGGTTTGCTGTGTCTGTCAGCGTAGTGTCCAGAGCATGGAGGCACTACTAGGAGACAGGCCAGTACATCAGGAGATGTGGAGGAGGCCGTAGGAGGGCAACAACCCAGCAGCAGGACCGCTACCTCCGCCTTTGTGCAAGGAGGAACAAGAGGAGAACTGCCAGAGCCCTGCAAAATGACCTCCAGGAGGCCACAAATGTGCATGTGTCTGCTCAAACGGTCAGAAACAGATTCCATGAGGGTGGTATGAGGGCCCAACATCCACAGGTGGGGGTTGTGCTTACAGCCCAATACCATGCAGGACTTTTGGCATTTGAGAACAGAGAACACCAAGATTGGCAAATTCGCCACTGGCGACCTGTGCTCTTCACAGATGAAAGGAGGTTCACACTGAGCACATGTGACAGACGTGACAGAGTCTGGAGACGCCGTGGAGAACGTTCTGCTGCCTGCAACATTTCTTTGGGGGGCCGCAAAACCCTCCGTGTGCTCGCCAGAGGTAGCCTGACTGCCATTAGGTACCGAGATTAGATCCTCAGACCCCTTGTGAGACCATATGCTGGTGCGGTTGGCCCTGGGTTCCTCCTAATGCAAGACAATGCTAGACCTCATATGGCTGGAATGTGTCAGCAGTTCCTGCAAGACGAAGGCATTGATGCTATGGACTGGCCCGCCCGTTCCCCAGACCTGAATCCAATTGAGCACATCTGGGACATCATGTCTCGCTCCATTCACCAACGTCATGTTGCACCACAGACTGCCCAGGAGTTGGCAGATGCTTTAGTCCAGGTCTGGGAGGAGATCCCTCAGGAGACCATCCACCACCTCATCAGGAGCATGCACAGGCGTTGTGGGGAGGTCATACAGGCACGTGGAGGCAACACACACTACTGAGCCTCATTATGACTTGTTTTAAGGACATTACATCAAAGTTGGATCAGCCTGTAGTGTGTTTTTCCACTTTAATTTTGAGTGTGACTCCAAATCCAGACCTCCATGGGTTGAAAAATTTGATTTGCATTTTTTAATTTTTGTGTGATTTTGTTGTCAGCACATTCAACTATGTAAAGAACAAAGTATTTCAGAAGAATATTTAATTCATTCAGATCTAGGATGTGTTATTTTTGTGTTTCCTTTATTTTTTGAGCAGTGTATATATATATATATATATATATATATATATATATATATATATATATATATGTATAAAACAAGAGGGGGTTGGCTGCACTCACCTTAACATGCATAAATGGGGGTGCTGCTGGGGGCCAAATAATACAATACTCAAGATCCAGCGCACTCACCTATCCACTAAACAGCAACTTCAATGTTGAAAGAGTTTATTTGTTTTGTTTTTTTGTTTGTTTGTTTTTCTAGGCAAAAATAATGGGGGTTTAGTTACATTATATGATCATACATTGCATAAGCCTGCCACAACGTCAATGTACCCCATCTTTGGCAGGTCCTACACTAACAGCCTAATGTCTGCTCTTATGAGATTAACCTCCCTGTCACAGGTGCCTCATCCCAGGGCCCTATTTAGCCTTGTACTGCAGAGAGCCCCAGATGGAATTTCTTTCCCCAAGTAGGTTAATCTCATAAGAGCAGACATTAGGCTGTTAGTGTAGGACCTGCCAAAGATGGGGTACATTGACGCTGTGGCAGGCTTATGCAATGTATGATCATATAATGTAACTAAACCCCCATTATTTTTGCCTAGATTAGGTGTTAAAAAAAAAAAAAAAACTACAATCTTTCAACATTGAAGTTGCTGTTTAGTGCATAGGTGAGTGCGCTGGATCTTGAGTATTATATATATATATATGTATATATATATATATATATATATATATGGCACCCAAGGTTTGGATAAGGGGGAAAGTAGGCAAACTAACATCAGGCTTCTCAGAATCCTAATTGTGGGTCAATCTGTTTGTGTGAATGGGCTGTAATAATTAATTAGTGCCATAACCAGACTAAGATTTAATGTGAACTAAAAGGATTGTGCTGTGTATCGGATTGGCAATTTATGGCAACTAAACTCTTGTGATACAGAGATGGCCAGTGGGGTCGCCCCAAAAAATTTAGTAATAACAAAAATGAAAAAATGAATTTTATTTATAAAAATAACATATGCACACTGAATTAGTAGACAACATAATTTCTGCTTAAACCACTTTACTTTCTCAGTTTCTTTCAAACAACATTAAATCATTAAAAACCGAAGAAATGTTTTTAATCATGCTTTTATTGTGCAGCCCATAAAGCCCTCTACTAGCATTTTTAGGGACTTAATGATTTTGTGGGGGGTCTAATTCCCCAAAAAAGAGCCAGAGTTATTCAGGATGGTTCAGTATTTGTCTTTTTTTTTTTTTTTGAGCCTCTTTGAAGTGAGAATATTACAGAGAGGATTCTTTTATCTTCCTACCCATCACTCAGTGATCCCCTTTACTGGGTGAGGAAATCAGTCTGCCACGTCATGGGTCATGCTAGTGCTGCGGATTTACATTTCAGCATTTAGATGTATATGGAGGTCATGCTGGTTTTGGTTGGACAAAGTGCATCTGTCTCGGATAGGTAGCGGTATCTTCATCATATGACTTCAAGACATGCTGTAAAGGTTTTAGGCTTTGGTGGGGGGATGAATTCAAAGGGCTAGTCCCTTGCCTTTGGTTTTGCTGTCGAAGTCATTCTGTGGATAATATCTGAAGAAGACGGATATTAACAGGACAACTAGACTTGTGATGGTTGACATGCTTATTACCTGTGTTGAATATTTTATTAGGATGCATACCAACGACAGAATCAGTGGGTGCTAGCTAAGTCTGCATTTCCCTAAGAGCAGAAAGCTACCCGTAATAAATTGCAAGCTGCAAACCAAACTATTAAGCTAAAAGCAAACTCTTCTGACATTGAAGAGGCACGAAAACAACTTAAGCGTAATAATTATGCTCTTGGTGTATAGACCATGCCCCTGCAATGCCACTGCTCAGTTCTCTGTCATTTAGGTATCCAACCACTTTGCTTATGCAGATCTAGTCTTGCATCCCCTAGTTGCGAGTCCCACAGCTTCCATGAAAAAAGGATACATTTTCAAATGAATCTTACAACACAGCATGTTTGCTGTAGAAGTTATCCTACTCTGTTAATAAACTTTAACACAGGGTGTTGCTGCATGCTCTAGTAGGCAATTAACAGAGCAGGAGATAATAACTTCCAAATTAAACACACTGTGCAATGAGGGATTTTTAAAATTAGACCTTTTTCTCAAGAAGTGTGTAGAGGCTGTTTTAATCACAGCCAGGGGAAGTATTGCTAGGTCATGACAGAGAATTTAGCAGTGAAAGTGTAGCGGCAAAAACTACACTCTAAAACCACTTAATTAGGCTAGAATGCTTTGCATGTCACGTTAGTATTTAATCACTTGTATCACTTTGTTGTCCTTATGTTTCTCCACCTTTCTGGTGTTTATGCACATAGCTTTCGCCACTATATCCAATTAGACAAAAAAGGTTGACATTAGTATCAAGCTGCAACGATAACATGTCCAATCATATAGGATACAAAGAGTTTCATTTTAGGAGTAAGACATGATCAGATTTCCGGATGAGGAGACATTTTTATATCTTATTTGATATAATGGTATTCTATTGTCTAAGTCAACATTATTTATTTTGTTTAATTTTCCTTGGCTCTCCCTCAAAACAAGTACACAGTGACAGAAACATTAAAGGACCACTATAGTCACCCAGACCACTTCAGCATTTTTAAGGAGGCCCTGAGGGTGGGGGGACCCTTAGGATTATATAGTGTCAGGAAAACGGGTTTGTTTTCCTGACACTATAGTGGTCCTTTAATTCAGTTCCCCATAAACATTAATTAGTCTTTCAGGTATGAGATAATTTTATAAAAACTCAATCATGAAAGTTGAACTTGTAGGTAGTCCAATAAGCATTCATGTGGCATGTTTGCATGCCCAAATATTGTCCTCATAAAATATTCAGGGAAATTTGGGAAAAAAACCTAAAGAGAGCTTGAATGGGGCAATCAGTGTACTAAATTTGTGCAGTATAACGATAGATGCATTTTTTTTGCCATTTGGTTCATAGATCTAGTGAGAAAATATAATCAATAAAGGGTCAAACCAGAAGTAACATAAATATCTAAAAATAGATTTTTTTTAAACTTTTACCTCTTTTTCTCTCGATTGGCAACTTCTCACTTAAACTGTGAAAAACCATAAATTCTTATTTTCCCATCAATCATCTCTTTTTGTGGGGGGACAACGCCATGGATGGAATTCTAAGTTATAAATTAAATGAACATGTTTTCCCATTGCATGAGTAGTTTGTTCAGTTATATCATATGCCATTTCAGATGGCCCATCGATTGGCCTAAATTCAAAAGAATTAAAATTCAGCCAAAAAATAAAGCGTAAGTCTATAGCAAGAAAACATTCAGAGTATTTTGGGGCATCAATTATTAATTCCAGCAAGCACCCCCAACATTGCTGTGTGCACAGGGTTTTCAGATTGGGTCTCCTGCCGCATCTAAGACTATTGGGAATTATGTGCTATTATAAAAGATGGGAAAGATTTTACAAACCGTGCCATAACTTTTAGGGTAACTGAAAATAAAAATAATGTTCATGTATTTTTAAACATGTAATTCCACGAATGCCGCTTACTTGGCAAAAACTGATTTTATTTTCTAATGTTGCCATCTATAATATATAATTATTGTTTTTCTAACGGCTTTGTAACGACAACCCCAGGCATAAAAGGGTTAATCCGCCGTTTAGTAGATCTTCCCTTCCAGAGATGCAGGCACAGCTACTGCAGAACACCAATCCGCCGAACAGGAAACCATATGAATGCTGTAAACAGCCGAATAGGAAAAACCATACGAATAGATTTACACTCCTAGCAGTCAAACTGGAACAGCATACAATAAATCCCCCCAAGAACGAGACAAAGCTCCGTGTTGAGGGTCAAGAGTGAACAGACAGAGCTGTGGGTTTGATGTTCTTAGATACACATTAGTACCACCCACAGGGTTTTGGAACACAACCAATAAACACATACAATACACTCAGACACTCCCACACAAAATCCTCCCCTCTGCCTGTGATACAATTACCTTACACAATGGGTAATGTAATTATCACAAGCAGAGAAATACAATTTTTCCACATTATTCATAACTTGAAAAGTATGCATCACATTCACATTTTCAGAATCAGCATACTCCAAATACAAACATATGTCAAAATCATCCAAATTGGTCCAGTGGTTCAAAAGATAGATCATAGTCCTTTGTGACCAAAGGAAGCATGGCTTTTCTGCCCAAAACCAGTTCCACAAAGTCTTCTATTCTGGAGATAATTGGGAAGTAATCCAATTATCTCCAAGGACAGAGGCAAAACTCAATTGAAATCATGGCAGCAAAAGACAATAAAACACATAAAAACATATAACTGTGCAACCATTGCACAAAACAGGTACATTCAACATATCCCCAGATAGCTCAGATCTGAGCGCACATTATTACTGAATGGCGCTCAGAGCACAAACATACAGTTCAACTGCCATGGAGCCAAAGTCTTTCCCATAGTCTTTCATTATACGAATGGGCTCCATGGCATAGCTATCTTGGGTATCACCGCTCAAACAGGGCACGCACCGAATGACCCGGCTTTCGTGTCTTTGCAGGGGAAAATCAAGCGTTTCAACATGGGGCCATAGTCTTAAGGTAGCAGGCAGGCAACCAGGCTCCTCCAATGCACAGTGGCAAGATTGGTCTCGTCACAGGCTTAATTAAGACCTTGAAATCAATATGCCAGGAGATCAAAGGGCAAATAAAATTGTTATTTGTAGCACATAAAATGATGGTTAACACTGAGGTTTCATAAGACTCCATAAGCTTTTATTTTTTACTTTGAGCACTACAAAAGAGAGTACTGCACAATTCTCCTCTCGAGTGTGGCACTGAAATGGTAACTTTGAATTCCAATGCCAAGTGTAGCAACACATAACCAAACAGGCACACGGAATAGTTCATGCACACAGTCACAGAGATATGCAGGCACATAATCAAACAAACACAGTCATACAATATACACATACAGGTACAATGTCATACAGACACAGAGGGACATTCAGACACTGTCATATAGAGACATACAGACACAAGAATACAAACACTGTCCACTGTTACACGTTGAACACTGAAGAAGCCACAATTTAATCTATAAGTTACAGGACCAAATATAGCATGTTAAATTTTTCAGTTTTTTCATATTGAATCTCGCCGGCAGGTCCCGTAAATTGTAAATAATAAAATGACCTAATTATGTAAAATTATTACATAAATATATACGTAGAATTAATATATATGTATATAGTGATAGGTATATAGATACATATATTAGTTCATTCTACATGTATTTTGATATCAATATATATATATATTAATTTAAAAATACAGTTAGAATGAATTTACACATACATATATATATATATTTATTTTTTATAATTTTTTTATTAACTTATTTACATATGTATTTATTTGATATTATATATAAATATATATATAATAAGAATTATATATATATATATTGAAAATTATATGTATATATATTTAATCAATATCATTGTACGTGTATTTTGATATTAATATATATAGTTATATATATTAATATTAAAATACACTTAGACAGTGTATGTGTATGTATGTATATGTGTGTATATATATATATATATATATATATGTATACTTAGATCATATATATAATAAATATATATATATATATATATATATATATATATATATATATATGATCTAAGTATGTATTTTATTTTAAACTGTAACTTTAATATGTATTTTACTTTTTAGAGGCAGCAGGGGGAGTTCCTGTCATTACAGGCACACCGCCTAGGGACACCTCCAAGTGGCCACTCCTTAGATGGCCACTGGAGGAGCTTCCTGGCTCAGGGCTCAGGGCTGCACAGTAAGCAGCCCTGCTGTACAGCGTCCCCACGCTCTGCAAGGAGACGCTGAACTTTCCTTGTAGAGATGCATTGATTCGAGCCACCTAAATGATGGGTTTTCACTATAGGGTCAGGAATACATGTTTGCGTTCCTGATCCTATAGTGATCCTTTAAATTGGGGGGAGAGTACCAGGGAACATCACATTGTAGTGGTTATGGTGTTTACAGTGTTCCTTTAATAATGCAACAAAAAGGTAAATGTATATATTTATAAACACAGACAGCTCATTTTGTTAATGAAAGGAAATACATTTAATGCTAATCTGTAATATTGTATTTAAATTAAATTTACTATAAAGTATATGCACATTTCATGTGAAATTATAAATAACTTTTCCAAACTATATTAATCTACATCTCCAAATTCTGTAAACTCACCTACATATGCCACAATCTTGGGCATAATCTTGCAAAACTACACCAATAAAATAAAATTTTAAAAATCATAATCACAACAGTTATGAGAAAATTTAAATAAACTCCACTATTTATGACAGTATCACTACAAAATAATTATATATTCCTTCTAATGTGTTGGACTTTTTTTTTTTTTTTTTACTATATTCCACCCGAGCAACTGTCTCAAAAAAAAAGAGGTCTCTAAATTGACAGTGGAAATGAGAAAACATAACGGCCTGTCATACTTTGCTTGCACAATGACTCTTATTGCACTCATTATACGGTATGCTTGCCTATTTGCCGTACTGGGATTCAGTGTGAGATATACCTAAAAACCACTCAGTATAAAACTATATTTAAAAACTGAAACAAATTTTGAAATGCTGTCTCATTACGAAAGAGACACTGAGAGACAGCATATTAATAACGCGTACACCATCGCGCAACACTGAGGCAGGAATTAGATGACGGCAGAAGTCAATGGCAACGTTAAAACCGTCAATCAATAGTCAAGCAATCAAAGTTCAACCACCCACTAGTGTGAGTTTTTTCTCTAAAGCAGAATAGTTTAATTCCAATTATTTCTGAAAATAATTTAAATATTTCCCAGAATGCATTAGACACTTTCCTCACCACATGGAAAATGTTGGGGTTATCATGAGGCATGAGGTGTAAAGCCTTTACTTCAAATTAGTCTATTGTTTTCTATAATTAAAATGTAATTGATGTGATAAACCATCCCACAAAAAGGTAATTGTTTAAATAGACATTGTGATGTTAAATGAGATTAAAGGTGTAATAGTAATTGCATGTGAAACATACATTATAAGTAAACCAAATATAGCTCTTCCCAAAATATCTCTACCAGATGTGCACCAGAAACAGGGCCGGGGCAAGGATTTTTGGTTACACAGGCGAAGATGCATTTTGCCACCCTCCCTCCCCCCTCCCTTAAAAAAGTGCATCTTCACCTGTGTGTCTTGTAACTCCACTTTTCAATCTCTTAACCTCTTTAGTGTATTTTATCACCCCTTTACTCCACAAGGCCATTTGCGTGCCATTTTCCATATAGACATAGATCGATAGCAACACATAACCAAACAGGCACACGGAATAGTTCATGCACACAGTCACAGAGATATGCAGGCACATAATCAAACAAACACAGTCATACAATATACACATACAGGTACAATGTCATACAGACACAGAGGGACATTCAGACACTGTCATATAGAGACATACAGACACAAGAATACAAAGACATACATAGTTCTACAGAGCAGTGGCGGATCCAGAACCTAATCTCAGAAAGGGCACTGTTAGTGGGTTGTGGTGGCTAATTTGCAAGTTAGGGTCTATAGTGGGGGGATAAGGGCTGTAGTTGATGATTAGAGGCGGTAGTGGAGTGTATGTAATTGGGGAGTTAAGAAAAGCAGTGAGGGGATAGGGAGTGAATTAGGCTGATGGCTACAATTTGGGAAGGGTCGGTGATATGGGCTGCAATTGGGGGAGAGGGGCTATAGTGGGTATGATATGTGACTGTAGTAAGGGAATAAGGGCTGTAGTGTGGGTATGGTGTGTAAAAGTGTGGTTAGGACTGCATGTGGGGGATAGAGGCTGTGGTTGGAGGGATGTGTAGTAGGGGAGTTAGCGGCTGTGGTGGAGAGGCCAGGGGCTGTGGTGGGGGGGGGGAGCTTGGAGCTAAGAGGAGGAGCACAGGGGCTGAGAAGGGGTGGAGACAGTGGCTGAGAGGGGGGGCACAAAGGCTGAGAGGGGGACAGAAGCTGTAGAGGTGTGCACAGGGACTGAGAGAGGGGCAAGAGTTGTAGGGGGACAGGGGCACTAGAGGGGGCACAGGGCTTGAGAAGAGGGATACAGGGCTTGAGGGGGGCACAGGGGCTGAGAGGGGGGACACCGGGACTGAGAGGGGGCACAGGGCTGAGAAGGGGACAGGAGCTGTAGAGGTTTGAACAGGGACTGAGAAAGGTGCAGGAGGGGGACACAGAGACTGTGGTAGGGGCCACATGGGCTGTTACAGGGGGACATGAGCTCTAGAGAGGGGGCACAGGGGCTGAGAGGGGGGGCACAGGGGCTGAGGGGGGACACAGGAACTGAAAGGGGACACATGGACTGAGAGGGGGACACGGACTGAGACCTGAGAGGGGACACAGGGACTGAGAACTGAGAGGGGGGACACATGGACTGAGGGGGGCGGACACAGGCAGAGGGGGGAAACAGGGGCTGAGGGGAGACACAGGGACTGAGACCTGAGAGGGGGGGGACACAGGGACAGAGAGGGGGACACATGGACTGAGGGGGCGACACGGCCGAGGTGGGGGATACAGGGGCTGAGGGGGGGGGGCTGGGGGGGGGACAGGGACTGAGAGGGAGATAGAGGCTATAGGGGGGCACAGGGTCTCTTTAGGGGAGTACAAGGGGTCATAGGGGGCTGCTTAAAAAAATAAATACATTTGAATTAAAAAAAAAAAGCAGCAACAAAAACGTATTCCCGTCTCTCGCCCTGAGGCTTACCTTGAGCCAGGGAGAGGTGAGACTGGAGCCCGCTGGGGAGTCTTGGAGAAGAGCAGTGGAAGTCAGAGAAACTGCTATGTTTACATTTGGGTTTAAGCCAGCCTCTAGTGGCTGTCTTCCGGACAGCTTCTAGCGGCGCATCTGCGACGCTGGAGGCATTTAATGCCTCCATCACGCAGAGCATCCATAGGAAAGCATTGAAAAATGCTTTCCTATGGACACTTTGAATGCGCGCGCGGCACTGCCATGCATGCGCATTCCGCTCCGCTGACGTCAGACGGGGGAGCTGATGTCGACGGGGGAGGAGAGGTAAGGGAGCCCCGCAGTGGAAGAAGGTGAGTAATTGAAGGGGTTTTAATGTGTTGAATTCTGCAGTGGATCAGAAGTAAGTTTAGAATGATTGTGCCTCTAATTCATTATATTACAGTGACCAGGAAATTTTGATATTAGGTAGTTCTTAAAGGAACACTGTCGGCACTATAACAATTTTGTTTAATTGAATTGGTTGTAGTGCATGGATTGTACCACCACTGTCCCACCATCCAGTGTTAAACCGTTTTCAAGCAATTTAATACTAAATAAGGGTTTATTTTAACCAAACAGACCAATTAAAACTAGTAGCGGGCGCTGTGATAGGCTGAAAGCAGTCAACTGATGCTCTCAGCCAGTGCAATCATGATTTATCAAGCTAATGCTTCCTCGTTAGCCCAATCGACACAGATGGGATGAGCTGCTGAGGACTCTTGTTTAGCATTCAAACATTAAAAAAAATTTACGCTTAATGGAAGGTCAGCGCCACATGACTACAGACACTATAACCACTTCAATGAGATAAAGCAGTAACAGTGCCTAAATGGTTCCTTTAATGTATTTTAAATTTACTTCAGCAAAGTGCCAACATTTTTTTTTTTAAATAAAAGTTATAATTTTGAGAAGATCAATGAAGGTTGTCCCCACTTTGGTCCATTCAGGTCAATTTGTAATTTAACAAATCCACTCCGTAAGACGATACATACAGATGACTGAAAGACAGAAATGTTACTTTCATCTATGTTCTGTCTTTGGCAACTCGAGCTGTATTTTTCCTTATCTCTTTTAAGAAATGTACTAATGATAAATGAAAACTGATCATCCAAATCTGAATTGTCTTTCATTGCTTTGAAGAGGTCTGCGCAGCAGGCAGTAAGTATAGAATAAAGCAAATTATTACATTAAATGAGCAGCTGGTGACCTGTGGACAGATGTAAGATATGAGGCTCTAGAAGGTAATTGCATGGTACACTGGGACTTTATCCTCAGAAAGGTTAATGAATGTTTTGATAGAAGTCTATCATGTGTGAGCAGACAGAAGTGAGATTTAAATTCTTTCCCATTATATGAAAAAATAAAAATTTGAACAGAATACAGGAGAAAGAACTGAGTGGTAGGAACAGAAATTATAAACTCATACATGAGAGCATTTGTTGGACATTTTACAATTAAAGTATTTTTCGAATAAATAAAACAACTTAAAGTAATTGTGGAAGATTGACTAGGAATAGAAAAATGTCCCTAGCTATTTTTTTTTTTAACTCAACGATCTTGGTATAAATTCCCTTGTAAACTCTTTACCATTTACTAAATAAATAAATCACTCAGGGGATTATTTAAAAAAAAAAAAAAAAATATATATATATATATATATATATAAATAAATATATATATAATATATATAATATATATATAACAATATATAAAAATATGAACAGCAAAGTGCAAAATTTGGCTAAAATAGCTAAGATGTAATTATAGACTAGTTTTAGAATTTTTCCAAATCATTACAAATAATGATAACTTAACTACAATACTAGTACTGTCGATATATTTGTGAAATGTAATTCATTGAATCTTGTAATGATTAGTTTTTGTTGATTAATTTCAGAAATCTGCTAAATTAATTTTGGTTTTATTGTTGTCTAGCATTACATGATACTTTTTTATTTCTCTATTACTATGATAAACTCACACGTGACACATTATTTAATATTTATTGCTGTGACACAAACAGCACCTTACTTTAAATTGTATTACTGTGGAGCTCTGTGATACAGTGATTCGCACTGCTTTACTATGAATTTCATTACTATGGAACTCTGTAGCTATAGTTCCATTACTAAATAATTCATTATCCAATATTTCTTACTTCTGATATAAAGTTGAGATGGGTTCCTTTCAAACTATATGAGTTATGTATTAATCTTATTTCTTCTGTTGCTGTTTCCAAAGTTAAACAAGTTACTGTGTATTCGTATTTTTATCTTCATTGCAAAACATTTGCAATTATTTGTGACCACTTTACTCTTTAAGGACCACTATAGTGCCAGGAAAACATACTTGTTTTCCTGGCACTATAGTGCCCTGAGGGTGCCCCCACCCTCAGGGTCCCCCTCCCGCCGGGCTCTGGGGAAAGGAAAGGGGTTAAACTTACCTTTTCTCCAGCGCCAGGCGGGGAGCTCTCCTCCTCCTCTGTGCCTCCGATCCACCTCTTCGGCTGAATGCGCGCACATTCAGCCAGTCTCATAATTCATAATGCTTTTGTATGGACACTGGCGTCTTCTCATTGTGATTTTCACAGTGAGAAGCACGCAAACACCTCTAGAGGCTTAAGAGGCTGGATTAACCCATTTATAAACATAGCAGTTTCTCTGAAACTGCTATGTTTATAAAAAAAAAAAGGGTTATTCCTAGAGGGACCTGGCACCCAGACCACTTCATTAAGCTGAAGTGGTCTGGGTGCCTAGAGTGGTCCTTTAAACGTGGATCCCTGTGTGTCCTTCTATACTTTTATAGCAGAGTATTATTTGAGTAAGGACAGACAACAGCAAACATTATCCCAGATATTACCCAAAAACCATCAACTTATTTTTCACACACTGGTGCGAAAACATAGACACAGGTATATTTTACATTGTGCCCGCTTTTATTATTTCTTGTTTATCGTCTGCTGAGTTGACAGGGATTGAATATGAGATTTCTATTTTATTGTGAAACATAGACATTTTCATGTTGAAATCTATTTTCTATTTCAGCTGCATCTCCAGAATTCAGTGACTGTGACAGTCATAGAACCAATATAGACTTTTAACCATCTTCCCTATATAAACTAGAGATACAGTCCTATCACTTACAAATCCCAGATTGCAAAAATTGCTGCACAAAATTTAGACCGCTTAAAATTGTTCTTGAAATGTCTTTGCTCTACGGGAGTTATCACAGTGCTGCAGCTTTCCGTGCGCAAACCAGTTTTAACTCAGTTTCAATTACTAGACACTCTGTGGCATGAAGATTAGGGGACAGGACTGCACATTTTACAGTTGATACAAAATGTTCCTTATTTGCTCAAACATCTTCACACAGTACGAGGCCGCACCATAATTTACAAAGTAATGGTCCCTGGCCTTAATCTTCCTTATATTGTTACACTTTCTATATTTCAACAAGTACCTCGCACACTACGAAGGAACTTCTCTTGTAGGTACGTTTCACTTGGAATGTTTGGAATCTCACATGAACAGGTTCCACTACCTCTTGTTCTTGTAAATCATACTTCTGAGATGAACTTATTTGTATGCCTCGTGAATCCAATGTACAGCTCTGAGGAAAATGTTGGTGCTTTATCAATATGAAAATAATATTTATGGATATTTGTTCAATAATATTCAGCAAAACACTGGTTCAATAAAAATGTATTTTTTGTTATGTTTCATGTTAGTTTTATGATAAAACACATACCTGATGACAGCACGGGGACACAAAGTGTCAAAATATTTTACACAAACTACTTCCTGTTATGCTAAGCAGGGCAGATATCAGTGCCTGTATATACACAGACCTGTCTGTGCAATGTTGACTTGTTTTCTAAAGAACTTTAGTAGGTACAATGTTGGGTGTGATTGATTATCTCATCACTCTCTCCCATTTGACCATGGACAACATAAGACTATCTACAGTGGTCTGTACCAAAGCAGGCGTAAGAGGACTATAGCCTCTGATTATCATGAATTCATCACTGAATTCAGGAGGTCACTTGAACCTCTGGACAAAGAGAAGAATGCAACTACATCTTTGATGCAAATTAAACAAAGTAGTTGTTCTGTTGTGGATAATGCCATTGAATTCTGTACGCTTGTAGCAGAGGTTGATTGGACTAATAGTTCCTTAGTTTTTTGTCTTTTCTGTACTGATGCTACTTAAAACACTGGTGTACATGTGTAGTGCATTTGAATGCAGGGGTGTGTTTGTATATAGTGTTGGTGTTTGAATGCAGGGGTAGATTTGTGTGTAGTTTTGGTATTTGATAGTAGGAGTATTGTTTGCATGTAGTTTTGATGTTTGAATGTAATGTTGGAGTTTTAATTAATACAGGAGTGTGTTTGTATGTAGTGTTGACATTTGATTGCAGTGGTGTGTTTGCATGTAGTGTTGGCATTTGATAGTAGGAGTATTGTTTGCATGTAGTTTTGATGTTTGAATGCTGGGATGTATGCACATATACACATATGTTGCCACACACAGTGACACAGAAACACAAAGACACCCACATCTACCCACACTGACACACAGAGATACAAACATATACCTACTCAGACACAAACCCTGGCATACAAATAAATACACACATGTACACATACAGGCACAAACACAGATACAAACATATACCTACACAGGCACATACATACCCATACCCATACAGAAACACATACACACACATACACACATGGGCACACACAGATACAAACACATACACACACTGACTCACACACGTGCACACACAGATACACACTGACACACACACACAGTTACACATGCACACTGAAACACAGATACACATACCTATGCATACACACAGACACACATACAGATACATACCTAAACATACACACTGACACACACAAATTACAGTTTACATATTATTAACCACCCCTTGCTTCAATACCTTTTGGTTGCAATGAGCTGACTTCCTGGGGCTGGTTACTGCTGATGGGAGTCTGAAGCTCACTGCCTGCAGTGCTCTATTCTACCTTCTCAGTGCCTCCTCTGTGTCCTCCCAGAATGCGCGGTCTTTAAGCTGAAAGGAACTGACAGGTAGTCATGTTTAGCACAGGCCCCTAATGAGGCCTGCCTGTTGGGTTTTCCCTAAGTGTATGGGCTTCCTGATGAGCCTCCAAACGCAGGTGGACCCCAGTGCTTCATCCTGGCATCACCGTTACAGCAGGGTACCAGTTTTTAAAGGACTACAGTGCCCGAACAAGCCTCTGTTAAGCAATAATACCCATCAGGTGCATGTGCCATCCAATAGCCCGCCAAGCCTCAGTGCAGCTGCACAGGCTACACCAGTGATAGTTCCACCACTGAATATGCCAACCACCACACCCTTGTCCACTGTTGTTTCACCTCAATATGATTCCATTAAAGAGGTGTTCAACAAGACTAATGCCAAAATGCAGCCTCAACATAGACCCTCATGAAAGCAAGATAATGTAGTAGTATATCCAAGAAGATCTTGCTAAGGGTTTTTTACGCAGATCATCATCTAATGCAGGCACAGGGTTTTTCTTTGTCTCCAAGAAAGACAGTGATCTATGTCCTTGAACTGACTATAGCTGTCTAAATAAAATAACGATCAGGAATGTCTATCCTTTACCTCTTATCACCAAGTTATTTGATAGGCTAAAAGGGTCTATATATTTACCGCACTAGATCTCAGGAGTGTGTATAACCTAGTTTGAATCAAGGAGGGCCATGAATGGAAAACATTATTTAAAACAAGAAGTAGGCATTACAAAAACCTCATGATTCAATTTGCTTTATTTAATGCACCAGCGATACTCCAAGACTTTATAAACAATGTGTTAAGAGAATACATACAATCTTGTGTTCTAGTATATCTTGATGATATACTTATTTACTCTCCTTCACTTACCACATACATGTGAAAAATTTACTCTACAATCTATTACAAAATGGTTTATATTGTAAATTAGAGACGTGTTTAACCCCTTAGTGACCAAGGACGTATTAAGTACGTCCGACAAAAAACAGTCCTTAAGGACCGCGGACGTGCCTGATACGTCCCGGGGAATTAGAGCACTGGAAGCAATCGTGATCGCTTGCAGCAGCTTTAATGGTATTGCAGCAATATGTCGAGGCATCAATGCTTTCCTATGGACGTCCAGCGTCTTCTCACACTGATTTTCACAGTGAGAAGCGCGGAAGCGCCTCTAGCTGCTGTTAGTGAGACAGCCACTAGAGGCTGGATTAACCCTCAGTGAACCATCAGCTGCAGTGTTAATACTAGAGGGACCTGACACCCAGACCACTTCATTGAGCTGAGGTGGTTTGGGTGCCTAGAGTGGTACTTTAAAATTCTCCGTACATGTATTCTTACATTTCTATGTGTGTCAAAAAAATCACCAATTTTTAAAACAAAAATTAAATTTGGCATAGATTGGTGGTAAAATGGTTGCATGAAAAGAGTCAAAATACCCCAAGTTTAATACCTTAGGTCAGTGATGGCGAACCTTTTTGAGCCCGAGTGCCCAAACCGTAATACATGTCAATTTTTTTTCCCTCAAAGTGCCAAAACGGCATTTAAACCTGAATACTGAGGTTTAAGTTTCAAAAAAACAACTCATACAGTTGTCCGAACTAATTAACATCTCTGTGTGTGTATTTAGCAGTCTGTCTGTGTGTACTTAGCAGTCTGTCTGTGTACTTAGCAGTCTGTCTGTATTTAGCAGACTGCTGAATACACACACAGACTGCTGAGTACACAGTCTGCTGAATACACACACACAGACTGCTAAATACACACGCACACACACACTGCCGAGTACACACACACACACACTGCTAAATACACACACACAGACTGCTGAGTGTACACACACAGACTGCTGAGTGTACACACACACACAGACTGCTGAGTGTACACACACACACAGACTGCTGAGTGTACACACACACACAGACTGCTGAGTGTACACACACACACAGATTGCTGAGTGTACACACACAGACAGATTGCTGAGTGTACACATACAGACAGATTGCTGAGTGTACACACACAGACAGATTGCTGAGTGTACACACACAGACAGACTGCTGAGTGTACACACACAGACAGACTGCTGAGTGTACACACACTGCATTGAGGGGTACATTGTATGTGTTTGTGTGTGTGTGTGGGTGGGGTGATGTGATGTGTGGGTAGGGTGATGTGTGGGTGTCTTTGTGTGGGGTGATATGTGTAGGGCAGGGGTGCTGTGTGTATGTCGTCCCTCCTCACCCCACGTCCCACACTCAGTTTTCTCCCCCTATACCGCCCTCAGTTCCCCCCCATCTCTCCCTCAGTTTCCGTCCCATCTCTCCCACTCAGTTCCCCCTCCATATCTCTCCCACTCAGTTCCCAACCATATCTCTACCTCAGTTCCCCCCCATCTCTCTCCCTCAGTCCCCCCATCTCTCTCCCACTCAGTTTAGCCCCCCCATCTCTCTCCCACTCAGTTTAGCCCCCCATCTCTCTCCCTCAGTTTCCCCTCATCTCTCTCCCTCAGTTTCCCCCCATCTTTCTC
>OW240914.1:290030827-290042253 GCA_933207985.1 Pelobates cultripes
ATATCTCATGCCCAGCAGCAAAATTTTTGCAAATCTGTCTGCGCAACGTTGGAGATGCCTTTCAGCCCCTGACACCATGCCACACATTTTCTGGTCCTGTCCCACTAAATTCTAATTTTTGAAAGAGGTATGTGTGACAAACTCCCCTTCCCACATGAGTTTGCCACAAGCTACTGGAGGAGCTTGTGGCTCTGCAGGGAAACCTGTAAAAGACTATTTAACTGGCTTGATTCATGTGATTCCCTTATGCTGTTTAGGAACCGAACCGCCGCACGAAACTATGGACCACCCGGGAACTTGTAAAGCCTAATGGATACATTGTAACCATTCTAACTGCAGTGTTCTAATGGTTTGTCTGGGTGGCCGCCATTCAAATGCACAAACACGTGGTGGTGGCCATCTTGTTCGCAGGCAGTGGTGTTAGGTCGTCGAGTTCATGAAACTGAAAACGGACACTGAAACTCCAGAACTTCTACGATCGCCTGCATTCAGCTTTATATAACTTAGAAGAACACTGTTCGGTGGGATCGTTTGGGTGATTTTTGGATATGTTGGTCACCCAGATTGGGGCGGGTTTTCATGTAGTTTAAAGGTACTTTTGGGGTGTCTGTGAAATGTGTGTTTTTTGTGCCTGGAGATAATTGAGTTTTGTACAGTTCCTGACTCAAATATCTCCCAGACATAGGGGAGGGATTATCCTGTTTTGTGTGGGATTATCATGGGCGTGCTTGTCTGTGTTCAGAAATGTATAAAAGCAGGCCATCTGGCAAGATTAAAATATTCCAGCTTGTACTCCCAGAACTATGTTTCATCTGGTTACTGGGAAGGGAAAGGGCTAATCACTAATCACTGTTCCAGTGAGGAGGATTCAACGGGAAAAGTCCTTGTAAGGACTAGAACTCCCAGGACTGAGTGTCATCCAGTGCCTGGGAGTGAATAGAGCGAGTTCCCCATTCGGCTCCAGGAGGGAGCGGTTCCAGGACCCCAGTCAAGCCACGGCGACTGTGGGCAGAAGTTCTGCGGTTTGTCCCCTGTTCCAGCTAGGAAGCGGTCCTTGGTGGAGGTACCCAGCCAGGGGTACAGGGAGCTCCATTACAGTATGCAAACAAACAGAGGTTATTACATGGACTCATTCACCCCAGACCTGTTTTTATGGCAGAATACCACCCTCTCTTTTTGAACATACAAGAAATTCCTCAATAAAAAAACATGTTGATGGCTGTGGGAGGCCTGGTCGCTCCTCTGGGGCCAAACCTCTGCCCCCAGCATCTCACTTTGAATGCTAAGGAGAGAGTAAATCCACTCGATGGAAGCAGTGATAGCCTCTGCTAACCTAAGTACATCACTGTTTGGTCTCCCTGGTTACAATTTATATACAGCAGACCACTTTAAATTCATACCAAGAACAGATCGCGAACATTTACCCTCCCCCTGCCCCTTTTTTTCTCTTGCTTCTTTTCCTTACTCTTTTTTTTTTTTTTATTCTTTATTTTTTCATTCGATAGGTAGAGTAAGTATACTTTAACTTTTGGGCTTGCACAGAAGCCAATACTTGAGAGAACATTCTTGGAAATACAGTATGCAATATGAGCTAACAATACAAGCCTCTTTTTTAAACCCATTGTGACTTGCCTCCTACCGAGGTTTTTAATTTTTATTCCAGGCAATCTAGTTAAAGAAGGAGCCCTAGCTTTTCACAGGCCAGATTCGTCTTTAGGCATCCTCGTTTCTCCAACAGTTTAATCATGCCTGGGTGAGAAAAAAGGAAAAATAAAACAAACCCCTGTAAACCAAGGGGGGGGGGGGAATAAAAAGGGGGTATGAGGAGATATGAAATGAGAAGAAGTAAGAGAAGAGAAAAGGAGTAATGTCAGAGAAATAGGGAGGGAAGAGAGGGGAAGTAAGATAAAAGATGAGAGAGGGGGGGCAGGGGAGGGGCAGGGCCCTCCGAATCTAGTTCACCACGAAGGTTCTTTTGTTGCTGGTCCCCAACTTCATCACTTTCCGATCCCTGTCAGTCTCCACTTGAGCCCACTATACTATTGTCCCATGGTTCCCAAATTCTCTGGAAAGCCACTGTCGTCCACCTTACCCTTGCCGTCAGGTCGTCCATGATTCTGCATTCTCTTATCCTGGATATCACCCCTCGAAATTCTGGACCCCCAGGTGAAAGCCATGCCGTTGCTATTGCTCTGCGTGGACTTAGAGTTATCTTGTGTACCTGTTTCTGCTCTTTTTTTTGTCCATCCCTCTATTGATCTGTTTAACAGGTATATCCATTGGTCGATAACCAAGGGTCTGTTGAACGTCTGTTTCAACAAGTCCTCTACTGACTTCCAAAAGTTGTGTATCTTCGGGCATTCCCACCACATATGGATGTACTCTTAATCCGCAGCACCTCCAGCAATCGTCTGTGTCTATTTTATGCATTTTATGTAATTTTACGGGAGTAGAATACCATCTGAGCATGGTTTTCCATGCCTGCTCTTGTAGCGTGACACATATGGAAGTGTTTTTGTTTGCTTCCCATATCTCCTGCCACTCAATTCCTTCCAGTTCCTCCCCTAGGTCCCCCTCCCATTATCAATCTACCCCATTCTTTATTTTCAGTGCTAAGATGGGCATATAGAAGCGTGATCATACCCTTAGGGGCAGCTCCGTCCAGACATAATCTCTTGTAAAAAGATAGCTTTCCTTGAGCTGCAGTTTTAACATGGGGTCTTCTAGCAAAGTCTCGTATCTGAACATATCTGAAAAAATCTGCGGGGGTTAAGTGATTACTTTGTTGGAGTTCCTCAAATTGTATGACTTCTCTGTTATGATATAGTTGGTGGATACGTTGTAGCCCGGTTCTTTCTATGTTTCTAAAGTCTCTAGGGGTCATTCCGGGTTGGAACTCTCTGTTTCTGAGTATTGGAGCCAGAGGGGAGGGGGACGATGCAAGCCCATATTTGATATTATTTGCATCCCATAGTTGGAGTGAATTGAGTATGGTTTGTCTGTACACTTTTCTAAATCTCCTATCAGGGCCCTTAGCATGAGGTCGTAATTGTCTGAGTATAAGTGTCCCGGTTCTGCTGTTAGATGGACGCCTAAGTATTTTAAGGAGTCTGTTACCATCCGAATTTAATAGGTTTCCCTTATCAGGGCCGCATCGGCCACCGTTAAGCCGATTGGCATAGCGCTGGACTTCTGGATATTTGCTTTGTATCCTGACAGTTTCCCGTATTTTTTACTTTTATTACATCTTGTAGTGCTGACATAGAGTCGATCGGGTTCGTAATGGTCAGGAGGACGTCGTCTGCATAGGCCGAGACTGTGAACTCTTCATCGCCTACCCTAACTCCTCTGATATTCGGGTGCCGACGTATCACCTGTAGCAAGGGCTCCATTGCCAGCACGAAGAGGAGGGGGGAAAGAGGGCACCCCTGTCTGGTTCCATTACATAACCTAAATGGTTATCTGAACCTGAGCCTGTACGTTGTGATACATTGCTCTTGTAATTCGTATGTATTCTTCCAGGAAACCAAGGTATCTCAACACCGAGAACAGGAACTGCCACCTGACCCTATCAAAGGCCTTCTCTGCGTCGATGGAGATCATTAGAGAAGGTGTTCCGGTGGCATCTTGTTTCCAGATGAGGTCGATGTTCCTCCTGGTGTTCTCGAACAATTGCCTACCTTGTATGAACCCGACTTGATCTGCGTGAATGAGCGAGATCAGTTCTCACTAAAATCTTTAAGTCGTGATTAATTAACGATATGGGCCTGTAGTTTTCTGGTTGGAGCGGATCCTTTTCTGGTTTGGGCAGTAATACAATAGTGGCAAGGGCCATCTCAGGGTCTAGGTGTCCTCCTTGCCTCAGGTGGTTAACGAGTGTCACCAGTTGGGGTGTGAGCTCCTCTCTGGGTCTTGTAGTATGCCCCATCGAACCCATCTGGCCCTGGTGCTTTATTCCCTTCAAACTCGCTATGGCTCTGTCAACCTCGTCTTCGCTGATTTCTGCCACTAGGCTACTCGCTACCTCTCCATTCAATTTGGTCATACCTAAGCCGTCTAAATAATTTAAAATATATTCTCCTCTTGTCCATCTTGGGAGTTCCCGTCTGGTGTGTGGTTGTATAGTCGTTCGTAGAATTCTTCAAAGACCATCGCAATTTCTGTTGGTTTTGATTTTGTTGTGCCGTCCGGATGTTTGATGGCTGTGATGTGAGACCGGTCTTGCCTGGAGCATGTCCATTTTATTGGCCTTGTCGAAATACGTCCATTTCGACCATGCCATGGACCTAGCTGTGTCGTCCAAAAGAAGAGTACGAATGTTCCTTCTAACTGCTTCTAGCTGCCCGTGTGTCCCGTCATCTGGGGCCAATTGGTTTTTCTGTTCGAGGTTTCTTTGATGTCTCAGTAGAATTTCAAGCTGTTGGTGTTTCATTCTCTTCTTCCTAGTGGCTAATTTGATCAGGGTCCCCCTTATCACTGCCTTATGGGCCTCCCATACTGTGCTGACGCTCACTTCTGGGGTATTGTTTGTGTTAAAGTATTCTGTTATGTCTCTTCGGATTTGCTCAAATATCGTCGGGTCCAGTAACAATGATGTGTTCAGTCTCCAAGTCCATGGATTTGCTGCGCATAGGTTACCCAGCATGATAGCAACGTCTGCGTGGTCTGACCAAGATATATTTCCTACCACCGACCCCACTATTCGAAACATGCCCATTGCGTTGGCTAAGAATAAGTCTATCCTAGAATACGTTCCGTGAGGAGCCGAGTAAAACGTGTAGTCTCTATCTCCTGGGAGTTGGACCGGCCTGCTATAAATTCTTTGAGCATCCGGTCTTTGCCACCTCTCCCTTGGGATCTCTGGTATGCGTCTCTTGAGCTCCTGTCTACTGCCAGGCACGGGGCCGCATTAAAATCTCCCCCCATGAAGATCATGTCGTGTGGCAGTGCTGAAACCTTGTCCCGTAACAAGTTCCAAAAATCAGCGTCTGGTTGATTTGGGGCGTAAATATTTATTAGGTGAATGGTGTGTGAATGTAAGCTGCTCGAAACGAAGATGTATCGTCCCTCTGGATCTGCATCCTGAGATGTCATCTGGAAGGGGCAGCTATGTCTAATAATAATGGCCACTCCATTACGTTTGCGATGTGATCTGGCTTCAGATGATCTGGTATAGGTGTGGTCTCTCAGTCTGAAGTTAGCCCGTTTAGGTAGGTGGGTCTCCTGTACATAAGCTATTTCCGAGTTCATCCTCTTTAATTTCTTAAACACGAGACAGCGCTTCTTAGGGGCGTTAAGGCCTTTAACGTTTAGTGTGGTGATCTTGATCTCCATTATGAGGTATGTTTGTCTCCACCAATCTGTGTTGTCTCTGTTGCTTTTTGGCTTGTTCCAGCCGTGTGCCAGGGCAACCCCGTGGGACCATCCCCAAGCACCCCACCCCCGCCGCCCCCAATAGTAAGGATATAGGGTAGGGAGAGAAAGAAGAGAAGAAGGGAAAAGAATAAGAGAAGTATGACATTGTCCTTACTCTATTTTTATTAACCTTCTATCCTTTTTCCACATTCTTTGTGAATTAAAAGCAATTCTCTGTTCAACCTCAGCATAGGGGGCACTGAGTCAGAGTTTACTGAACACATGTGGGAGATGGGAATACTAGTGTTTGGCCACAAAATATTAAACTTTAGTAAATAAAAATAGCCAACCTATGACTATAGCAAAGATTGAGCGTTTTTCAAATCTATTATGTTGACTTAAACTTTTAAATTTGTTGAACCGAAGATTTCCCTCCAGATTGCGAAAATAATCCCAACGCATCTGTGTGAGTCTTGAGTAATCTATCAACATGCTGAGAAGTTGAGGATACCAAGATTATGACAGCCAAAGAGGAGTCACTAACACTAGGGTGGAATTCTGAGATTATGCTTTCGCAAATGAAAGTACTGCATAATTGACTCAAATTGACCCCCTCTTCCCAGCATTGGAGAAATACATCTTGATCTATCGCTTCTGGATCTGGACGGCAACTGAAAAACTTTTCTAATTGGCAATTGAGATGTGATGCAAAGAGGTCGATAAGAGGTAGATAACTCTGTCAAGAGCAGTGAATAGGTACTGTAAGGTACACATCCTTCAGATCTATTATTATCAACCAATCAATGATTAGTATTAAAAGGTGTTTGAGATAATAAATTACCTCCATGTAGAAATGATGGCATCTCACAAAATTGTTTAAATATTTTATATTCATTTATGACTGGTCTGTGGCCAGCATCTTTCTTTTTTAACAGAAATAAAGCGCTTACAAAACCTGGACTGTTCATGGGTACCTGAATGATGGCATTTAAAAAAAAAATAGATTTGATAATTTTTGTTGTACTAGAGTTTGATCTTGAATGGAGAATTTTGTCGGTAAAGGTCTTTGAACAGACTTTGATATGAAGTCTATTTTGTATCCTAGAACTGTGTCTAATATCTTAGTATCATTTGTAATATGACTCCAAACATGGAAATAATGAGTAAGTTTGCCTTCTAACCTTTTTGGGGAAGAAAGGTGTGACGGAACGCTGGCACTCCGACTGAGTACCTCCGCCAATCGATGCTCCTAGCGCTTGCCGAGGACTCGAAGCACTCCAACCGACACCATCAGCACTGCAGACCCCACTTCCAGCAATGCAACTGCGCTGGGGTCTCTGCTGTCTCCACCCACCCTGGACCCAAGGCCAGGATCCAGCTTCCAGTGGGTGAACCTCTCTTTCCCCAGAGAGCAGGAACAAGCTCTTAGCAGAACTTAGTGATCATACCCTGGGGAGTATAGTGATTATAGCAATCCCCAGAGTGTAAGTATCCCTTCCCCCAAACATGAGCCAAGGCTTAATGCTGGAACAAGACTGATTTACTGGCACACAGAACTCACAATTTATGCAACAAAAATTCACCCAGATCCGTTCAGTACTTTGGAAAATACAGTTTAATGCAGATTCTGCAGAACATATACAGGCTAAATGAAAAACAATCACTGTATAATGTGTCCCCTGCTGTATAGTCCAAAACCACTGCATGATGTCTCTGTGCACCAAATACTGGCAAGAGGGCACCGTGTTGAAAAGTCCAAACAGTGTCTGTGAGTTAAAATGGCCGCCATCCATTGTTCTCACCATGTGCTTCTGATACAGGAAATGGTGGCCACCCAGTAACTCCACAGTATGTCCCAGATGGTTCTTAAAGGGCCAGCAGCAGCACAACACAAATCCATTATGCCCAAATCATGTCTTTAAAGGGCAATACATCCCAAGGGCCATAGTCACAGGGCAAGAGGCGGGCAAGCAGTCCTCTCCAGGCACAAGTGGCGAAGGGCACTTCGTCACAAAAGGGAAACTGTTGTACTTACTAGATGATGATCTAAAGCAAGACACTACTCATTGGCCTCTGTATCTCCATGGTCTGCCACCAAGCCGGACGAATAGAGAGGTTTGCTGGGTACCAAAAGAGGGTCTGTTTGACTGAAAAGACTTTCTTAAAACCTGTCCATTTTCTTAGAAGTGATTAGAAGAATGGTTCCGTCCTCTTCCATCCCTTCTGAAGAAAAATATATTTGCTTGTTTCTTTTAAAATCTCTAAATGGGAGACCTTCTGTAGCTTAAATGGTTCTGAAAATGGCTAAATTTAGTCAGTCTTCATGAGAATTGACCTGCGGCATTCGCTGGTCAAAGCCGCATTAGCGTTTCCCAAAAAACACACAATGCATTGGGTCCAGTCTCTAAGAATATGACACTGGGAGAAATCACAAAGGAAGCAAATTGATCCAATATCTAACAAAATGTTTGCCACAACATTAACTAATATTTAAACAGTTAAACAGTAAAGGGAAAAACCTTGACAGAAATTCGATTTGGTCAAATTGCAACAATCTACCAGCAGTGTAGAAACTATTTTACCTAAAGTCTGAGAGGTAAAATGGGTAATAAAGTTAGCTGACAACAAACTGATTGTGAAATATCACGGTAGTATGACATCAACACAAATACGTAGATAAAATGTAAGCATAAAATGGTTGACTAACTGAAAATGTGCATGCTGCGAACTGGAAAAAATGCCGAATTAATGCAAGTGAAGACTGAGAAAATCGACCAAATTATGATCAAATGTAAATGAAATGTCCGAATTAAGACCGAATGCATACAAAATATATGACCAAATTACAACCGAATTCTGATCGAATTACACTGCACCCTCAGTAAACAGTACTTTGCGAATCACTAGCAACAACCAACACACTATGAAATGTAGGTAAATACAGAAAATGTCAGAAGAAAAACTACATTTAATAATATATAATACTTGTCTCTACTGGAGCAGCAAAGAAAGAGGAAGGAGATTTGGGGATCATTCATTATATAGTCTATTTTGGATGCTGATTGTCTAATAAGTGTTCCATTTCAGTCAATTGTCTGGGGATGGGGTTTTTGCGTGGTGTCTACTGTTCATTAAACTTTATTGAAAATCTCTTTGCTGCTGGAGTTTAGTAAAGAACGTTAATGTATAATACAAGCCTACAATCTGTGATAAAATATGAAATTCACTTTGAATTCTCATTACAGTAAAAAAGCCCTGTATGTACTCATTATCCTTTGCCTTTTACACATGGAAGAAAATACATGAACATTTAATTTAAAAAAAGAAGTAATTTGGTTCTAATTTATTACAATTGAATGTTTAGTTTAAAAAAAATGTTAGATTAAAGACACGGAAGAAAGATGATGCATAGAAAAGATAGGAAAAAATATGTGTAAGGGATACAAAATCTAAGAGGGAGTACCTGGGAAATCAGTGGATATGATGCCTAATGTGTGGGAAGGCTAGAAATTTGATTTGATAATTATTATAATGTATCATTTGCAAATATATTGGGCATGCTCATTGGTTGGAAGTAAACTTTTAATAATGGGTTTTAAGATAATGCAATCCTGCAAGAGTTTGTCATCATATCGCTGATTGTCCTTCGTTTGCAGAGATCTTGTATGCAAAAGATGTATTGCTTCTGAATGTTTTGCTCAAGTATGTTAAGGGCCATGTGTATAGGCAGCAGATGAGAGAAGGGCAATGTTACAAAGACCTTGGTTAATTGAATTACTTTGTCATTTAATTGTAAATTGCCTTGTCCCAGGAGTTGTTGGACTGGCAGTTCTCTGGTCAATTGATGTTATGATATAATTTGGTGGTTGTAAGTCCCCTTGAAACTGTACAGAACCCTTATTGGTCATGTTGGTCCCCTACTCTGCCTTGTATTTATTAATAGTCTCTGCTGGGCTCATTAAAGAAGTTATTTATTAATTAGTGCTAATTCTGGAATTCTTGTCAGTTACTGGTGAGATTAAGTGTCAGGATGCACTGTATAGACTCAATATTTTTATCTTTCTGTTCAGTAAATTTATAATCCCAAATAGTCAGGCTTGGTGGCAACCTGTAACCAGTATACAGTGTATATATATATTCTGTAGTTTATATATATATATACACACACACACACACACACACTGCATACTGATTACAGGTTGCTATTTGCCTATAAACCTGACTATTTGGGACTATTATACAGTGAATTCTGCCAATTAATCTTACCAGTAACTGACAAGAATTCCAGAATATATATATATATACACACAACAAGACCAAATGCCCATAGGTCCAGATGCAGTGCAGTCCTTATGACCTTAAGAGATATATATATATCATGTATATATTATTACTAACTTATTATGCTTGAAGTGTCACATGTCCTTAATGTAGTCGAGCTGGTTGTTTTTTTTCCCCCTACATACCTCAGCCACAGGAAGTCGGAATATATACACCTGTGTGCCTGTGGAATTTTTTGTTACCTGTGTGATTGTACTTTCTGTACTGTATGACACTATGCATGTGTATCAAATGTGTGCTACATCTAAATAAGTATGTTTTTGCATCAAGTCTCTTGACTGACAACTTCACCCACAATGGGGTCAAACGGGTTAATCAAAATAGCAGAACCAGTGTGCTGGGTACTTTAAACTTCATCACATAACAAAAACACAGAAAATTGGGATTGGATTTTCATTCCATTCATTATGCTCTAATTTATGTCTCCCATCCCTAATGGTTGGGTGGTTTACTACTCCCTTGTCTCTTTCTATACCAGTCTTTAATGAACTGCCACAAGACGTCAGTTCCAATCAACAGCATATGCACAATGTATGCAAAAGCTGTTGTCTCTGTACTGTTGATTCTCACTAGTGACAGAATAGTATTGATTATTTAAATACATGGGTATGCTAATATACATTTGGGATGCACAGAGCATAAATAGTCATGTATCATGCAAGGTAGACACTCTATGTACAATAAGCCCTTACAAATAGGCATTATGTTTAGATGCAGTTATGTTGTACTCAAGCTATTTGTTAAATATATGTGATTGATATAAAAAAAAAAAACACATGAAACAGGTTGTATATTTGCATATTTTACAAAGCATAGGAATTTAATTTAGACAAGTTTATGAAATCAGACTTTTAGGTTATTTCAGTTAATTTCCATTCGAAATATACCGCAGAATCGCTCAAACACATGTGCACCTACTAGTCTTTATTGTGTTGTCAGTGAGACGGCAAAGGTTCTCTGCAGGTCTAAACATATATTGAGCCAACAGGTAGCTTCTCGCAGACATAATGCTGCTTTTTTGAGTATGTTGTATATCAGTTATGGATACATTTCTTTCTTATTTCCACAACACTGTTTTACAGGAACTGTATTATGAGGCAGAGCTGGTGGTTGAGGAAATAAACTGCAAGTCTGGTTTGGAGAATATATGTAGTGTTTGACTGACCATCTGATTCTAAAGGAACACTCCAAACACCACTACAGCACGCTCTATGATTAACTGTCAAGTTAAGTCTACATAGCTCATTTTCCAAAGCAAGAATTCAGGAGTTTTTTTTGCTCAGACACATATGCCATCTTACTATAATTTTCCTTTTAGGCTTGCATATAAACATACATCATTATTAATGTAATTGTATGTTAACATGATCCTTACTTGCTGTTACCTGTAACTGCCCCTACAATGAGCTCAGTCTGACTTTCTCAGTGACCATCCTGTGCTATGTTATAAGTGAAGACACCAGCTGTAACTCTGGGTTCTGCTTCTCTGCAAATTATATATTTGTTATTTTGTTCCTGTTGATTTGAAAAGCACCTGGAGTAAAAAATAGAAAAGAAAAAAAAACTAAGAAAAACCTTTGGTTTGTGTCACAGCATTTGTACAGAGCCTCCTTGCCTGGAACGTTCAGCACTTATTGAGTTGTCAGAAAATGTGTGTGATTCTGCAGGTAAGACCCTGAGGAGTCAGGCAAGGCCTAGATAGAACAGGGACATGTGAGAGTGAGGAGAGT
>OW240914.1:290042353-290120516 GCA_933207985.1 Pelobates cultripes
CATGCTTCATTTGTTATTTGCAGCGTGGTGCTTGGGTCTTTACCCCTCGAACTATGTACATTGTGGGTTCATATTCCGCGACGTCTTCGCGCTGGTGTATTGTTTGGGCAATTCCCAGATATCTTGGTCTTTTGTGGGGGCCTCCTGCTCTAGACCTCTATTCTAGTGGTCGCCCTGTTCGTCTTGCACTCTCCGTCTGGTGTCTATATCCCCTCCCCAGTCTGTGATATGTAGGTTTCCCACTCCTCTTTGGCTTGTATGATATGTTTTGCTGGGTGGAACTGTTGACTAGTCCCTATTTCGTAGGTCAGGTTGAGTGACGTCTGTTCTATCAGGTCAGACCTAGTGGGTGTCTGTGTCTGTTTCCACCTCCTTGCTAACAAGAGGTTTGCTGCTGTTAAGATGTGAAATAATAAGCTCGCTTGTGGTTTTGGATGGGAGTCCAGTGTTATAAATAGTAAGGCACATTCTGGTCTTAGCTTAGTATCGACTCTCAACGCTCCCTTAACTGTTGCCTCCACCATGTTCCAGTATTCCTTAAGCCTTGGGCAGGTCCACCAAATGTGGTACATTGTGCCCTCTCCTGCTAAGCATCTCCAACATAGTTTGGAGGAGTTAGGGTAAATGGTCGCCAGTCTCGTTGGCACCAGGTACCATCTATATTGTATCTTGCGCATGAGCTCTAGGTGTGATGCGCATCTGGATCTGCCTTTATGGGCCGTAAAAGCCAGGGTCCATTGGTCATCTGGGAATATTGTACCTATGTCTCTGTGCCATGCGTCTCTAAAATTGTCTGTCTGTAGTTGTTGGTTGGGGTCACTGAGCAGAGCATATAGTAGCGAGAGTGGTTTCTTAGGCATGGTCATCGATATACATGCTCTGTCTACACTTTGTGTATGTTGCGGTATGTTTAGGGAGGTGTCGTGTGTTAATATTCCCTTTAGTTGCAAGTATGAAAATATCATTCTTTGTGGCAGGTCGTATTCTACTTGTAGGTCTGGGAAGTGTCTCAGTTGTCCCTGCCCGTACAGGTGTCGAACTAGGGTACATCCTTTTGCCAACCACGTACGGTGGTCAAAAGCTGGGTATGCTAAATGTATGCTGTATATGGGAGTGGCCAGCGCCCAGTCGGTGTTGTATCCAAGTTTTGGCTTAGATTTATCCCAGGTTTTCAATAGGATATCAGTGGTTGCTGGTATTTCTGGGAGGGGTGGGCGTAGCCTGTGTGGTACCCAGAGGAGGTATTTAAGACCTTTGGGACAGGACCAGGTTGATTCCATTTCTATCCATTGTGGTGGGTTTTGGGCAGTGTGTGTTTGTAGGGCTGTGGTCATTAGTGCCGCTCTGTAGTACCTCTGTAGCTCTGGCATTCCCAACCCTCCCTGAGCTAGGGTTCTAGTGAGAATCTTCGTGGCTACACGTATTTTTTTGTGTGCCCAAACGAAGTTAGTGATGGTGCTTTGTAGCCGTCTCAAGTATGTGTTTGGTAGGGGGATCTGTAGAGTTCTAATTAAGTATTGAAATTTTGGTAGGAGCATCATCTTCACTGCCGCCAGTCTCCCCACCCATGACATATATTTGTCTTCCCATTTCTTCAGTGTGTCGCTTATTTCCCCCTGTAGTTTGCCATAGTTAAGGTCCAACAGACCTTGTGGAGTCTTTGGGATCCGTAGACCCAGAAACGTGAGGTGGTCCTCTCTCCAGTCTAATGGGAATGAGAGTTTTAGGTGGTCTATGGTGTGATGTGGTATCCCTATCCCCATAGCTTGGGTTTTCATGACATTTAATTTGTAGTATGATTGCTCCCCATATCTTTCTATTTCCTGCAGGAGATTTGGTAGTGATATGTGCGGTTGTGTAAGTGTGAGGAGTATGTCATCAGCGAACAAATTTGTTTTGTATTCTCTAGCTCCTATCTCCAAACCGTGGATCGCAGTGTTTTCCCGTATTTTGATCGCCAGCGTCTCCAGCGCTAGGACATATAACAGGGGGGACAAGGGGCAGCCCTGCCTCGTGCCATTCGTGAGTTGGAACGGTTCGGACAGGAATCCTGCGTTCATTACTCTTGCTGAGGGCTTGCTATATAGGGCCTGTACCACCGACACAAACCCCAAGGGGATCTCGAACTTGTGCAGCACTGCTCTAAGAAACCCCCAGTGGAGGCGGTCAAAGGCTTTTTCGGCGTCGAGGGAGACCATCAGTCCCCCCCGTCGCCGATTTTTCAGGTGGTGGAGGATGTTAATAACCTTCCTGGTATTATCCGCCCCCTGTCTTCCCTTGATGAAGCCCACTTGGTCATTGTGGATTATGTGTGGTAGTATTTTTCCCAATCTGTTTGCGTATAGTTTGGCAAACAGCTTCGCATCTGTATTGAGGAGGGAGATGGGTCGAAAGTTTTGCGGAATTGTCGGGGCCTTGTTTGGTTTAGGGAGTGTGACGATGTGGGCGGCCAGTGTTTCTTTAGGGAGTTCGCCCTTGCGGGCTGCCTCCTTAAACATTCTGGCTAGGTAGGGCGCCAGTATTGTGCTGAATTGCTTATAGTACTGGTTGTCAAACCCATCTGGTCCTGGGGATTTACCCGATGGGAGGCCTTTAATTAGGTCCCTAATCTCCTGAATTTCTATCGGTTCAATAAGGGCCGACTGTTGTTGGGGTGTGAGCTTGGGTAATTTTACCCCTTCTAGGTATTCCTCAATACCAAGTTGTGTCTGGTGTTTTGTTTGCGCGTCTCCCTGTATGTTGTATAGTGATGAGTAGTATTTTGCAAATACTTCGCTTATACCCTTGGGAGTGGAGACTTTAGCGCCTGTTTCGTCTGTGAGATAAGATATTTTCTGAGCTGCCTGTCTTGTTTTTAGCCTCTGTGCCAGTAGTCTGCTTGCTTTGTTACCCTGTACGTAATGAGTTAATTTGAGCTTTTGCATATTGGAGGTCACTGTGGCTAACGCCTGCTGGTGTATGAGTTTCGTGATCTGGGCTATCTTAGCTTTCGTCTCTGTAGACGGGGTGTGTTGGTTTAGTCTGTTCATCTCATACAGTTCTGCTTGCCATGTCCTAAGTTGTGTTTGGTGTGTCTTTTTTATGTACGTCGCCCTACGTATTAATAGGCCTCTAGCTACTGCTTTGTGGGCGAGCCAAAGAGTTGCGTCTGTGGTATCTTTTGTGTCATTTGTCTGGAAATATGTTTGGAGGCTCCCCTTCAGGGAGTCTACAAATTCACCATCCCTCAGTAGGGAATTATTTATTTTCCACGGGCTGCGATGTTTAAAATCGTACTTATTTTTTAGCTCTATGGTTACTGGTGCGTGATCTGACCATGTGATTTGCTGTATGTCACTATGAAGGAGTTGGTCTAACGCGGACCCTGAGATTAGAAAGCCGTCTATTTTAGAATAGGAATTATGTACCGCTGAGTAGTGAGTGTACGCTCTTTCTACCGGGTGAGTGGTTCTCCACGCATCGTATAGATGGTGGTCATGCAGGAGTTTCGCTATGGCTCTACATTGTCTCTTGAGGGGGCGATGGTGTTTCCGGTGTGGTGGGAGAGTTGTATCTAGTTGTGGGTCTATTATGTGATTAAAGTCTCCCCCTATTACTGTAATCCCCGTTTGGATGCGGTCTATTTTGGTCAGGATTTTATGCAAGAAATTCCTCTGGTTTGTGTTCGGGGAGTATATGTTGGCGATGGTATATAACATGTCATTAAACAGCCCCGTGAGTATAATGTAGCGGCCATTTGGGTCTATGTCAACTGAGTGTAGTGCAAATGAGATGGCTTTGTGTATTAGGATGGATGCTCCCTTTGTTTTCGTGGGTGATGTGGCGTGGAATTGATGTGGGAAATCGGCGGTAAGAATAGGTGGGTGGTCGTTGTGCTTAAAGTGGGTTTCCTGGAGGCACAGTATGTCTGCCCCTAGGGCTCTAGTCTCCCTGAAAAGTAGGTGTCTTTTGATTGGTGCGTTGAGGCCCCTGACATTAAGAGAGCAGATCTTCACGGTGGTTTATGGTAATGGTGCTTATTAATTCTCGCGCTGTAATCTATATTTTGAGGGGTCCCTGCTCTCCCTAGCTGTGTCGAGCTGAGCAGTGTGGCTCCCCGTGTGATGGGCATTGTCCCTGTTGGGCTTGTAGAACAGTCTGGGACCGTGGTCTCGTCTGTTATTGGTCTCCCTAGTATTCGCGTGGCGGTTCGTGTTGGGTTACCCACTAACCCTATCTTCTGTTCATTGGTAAAACCCCAAACTTGTGGGGTATAAACATTGCATACAACAACATACAGTAAAACAATAACATTAACAAAAATATTTACATGTGTATACGTATCCCTTGTTAGTGCCGGTAGGTCGGCTAGGCACTGCCTGGTCGTGCCTTGGGGGAAGAGGTTCATTACCTCTTGTCCAATGGGAGCTGTCTCCCTCTGCGGCTATTACTATTTTTCACGTTGGGAGGTCCCAACTGTAGACTATAGCCTAGGAAAATGAAACTGGTTGTGTGTAACAACATGTTGCTTGTGCTATTAAATTTTTTTTTTTTTTTTTATAATAGCTTTAGTTTGGCCCAGTTCCCCTGCGTCTATGTTAGGTATATGTTAAGAGAATGCGTGTGGGTGTCCCCATGACTGATCCCCTCTGAATCGGCAGGTAAGTTATGCTGACGTGGTTCGACCCTTTAGTCTGGGTGGGGGCTAATAGGCTATGTTTTCAATTCTTTTGGTCCCTCTGTTCTATAGTATAGATTCCCCCACCTATCCCCTTGCTCAATCTGGAGCATTTAAGTTACCCTATGGGTGTGATGTGGTGTCGTACATTACCCTGCCTCTCGGTAGGTAGTCTTGGGCTCTTAAGGTGTTGTAGAGCACTCCCACCCACAGTCTCTGTCTTTTATCTCTTTTTCGCCTTCTTCCATTCTTGTGAGGCCTTGGCTCTGTTTCTCCCCTGGTCCGTCGACGGAGCAATTTCCATGTTCCAATCCCGCATGATTCGCTGGCCGTCCTCCGGGGTTCCGATGATAGTGGTCTTCCCCTCTCTCATCACCAGGAGCTTGGTGGGGTAGCCCCATCTGTACGGGATGTGGTTGTCTCTGAGCTGTGTGGTGATGTCTCGGAAGTCTCTCCGTCTCTTTAGGGTGAATGAGGAGATGTCCGCATATATGGTAACCCCTCTGTAGGCCGTGGGCCAGTCTTTCCGTCGCCTGCTAGCGTTAAGTATGGCTTCTTTAGCGTGATAATAGTGCATTCGTAGCAGGATGTCTCTTGGAGTGTCTGCTGGTAGGAATTTTGGTTTGGCGGTTCTGTGAATTCTGTCTAACAGGAACAATTCTTGTGGCAGGTCTGGAGCCAGTTCTTTCAGCAGGCCTGTAATGTGGGCGGTGAGGTCTTCTGTTTTTACCTCTTCCGTGACTCCCCTTACTCGTAAGTTGTTGCGGCGTGCCCGGTCCTCCATATCCGCAATCTTGAGGTCCTGGTTATCCAGTCTTGTTACCAGCCCCTCTACCGTATCAGCTAGGGAGTTATGGGCCTCTGCCATCTCCGAGATTTGGTCCTCTGTATGTGAAGTACGTCGGCCTATATCTTGAAGTTCCCTTCTGAGATCTTTGATAACGCTGTCCATTTTCCCCACAATCTTATCTGACATTTCCTCCAGCAGTTTTTTCAGAGTGCTGTGTGTCAGTGGGTTGTCACTTTCATTTTCACCAGCCTGGGTCTCTGTTTCCAGTTCCCCTCCGGCGCCATCTTGTGGGTGCTCTGCCTGGAGTGAGGCCTTCCCTTGCCCTGCTCTGGAGGCAAAGAAGCTGCTCCTCTCTCCCCTCTCGCCGGTCCTCTTACTTTTTGGCTGGGACATTGTGGCGTCGGGCGGCAGCAGGGTCTGATCTGAGGCTATTTTGTGTTATTTATGGCTCCTGTTTAGCCGTCGCGGCACGGAGCTCGAGCTACATGCGGCTGCTCCGGTCCGCGTCCAGGACACGCCCCCCAGAAGTGCCTGCTTTTGATCACCATTTGCATGATAATTGGGAAAAATGGAAATAGGTTTAACAAGCCTTAGAATTGGTTTCTTCTCGCCACATATTTCATGTTGACAAAAGCCGTTCTATGGCTCCTTGTTATCTTGTGGGGTATAGGGTTGACTATCTACTTGAAATATTAAATTAAATGTACCCACTATAAAACTGGCCCCCAGATACATTGATCCATTTCATATTTTACAGAGACTCAACCCTGTTTCCTATACTCTGGCCATTCTTCCAACTATATGTGTACCGAATGTTTTCCATATTTCCTTGTTTAAGACTTTAGTGAGTAATCGCTACATGAAGCTCATGGTTCATCCCACCCCTGTTAGGTTAGATGGTCAGGAAGAATACGAGGTCAGCTCTGTCGGTGACTCTAGACTGTCCCACGAGAAATTGCAGTATTTAGTGTACTGGAAGGGTTATGGTTCATACAGGGCCGGATTAACATAGGGGCTGATGAAGCTGCAGCTCCAGACCCTGACCCATGGAACAGGCCCATTGATTTGAAGAAAAAAAAATTTCTTTTTTTTTTTTTTTTTACACATTACTCTTAGGGGTACAATCTGGCTCGTATTTTATGCTATTTGTGGCTCCCTGGCCAGTGTCAGTATTGCGGTAAAACCGGCACATTTCTATGTATAAACAGAGATTACTCTGCAATACCTGTGATGGCTAGTAGGGGTCGCTATGTGTGTGGAGAGAGGCAGGGACAGGAATGTTACAGCATCTCCCTGCATCTCTGTGGGGGAGCATCTACACAGCACAGACAGTCCAGACAGCAGCTCCCAGCCTGCAGAGACAGCCTACAGCTCGGGAAGTGAGGAATGGGGTAAAGGCTGCAGGGAGACATGGGGACATTGGGAGACACTAGGGGTCACTGGGTGACCTAGGAACACTGAGAGACCTGGGGACACTGGAAGATCAGGGGACACTAGGGGACGCTGTGAGACACTAAGGGACGCTGAGGCACTTGGGGACACTGGGAGACATGGGGACACTGAGACACTGTGTCCCTAGTGTCTGTTTCCCCATGTCTCCCAATGTCCAGAGAGTCTCAGTGTCTCCATATCTCCCAGCCAGTGTCCTTAGTGTCTCAGTGTCCGCATGTCTCCCAGTGTCCCTATGTCTCAGTGTCTCATTAGGCACTGAGACATTGTGATACATAGGGACACTGTAATACATAGAAGACACTGAGACATGGGGACATAAGGGGACACATGAGGGACTGAAACACCGTGATACATAGGGGACACAGACACTAGGGGATACTGGGAGACATGAGGACCCTGGAAAACTAGGAGACTAGAGGACACTAAGACACGGGGAGATAGGAAGACATGGAGAACAATCCATATTTTATTCAGCAGAATAAATGTAAGTAGTTTTTTGGGTGATTTTACAGAATTGTTTCTTAGGTCACACATACATAATTAATTATGCAAATTAGTAAGGCTGGTATTTTTTTCTAAGAAAGGTGGCAACCCTAACTATCCTTCACATACTCTTTCTTAAGTATGGAATCTTTAGAGGGATGTATGGGAACAAAACTTGTGTGGACTGGCTGACAATGAAATTAGTTAAGGTAAAGCTGACTTTGTGCACAATGCGAATACTCTTGCTGCTTCAGTCTCTCTAACACTGTGGCATGTTCCCTTTCTTCTACACTCACTACATACTGCTTTTCTCTGTCCCACACTGTATAACAGGAGCTTCTGCCTGCTAGCAAGGAGGTAAGGAGAGGAATGGACCAGGGAGTGCTAGGGGACAGTCCTTAGAAAGCGTGGCGCGAACTCATCATTAGATGCATTTATGCCAAGCTCAGGGTGCTGTCTGCATAGTATGCTTTCATGCCAGGCTAGCCTTCCAATTCTTTAGGTAGACATGCCCCCTTTTTAAGGCATGTTCGCCTCTTTTGGCAGGTCTGATTACATGATTTGCATCAGTGGCCTACCCTTTTATCCCACCAATTGACTGCCTGCTTCACTGGACACTGCTGTTAGGGGGTATGGATTTACTTGAAAAATGAAAGCATAAATTAGAGAGAGATTAGCATAGAGTGTGTGTTTTCTCATAGCTGCATCCTATGAGTTTCCCTTCAGCAACACTTCCGCCAGATACATGACGATTGGGAGTTATGACTGTGTTTTTGGTCGATAAAATTCTGTAATTAGGCCCATCATAATTGTCAGCACTAGGCCCACTGGGCTCTTAATCTGGCCATGGGTTTATAGGAACATTCGTAGGTTCACAAATCTGATGTACATGCTGCTCGTTTGCTTCCTATTTAGATGGTGCTCAACCTGGATGAAATACCATGGCAATTGCCTAACCCCAGATATTTGCCACTTAAATCAATAAAACTTTCTACTGATACTGACTCTCCTAACTTACAATCTGAAATCCTGCTCTTACCCTTGTCTCTAATGGCTAGGCAGTATTAATGTCATCAAAATGAATGTGCTCCCAAGAGCGCTATATCAGATATAGACTATACAACTCCCCAGGTACTTCTTCCCACACTGAAATCAACTATTCTGAGCATAGATTGTAAAGGATGCTTGCCCAGAATCAACATGACCCAACTCCACCTTTCAATGGTACTACCCGCCCACAGTGAAAAAGAAATGAAACCTTAGTGCTCACTAGAAATTTCAGGACCTTGTCAATGTCTCCTCACTTTGGCTTGGCTTGAAAGGAAAGTTACACACCAACCCTCTATATGACACATCCATTCATTGGGGCTACATTACGCATATCGGCACAGTGTCCAAATCTGCTGCAGTTTTTCCTCACTCGAGAACCCAATTACCCATTCTGGATAACTCAAGATTTTGGGACAGGGAATGAGACATGTGTAGAGAGGGGTAGAGAGCTCCATCCGAATAATGCCCTTGGTCACGTGGTGTTAACCTTAACCATTTAAAGGACACTGGGATACTGTAGTTTTTAGGATATAAACAACCAACTTCTTCACATCAATACCTATGTCTCATCTCCTGAGCAGATATCTCATGCCCAGCAGCAAAATTTTTGCAAATCTGTCTGCGCAACGTTGGAGATGCCTTTCAGCCCCTGACACCATGCCACACATTTTCTGGTCCTGTCCCACTAAATTCTAATTTTTGAAAGAGGTATGTGTGACAAACTCCCCTTCCCACATGAGTTTGCCACAAGCTACTGGAGGAGCTTGTGGCTCTGCAGGGAAACCTGTAAAAGACTATTTAACTGGCTTGATTCATGTGATTCCCTTATGCTGTTTAGGAACCGAACCGCCGCACGAAACTATGGACCACCCGGGAACTTGTAAAGCCTAATGGATACATTGTAACCATTCTAACTGCAGTGTTCTAATGGTTTGTCTGGGTGGCCGCCATTCAAATGCACAAACACGTGGTGGTGGCCATCTTGTTCGCAGGCAGTGGTGTTAGGTCGTCGAGTTCATGAAACTGAAAACGGACACTGAAACTCCAGAACTTCTACGATCGCCTGCATTCAGCTTTATATAACTTAGAAGAACACTGTTCGGTGGGATCGTTTGGGTGATTTTTGGATATGTTGGTCACCCAGATTGGGGCGGGTTTTCATGTAGTTTAAAGGTACTTTTGGGGTGTCTGTGAAATGTGTGTTTTTTGTGCCTGGAGATAATTGAGTTTTGTACAGTTCCTGACTCAAATATCTCCCAGACATAGGGGAGGGATTATCCTGTTTTGTGTGGGATTATCATGGGCGTGCTTGTCTGTGTTCAGAAATGTATAAAAGCAGGCCATCTGGCAAGATTAAAATATTCCAGCTTGTACTCCCAGAACTATGTTTCATCTGGTTACTGGGAAGGGAAAGGGCTAATCACTAATCACTGTTCCAGTGAGGAGGATTCAACGGGAAAAGTCCTTGTAAGGACTAGAACTCCCAGGACTGAGTGTCATCCAGTGCCTGGGAGTGAATAGAGCGAGTTCCCCATTCGGCTCCAGGAGGGAGCGGTTCCAGGACCCCAGTCAAGCCACGGCGACTGTGGGCAGAAGTTCTGCGGTTTGTCCCCTGTTCCAGCTAGGAAGCGGTCCTTGGTGGAGGTACCCAGCCAGGGGTACAGGGAGCTCCATTACAGTATGCAAACAAACAGAGGTTATTACATGGACTCATTCACCCCAGACCTGTTTTTATGGCAGAATACCACCCTCTCTTTTTGAACATACAAGAAATTCCTCAATAAAAAAACATGTTGATGGCTGTGGGAGGCCTGGTCGCTCCTCTGGGGCCAAACCTCTGCCCCCAGCATCTCACTTTGAATGCTAAGGAGAGAGTAAATCCACTCGATGGAAGCAGTGATAGCCTCTGCTAACCTAAGTACATCACTGTTTGGTCTCCCTGGTTACAATTTATATACAGCAGACCACTTTAAATTCATACCAAGAACAGATCGCGAACATTTACCCTCCCCCTGCCCCTTTTTTTCTCTTGCTTCTTTTCCTTACTCTTTTTTTTTTTTTTATTCTTTATTTTTTCATTCGATAGGTAGAGTAAGTATACTTTAACTTTTGGGCTTGCACAGAAGCCAATACTTGAGAGAACATTCTTGGAAATACAGTATGCAATATGAGCTAACAATACAAGCCTCTTTTTTAAACCCATTGTGACTTGCCTCCTACCGAGGTTTTTAATTTTTATTCCAGGCAATCTAGTTAAAGAAGGAGCCCTAGCTTTTCACAGGCCAGATTCGTCTTTAGGCATCCTCGTTTCTCCAACAGTTTAATCATGCCTGGGTGAGAAAAAAGGAAAAATAAAACAAACCCCTGTAAACCAAGGGGGGGGGGGGAATAAAAAGGGGGTATGAGGAGATATGAAATGAGAAGAAGTAAGAGAAGAGAAAAGGAGTAATGTCAGAGAAATAGGGAGGGAAGAGAGGGGAAGTAAGATAAAAGATGAGAGAGGGGGGGCAGGGGAGGGGCAGGGCCCTCCGAATCTAGTTCACCACGAAGGTTCTTTTGTTGCTGGTCCCCAACTTCATCACTTTCCGATCCCTGTCAGTCTCCACTTGAGCCCACTATACTATTGTCCCATGGTTCCCAAATTCTCTGGAAAGCCACTGTCGTCCACCTTACCCTTGCCGTCAGGTCGTCCATGATTCTGCATTCTCTTATCCTGGATATCACCCCTCGAAATTCTGGACCCCCAGGTGAAAGCCATGCCGTTGCTATTGCTCTGCGTGGACTTAGAGTTATCTTGTGTACCTGTTTCTGCTCTTTTTTTTGTCCATCCCTCTATTGATCTGTTTAACAGGTATATCCATTGGTCGATAACCAAGGGTCTGTTGAACGTCTGTTTCAACAAGTCCTCTACTGACTTCCAAAAGTTGTGTATCTTCGGGCATTCCCACCACATATGGATGTACTCTTAATCCGCAGCACCTCCAGCAATCGTCTGTGTCTATTTTATGCATTTTATGTAATTTTACGGGAGTAGAATACCATCTGAGCATGGTTTTCCATGCCTGCTCTTGTAGCGTGACACATATGGAAGTGTTTTTGTTTGCTTCCCATATCTCCTGCCACTCAATTCCTTCCAGTTCCTCCCCTAGGTCCCCCTCCCATTATCAATCTACCCCATTCTTTATTTTCAGTGCTAAGATGGGCATATAGAAGCGTGATCATACCCTTAGGGGCAGCTCCGTCCAGACATAATCTCTTGTAAAAAGATAGCTTTCCTTGAGCTGCAGTTTTAACATGGGGTCTTCTAGCAAAGTCTCGTATCTGAACATATCTGAAAAAATCTGCGGGGGTTAAGTGATTACTTTGTTGGAGTTCCTCAAATTGTATGACTTCTCTGTTATGATATAGTTGGTGGATACGTTGTAGCCCGGTTCTTTCTATGTTTCTAAAGTCTCTAGGGGTCATTCCGGGTTGGAACTCTCTGTTTCTGAGTATTGGAGCCAGAGGGGAGGGGGACGATGCAAGCCCATATTTGATATTATTTGCATCCCATAGTTGGAGTGAATTGAGTATGGTTTGTCTGTACACTTTTCTAAATCTCCTATCAGGGCCCTTAGCATGAGGTCGTAATTGTCTGAGTATAAGTGTCCCGGTTCTGCTGTTAGATGGACGCCTAAGTATTTTAAGGAGTCTGTTACCATCCGAATTTAATAGGTTTCCCTTATCAGGGCCGCATCGGCCACCGTTAAGCCGATTGGCATAGCGCTGGACTTCTGGATATTTGCTTTGTATCCTGACAGTTTCCCGTATTTTTTACTTTTATTACATCTTGTAGTGCTGACATCGAGTCGATCGGGTTCGTAATGGTCAGGAGGACGTCGTCTGCATAGGCCGAGACTGTGAACTCTTCATCGCCTACCCTAACTCCTCTGATATTCGGGTGCCGACGTATCACCTGTAGCAAGGGCTCCATTGCCAGCACGAAGAGGAGGGGGGAAAGAGGGCACCCCTGTCTGGTTCCATTACATAACCTAAATGGTTATCTGAACCTGAGCCTGTACGTTGTGATACATTGCTCTTGTAATTCGTATGTATTCTTCCAGGAAACCAAGGTATCTCAACACCGAGAACAGGAACTGCCACCTGACCCTATCAAAGGCCTTCTCTGCGTCGATGGAGATCATTAGAGAAGGTGTTCCGGTGGCATCTTGTTTCCAGATGAGGTCGATGTTCCTCCTGGTGTTCTCGAACAATTGCCTACCTTGTATGAACCCGACTTGATCTGCGTGAATGAGCGAGATCAGTTCTCACTAAAATCTTTAAGTCGTGATTAATTAACGATATGGGCCTGTAGTTTTCTGGTTGGAGCGGATCCTTTTCTGGTTTGGGCAGTAATACAATAGTGGCAAGGGCCATCTCAGGGTCTAGGTGTCCTCCTTGCCTCAGGTGGTTAACGAGTGTCACCAGTTGGGGTGTGAGCTCCTCTCTGGGTCTTGTAGTATGCCCCATCGAACCCATCTGGCCCTGGTGCTTTATTCCCTTCAAACTCGCTATGGCTCTGTCAACCTCGTCTTCGCTGATTTCTGCCACTAGGCTACTCGCTACCTCTCCATTCAATTTGGTCATACCTAAGCCGTCTAAATAATTTAAAATATATTCTCCTCTTGTCCATCTTGGGAGTTCCCGTCTGGTGTGTGGTTGTATAGTCGTTCGTAGAATTCTTCAAAGACCATCGCAATTTCTGTTGGTTTTGATTTTGTTGTGCCGTCCGGATGTTTGATGGCTGTGATGTGAGACCGGTCTTGCCTGGAGCATGTCCATTTTATTGGCCTTGTCGAAATACGTCCATTTCGACCATGCCATGGACCTAGCTGTGTCGTCCAAAAGAAGAGTACGAATGTTCCTTCTAACTGCTTCTAGCTGCCCGTGTGTCCCGTCATCTGGGGCCAATTGGTTTTTCTGTTCGAGGTTTCTTTGATGTCTCAGTAGAATTTCAAGCTGTTGGTGTTTCATTCTCTTCTTCCTAGTGGCTAATTTGATCAGGGTCCCCCTTATCACTGCCTTATGGGCCTCCCATACTGTGCTGACGCTCACTTCTGGGGTATTGTTTGTGTTAAAGTATTCTGTTATGTCTCTTCGGATTTGCTCAAATATCGTCGGGTCCAGTAACAATGATGTGTTCAGTCTCCAAGTCCATGGATTTGCTGCGCATAGGTTACCCAGCATGATAGCAACGTCTGCGTGGTCTGACCAAGATATATTTCCTACCACCGACCCCACTATTCGAAACATGCCCATTGCGTTGGCTAAGAATAAGTCTATCCTAGAATACGTTCCGTGAGGAGCCGAGTAAAACGTGTAGTCTCTATCTCCTGGGAGTTGGACCGGCCTGCTATAAATTCTTTGAGCATCCGGTCTTTGCCACCTCTCCCTTGGGATCTCTGGTATGCGTCTCTTGAGCTCCTGTCTACTGCCAGGCACGGGGCCGCATTAAAATCTCCCCCCATGAAGATCATGTCGTGTGGCAGTGCTGAAACCTTGTCCCGTAACAAGTTCCAAAAATCAGCGTCTGGTTGATTTGGGGCGTAAATATTTATTAGGTGAATGGTGTGTGAATGTAAGCTGCTCGAAACGAAGATGTATCGTCCCTCTGGATCTGCATCCTGAGATGTCATCTGGAAGGGGCAGCTATGTCTAATAATAATGGCCACTCCATTACGTTTGCGATGTGATCTGGCTTCAGATGATCTGGTATAGGTGTGGTCTCTCAGTCTGAAGTTAGCCCGTTTAGGTAGGTGGGTCTCCTGTACATAAGCTATTTCCGAGTTCATCCTCTTTAATTTCTTAAACACGAGACAGCGCTTCTTAGGGGCGTTAAGGCCTTTAACGTTTAGTGTGGTGATCTTGATCTCCATTATGAGGTATGTTTGTCTCCACCAATCTGTGTTGTCTCTGTTGCTTTTTGGCTTGTTCCAGCCGTGTGCCAGGGCAACCCCGTGGGACCATCCCCAAGCACCCCACCCCCGCCGCCCCCAATAGTAAGGATATAGGGTAGGGAGAGAAAGAAGAGAAGAAGGGAAAAGAATAAGAGAAGTATGACATTGTCCTTACTCTATTTTTATTAACCTTCTATCCTTTTTCCACATTCTTTGTGAATTAAAAGCAATTCTCTGTTCAACCTCAGCATAGGGGGCACTGAGTCAGAGTTTACTGAACACATGTGGGAGATGGGAATACTAGTGTTTGGCCACAAAATATTAAACTTTAGTAAATAAAAATAGCCAACCTATGACTATAGCAAAGATTGAGCGTTTTTCAAATCTATTATGTTGACTTAAACTTTTAAATTTGTTGAACCGAAGATTTCCCTCCAGATTGCGAAAATAATCCCAACGCATCTGTGTGAGTCTTGAGTAATCTATCAACATGCTGAGAAGTTGAGGATACCAAGATTATGACAGCCAAAGAGGAGTCACTAACACTAGGGTGGAATTCTGAGATTATGCTTTCGCAAATGAAAGTACTGCATAATTGACTCAAATTGACCCCCTCTTCCCAGCATTGGAGAAATACATCTTGATCTATCGCTTCTGGATCTGGACGGCAACTGAAAAACTTTTCTAATTGGCAATTGAGATGTGATGCAAAGAGGTCGATAAGAGGTAGATAACTCTGTCAAGAGCAGTGAATAGGTACTGTAAGGTACACATCCTTCAGATCTATTATTATCAACCAATCAATGATTAGTATTAAAAGGTGTTTGAGATAATAAATTACCTCCATGTAGAAATGATGGCATCTCACAAAATTGTTTAAATATTTTATATTCATTTATGACTGGTCTGTGGCCAGCATCTTTCTTTTTTAACAGAAATAAAGCGCTTACAAAACCTGGACTGTTCATGGGTACCTGAATGATGGCATTTAAAAAAAAAATAGATTTGATAAATTTGTTGTACTAGAGTTTGATCTTGAATGGAGAATTTTGTCGGTAAAGGTCTTTGAACAGACTTTGATATGAAGTCTATTTTGTATCCTAGAACTGTGTCTAATATCTTAGTATCATTTGTAATATGACTCCAAACATGGAAATAATGAGTAAGTTTGCCTTCTAACCTTTTTGGGGAAGAAAGGTGTGACGGAACGCTGGCACTCCGACTGAGTACCTCCGCCAATCGATGCTCCTAGCGCTTGCCGAGGACTCGAAGCACTCCAACCGACACCATCAGCACTGCAGACCCCACTTCCAGCAATGCAACTGCGCTGGGGTCTCTGCTGTCTCCACCCACCCTGGACCCAAGGCCAGGATCCAGCTTCCAGTGGGTGAACCTCTCTTTCCCCAGAGAGCAGGAACAAGCTCTTAGCAGAACTTAGTGATCATACCCTGGGGAGTATAGTGATTATAGCAATCCCCAGAGTGTAAGTATCCCTTCCCCCAAACATGAGCCAAGGCTTAATGCTGGAACAAGACTGATTTACTGGCACACAGAACTCACAATTTATGCAACAAAAATTCACCCAGATCCGTTCAGTACTTTGGAAAATACAGTTTAATGCAGATTCTGCAGAACATATACAGGCTAAATGAAAACAATCACTGTATAATGTGTCCCCTGCTGTATAGTCCAAAACCACTGCATGATGTCTCTGTGCACCAAATACTGGCGAGATGGCACCGTGTTGAAAAGTCCAAACAGTGTCTGTGAGTTAAAATGGCCGCCATCCATTGTTCTCACCATGTGCTTCTGATACAGGAAATGGTGGCCACCCAGTAACTCCACAGTATGTCCCCAGATGGTTCTTAAAGGGCCAGCAGCAGCACAACACAAATCCATTATGCCCAAATCATGTCTTTAAAGGGCAATACATCCCAGGGGCCATAGTCACAGGGCAAGAGGCGGGCAAGCAGTCCTCTCCAGGCACAAGTGGCGAAGGGCACTTCGTCACACATCTTCCCTTTGGGGGGAAGACAAAACAGGTACCTGACCTTCTGCCGGTCAGTACCTAGATTAGTTGGGCAGCCCACCCACAAAAAAATATGCAGAGTAACCCCCCCACAATAAATGGTACTGGCCTGTAGGTTCAAGTTTGTAGTGGGACAGCGCAGCACTCTCAGTCTCCCTGGTGCAGCTAGGCAAACTGCTTGTGTTGCTTGGGGGGCAGAGGCCAGCGGCGCTCTGCCCTGCTGCCAGCTCTTCCACTGGGGTAACCCGTGGTAAGTCAGGCTCTGATACAGGGGAAAAGGGGGGGGCGAGGCTAACAGAGCTCTGCCCAGATGCCAGCTCTTCTGCTGGGAGGGGGTCAGTGGGTATCGCAGGCTCATCCACTGCCTCCAGGACCCGGTTGGGATGTAGCTGGGGAGGGGAAGTTTCGCTTACCTCCTCCTCCTGGCATCCCTGCGGGGTTGGTTGGGGATCTGGACCGCCCGTCCAGCCTCCCTGTAGGACTGGCACAGAGACCGCGGTCCCATCTGCGCCAGTGTGGTTAGGTTTGTCTTCCCCCTCTCCCGGTATCTCTGGCTGCTGTTGGAGGGGGAGGCTGGTTGCCCCCACTCCCCAGGACACTGGTTGCTGTAAGGTGGAGGGATCGACCATCACCTCCTCCTGGAACTCAGGCCGCCGCTGGGGAGAGAGACCAGTTGTCTCCTCTCCCTGTATATTATACTGCTGCTGGGGACCTGGGCTGACTGCCCAGCATCCCTGTAGGGCTGGCAGAGAGACTTCGGTCCCATCTCCGCTTGCCATCTCTGTGTGTCCCCAGGACAAGTCTATGAGGTCGCCCACCTCCGGCTGCTGTTGGAGAGGGAGGCCGGTTGCCTCTCCTCCCCAGGACGCTGGTTGCTGTACGGGGGAGGGATCTACCATCACCTCCTCCTGGAACTCAGGCCGCCGCTGGGGAGAGAGACCGGTTGACTCTTGCCTCTGTACGGTGCACTGCCACTGGGAAGGGAGGTCGCTGCTCTCCTCTCTCTGTAACTCACTCCGTCGCTGGAGACGGGGTGTCAATACCCCCAAACTCCACAGTTGATACTCGTAGTTCCGTGCATCTTGGTTCTCAGCATTCAACAGGCGCATCACTTGATGGACCACCTCATCTGAAGGGTTTGGGCCAAACCAGACCAGCCGCGCCTTTACTTCCTTCATGAAATCAGCACCCTCATAGCACTGTGACAGGCGGATTTGCAATTCACTGGCTGCTGTCCAGGGTCTTGCTAGCTCCATGTTGCTGTAGGTAGGGACACTGCGCAGAGGCTAGCGTTGCTCTCAATTATAAATCTGTAACTCCACACGTTACCGGTGTCTCCGAGCTGCTGGTCCTCGCACTAGGACGCCATCCCACCGCTGCCACCAAATGTGACAGAACGCTGGCACTCCGACTGAGTACCTCCGCCAATCGATGCTCCTAGCGCTTGCCGAGGACTCCAAGCACTCCAACCGACACCATCAGCACTGCAGACCCCACTTCCAGCGATGCAACTGCGCTGGGGTCTCTGCTGTCTCCACCCACCCTGGACCCAAGGCCAGGATCCAGCTTCCAGTGGGTGAACCTCTCTTTCCCCAGAGAGCAGGAACAAGCTCTTAGCAGAACTTAGTGATCATACCCTGGGGAGTATAGTGATTATAGCAATCCCCAGAGTGTATTTCTCCAATCCCCCAAACATGAGCCAAGGCTTAATGCTGGAACAAGACTGATTTACTGGCACACAGAACTCACAATTTATGCAACAAAAATTCACCCAGATCCGTTCAGTACTTTGGAAAATACAGTTTAATGCAGATTCTGCAGAACATATACAGGCTAAATGAAAAACAATCACTGTATAATGTGTCCCCTGCTGTATAGTCCAAAACCACTGCATGATGTCTCTGTGCACCAAATACTGGCAAGAGGGCACCGTGTTGAAAAGTCCAAACAGTGTCTGTGAGTTAAAATGGCCGCCATCCATTGTTCTCACCATGTGCTTCTGATCCAGGAAATGGTGGCCACCCAGTAACTCCACAGTATGTCCCCAGATGGTTCTTAAAGGGCCAGCAGCAGCACAACACAAATCCATTATGCCCAAATCATGTCTTTAAAGGGCAATACATCCCAAGGGCCATAGTCACAGGGCAAGAGGCGGGCAAGCAGTCCTCTCCAGGCACAAGTGGCGAAGGGCACTTCGTCACAAAAGGGAAACTGTTGTACTTACTAGATGATGATCTAAAGCAAGACACTACTCATTGGCCTCTGTATCTCCATGGTCTGCCACCAAGCCGGACGAATAGAGAGGTTTGCTGGGTACCAAAAGAGGGTCTGTTTGACTGAAAAGACTTTCTTAAAACCTGTCCATTTTCTTAGAAGTGATTAGAAGAATGGTTCCGTCCTCTTCCATCCCTTCTGAAGAAAAATATATTTGCTTGTTTCTTTTAAAATCTCTAAATGGGAGACCTTCTGTAGCTTAAATGGTTCTGAAAATGGCTAAATTTAGTCAGTCTTCATGAGAATTGACCTGCGGCATTCGCTGGTCAAAGCCGCATTAGCGTTTCCCAAAAAACACACAATGCATTGGGTCCAGTCTCTAAGAATATGACACTGGGAGAAATCACAAAGGAAGCAAATTGATCCAATATCTAACAAAATGTTTGCCACAACATTAACTAATATTTAAACAGTTAAACAGTAAAGGGAAAAACCTTGACAGAAATTCGATTTGGTCAAATTGCAACAATCTACCAGCAGTGTAGAAACTATTTTACCTAAAGTCTGAGAGGTAAAATGGGTAATAAAGTTAGCTGACAACAAACTGATTGTGAAATATCACGGTAGTATGACATCAACACAAATACGTAGATAAAATGTAAGCATAAAATGGTTGACTAACTGAAAATGTGCATGCTGCGAACTGGAAAAAATGCCGAATTAATGCAAGTGAAGACTGAGAAAATCGACCAAATTATGATCAAATGTAAATGAAATGTCCGAATTAAGACCGAATGCATACAAAATATATGACCAAATTACAACCGAATTCTGATCGAATTACACTGCACCCTCAGTAAACAGTACTTTGCGAATCACTAGCAACAACCAACACACTATGAAATGTAGGTAAATACAGAAAATGTCAGAAGAAAAACTACATTTAATAATATATAATACTTGTCTCTACTGGAGCAGCAAAGAAAGAGGAAGGAGATTTGGGGATCATTCATTATATAGTCTATTTTGGATGCTGATTGTCTAATAAGTGTTCCATTTCAGTCAATTGTCTGGGGATGGGGTTTTTGCGTGGTGTCTACTGTTCATTAAACTTTATTGAAAATCTCTTTGCTGCTGGAGTTTAGTAAAGAACATGAATGTATAATACAAGCCTACAATCTGTGATAAAATATGAAATTCACTTTGAATTCTCATTACAGTAAAAAAGCCCTGTATGTACTCATTATCCTTTGCCTTTTACACATGGAAGAAAATACATGAACATTTAATTTAAAAAAAGAAGTAATTTGGTTCTAATTTATTACAATTGAATGTTTAGTTTAAAAAAAATGTTAGATTAAAGACACGGAAGAAAGATGATGCATAGAAAAGATAGGAAAAAATATGTGTAAGGGATACAAAATCTAAGAGGGAGTACCTGGGAAATCAGTGGATATGATGCCTAATGTGTGGGAAGGCTAGAAATTTGATTTGATAATTATTATAATGTATCATTTGCAAATATATTGGGCATGCTCATTGGTTGGAAGTAAACTTTTAATAATGGGTTTTAAGATAATGCAATCCTGCAAGAGTTTGTCATCATATCGCTGATTGTCCTTCGTTTGCAGAGATCTTGTATGCAAAAGATGTATTGCTTCTGAATGTTTTGCTCAAGTATGTTAAGGGCCATGTGTATAGGCAGCAGATGAGAGAAGGGCAATGTTACAAAGACCTTGGTTAATTGAATTACTTTGTCATTTAATTGTAAATTGCCTTGTCCCAGGAGTTGTTGGACTGGCAGTTCTCTGGTCAATTGATGTTATGATATAATTTGGTGGTTGTAAGTCCCCTTGAAACTGTACAGAACCCTTATTGGTCATGTTGGTCCCCTACTCTGCCTTGTATTTATTAATAGTCTCTGCTGGGCTCATTAAAGAAGTTATTTATTAATTAGTGCTAATTCTGGAATTCTTGTCAGTTACTGGTGAGATTAAGTGTCAGGATGCACTGTATAGACTCAATATTTTTATCTTTCTGTTCAGTAAATTTATAATCCCAAATAGTCAGGCTTGGTGGCAACCTGTAACCAGTATACAGTGTATATATATATTCTGTAGTTTATATATATATATACACACACACACACACACACACTGCATACTGATTACAGGTTGCTATTTGCCTATAAACCTGACTATTTGGGACTATTATACAGTGAATTCTGCCAATTAATCTTACCAGTAACTGACAAGAATTCCAGAATATATATATATATACACACAACAAGACCAAATGCCCATAGGTCCAGATGCAGTGCAGTCCTTATGACCTTAAGAGATATATATATATCATGTATATATTATTACTAACTTATTATGCTTGAAGTGTCACATGTCCTTAATGTAGTCGAGCTGGTTGTTTTTTTTCCCCCTACATACCTCAGCCACAGGAAGTCGGAATATATACACCTGTGTGCCTGTGGAATTTTTTGTTACCTGTGTGATTGTACTTTCTGTACTGTATGACACTATGCATGTGTATCAAATGTGTGCTACATCTAAATAAGTATGTTTTTGCATCAAGTCTCTTGACTGACAACTTCACCCACAATGGGGTCAAACGGGTTAATCAAAATAGCAGAACCAGTGTGCTGGGTACTTTAAACTTCATCACATAACAAAAACACAGAAAATTGGGATTGGATTTTCATTCCATTCATTATGCTCTAATTTATGTCTCCCATCCCTAATGGTTGGGTGGTTTACTACTCCCTTGTCTCTTTCTATACCAGTCTTTAATGAACTGCCACAAGACGTCAGTTCCAATCAACAGCATATGCACAATGTATGCAAAAGCTGTTGTCTCTGTACTGTTGATTCTCACTAGTGACAGAATAGTATTGATTATTTAAATACATGGGTATGCTAATATACATTTGGGATGCACAGAGCATAAATAGTCATGTATCATGCAAGGTAGACACTCTATGTACAATAAGCCCTTACAAATAGGCATTATGTTTAGATGCAGTTATGTTGTACTCAAGCTATTTGTTAAATATATGTGATTGATATAAAAAAAAAAAACACATGAAACAGGTTGTATATTTGCATATTTTACAAAGCATAGGAATTTAATTTAGACAAGTTTATGAAATCAGACTTTTAGGTTATTTCAGTTAATTTCCATTCGAAATATACCGCAGAATCGCTCAAACACATGTGCACCTACTAGTCTTTATTGTGTTGTCAGTGAGACGGCAAAGGTTCTCTGCAGGTCTAAACATATATTGAGCCAACAGGTAGCTTCTCGCAGACATAATGCTGCTTTTTTGAGTATGTTGTATATCAGTTATGGATACATTTCTTTCTTATTTCCACAACACTGTTTTACAGGAACTGTATTATGAGGCAGAGCTGGTGGTTGAGGAAATAAACTGCAAGTCTGGTTTGGAGAATATATGTAGTGTTTGACTGACCATCTGATTCTAAAGGAACACTCCAAACACCACTACAGCACGCTCTATGATTAACTGTCAAGTTAAGTCTACATAGCTCATTTTCCAAAGCAAGAATTCAGGAGTTTTTTTTGCTCAGACACATATGCCATCTTACTATAATTTTCCTTTTAGGCTTGCATATAAACATACATCATTATTAATGTAATTGTATGTTAACATGATCCTTACTTGCTGTTACCTGTAACTGCCCCTACAATGAGCTCAGTCTGACTTTCTCAGTGACCATCCTGTGCTATGTTATAAGTGAAGACACCAGCTGTAACTCTGGGTTCTGCTTCTCTGCAAATTATATATTTGTTATTTTGTTCCTGTTGATTTGAAAAGCACCTGGAGTAAAAAATAGAAAAGAAAAAAAAACTAAGAAAAACCTTTGGTTTGTGTCACAGCATTTGTACAGAGCCTCCTTGCCTGGAACGTTCAGCACTTATTGAGTTGTCAGAAAATGTGTGTGATTCTGCAGGTAAGACCCTGAGGAGTCAGGCAAGGCCTAGATAGAACAGGGACATGTGAGAGTGAGGAGAGTGCATAGAAAGAAATAGTAAGGTGGTCATAAAGCGGCACTGTCATGCCGAACTTACCTTTCCCCAATCGATTCCTCTTCTCTTCCTCTCTCATGATCTGTTCTTCATTTCTTCCTGTCTGCTCTAGTTTTCTTTAAAACATAAGGCAAAGTAGGGACTACTTTGTCTTATGAAGGTTTCCTACTCTGACAATCTATGACCAGCGGAGGAGCAAAGTGGTCAGAATTGTGGTCAGTAGATCTTCCCACAATTCTCACCTTTCCTCCGTGTTCTTGCGATGCCTCCTTTCCCTATTCCCGAACGCCGTCAAAACTACAGAATTCCGCCCTATCAAAATGAGAGCAGTTCGGGCATTCATGAATGAAATTCTGATCTTACAGCCGCTTAGTAGATAGCTCCCTAATTCCCATGGTATTAGGGAGCTATCTACCAAAAGGCTGAAAGACCAAGATTGGTCTTTCAGCCAACTTTACTAATACCAAGTAACAATCAAAATGTTCCATAATTGTAAAGATTGTCTGCACCAACTAGCAAGTCTGACAGTGGCTTATAATTGCAGCATTTGTAACTAGACAACTTTCATTGTTGGATCGTACAACATTTAAAAACTATAAATAAAGAGCACCGAGTCTGTGGCATCTACAAGGAGAAATTGGTCTTGCTGCCATTCCATTAAAGCCATGGCAAAGCTCAGTAGAGAGAAGAACAGAGTGTCCCCTGACAAAACACAATACAGTATGAATAATATGAAATAAAAATGGCATACCAGAATTTTAATGTAATCATCTTCATTAACTCTTGATACATACATTATGTTCTTCTTCATGCTGTTGACCCAGATCTCATGCCTGGGGGCAGAGACTAAATCTTACAGCAATAGCTAACCCCAAATGGGGTCTCGGTACGGGTGAACTAAGGGTCACCGACACCTGGATGCATGACTTTTTTGTGCCCTGTATGGATGTTGTTAAATTGCTTTCCTTTCCAATTCTTGTCCCCCTCCCTTTATTCATGTGTTCCTTTTATTTGCCCCACGCATTTCATAAAAAGGCATCATAGTAAACATGGTCCTCGAAAATCTAGGGAAATGTGATCACTAATGAAGATGATTAACCATAACACTACACATGTTGGTGGAACACACTTCTCATTTGGAGCTTCCTAAACGAGACAAAGTGTGCGGATTCTATATATATAAATATATAGTATCTGCACAATTTGTCTCGTTTAGGAAGCTCCAAATGAGATATATACTTAATCCATTTATTCTTGCTCAATGAAAAACTCTTAGGTTTGATAGGAAGACAATCCTAATGGTGGAGATGAAGGATAATCATTGCATCAGCATTTTATTGAATATTCTGGTTCCCACCAGACATAATTTTTGCAAAGTCCACTTTTGGCATAATGCTTGATGATCAGGTTAGATAAGAAATGCCTATATTTATTTTATATTTATTTGTATTCAGCAGAAAACATCAAAAGATCATGTCTGTTAAAGTTTTGCTTTGATCTCTTTAGATCATATAATATTTTTTTTTTGCTAATCTATATGCAATGAAGTACATCAAAGAATAACTTTCCATGTATCATGCACCAGCTGTCATACAAAGTCAGACCTGCTTCACACAAAATTAGATAGCTATGATATTTGAAATAATTGAGCAAAAAATAAATGGACCTAATGGGATGTTCCTCATCACTGGTACCTGTGTGTTTGAAATGACAAGTTCAATTTTGACTTTGCTTTCTAATCTAGGCAAGCAGCTCAAAACAGATAAAAGTAACAAAAGGCTGATGGAATTTAAATAAGTAAATGTACAAAGTCGAGCTTATGAATCTCTGTTGCATAAATAATCACTTGAGTCGTTACACAGCAATGCCTCTCTCACGTGTATTGAGTGACCTTCAAAACTGAAACAAGCACACTACTGAAAAGATTAATGAAGGTTATTTAAACAAATATTTATAATGACAATTGGGTAAAAAAAACCTTGAAGAAAATTCTGTAAGCAATTTCCTGTGTTCCAATGATATCCATATTTGTTCTAAAATGTAATATTTAGAAAATATTTAAAACATTTCCATAAAGCGGCTAGTGATTTTATATTAATGTAGATATTCAGAAAATAATTTTAACTAAAAATGTGCATTCAGAAATATTCCAGATGTAGATACACATTTATAAAGTGTATATATGTTTTATTTTTTGTTTAACAAAGCATTTCAGGAGCATTGTACAAAGGAGTGATCATTAATTTACGAATATAAACACAAAACAACAAAAGAGAAAATGTAGGTTATTGGATGGTTAGATGGATGGATGCCCTATACTTGCTGTTAATGAAAAATGTATGAAGGTTGTACAATAACTTTGTGATATATTATATTGCATTATATATATGTCATTTATATTTAAGAAATGAAGAGTTCCATAGTCTCACAGTCTGAGGACAGAAATAAGAGACGTAAAAAAACTGTAATATTTATTGGTAAAATCAAACACACATATTTTATGCTCACGATCCACCCCTTCATCTTTTACTTAAAACCCTTTGAAACAAAAGCCCCTATATTGCAGAATTATGTATAGATAATAAAATTGGTTAGTTTGGAGTGTGGGTTAAAACCTCTTTAATAAAAGAATAATGGTGGAGAATGATAACTTTAAGATGTACAACAAAATTAGCATAATATGGAAAGCTATGATTCCTCAAATCAAATATGAAACATGTTGCTTCTTTAAGACATGTACTTTTTTTGGAAACCAAGTGAAGCTCTCCATCAGTATGACAGCTTGACAGCGGAGTATTGAATATGTTACTCCCCCATCACAACTGGGTGCTTATTATCTTGTCACATCTGGGAAGCTTCATTACATCTAAACAGGGAAGGAAAAGAAATGAAGTGGGGAGAATTAACCTCTTAGCTGACAAAGAGGACGCATAACTTTGCAGGAAGCATTCGGCAAACAGAGCCTGAAAATAAGTTGCATACGAAAGGACGGTCTTTAGAAATAGATCCTGAAACCTTGTGTGCAAAGAACGTACCATCAACTGTTTATCAGTGTTCTATGATGTGGGTCCTAATACAACATATGAAATGCCATCAAGTGATATCCATCTTCTTTCATTTAGGGTTATTCATTAAACTTGGAATTGTAGTGAATATCTGAATGGGAACATTTAAAGGAACATTTTGTAAGAAATATTGAAGTGTACATCAGTTACTTACAACTATAGCTTTAGGAATACAATTGTGTATTCCTAACACTATAGTGTCCTAGCAACCATTTATGTGGACGCCCCCCAGGGCTAAAAAAATAAAAGGTATTTTACTTACCATTTGTCCAACTGTGTGGTGCTCTCTCCTTTTTAACTGAGATCTTTAATCTTGATGATCTCAACCAATCCAATGTTTCCCATAGAAAACCATTGAAAGGCTACTAGTAATGTATGACAGCCACTAGAGGCATTTACACCCTGCGATGTTAGCATTGATTTCCCTACGGAAGGGCAGTGTTTTCTGTTGCAGGGTTAAAACTAGAGGGACATGGAAACCAGACCACCTAATTGAGTTGAATTGGTCTGCGTGTCTATAGTGTCCCTTTATGCAAGAGTGATTCTTGCACATAGAACGGTAATACAAAGGTGCGGGCTGCGGAGATATAAATATTAATAAAAGAAAGAGGAGCACTCTTGGGTGTTAAATCCATTAAGCTGCTTTATTCAAAACAGATGATAAGCCGGTACAGTGCACAATGTTTTGTTCCTTTTATAAACCTGTTTCCTTGAAGAAAGTTCAAGTAAGGAATAAAATATCGATCCCAACCTTCGTTTTGTTTGTTTATAATTAATCAGTTTACTGGATTTAAAACCCAAGAGTATTATTTATTCTGTTGTATATGTGTCTATGGATGTATGTGTAACAGTTGCCTATTTTGACCTAAGATCTGCTCAGTTCTACATCTGCCAAGACCCAGCAGAGGACAATAGGAATTTAATTAAATAAATACAAAATGTTGGGTTTTGTGAATATATACATCCAAAGCACTTTTTGGACAGATACCATCAGCCAATACGTTTCTATGCCACCAGGTGTTAGATGAACCTTGTATGAAGTTTGCTAATTCTTTCTTTTATTATTTTCCCAAAGAGGAACCTCTGTCATACACATACTTGTCAGGATTGCATCTCTCCCGATAGCATATTTTACAATGTGCAGTGGTTTGCCGAAGTCTTATTTCTAACAATGTTCTAGAAATTATAATCTTGCATATATGAGATAGGGCAGAAATATTACCTTCATCAGCCCCCCAAATACACATGTGATGGAGTTCACTTAAAGTAAAAAAACATTTTTTTTTAAATCTATAACGAACCAGCATCATCTGGAATTTGCTGAAACACTGACATAACTGGGTGGAGGACAAGGCACCACCATGGTGGAGACAAAGCATACTCGAAAAAGAATAAAAGGAAAGTTAGATTTTTTTAAATGTTTGCATGACTTCTGGTTTTTTTAATATAATAGGATAATTACAGCAAATTATTTAGAATGTGGATGAAGCGAGAAGACAATAGCAGCTAAACATAGTTTTAAATGGCTGAAGAAGAATAAATGTATTTTGGAATGGCCAAGTCAGAGTTTGACCCTTATCCTGAGGGATATGCCGTAGCATCAAGCTTCATGCTAGACAGACCATTAATCGACAAGTTCAGGAAGAGTACATACCCCTATGTAATTTAGAGGTAAGCAAAGTAATGAATAAAGCACACCACTGGCAATGTACGAGGCTCGGTCATTGTTGATGAAAAAAGTTGCTATTTCTAAAACCAAGCCTAATTTCCAATTTTAGGGATGGATTTTATTGCAAGAGATATGCTTACTTCTGCAATCTAAATAGCAGTTTCCCTATGGACTTAAAGAAAACTGCTACTCATCAAAATATGCTCATCACTTATAATAACATTCAGCCCAGTGATGCCCTAGAAAGAAATCCACAGCTGTTGCAGACCTACAATAACCATGACAGCCATAACACTGCCAAAACAATATATGGGAGCTGTAGTTATCCATACCTCCAACAGTACCACCCTATGAATCAGGACAGCAGTGGGTGGGATAAAAAGGGATAGTCCATTGACATACATAACGTCACTGCCGCTGCCCAAGGGGTAGGGGGAGCGGGATGAGTCTGCCAGAACAACTGGAAGGTCAGTCTGGTGTGAATGCACATCAAGCAGTGGGCACTTGTTCTAAAGAAGGATATCATGACACTAGAAAAAGTGCAGAGGTGGACTACAAAATTAATAAGAGGAATGGAGGAACGTTTTAGTTATGAGGAAGATTAAAAAATGTAAATCCGTTTAGTTTAGACAAACAGTGCCTCAGAGGGGATATTATAGCATTATATAAATATATTTGGAGCCAATACAAATCATTGTCTGGAAATCTATTCATAAACAGGACTATACATACCACCACTTATTAAACTGTACATACTGTATTGCACTATTATTATTTTATTTTTTATCTTTGAGGTCAACCTTAAAAGACCTATATACGTATACATTTCTGTACATAATTTTGGGCACGGTTTCTTCTACCTTTTCCATATTGGGAGTATACATAGGACATGGGGTCACACATTTAGATTGGAAGAAAGAAGAGTTAGTCTAAAGGAAAGTTTTTTTGTTTGTTTTACAGAAAGAGCAAGAAGGATGTGGAATTCTCTGCCTGAAGAGGTGGTTTTATCAGAGTCTATACAGATGTTTAAACAACAACTGGATGAATACTCACAAAAACATAATATTCAGGGATATCATTTTTCATTTGTGGGGTAACAGCTTCTTGATCCAAGGAGAGATCTAACTACCATTCTGTGGTCAAGAAGGATTTTTTTCCTAATTTGTTACAAAATTGGAAAGCACATCAAACTGGGTTTTTTGTCTTCTTTTGGATCAACAACAAAAACAGATGTGAGAAAGGCTGAACTCGATGTACAAATGTCTCTTTTCAGCTATGTAACAATGTAAAATATATGCATTAATAATAATAACAAACTATGATAAATAATTTTCTTGATATATAGGTGTATATATATATGTAAATTACTGATAAGGAGGATGATGGGTAAAAGGTATTTTTTTAGAATGGAAGTCGTGAACCCGAAATGATAACATGTGTAGAGAGATCTAGGAGAGAATAGTAACAGAGGGTGATTAATAGATGTCTGGGAGTTCCTGGGTTAAAGCATTGAGTGCTTTCATCTTGAGTCTTTGATGCAGAATTTGATGATTGAAGAAGCCTGGTTGCCTCAGAGCAAATGTATTATGCAAATTAGGGACTAGTCTTTAATTAGTCAGACAATGTAGCTGATCAAACGGATTAATGGAAAAAGTTTTTTTTTTTTCCCTGTAACTGCAATGACATTGATGCTAACGACTTTATCATACAAATAAGCAACCTGGTACAAAGGGTCATTTGTGCTCTAATGGGTTTGAAAGCTTTAAATAATTAGGAAACATACCTTAGATAATCAAGGGAGTTAAGCTATAGAAACACGGTCATAGTGATCTGATAAGTTACTGCATATTACACAATAATTTGTTATGTATTTCTTTGTATTTTACTTATGCGACAGGTGAGACCGGTGAACTCTGTTAAGATGGTGACTCTTAAAGAAATACTCCACTACAGCACATTGAAGTGAATATGGTAAGTCAGTGTTTCAACCTTTTTTGGCTTCCACTAGTAATGCTGGAGAGCCAGATATTCCTAAGCAGGAACGTTCATTAGCTCTCTCATTGGAATGCAATGCAGGATCTAGCTCATTGGCTGGGAGTAATCAGCTGACACTGACTTATTCAGTTTTAGAGGGTTGAATACCAATCACCCAGATGTCATGGGTTAACTGCAATATTAAACTGGAAATCGGCATCTTTAAATATTGCTTAAAATGCATTAGTGACCCAAAGCAGCCTAACTCTAAGGTTGGCTTATACACTGATACTGACATCTAACGTGGAAGCAAAGGGGAAGTAATACTTCACGCACAAATTGGGAGTCAGTGGGAGCACATCCTGGGTCAACTCAGCAGATCTGACTACAAAATATGAGTGCACTCAAGTGGTAACACATTTTATCTATCCAACTGTATAGGAAAACATTTTATATTAAAAATATGACTCCCAATAGTCATAATGCAAACATAAACAGGAGGTTATAATCTCAAACGTTGAGTGATATTCAGTAGAAATATTTACTTAAGAGGGGGGCGGAGCCAGCACCCGAGCTAGCCGGCCGCACATTTCAATAGCTCCGTGCGAGACACTGGAATTAACCCACCCAGTGCCGCAATCCACAAACACACCGGGCTCCTAAGCCGACACACGGCAGCCCCACACTATGGGGAAAAAGAGCAAAAAGCAGATCCGAGCACGGGATCCCGAGATATCGGAGCTTTTTTCCGTGCAGCCTCACGGCCTGCAAGTTCCAAGATGGTGCCTGAAGCTTATACCACACAATCCTCGGACGAGGACAGCTACTGTGCAGAGCCTGCAATACCTAACTGAGCACTACAGGTACCTCAGGGACCCATGGACATGGGGGACTCTGCACCAGCCACTAAGGCGGATATTAAAGCTTTGGTGAAGGACATTCAGTCCATGTTCCAAGCGGACATGGCACTGGTAAGAGGAGACGTAACCACACTCACCAACAAAGTGGCAAATGTGGAGGTAGGCCTACTGACACCACGACAGGCAAAATTGGTCACGATAGACTCTTGCTACAGACTCACCAGAGCAGCCTCCACGCCACGCGAAGGAGCCAGCGATGTAATGATCAAGTTTGTGTGGGACTCTGATAGGGGACTGCTCATGGGGGCTGCGAGAGGCTCCTCCACAATAGCATTTGAGGGTTCACAACTGGCGTTTTACAGAGACTTCTCGAAACATACCATGTTGTGGCAGAAATCCCTCCATCCGGCCACTTAGCTACTCCAGGAACAAGCCTTCCCCTACAAGTGGGGCCCACATCGTCTCCAGGCAGAAAAGGCAGGCAAGACACATGAGCTCTCACACGTATCCGACATATCGGCCTTACTGCAGGCACTTGGCCTCCCAGCGCTGACGACACAAGCGTCAACTCGTCCATCATGGACTGTGGCGGAGATCATTCCTTCGTCCCAAGAGGAGAGGTTCAGAAATCCACTGCCCTACCAACCAGACACGGCAGCAGCTGAGCAGGACTTACAAACCTTTTATCTGTTGCAGCCAACAGGAGAGACACCTGACCCGTTCTAAGTTTACTATCTCCCATGCATTTCATGTTGTTTCCTTTTTTCCCTTTTTTCTTATGTTAGTTCCTAAATTGCGCTCTTTCCATATCTTCACAACAATGGCTCCGTAAGCCACCGAATAATCCTATATGTTAAGCCAACCCCCCCCCCCCATTTGCCCCCAGAGTGCGCAAAGTAGCTTGTAAACCTAACAACAACTCACTGCAGCACTCTCAGCTAGCAACCTGGAAAGCCCTGCCCAGCTATGACACGCATACCCACCCGAGCATACCTGACTTAGGACCCACGCTCAATACACCCAAACCTAGAGGTGCCTTAGTTTCCACTGCGAGATATACCCCGACACCAAGCATACAGGCACTTAAAGCTAGACAGATGCAACCTCCCTTACCATATCAGTGTCAAAGCACTATAGAAGGGGCAATAGAGGGTTAACTAGGCCCCCCAAAAAATGTAAAACCGGGTAGTCCTGACCCATGTGTAACAACTGTTATTGAGCGTAATGGTTTATGTTTTGAAATGCGAGTATAACACGTGATATTGTTTTATTGTGCTGTACCCACAAAAATAAAGAATATTTAAAAAAATGAAATATTTACTTAAGGGGTACATGTCAAGGCAATACAACTTAATCATAAGATAGATAGATAGACAGACAGACAGATAATTACATTTCATCTATACATTGAGAAGAACATGGTTATCAGCAAAAATCAGCACGGTTTTATGAAGCACAGGTCATGTCAAACTAACTTGATTGCGTTCTACGAAGCAGTAAGTAGAAGTATAGATCAGGGTGTTGCAGTGGATGTGATCTATTTGGATTTTGCCAAGGCATTTGATACAGTTCCACACAATAGATTAGTGTTCAAACTCAAGGAAATCGGTCTACATGAAAATGCTTGTTCTTCGGTAGAACATTGGCTTAAAAACAGAGTACAAAGAGTTGTCATTAATGGTAAATTTTCAAGCTGGACAGAGGTGGCAAGTGGTGTCCCTCAGGGGTCTGTTCTGGGACCCCTGCTATTTAACATGTTTATAAATAATCTTGAAGACAGTTTTGAAAGACATTTCAGTGTTTGCAGATGACACAAAACTTTGTAAAATAATACAATGTGAGCAAGATATTACTTTGCTGCAGAGGGATTTAGATAGACTGGGGAACTGGGCACTCAAATGGCAGATGAAATTTAATGTTGAAAAATGCAAAGCTATGCACTTCGGCATAAAGAATACACAAGCAACGTATACCCTTAATGGAAGCGAATTAGGGATAACAACACACGAAAAGGACTTGGGAATTGTTATAGACAACAAACTATGCAACAATGTGCAATGTCAAACAGCAGTGGCCAAGGCCAGTAAGGTATTGTCATGCATGAAAAAGAGGCAATTTCATTTTGCCTCTTTTTAAATCACTGGTAAGACCACATATTGAATATGCTGTGCAATTTTGGGCACCTGTTCTAAAGAAGGATATTATGGCACTAGAAAAAGTGCAGAGGCTACAAAATTAATAAAAGGAATGGAACAAATCAGCTATGAAGAAAGGTTAACAAATTTAAACCTATTTAGTTTAGAAAAACGTCGCCTGAGAGGGGATATGATAACATTATACAAATATATTCAGGCCCAATACAAACCATTGTGTGGAAATCTATTCACAAACCGGACTTTACATAGGACACGAGGCCATGCGTTTAGACTGGAAGAAAGAAGATTTCGTCTAAGGCAAAGGAAAGGTTTTTTACTGTAAGAACAATCAGGATGTTGAATTCTCTGCCTGAAGAAGTGGTTTTATCAGAGCCCATACAGATGTTCAAACAGCTACTAGATGCATACTTGCAAAAACAGAATATTCAAGGATATAATCTTTTAATTTAGGGTGATAACTGCTTGATCCAAGGATAAATCTGACTGCCATTCTGGGGTCAAGAAGGAATTTTTTTCCTAGCTTGTTGCAAAATTGTGCTTCAAACTGTTTTTTTTTTTTTTTGCCTTCTTTTGGATCAACAGCAAAAAACAAATGTGAGGAAGGCTAAACTTGATGGACGTAAGTCTCTTTTCAGCTATGTAACTATGTAACTATGTAACTATGTAATTGTACTAGCAAAATTGCTAGCAAATGTCTAGATTTAAAATATTACCTTTTGACAGTATTAAGGGAATAAAAACGTAATTGTATAACATGAATCAAGCCAATTAGAAAACTGCAAACATATCTCTCATGACACGTTTACTTTAATTATATTTCAGTTTGCATGTATTGTGGTTATGGCTTCTTTGTTTTATATCTAACATAATGAATACAAATTTTGTAAATCGTTAAAGCAAATGCAATAACATATCTTTTTTTGCATCTAAACTTTTATATCAGAACAAATGCACAGACAATTAAGTTAGAAGAAAAGAACATATTTATTATATAAGAAGCCATTTACAAGAATTCAAACTAATCGTATAATTACATAAGATGTGTCACAAGGAAATCGTGTCTCATTTATCTAAAACAATTAGGTATTGAGAGAATCTCTCATACTACAATATATATATATAATTTCATTAAGCAATTATATATTGTAATTTATCACTCAAAGATGAATTATTACTAACAATGTTAGCAGATATTACAGAGTACAGAGGATAACATAAAAAATAACGAACAAAATAGTTTTGTTGGAAATATGGAAATATGAAAAAAGACTTAAGCCAGTTCTGAAACCTGCATAGATTTAATAATGCGATTTAGCAAGTTGCACTGTTAGAACTACTTACTACAATCTGGGAAAGCAAGAAAGTTCTAGAGAAGAGGACTATTGGAATCATTTTAAAAGGGATTTTAAAGGGACACAAAACTGTATTCCTAACACTATAGTGTCCCTCTGCTCTTTGCACTCCCCTTTCCCCTCCCCTCCCCTCCCCTCCATGAGTAAAGGATTAAATTACACTTTTTAAACACTTACCTGATTCCGGCAGCAACGTCCCTCAGCACTGGATTACTCACAACCTTCTCAACCGTGGGAACCTAACACGCAAGCAACCCACGTGCATTAGTTCCTCCCCACAGAAAAGCAGTTAATCAATGCTTTCCTATGGGGATTAGAAAAAGCTGGATGTCTTCATGCAAAGTGTGAGGACATCCACCATTGTTCCACAAAGGTAAATTTCACGAAAGGCCAGGAAGCGCATCTAGTGGTTGTCTGAGAGACAGCCACTAGAGGCAGTCTTAATCCTGCAATATAAACATTGCAGTTTCCCACAATGTTTTACATTGCAGGGTTAAGAGGACAGGGCCACTGCACCCAGACCCCTTCAATGAGAAGAAGTGGTCTGAGTAACCATAATATCCCTTTTACATCTTGATAGAGGGGCATTTTAAACACTACAACCTCTACAACTCATTTTAGCACTTACGGTGCTGAGAGCCTAAAGGTGGTGTGTGTAGTTTTCTATCATATAGTTTTGGAACAGTTTGGCAAAAACAGGGCTCTCTCTGTCTCCCATAGCCAATACTAGTGATGGAGCACTGATTATTTGTTACACTTCCATAGTATCAAGTGTGAATCTGTCCAAACGTGGAATGCAATGATACTCTGAGTGGCGGCTTAAGATACCTGCAGGATTATGTCAAGTTAGTACATGTCTTAATGTCCTGCATAGGAACCAAAATACTTGAATGAGTAATTTATCAAAGGATAATTGTGTCCAGGGTAGTTAAGACAAGTGAAAGATGGTTGAAAACAGTGGCGGAGCTACTGCAGTCGCAGGGACCAGGCCCGTCACTCCAGGGGGCCCGGCCACCCTGCAGACCCCTGCGACTGGGTGCCTGCTGGCAATTTGTTGCAGCCCTGGCCGGGGCGGTATTACTTTCGGGGCCACACGTTAAGGGGTCCACCGGGTGTCTACATGTTTGTGTGCCTGTATGTGTGCATGTGTCTGCGTGTGTATCTGTTTATCTACATGTGTGGGAGGGCGGGGACATATGGGGTGGGGGCTAGACGAATGGGGGTACGGGAACGTGCGGAGGGCAGGGACGTATGGGGGGGCCCCAGGGAAATTTTTGCACCAGGTCCCCATGGTTTCTGATGGCACAGTGAGTACTCTCCCTTGGCTGACATCTTCTAGGAATAGAGTTTAAGTACCATTCCCAGTACCTTGAACCTTTCCACCTGAAGGAACTCATTGAGATTTGGCGTATCACTTGAATAAAAGCAAAAGCTCTACTAACCGTGGGAATTTTTACTGTTGCTTTTTCATAAATATTTTGTCTAATGTAAGTTGTCTAATTGGTGTGTGTACATGCTATGACTTATTTTGTATTTCTACAGGTTCTCTGCAAAAGATGGGCTCAAGAGAAACTCTTGAAGTGCTTAGCTTATATTGTCTAGTTGTACGCTCTCCTTTAATCAGTTTTCTCTCAAAGCACTCTATATTTCCACTATTCTAAATTATGCATTTAGTTATTTTATAAAATATTAAAGTATACATGGAAAACATACAAATTAATCTATGTTAATATTCTCTGAAAGTGCATTTTTTATTTTAAATTGTCTGGGGAATTGTCCAATTCCCCAGAAGAAAAAAAAAACTTTAACTTAAGATACTTAAAAATATCTGTCAATTAACTGTGCTCCCTTTATGTTATCTATTCCAATCTGAATTTTATTCTGTGTCATCAAGGATTTAATGGTTCGCTAAACGATGAATTGTGGAGAATTGACAACAGAATTTCAGACCAAATTAGAAAAAACAAATCCTTGCTGATTTTGCACAATTCCCTATTTAATGACCAAAAACTCTGCAATAACAAAAGGAATTAATAAATCTCTTCCTATATATACGAGGTCATATAAGTAAATGTCTTCTGCCTTCTGCTTATCTAAGCTCACCAACGTATCAATCAGAAGTTAATAATTGAACATTTTGCTGCATTTTTCTACCTAATGTTTATAGACTTGAAATTTGTTCATATTTCGTCTGTTGTGTTTTCCAGGTTTTTTCCCATGTTCACGTTAACCAGTTGAAATGCAATTTTCCGATGGTGACATTATATCAGTTAATGTATTGACGTTTGATATCTTATTTATTTTAACTGCCCTTTTCTCTTCTCTGTATTTTTAACTTAGTTTTCCGCAGAGCCATATTTGATTTGTTTCTTTTATGTGCTGATAAGTGTATTTTTTTTCACATCACAATAAAATCAATACATTTTCCCTATCTCTCCTGTTTTTTTAAAACAGAACCACATCCACATTTACTGAGGTGAGCAATATAAGGGAGATATGAAAAAAAACTAAAATAAATAAATAAAAGTACACATCATTTGCACTTACAACTTCAGGGCCATGTTGCCACCCCATAATGCCTCAGGAGGCTTGGTGTGTGGGCATCTACAGAGGAATGTGTTGCAAATGCATGCATGCATGGGCATTATTTCAAAACAGCTGTGTGCATGGAAATTAACTCCCTGCAATTTTTTTTCCAGTGTAATGCCACATCACAAACAGGTCAGGACATGCCATCATAGAGGTCTCCAAGGAAATATGAGATACAATTCAAGATTTCTTCAATAGTTTTGTTATATGAAGTAAAATACAATTTTACTTCAATTTCTATCAAGCTGTGTCTAAAAACAAAACAAAACAGACATAACAATATAGGATGAACATGGGCAACGTATGGATGTGGCATTCTTATCACAAGTCTTGCGTAGGGCAATGTCTCACAATTCACATTGCTCGGCAACCTCCAGGGTAACTGTAAACAGTGCCACACAGTGTACATTTTAACTTAATTTAACTTCTGAGTATTTAAACCTATACATGAGCACTCGGCAGTGCTCAGTGTATGAGCAGCCATGATTGGCTGCCTACTTTGCAGCCAGTTATCCTGGTCTACATGTGCACACTTTTAGGGTGGGCATATCATCTATGCTACTGGCGTCACCCTGCCTCCACACATATATTTTGTCATATTGAGAGATATAATGTGAGTAGTATGTGAATTAAATGTGGTATGATAATACTCTCTCAAACTTACTTTATTGGTTAAGCTCGCTAACAAACACACACCAAGTGAGTATCAAAATAATCATAATCACACATCAAACTGAACAGCTAAACTCACACACAGGTATCTTATGTCAGGATAACATCCACAATTATAACATTATATAAAAAACAAGAATGTAGCATAGAACCGGTTTTTAGGATGGCTCAGCGTAATTCCAATATCCTATGGATAGGTGAGTGGTACCTGCAAGCAGTTAAATCAAAGTCAGAAAGAGCCATGGTGAGAATTCCGGAAAAGCAACAAGACAATAAACAAAATCAAGGTCAAGAGTACGGGGAGCAGAATAGTAAACAAACAAAAAGCCAAAGTCAGATACCAAGAACAATTACTATGAAAAAAATGACCAATTCTCTGGCACAAAAACTACAAAAGGGCAGCAAAGCAAGGATAGAATGGGTTTAAATAGGCAGAGAAGGAACCCTATAGGCTGCTGTTGTTTCTGCTATTCCAAAACATGTATTAATTTTGGCCATGGAAATCGGGGCCATAGAATGATGCATGGCACCAGGGTCTTAAAACGGTTTATTATTTTTAAATAATAAAACCGAAATGTTTTTTGTAACTTGTGAATACAGAGCAACACGTGTTACGTCTTGAGGTAAATTATTAGCTTTTTAATAAAAAATAAATAATATAAAAAATAAGCATTTAATCAATGTAGATTCCTGCCCATATCCCACTTTTAATTATTTTGTTGGAAGAAAAGTTGCTGTTTTTCTGATTCCTGCTGAACTCATACCTGTTCTCAGCTATGTTCTCGTCCTTAAAGACTGCATTAGCCAACACCTCACTGTGCTTTTATTCTAAAACACGCGTATGAGTGTGTGTGTGTGTATCCAAATTCAACCTGTCATTAACTTACCAGCAGCAGTTTTACAGGAAGCAGACGGCTGTTTGCTACTCATGAAAGCAGGGCTGCTGCCACAGAGTTGAGATTTTGGAGGATAATTGAGGCCTGACGGCGCTCAATCCTTTGACTTTCCCGCACAAACTCGGCAGGTCTATTATTGCCCATACAGAAGAAAATCACCTTTTGCTCTGCTGTGTAAATGACAGAGCAAGTAAAGTGCATGACAGGTGCTAGCAAACCGGCAAGTTCTGGCATTCATTCAGTTATCCCTTTGTACCAACAAAGAGTTAAAATTGCTAGAGTACACTGATTACAGTCTCCACATTAAAACCACAGACAGGTGATGTGAAAAACATTGATTATATTGTTACAATGGCACCTGTTATGGGGTGGGATATGCTAGGCAACAAATGAATAGTCAGTTCTTGAATTTCATTTGTTGGAAGCAGAAAAAATGGGCAAGGGACAAGATCAGAGTGACTTTGATAAGTGTCAGATAGTGATTGCTAAATGCCTGGGTCAGCGCATCTCCAAAATGGCAAGTCTTGTGAGGTGTCTCTGGTATGCAGTGGCTAGTACCTGCCAAAAGTGGTGTAAGACAGCATAACCAGTGAGCCAGGGTCAGGATCATAGATGCTCAAGGCTCCCTGGGAGGTGAAGGCTGGTCCAATCACAGAGAAGAGATACTGTAGCTCAAATTGCTGAAAAATGTAATGCTGACCATGATAGAAAGGTGTCAGAACACACAGTGCATCATAGTTTGCTGCATATGGGGATGCGGAGCTGCAGACCGGTTAGCGTGCCAATAATTAATCCTGTCCACTGTCAAAAGTACCTTCAATGGGAACAAGAGAATCAGAACTGGAAGGTGGCAGAAGAGAAAGGTTGTCTGGTCTGATGAATCATGTTTTTTTTAAGATCTGGTGGATGGTCGGGTGCATGTGTGTCATTTCCTGGGGAAGAGATGACATCAGATTGCACTCTGGGAAGAAGACAGGCCGGCAGAGGCAGTGTTGTGCTCTGAGCGTTCATATGGATGTTACTTTGGCACATACCACCTACCTAGAGATTGATTATTATTATTATTATTATTATGTTATTATTTATATAGCGCCAACAAATTCCGCAGCTCTTTTCAGTGGGTGGATGAACAAACATGTAGTTGTAACCGGATAAGTTGGACACACAGGAACAGAGGGGTTGAGGGCCCTGTTCAAAGAGTGTACATGCTAGAGGGAGTGGGGTAAAGTGACACAAAAGGTAAGGATAGTATTAGACTAATGACAGTTGCCAGAGAGGAATCAGTCAGGAGCTATTAACAGTTTAATTGATACGCTTTTATGTAGAAGTGGGTTTTTAATGATTTTTTTAAGGAGTGAAGACTGGGTGAGCATCTAATGGAGGAGGGAAGTGAGTTCCACAAGAACGGTGCAGCCCTCGAAGTCTTGAAGGCGAGCATCAGAGGTGGGAGTAAGGACAGAAGATAAACGTAAGTCTTCAGCAGAGCGTAAGGGCCTAGACGGGACATACTTGTGTATTAGGGAGGATAGATGGGTGGGAGCAGCATTATGTAGAGATTTGAAAGCAAGAACCAGAATTTTAAATTGAGCCCTATATCATAGGAAGCCAATGTAGGGACTGACAGAAGGGTGAGGCGTGGGAGGTGCGGGTGCACAGGAAGATGAGCATCGCTGCCGCATTCATTATGGATTGTAACTGCGCAAGTTGGGAGCATGTAAGACCACTGAGAAGCAGATTACAGTAGTCAAGGTGAGAAAGGACAGTGGAATGGCACCTTAGTCGCATCTGGCATAAGTAAGGTCGGATGCGCGCAATGTTTTTGAGATGGAAGCGAAAGGATTTGGTGATAGACTGAACATGAGGCGTGAAGGAGAGATCGGAGTCAAAGAGAACACCAAGGCAGCGAGCCTGTGTGGTGGAGCTGATGGCAGCACTTGACTTCAAGGGAGACAGACACAGGAGTAGCAACACTTGAGGGAGGAAAGACCATAATTTCAGTTTTGGTCAAGTTGAGTTTAAGGAAGTGGGCAGCCATCCAGTTAAAAATAGCAGAGAGCTATGCCAGCTCCCAAACCTTTTTTTCTTATGGTTTTAAGATGCATTATTACATTTTGATTTAAATAAGTTTCTGATTAGAAGAGTGGGGTTTGGGAATAGGTTACACTTGCTCTCCCCAGTAGTGATTTGTTTTATATGCACTATTATTCTTCACAGCAAATCATTCTTTTTATATGAGATTATGGTAATTTAGTAAAAGAGCGTTATCGCTCAGTTTAAAATTTAGTAAATAGGTGCCGTCAAAGGCACATTAGGGTAAACGTAGGCTCTTTTTGCAAGTTATATTCACATAGTATTTTGATATGGGGATTGGTTTTTTTTCACACTACTCTTATTGTGGTTTTTGTACTCAGTTTTTGGATTTTATATTCACATTGTTTTCCTACTAGATGTAAAGATAGTGTGCAGCAACAGTTATTTCTAAGTGTCTATATTTCAATTGCAACTATATCATAGGTAGCTGCTACATTCTTACAATAATTTAGATGCTCTGTTTTAAGAATATATCTGATTATAGTAGCTGCAGATTAACAATGTCTTTGCTGTGTAAATTTATAAATAGAAAACATTTTTTATTGTATAATTTAACAATTGTAACTACTTATAATTGTTTATTTCATAATTTTAATATTCAGAGCAATAAAAGTTGTGTTATAATAAATTCATATTATAATTCACTAAGAAGCAATTTTTACAAATGTTTCTTCTATCTTTTAAAAAGGCAGTCTATGATACATAACAGTAGATGCTATTGTCGTGTTTAGAGTGCTAGTAGGCTAGTCCAGGGTTGTGACATATAGGATAAAGCCACTCCCAACCAGAGGAGATAGAAACATAACACAATGCTTCAACATATTCCAATTCCCTAGCCTTTCTCTAGAATCCTCAGGTCTATACATAGCCAATCAGATGAGGAGAACAGCAGGAAGAAAGAACAAAGTGAGCAGGGTAGTTGAAGTACAAGCTGAAGCACCAGCACCCATGCATCCAGCATTGGTCCATAGAGTCCTCATGACTAAAGTCCCACAAGATATTCACTGCCCTAGTGGAATGAGCAGTGACCCGGTCCAATGTGGCTTATTAGCCAACTCATAAGCCTGCTAGACCTCAGGCTTGAGACAGTTGTTGAGAGTGATGACCAAAGCGTTTTGACCAATCAGCTCCACCACGCAGGCTCGCTGCCTTGGTGTTCTCTTTGACTCCGATCTCTCCTTTACGCCTCATGTTCAGTCTATCACCAAATCCTTCCGCTTCCATCTCAAAAACATTGCGCGCATCCGACCTTACTTATGCCAGATGCGACTAAGGTGCCATTCCACTGTCCTTTCTCACCTTGACTACTGTAGTCTGCTTCTCAGTGGTCTTACATGCTCCCAACTTGTGCAGTTACAGTCCATAATGAATGCGGCGGCGATTGCAAGAACAACATCCAAATCATGCAACAATCTATACTTGTAATTTACAGGAGACTAACAATCTTCTGGTTAAAATTAATGGAGACCACTGCTTGCAAAAATTAATAATCAATCATCAGGACAGCATAAAAGAGAGAACCCAGGTAAGAGTGCAAACCATTGCAAAATGGTTTGCCTCATTACCGGAGAACAGTGCCAGAGTACACCTGGCACCATATCTACTAGAGCAGGGCTGCCCAACAGGTAGATCCCCAGATGTTGTAGAACTACAACTCCTGTGACGAGAGCAATCTCGCCACATTGCATTGGAGAAGCCGGGTTGCTCACCTGTTGCCTTTGGATTATGGCCCCATTTTAAAAGGCTTGATTTTCCCCTGCAAAGACATGAAAGCCGGGTCATTTGGTGCTTGCCCTGTTTGAGCAGTGATACCCCAGATAGCTATGTATGGAGCCCATTCGTATACTGAAAGACTATGAGAAAGACTTTGGCTCCATGGCAATTGAACTGTATGTGTGTGCTCTGAGCGCCATTCAGTAATAATGTGCGCTTAGACCTAAGCTATCTGGGCATATGTTGCATGTCTGTATTTTATGTCATAAATGTAACCTTGTGTATTTTATTGTATTTTACTGTCTTTTGCTGCCATGTGTTCAATGGAGTTTTGCCTCTGTCTTTGGAGATAATTGGATTACTTCACAATTATCTCCAGGATAGAAGACTCTGTGGAACTGGTTTTGGGCAGAAAAGCCATGCTTCCTGTGGTCACAAAGGACTATGATCTATCTTTTGAACCACTGGACCAATTTGTATGACTTTGACGTATGTTTGTATTTGGAGTATGCTGATTCTGAAAATGTAAGTGTGAATGTGATGCATACTTTTCAAGTTATGAATAATGTGGAAAAATTTTATTTCTCTGCTTGTGCTAAATTACATTACCCATTGTGTAAGGTAATTGAATCACAAGCAGGGGGGAGGAATTTGTGTGGGAGTGTCTGAGTGTATTGTATGTGTTTATTGGTTGTGTTCCAAAACCCTGTGGGTGGTACTAATGTGTAAGAATGTGTACATAAGCACAATAAACCCACAGTTCTGACTGTTCACTGCTTGACCCTCAACACGGAGCTTTGTCTCGTTCTTGGGGGGATTTATTGTATGCTGTTCCAGTTTGACTGCTAGGAGTGTAAACCTATTCGTATGGTTTTTCCAATTCGGCTGTTTACAGCATTCGTATGGTTTCCTGTTTGGTGGATTGGTGTTCTGCAGTAGCTGTGCCTGCATCTCTGGAAGGGGACGATCGCCTAAATGGTTTTAACCCCTCGTGTGCTGAAACGGTCCGTTACAACTCCCATGATGCTTTGTCATTATAAATGCATTCTAAAGCCATGCAAAGCATCACAGGAGTTGTAGTTCTACAACATCTGGGGATCTACCTATTGGGCAGCCCTGTAAAAGAGCATGCTCTATTGGTTATAATGCCAGGACTAACCCTTTAAGAGGTGTCCAGTACCCATGGGAAGAACACCTAGCCAGGTTGCATGCCACATTTTGTGCAAGTGGTAACAGGATTAGAAAACAAAAGCACTTTAACTGAAAAACCTAGAAAAAAACACATTCAATTTACATGCAGTGAAAAACAGACCCCAATGGTTTGCATGGTGAAAACATCCTTGCTTAATACGGCCCTGCCACTGAGACAGCATCCACAGTTTGACTTTCGTAACAGACTTACGTGCCATATCTTCCCACCAGCATAGCTCCCAAACAGTGGCATACCTACCACGGTCTGGAGGGGTCACAGAAGCGACCAGGCCCATTACTCCAGGGGGCCGCCGTGGGTCATCAGTGATTGTTGTTGGAGGTTTATTATGATGTCTGTAATGGTTAGTGTTGGTTTAATTTGATCTCAGTTATAGTTGCTGGAGTTTTATTATGTTGTCAGGAATAGTTACTGGAGGTTTACCATGATATCAGTTATAGTTGCTGAAGGTTTACAGTGATGTCATTAATGTTTCTGGAGATTTATTATAATGTCAATAATAGTTGCTGGAGTTTTATTATGATGTCAGTAATAGTTTCTGGAGTTTTATTATGATGTCAGTAATAGTTGCTGGAGTTTTATTATGATGTCAGTAATAGTTGCTGGAGGTTTATTATGATGTCAGTAATGTTGCTGAAGTACACAAGAAATGGATCACTTTTGTGTTTCTCCTTTGGAAGTTGGAAGCAGCACGCTGACCTGTCACTTAGTACTGGGGTGCAGAGAGCTGCTAATAAACAAGAAATCCGAGGTGGGGATCATACCACCAGAGCCGATACCATCGAGCAGTCGGCCTGCTCTACGTTGTGTGAGTATATTTTATATTTTGGTTTTTTGTTTTTGCCTTATTGAGAGCACTATTGTTGCCCCCCTACTTTTGTTGTTGTTTGAGCTCCAGTTAATCCAAAAGACTGAAGATACCTACAATACAGGGAGTGCAGAATTATTAGGCAAGTTGTATTTTTGAGGATTAATTTTATTATTGAACAACAACCATGTTCTCAATGAACCCAAAAAACTAATTAATATCAAAGCTGAATATTTTTGGAAGTAGTTTTTAGTTTGTTTTTAGTTATAGCTATGTTAGGGGGATATCTGTGTGTGCAGGTGACTATTACTGTGCATAATTATTAGGCAACTTAACAAAAACAAATATATACCCATTTCAATTATTTATTATTACCAGTGAAACCAATATAACATCTCAACATTCACAAATATACATTTCTGACATTCAAAAACAAAACAAAAACAAATCAGTGACCAATATAGCCACCTTTCTTTGCAAGGACACTCAAAAGCCTGCCATCCATGGATTCTGTCAGTGTTTTGATCTGTTCACCATCAACATTGCGTGCAGCAGCAACCACAGCCTCCCAGACACTGTTCAGAGAGGTGTACTGTTTTCCCTCCTTGTAAATCTCACATTTGATGATGGACCACAGGTTCTCAATGGGGTTCAGATCAGGTGAACAAGGAGGCCATGTCATTAGATTTTCTTCTTTTATACCCTTTCTTGCCAGCCACGCTGTGGAGTACTTGGACGCGTGTGATGGAGCATTGTCCTGCATGAAAATCATGTTTTTCTTGAAGGATGCAGACTTCTTCCTGTACCACTGCTTGAAGAAGGTGTCTTCCAGGAACTGGCAGTAGGACTGGGAGTTGAACTTGACTCCATCCTCAACCCGAAAAGGCCCCACAAGCTCATCTTTGATGATACCAGCCCAAACCAGTACTCCACCTCCACCTTGCTGGCGTCTGAGTTGGACTGGAGCTCTCTGCCCTTTACCAATCCAGCCACGGGCCCATCCATCTGGCCCATCAAGACTCACTCTCATTTCATCAGTCCATAAAACCTTAGAAAAATCAGTCTTGAGATATTTCTTGGCCCAGTCTTGACGTTTCAGCTTGTGTGTCTTGTTCAGTGGTGGTCGTCTTTCAGCCTTTCTTACCTTGGCCATGTCTCTGAGTATTGCACACCTTGTGCTTTTGGGCACTCCAGTGATGTTGCAGCTCTGAAATATGGCCAAACTGGTGGCAAGTGGCATCGTGGCAGCTGCACGCTTGACTTTTCTCAGTTCATGGGCAGTTATTTTGCGCCTTGGTTTTTCCACACGCTTCTTGCGACCCTGTTGACTATTTTGAATGAAACGCTTGATTGTTCGATGATCACGCTTCAGAAGCTTTGCAATTTTAAGAGTGCTGCATCCCTCTGCAAGATATCTCACTATTTTTGACTTTTCTGAGCCTGTCAAGTCCTTCTTTGACCCATTTTGCCAAAGGAAAGGAAGTTGCCTAATAATTATGCACACCTGATATAGGGTGTTGATGTCATTAGACCACACCCCTTCTCATTACAGAGATGTACATCACCTAATATGCTTAATTGGTAGTAGGCTTTCGAGCCTATACAGCTTGGAGTAAGACAACATGCATAAAGAGGATGATGTGGTCAAAATACTCATTTGCCTAATAATTCTGCACTCCCTGTATATCCCAAGTGGGGATTGTACCACTACAAACGCTAGATACTAGAGCTGGCTATAGCTCTGCCAAATGTGAGTGCATTATTATTACCTCACCATAACCACTTTATATGATACAAATTGCATTATTAGGTCCTTTTCTCTCCCTCTCTCCGTTTCATATGACTGATTACAGATACCATTCCCAAGCTTTGAAAAACCCACATCTCTTGTTGAATATACCACAAAGACACCGTCTGGTGTGAACCTAAAGGTTTTCTTTTATACCACTGGTCTTTCTGTTAGTGACTATATTCCATTACTCCCAACGTTGCTGAAGGTTTACCATAATGTCAGCAAGTGTTCTTGGAGGTTTATTATGTTGTCAGTAATAGGCGATGGAGGTTTATTATGATGTCAGTTGTAGTTGCTATATGTTAATATGATGTCATTAATGGTTGCTGGGGGTTTATTATGATGTCAGTAATAACTGCTAAAGGTTTATTATGATGTCAGTAATGATTGTTGGAATTTCATTACAATGTCAGTAATAGCTGATAGAGGTTTATTATGATGTCAGTAATGGTTGATGGAGGATTATTATGATGTCAGTAATGGTTGATGGAGGATTATTATGATGTCAGTAATGGTTGATGGAGGATTATTATGATGTCAGTAATTTTATGGCAAGACAGGAGGCTTCATATTTGCTTTAACCTTCTTTACTGAACCTCCCAGCAGCAAAGAAATAGTTAAACATATAGAGAAAAAATCAACCAATCAGGACACATATTAGAACATAACAGTCTGTCAGGCTCCTCCCAAATCCTCTTTCTTTGCTGCTTGCCTCCCAGGTGAGTCTATTCCAATTATAGCTCTCTAATATATATATTATTGACCTACCTTATATTGTTTTTTTCCATATATTTTTTGACTCCTTTAATTAACTTTCCCTGTCTCTTTTATTTCCATGAGGTAATGGTGTGTTTATTTTATCTGTGCACTTTACCACATAAACCTTTTCACAGGTCAGCCCACTGTTCAGTCCCTTCCCTGTGCTTTTTATTTATGACTGACTGGGTTTTTTTTGTAGTAAAACCTTAATAACCTTTTCCTTGGTGAAATTATCTTCAGACCGCGCCACTGCTGTGGCTGCGGTCCGTTTTAATCACGCCCGCGATCTATTTCTGTACCGCCCGTTTTTTCGCGTCATTTGATTGACACGCAGTTTCCCGCCTTCCTCCTTCTATGCCGGCGGCCATCTTCTGTTCGGCGGTTAGTTTCCGTTCGCGCGCTTTTTCGGTGAACAGCTCTCTGCTACTGGATTGCAGCTCTGTTAGACGGTAAGTTTCATTGCCCCCTGCTGGTACATTTTGTTATTACATCTGAATATTACACAGAACACTTGCTTATATTAGCCTATTTGTGTTTTTATTTGCAGATTGCTCTCAAACTATACTATACAGCTCTATGCCTATTAGAGGGTGACCCCCTCTTGCCTTTTTGATTTAAGGGTGATCCCCTTGTGCCTCTTTATTGAGGGTGACCCCCTCGTGCCTTATCTCTCAGGGTGAACCCCTTATATATTTTATTGATTTGCACAGGTTACCCCTGTCATTATTATATTGACAGTTTAACTGCCATAATTGTGGATGAACCCCACTTAGTCCCCTTCAAGGTGACTGCATATTATCTGGGTGAACCCCAATAAGACAGCCCCTGCTTTTACTTGTTTTGTGTAAAGTTTGTTAATATATATAATATAAAAAAAAATAAAAAAAATAAAATAAAATAAAAGTTGTTTAATATACCTTTTGGTATACTGATTCTGTGGTGAACCCACTACTATTTTACTGGTCACCATGTCGGACCAACCAGAACCTGCAATATCAGCAGAATTAAAAGCCTGGCTTCAAGCTGCAATTGCAGACTCTATCCCCAAAGCCTTGGCAGCATTTCATGACCAGACAGCCACTATTGCCACCATCTCGCAGTTGTCAGACTCTGATGATTCCAGGGTCTCTGACCATGACGAAGCCCCAAGCAAACGCCCGTGGAAGGGTAACAGTGCTTCTGCTGGCAAAGCCCCAGCAAAGACAGCTAAATTGTCTCATGCCAAACCCACTTTGACCTCAGAATCTGACCTCTTAAAGGATTCAACCTCTGGCTATCACCTACGAGTGATAGACGAATACAATGCGTATCCAGAGGAGGATCTCCCAGGTGACCCTTCCCCTTCTGAATTTGTTACAGAGACTTTCCTCCTACCGCAAACCCAGTCCTTTCAGGACACTGACCCTATGTCCACTACTAATTTAGACAATACTAAGGATGATATCCTACTTGATACCAATGGTTGTCCTCTATTTGACCCACGCTGCATCAGACACCCTCGTTCAGCGGAATGGACACCCCCTGATCACATTGCAAAATATTGCATATTATGGCTTTGTAAACCCTTAGAAAAGGAAATTAGGGCCAAATTAAGAGCAGAATGTCCACGGCCTATGATCCCTGATAAGGTGGCTGTCACCCCTGAACTTGACCCACTCCTGGTCACTTTTCTAACTAAGACGGGTAAAGATCCCCGCAAAGGAATCGAAGTTGGCTTAAAAGCCACCCAGGACAGGCTGATGGATATAGCAGGCCCGCTTATCCCGATTTTTATAATTGATGATGAGACGCTAGCAGGAGGCAATTTTGACGCACACATGGTGCGTGAATGGGCACAAAGAGCGTTATGCCTGTTAGGCAACGCCAATGTAGCTATTTCCGTTGAACGGCGTAAAGCCGTGTTACATAAAATTGATGCCAAATTGGCAGAACTAGGCACCAAAGAACTTGGTCCAGAGGTTAACGGACTATTATTCGGGGACAGGTTCATACGAGACCTGAATAAACACGTATCCGTGTTTACCTCCCTTAACAAGGCACAATGGAACCTTCGCAGGGTGTTCAGACCCCAGCGTTTTTCCGGGAGAGCTGGTCGCTATAGGGGCCGAACGACTGGCAGAGCTGCCTTCACAGGCTACAGGCCTCAACCAGCAGACTCATGGAATTCGGGCAATACCCGTTTCTACCACAAGCAGTTCTTTCCCTCTAGACGTTCCATCAGAGGACGTGGATATGCTTCCCTCTTATTCTCAAGTTCCTATTGCAGGTCGGCTAACCCTTTTTTTCCAACAGTGGTCTCTATTAACTCAGGATCCATGGATCCTTCAAACTGTATCTGGTTTCCATATAGATTTTGCAAACGACCCTCTACAAGAGTTCCCCCCTCCACCTCTACACATGTCTCAAGAGGACAATGCGACTTTGGAGGCCGTGCTCAACGACCTTGTCGCCAAGGGCGCTACAGAACGTTCTCGATCCCCTCACAGATTCATAAGCAACATATTTCTGGTCCGAAAACAGTCAGGGGACTTTCGACCAGTTATCAACCTGAAAGACCTAAACACTTTTATTGTTTACCAACATTTCAAAATGGAGGGTATCCACCTCCTTCAAGACCTACTCTGCGAGGGAGACTGGTTCTCCCGTTTAGACTTGACAGATGCTTACCTCACGGTTCCTATAACACCGGCCCATCGCTGTTTCCTACAGTTCAGATGGCATCAAGACTTATGGCAGTTCACATGCCTTCCCTTCGGACTCTGTTCCGCACCCTGGTGTTTCACCAAGCTGATGAAACCGGTCATGGCCTTGCTACGCTCCCAAGGGATTCGCTCCATCATATATCTGGACGATATCCTCCTTATGGCTCGGGACCCAGGCACTCTACGCCTCCATACAGACATGACCACAGCTCTGTTACAAAACTTGGGGTTCGTGATCAATGTCCAAAAATCCATCCTCACCCCATCTCAGGTGGTTCAATTCCTAGGATTCCAAATAGATTCCGTTTTGGCTGTCCTACAACTCCCTTCAGTAAAGATCAAGAACATCAAAAAAGACATCAGAAAAATTCTAGCCTCTTCGACTATCCGCCTTCGCGACTTAGCTCGCATAATCAGACTACTCTCCGCCTCAATTCAGGAGATCTTCCCAGCTCCTTTACATTACCGAGCAATGCAATGTCTGAAGACTCGCTCGTTACGTCACTCTGCATCTTACGATCAACAGATCTCCTTGACAGACAAAGTCCGACTCGAATTGAACTGGTGGCTACACCATATGGAGGCATGGAATGGGAGAGCGATCTTTGGATCACAGCCAGATTACATCCTAGAATCAGATGCCAGTCTGCTGGGCTGGGGTGCATCATGCGTAAATCTCTCTACCGGAGGCTCTTGGTCCCCATCAGAACGAGCATTGCACATCAATTGCCTCGAGTTGATTGCCGGGACCTTTGCGATTCGCAGTTTCGCAAAGGACTCCTACAATTGTTCCCTAGTACTGAGAATGGACAACATCTCAGCTGTTCAATACGTGAATCGTTTAGGGGGATCCCGTTCCAAAATGCTCTCAGACCTCACAAAAGAACTATACCAGGAACATCTCCCTGCGAGCAGAGTATCTACCGGGTTCAGACAACTTAGTCGCAGATTGGTTCTCTCGACACTGGAGAGACTCCAGCGACTGGCAATTGGACCCACACGTTTTTTACTGTCTCCATCTTCTTCGGGGTCCATTCAATATCAACCTATTTGCGTCTCGTCTGAACCGACAGACGGACACTTTTTTCAGTTGGTTGCCGGATCCGACCTCTCTGGCAGTAGACGCCTTCCTTCAATCTTGGCCAATGACCGGCGCTTATGCCTTCCCTCCGTTCTCCATGATCCTTCGCACTCTCCATCATCTCAGGACTCAGGGGACCACAATAACACTGCTGACCCCTTTGTGGCGTACCCAGCCATGGTTCCCCAATCTCTTGGAGATGTCGGTGAATTATCCACTACTGCTACCTGCCACGCACGATCTTCTCAAAGATCCCGCAGGCAATTTTCACCCTCTTGCGTTGCAGGGTCATCTCCAGCTAGTGGCCTGGACTGTTTCAGGGGATCCTGGAATGCCGCAGGACTTTCGGAGTCTGCTAGAGCACTCTTATGGGACTCATGGGCCCCCGGGACTAGACGCTCTTACCTCTCAGCCTGGCGAGTTTGGCATCGCTGGTGCTTGGAAAGGTGTATTGATCCCGTTTCAGCTTCTTTGATTAACGTCATGAACTTTTTGTCCTCTCTTTTTGATCAAGGTAAATCCTACAGATCCATTAATGTGTTTCGTTCAGCAATTTCAGCAGCTCATGGCCCCATTGATAATACAGCAATAGGTAAACACCCCTCCATCTGTAGACTGTTGCGTGGCATTCGTCTTGCTCGACCTCCTGTCCCAAAATATTCTAATTTTTGGGATGTTGCTCTTGTTTTGTCCTTCCTAGAGACTTGGCCACCCAATGAAGCACTCTCTTTACGACAACTGTCGGCCAAATTAGCTTTGCTCCTCTGCTTGGTTTCTTTTAGGAGAGTCTCTGATATTCAAGCATTTGACTTTCACGCTATTGAATTCACGCCCCAAGGTATATGTTTCAACATTTCTCGCCGCACTAAAACGAATTCCTTAACGATTACTTACCCTTATTTTTCCGACAGACCATCGCTTTACGTTGCTCGTTGTGTCCAACACTACGACGCCTCTACATCACCTCTACGTCCCCCTACGGGCCCCCTGTTTATCTCATATGTGCGACCACACAAGCCAGTGTCTTGTCCCACGATTGCCCGCTGGATTAAATGGCTTCTAGATTCAGCGGGCATAGATTCATCTTTTGGCGCTCATTCTGTCAGAGGTGCTCCTGCCTCTTCTGCCTTTATAGCTGGGGGATCCCTTGCAGACATCCTAAAATGCACTGATTGGTCTAGAGAATCTACCTTCCGTACCTTCTATTTTCGACAATCGTCCCATGCTTCTTTTTCTTTGGTTTCCACGCTTTAAAACAGCAAATATGAAGCCTCCTGTCTTGCCATAAAATTCGGGATTATTCTAGCTTTAGTGACTGAATAATCTAAATTTTATTAAAGACAGGAGGCGAATATTTTCCCACCCTATTGATCTCCCACCCAGATTTTTTTTCAGATCACATGTACTCTTAAAATGTTTTCTAGGTTTCTTGTGAGACTTTATATTTATCTGACTTTATCTGACGGTGCTTATCAATCTGCCTGGTTCTGATTATTTTAAATTTTGCAATAGTTATACTCGTAATATCCAGGGGGTAGATCTGTAAATGTAGATATCTTGCGGACACCCAGTCCAAGTGACCATACTTTCACGATCTTTCTCTGTCTTTTAGTGTGAAGTTTCTCTACATGAGCCACGAAGACTACGTTCCTTTGGTCTCTAGTATCGGCTGCGTTCTGGTTTACATGGTTGATGGATTACTCAAGTTTACACGGTTGACTACACTTATGATCGGCTGCATCAGAAAGAGGATTTGGGAGGAGCCTGACAGACTGTTATGTTCTAATATGTGTCCTGATTGGTTGATTTTTTCTCTATATGTTTAACTATTTCTTTGCTGCTGGGAGGTTCAGTAAAGAAGGTTAAAGCAAATATTCGCCTCCTGTCTTTAATAAAATTTAGATTATTCAGTCACTAAAGCTAGAATAATCCCGAATTTTTGCTGGAGATTTATTACCATGTCAGTTATAGTGGCTGGAGGTTGATTATGATGTCAACAATGTTGCTGGAGGTTTATTATGACGACTATAAGATCTGCCAGAGGTTAATTATCAAGTAATAGTTGATGGAGGTTTATTATGATGTCAGTAATAGTTGCTGTATGTTTGTTATGATGTCAGAAGTACATGCTAGAGGTAAATTATAATGTAAGTAATAGTTGAAGGATATGTATGATGATGTCAGTAATAGTTGGTGGAGGTTTATTATAATGTCAGTAATGATTGCTGAAGGTTTATTATGATGTCATTAATAGTTGATGGAGGTTTATTATGATGTCAGTAAAAATTGCTCTAGGTTCATATTCATGTCAATAATAGTTGTTGGAGGTTTATTATGATGTCAGTAATAGTAGCTGTATGTTTGTTATGATGTAAAATTTGCTGTAGGTTTATGGTGATGCCAACAATAATTGATGGAGGTTCATTATTATGTCAGTAATGGCTGCTAGAGGTATATTATGATGTCAGTTATAGTTGCTGAAGGTGTATTATGAATTCAGTGATAGTTGCTGTTGGTTTATTATGATGTCAGTTATAGTTGCTGGAGGTTTATTATGTTGTCATTAATAGTTGCTAGACATTTATTATGATGTCAGTAATGTTGCTGGAGAATTATTATGATGTCAGCAATGGCTGTTATATGTTTATTATAATGTCTGTAATATTTGCTGGAGGTTTATTATGAAGTCAGTAATAGTTGCATGAGGCTTATTATGATTTCAGTAATAGTTTCTGTAGGTTTATTATGATGTCATTATTGGTTGCTGAAGGTTTCTTATGATGTCAGTAATAGCTGCTAAAGGTTTATTAGGATGTCAGTAATGGTTGCTGGAGGTTTACCATGATGTCAGTAAGTGTTGCTGGAGGTTTATTATGATGTCAGTTGTAGTTGCTAGATGTTAATATAATGTCATTAATGGTTGCTGGAGGTTTATTATGATGTCAGTAATAGCCTAAGGAGATTTGTTATGATATCAGTAACGGTTGATGGTGGATTATTATGATGTATGTAATTTTTGCTGGAGCTTTATTGTGATGTCAGTAATGGTTGTTCGAGATTTATAATGATGTCAGTTATAATGGCTGGAGGTTTATTATGATGTCAGAAATGTTGCTGGAGGTTTATTATGATGTCTGTAATATCTGACAGAGGTTAATTATTATGTAAGTAATAGTTGGTGGTGGTTTATTATGATGTCAGTAATGTTGCTGGAGGTTTATTATGATGTCAGCAAAAGCTGTTATATGTTTATTATAATGTCTGTAATAGTTGCTGGTGGTTTAGTATGCTGACAGTAGTGATTAATGGAAGTCATTATGAAGTCATTAATCATTTCCTGAGGCTTCTTATGATTTCAGTAATAGTTGCTGGAAAGTTTATTATGATGTTAGGAATGTTTCTGGAGGTTTATCACGATGTCAGTAATAGTTGCTGGAAGTTTATTATGATGTCAATAATGTTTAGACATGTGCAATTCGTTTCGGTCCGAATGTGAATTTGGACAAATTACGGGCAATTCGGACATTCGGGTACTTCCGAATGTCCAAATAGATGAATTGCCAAATTGTCGAAGTGCCGAAGTTCCGAAGTGATAAAGTGCAGAAGTGCCGAAGTTCCGAAGTTGCTGAAGTGCCGAAGTTCCTAAGCAAGGTATTGCCTAAGAACTAATATACTTACCCAGTGGAAAAATGAAGAATGTTACACTGTATACAATTTTAAATAAAAAGTATACAAACATAGCCAGGATTCAACTGTAAGCATTTGAAACACTTATAACAATCAAGTAACACACATTCATATAAAATGTAAGTTACTTAGCCAGTCAATGGAATGACAGGAATGGATAAGTAGATAACTCCCTAATTCCCACGGTATCAGGGAGCTATCTACTAAAAGGCTGAAAGACCTAAATTGGTCTTTCAGACAAATTTACTAATACTAAGTAAAGATTACTTAGTATTAGTAAATTATGCCCCTACTCGCTATACCGCAAGTAGGGGCATGTCTATTAAACTGTGGCTGCTCACTTTAAAAAAAAAATATTTGAATGGCGGGTGGGGGCCCTACAGTAAAATAAGGAGGGGGACATATTGAGCGGCGCGTGGGGACCCTAAATACTAATAAGGGGGGGACCTAATGTCCTCCCCCCTGGCCCCCACCCCTGAGCGGTGGGTGGGGGCCCTAAATTAGAATAAGGGGGGGGACCTAATGTCCTTCCCCCTGGCCCCCAACCCTGAGCAGTGGGTGGAGGCCCTAAATACTAATAAGGGGGGGGGACCTAATGTCCTCCCCCATGGCCCCCACCCCTGAATGGTGGGTAGGGGCACTAAATTAGAATAAGGGGGGGACAAGGGGGGAGGAAATGGGTCCCCCCCCCCTCTTATTCTGATTTAGGGACCCCACCCGCCGCTCAAGGATGGGGGCCGGGGGGAGGATATTTTTTTTTTTAAAGTGAGCAGCCGCAGGCTGGTTTGGAGGTTTATTTTAATATCAGTAATGGTTGCTGTAGGGTTATTATGATGTAATTAATAGTTGCTAAAGGTTTATTATAATGTCAGTAATGGTTGCAGGAGGTTTTTATTGATGTAATTAATAGTTGATCTCACTTCCTCCCATTTGGCTGGGGCCGGCCATGCTGTTAAAGGGACACTCCAGGCACCCAGACCACTTATGCCCATTGGAGTGGTCTGGGTGCCAACTCCCACTACCCTTAACCCTGCAAGTGTAATTATTGCATTTTTTATAAACTGCAATAATTACCTTGCAGGGTTAACTCCACCTCTAGTGGTTGTCTACTAGACAGCCACTAGAGGGCACTTCCTGGTCCAAAGCACAGAAAACCTGTGCTAGAGCTTCGCTGGACGTCCTCACGCTGTGTGAGGACCTCCAGCGTCACTTAATTCCCCATAGGAAAGCATTGAAAAGCATTTTCAATGCTTTCCTATGGAGAGCTCTAATATGCATGCGCGGCATTGCCTTAATGGGCCACAGTGCCTGGCCAGGTCCCTGATGAGAGACGTCCATCGAGTGTTGTGGATTTCATTACTATGGAGCTCTGTAAAATATAATTCATTTACTAAGTAATTCATAAACTATTTTTTTACTTCTGAAATGTCTGTATGGAATTCAGATTAGTTACTCTCAAATAATATGATTGCGTTGTATCAATCTTACTTCTTCTACTGTTTTTTCCTAAGTTGAACAAAACAAATGTATTTATTATTTGCGTATTTTTATTTTAGTAGTAAAACTGTTGTAATTATTCGTGACCACTGTGACAGAGCTCCTGTACTCCGACCGAGTACATCTGCCCAGCTTCCTAGCCTCTTGCTTGTACCCTGGAACGCTTCAGCCCAAGTCACAGAAGCTTAACTGGAGTCTCTCTTGAGCTCTTTCCTTCCAGGCAGGTATCGTCCCTCTGTGTATTGCTCTGCAGCTTTCCTTCCAGGCAGATATCATCCCCTCTGTGTATTGCTCTGCAGCTTTCCTTCCAGGCAGGTATCGCCCCTCTGTGTATTGCTCTGCAGCTTTCCTTCCAGGCAGGTATCGTCCCCTCTGTGTATTGCTCTGCAGCTTTCCTTCCAGGCAGGTATCGTCTCCTCTGTGTATTGCTCTGCAGCTTTCCTTCCAGGCAGGTATTGCCCCTCTGTGTATTGCTCTGCAGCTTTCCTTCCAGGCAGGTATTGCCCCTCTGTGTATTGCTCTGCAGCTTTCCTTCCAGGCAGGCATTGTCCCTCTGTGTATTGCTCTGCAGCTTTCCTTCCAGGCAGGCATTGTCCCTCTGTGTATTGCTCTGCAGCTTTCTGATGGTGGCCATGTGCTGGAACACAAAACCGATCCAACTTGCAGGACTTAAAGGATCTGATGCTAATGTCTTGGTGCCAGATACCACAAGACATGTTCAGAAGTGTTGTGGAGTCCATGCCTTAATGCATCAGGGCTGTTTTGACAGCACAAGGGAACCTACATAATAATAGACAGGTGGTATTATTGTTGTAACTGATCAGTGTAATAGGCTACACTGTATTTTTTTCCTTTGATGTTGGTGTGCTGAACACTGCTTACCTAGAAAAGTATTTATATCACTAGTTTCACTAGAGTGAGCATCCCATATTACCTGTACATCTTACTAGAAGAATAAAGAAAGGGAGGAGAGGTCACCAGCGTCGAGGGAGCCCGGCGCTGGAAAAAGGTAACCCCTTCAGCGCCATGGGAGGGGTACCCTGAGGGTGGGGGCACCCTCAGGGCACTATAGTGTCAGGAAAAGCGCTTTGTTTTCCTGACACCATAGTGATCCTTTACAGTACTCCAGTCATTTTCAATTATTTAGTAGACATGTGCATGGCAAAAATGATTTGTCCAAAAAAATAATTCACTTTGGATGAAAAAATAATAATAATAGTTGACGCATATCGGGTCAGATGAATTTTGTTCATGTGATAGGATAACAAATACTGACTAAATAAAACAGATGTATTACTGGACGTTAGTGTGGCAGAGCTTTTTTTTACATCTGCATCACTGGACTAATACGGCTACAATCTCTACGTGTTTATTTAAAATATGTTAAGTATACTGGGCATGAGTATACTTTTTATAAGCAGTAAAAATATATCTTGTGTGATTTTCCCAGGTCTCAAAATAATGAGGGCACAATCTTGACATAAAACATTTTGTTTGCACCAAAATGTCAGTTACTTTACGTAGAGTGAGAAATATTGCTGCTAGTTATAGTGTCAGCTATGTCACACGTGGTTAGGGGTTAGGGTTACTGGTTAGGATAAAGTGGTGTGGATTAGAGTTGCTACTCAGGTTACAGTGTGTCAGAATGCTTCCATTGCAAGGGCTAACTCTGTTTACTTTTTTTCATTGATTATTGCCACACATGGTTAATGTTAATTGATTCATGTTGCCTTGATCAAGCTCTTATTTAAACCCAGCACTGTAAATAGCTTTGTTTGATTACTAAGTCAACCTGGTCTGTACATGTCCATCACGCCATTGCCATTCAGCCATGGATCGTGTGCTCTCCAAGTGACCCTTCTTATACCTCAGCATATTAGTAGGTTTCTGACCTCCAATATTCTTATGCATCACCCCTTTGTGCTTCTGCTTCCAACCAGACAGATTCCCTGTTACAGTCTTTGTACCTGGTAACCAGACTTTGTTTATGCCAAGGTCCTGCTGCATTGTCTGTCTGTGTATCAGTATATCTGTTCCACCAACAGTAAACTCCATCACTCAAAGACTTAACCTTCTTCAAACTTGAGGTCTACCTTCTAACCATAACAGACACTGTACACTAACCTCCTGTTAATCTCAACACCGGAACTCAGAGACTATGCTATTACGTTCCTACGAGATTTCCTATTCAGTTTGCTAACGTGAGTATTCAGGAACTCTGACTGACCTATAAATTAATTTTGGTAACATATTTTGCAGTTAGAAAAAGTGTTAAAGGACGAGAGTCAAATAAAATAATCCATTATTACTACTAACAGCCACTAAGGCATTCTATCTGGTGATTGTAAATGCTGCTGTTTCTCAAAAAACTACAATGCTTACATTTGTCCGAGTGCAGGGACAGAGTCTATGCACCAAAACAACTTCAACAAGATGTAGTGGTTTTGGTTGCCTAGATTGTCCCTTAAAGTGTTCCTTTTATTTTACGGTTTTGGACCTTTTTAAAGCTTTGGCTTCAACTGTGCTTTTGTTTATAAAGATTATAATTTCCCTTGTTTGAGCACAATTACACAGTTGGATTTAATGTACTATTGAGAAGGTCAGTCTAACGGCACTTACTGGATTTTAAAGATTAAACATCTGCTCATCTACAAAAACAACTTAATTGTTGCGATGCATTTTTACGCAGTAACAAGACATACAAAATAATATTTGCGCAACAGCCAAGGCACCTGTTAATAGCAGGGTAGCGAGATAAGGACGGCTATGAACCTGTGAAAAAGAAAAATGGTTGAGAATAAATGCTTGTGACGTATGTTAGTGGAGTGGCGTTGCTTAGCATGTTAGCATGAGAGTGGCCAGTGAGTTTAAGCAAACGGTGTTAAGGCAACACCTGGCATGTTTTTCAGGCACCAAAGGGGATCAGCAACACATCAATCTATCCTTAATGAGATTGTTGGCAGTCGGCCATAGGAAGTAAAACTACTTGGAAAAGATCATCTCATACCGCTTAAAACATATCCCAGTCTCAATAGTGGATGAGTCCTTATTCCTGTATCATGAGCCAAGATAATTACATACGTGCTTTGTTGATTGTCAGCCGTGCTTTGTTTAATTTAGTCGGCACATGGTGTTAAAGACACAAGTAAATATTAGCGAACGTATATTTTAAAACATTTCAAACTGTGAAAGAGGAACATAAGATTGTCACTTTCAATGGGAAAATAGCAGATTTTTTAAAACTAAATGTCAGCTACTAGGTGTTTTTTTGTTTGTTTGTTTGTGTTGTTTTGCTTCCTTTAATACAGAAATATATAAATAAACATATATATATTTATTCATTTTTAGAATTTTTTTTTTTAACTTTTCATTGAATACATCTGATTTCTTCTTCTTGTGAATCTGTGTGCACTGTGTACACAAGGCTCAAGCAGGGCATTCTGTGAAGATTGCAACCTTCATTTCACACCTGATGGTCAGGCCATTAAAAACATTAAATGATGCAGTACATCTGATCCTGCTTCTAGATTTGATTACCTGGGGGTGGCACTTTTGGGTTATGTAAGCACAATTTTTTGTATATATTGTTGTTATCTTGCATATACTGTAGGACATTAGCATTGAGAAAGGGCTGCTGCTCGAAACGTTTGCTGTTTTAACTTTGACCTCAAATAAATTTTAGTAGCACCTGGGTGTGCACACCTATACTGGATGCACAGGACTCTAGTTTGTTTTTTGGTTAGAAACCTTAATTATCACCTACTTATTAAGAACTTCACAGGTCCCTCCTATATAAACACTCTCAGTCAATGAGCGCTATCTTGCATGGTCCTGCTTTGCTCTATAGATCAATCCAGATTATCCTGATGGAGAGGACCTGATGCAGGGGATGCAGTTGCACGTGTCCGGATGGACCCAAGTAAATGCTCAAAGAGAGAGATGGAGCCAGGGGGTGCCAATACAGTGGGTTGCAATGACTATGGTGCATGGTTAACTCATGTCAGGTTTATCCTACACCTAAAATCATGTTGCCTATGCAAACTCACATGATATTTGAGTGGTTAATGGAACACCATAGGGTCAGGAATACATGTCTGTATTCCCTATAGTGTTTAATTCACCATTTAGGTGGCTTGACCCCCCTTAGAAAAGGTGAAAACTCACCTTATTTTCTGATGGTGGCCCAGCTGCCAATCCGCCTCCTTGGTGACATCATCAGAATTGCAGATTTTTAGCCAATCCAATGCTTTCCCTATGGATTGGCTGAAATCATCAAGGAGGCGGGATGGGGGCAGGGCTGAATGCCATTTTAGCTAACCGGCACCTCCTCGTAGAGATACATTGAATCAAAGCATCTCTGTAAGGAAAATGCAGCATCTCCATGCAGAACATGGAGATGCTGATCGGTAGTGCTGCCTACTGGGCAGCACTGTCCCAGGAAGCACCTCCAGTGGCCATCTGAGGAGTGGCCATTTGGATGTGTCCCTAGGGGCAATGTAAACACTGCTTTTCTCAGAAAAGGCAGTGTTTGCATTAAAATGCCTGAAGGCAATGATTATACTCACCAGAACAACTACATTAAGCTGTAGTTGTTCTGGTGACTATAGTGTCCCTTTAAGATATTGTAAAGTCTAAATTTACATTTTAAAAGAAATGTATATCTTAACCCCTTCATGGCAGATCTCATTACATCATGTCGGTTCAGGCACACCATCTATTAGGAATGAGTTAATTGTCAAAGAAAGTAAAGTTTGGGAGTCTGCCCTCTGTCATGTGTAATTTTTTTGCAGGTCCATACAGACCAGTAGGGCAAACAAAGAAACAAATAGAGATTCTAATGTCAATCCTTTTATAAAACCCAATGTGCAGACACTATTTTTAAAAATCTAGCTTTTTGCAAGAGATCGTCACTTGTGCTGACTGCAGTGAATCATAAACACTGTACTTTTCAACATATGAATGATTAAAAAGAAAAAGAACCTTATGTACAATAATGATAAAAGTATAGAGTCCTTTGTACTTTGTATTTCTGCAGTGTTGACAATCACATTCAGACGAGAAATGCGATGTTTGCACCTTATAAATAACTAGTATGTGAGAAATTCTGTTTTTCAGCTGTCAACACAGTATTGATCTAGATCTTTAATCACTGTTATTATTTTGTGTCTGTTTGTAAATATTTTTGCAATATATTTTTTAATTCTTTAATATCAGTGTGTTGAATTAATATTGTGAATATGTCTATAGTTAATGCATTATATATATATATATATGCATATATATATATATATATATATATATATGAACCAAAGTAAAGACACCAACGCATTTTGTGCTGAACTGTAGTAAACTGAAAATTGAATGGCAAAATTTGAGCTAAAATAACCAAACTGTGATTAAACACATGTTGGAATTTTTTTCCCCAATCAGCTGTGTTTGCTTTAAGTTTATCATTACAATGTTCAGTGAATAAAACCCTTTGTATCTAAACCATAGTGGCACAGACCAAATAAAAAGGGTTAACTTAAAATTTGGACTGTAATGCAATCCCTTTTATTTGGTCTGAGGTGTTATGTAGTGCATCATGTTAAGGGCACCAGGACCTTGCAGAGTTCACTGAAACAGTGGGCTGGCTAAAATGATTGGCAGGGAACCTGGTGTGTATTTACACCCTGCTGACCTACTAGTAATCTAGGTCGAAATACCCCCATTTGGGCAGAGCCAGTGATGTAGTTGTTTCACTGGCCAGCCACCTCCCCCACCAGTGTTACGATTACGGCACTGCCGAACTTGGGAGGGATGTATAAAATATTAACATTGCATTCAAAATAAAAAAAATACATCCTTATTTAATTGGTTTATCCATTTAACTGCCAACTTCTAATCAGCACATTGTAAAACATTGTGAGTGATCCACCATGGCCTCCCATTAGTCCTTATGTTTGTTCACACCAAAACTGCAGGCTTTAGAGCCTACTAAGACGGCACAAATGGGGTAAGGATAAGACAAGACAATAATGAAACTGTACTTGGAAACTGGGACAGTCTGGCTGCATGCTTCAACACACTCACACACGTCGTGTTGGGTCTGGGGTAAACATTTCCAAAAATAAACCCCCTTTAGTACGACTTGTAAAAAAATTGAGTGTGCACTTAGAAGACATCAAATAGTATTGCTTTGTAAAAACAGGGAGTGTGGCTAAAGCTGCAGGTATACACTGCAAAAAGTTGCACAGCTGTTTTATTTTTTAAGCAAAACCAAGGAGATTCAAACAATGAAAAAAACACAGTACAAATATGAGGTGAAAACCTATCAAAACATATCAAATTCCTCCCTTCGGATATGGGGCGCCATGGCCCACAAATTTATATTAGCATCTATTCCATTGCGCCTGACCCCACTACTGAGGAACAGGGCGTTTCCCTCCCTAATGGCAAGGGACTTCAGGAACCTAGAAAACATTGGACTACAGAGGGTGTGTGCATGTGTTCCAGGAAAACACGATAGCCACGTTTGACCACCTAAAACAGACAGCACATCTCACCCCAGCAGATTTCTTTAGGTATCTACAAATCAAAGACTACGCACATCACCCACACATACAAAAAGCGGCCACAGGGCCAATGTCTTTCTTCGAGAGAATGTGCCTAAACGAATCTACACAGCCAGGCCTTATCACTCGGCTGTATGCACACATTTGTAAGAAAACGAAGGAATGGGGCACACTAACATATACAGAAATCTGGGAGAAAGACCTGGGGGAGGAGCTGGAGGAGTGGAATGGAGGGAAATCTGGGAGGCAAATAGTTCAGTCTCTATTTGTGTGTCCCTCCAGGAACAATCATACAAGACAATGTTCCGGTGGCATACAACGCCGGTCAAACTGTGTCAAATGAAACAGACACCGAATGACAACTGCTGGAGGGGATGCAGCCTTAGGGGCACATACCTCCACATGTGGTGGGAATGTCCCACGATACAATCATTTTGGAAAGAAATACAAAACATAATATCTCAGGTCTTCCATAGACCCCTCGACTTAAACCCTTGGACATATCTGTTGAATAGGTCAATAGAGGACTGGTCAAAAAGAGAACAAAGACTAATCCATAAAGTGACGCTAGCGGCTAGGAGAGCATTAGCACAATCATGGCTACACATGGAAAGGCCCTCATTAAAGGCGGTAATCTCTAACATAAAGGAGGTATACCTCATGGACAACTTAACAGCCCGGGTGCGGGGATCAATGACCAAATTTGAGAGACTTTGGGAACCTTGGATTAATAGCGACCTAGCAAACATAGCAGCCACATAAGCGTACGACAGATACTAGGAAAGACATGACACACCTATACGCCCCTTAACCCTAAAATAAAGGAGAAACTAATCCTCAGAGATTAAACACGGACAGGGCCCGAACAGTTCAGAGAGAGGAGCTTGTTACACCCTCTCTCCAGCACCAGGGGTAGGGACAGTCGGTCCTGTCCCCCAGCCACAGAGCAGTGTATCCAGAGGGGAGACAGTCGGTCTCCCCCTCCCACAACCAGGCTCCAACCAGGCTACTTCAGTGGTAGCGCTGGCACCCGGGCAGAGTACCGCTGGTCTCTGCCCACTCAGCAACCCACCAAGGCAGTCTACAAGCCCCCGCACAGCCGTGGTGAGGCACCTGGACATGGACAAGTTGCTATTTTATCCAGGTGTAGTAACCAGTTATTGTGGGTGGGCTGTATTGCTGTTTGTGCTTCGTGGGTGGGTTGCTGGACTAACCAGGGCACTGACCAGCAGGAGGTCAGATACCCTGTTAGTCTGGATGGTAAAGGGGAGAAATGTGGCGAAACTGACCTCGCCACGTGTCCTTGGAGGGGGCTGCTTGCCCGCCTCTTGCCTTTGGACTATGGACCAGACTTTATGTGAATGTGTTAACCCAGATAGCTATGCCATGGAGCCCATTCGTGTAGTTAAAGACTTCGGCTCCATGGCAATTGAACTGTGTGAATAGGATCTGAGCGCTATTCGGTAGTTTTGTGCGCTCAGATCCCAGCTATCTGGGGATATGTGAAATGTCTGTGTGTTATGTGTAAAAGGTGACTTTATGTATTTTAAAGTGTTTTATGTCTTTTTGCAACCATGTGCTCAATGGAGTCTGCCTCTATCCCTGGATAATTGGATTACTTTCCCCCATTGTCTCCAGGATAGAGGGCTCTGTAAAACCTGTTTGAGCCAGATAGCCATGTGCCAGCCAGGGCCCAAAAGATACTTTTACTAACTTTTGAACCCCTGGTCGGATTCATGCCATTTTTTAATATGTTGTTCCCCTGAATGGATTGATTGTGAATATGTAATTTTATGTGAATGTGATGTATGGTTTTAAAGTTATGAAAGTTGGGTAGAAAGTATGTTTTAACTGTATGTGTAATTGAGTTTCCTCTCAGGAAAAGGGGAGGGAATATGTGGGATGTAACTGATATGTGATTGGTTGTTTTATACCTCCCTGTGGGCGGTCCTGTATGTGAAAGGCTGTAATAAAAACCAGGCTGGGTGTGCCAGCACAAGAGTTCCTGTTTTAACCCTCAAAGTGAAGTGTCTTTTTATTATTGGGGGAAGGATTCATTGTATGCTGTTCCAGTTTGACTGCTAGGAGAGTAAACCTATTCGTATGGTTCCTATTCAACTGTCTACAGCATTCGCCGTTTCGGTGATTGTGGTGTCTGCCAGAGTGCTTGGAGTCCTCAGGAAGCGCTAGGAGCCTCCTTCAACGGAGGTACCCAGTCGGGGTGCCAGGCGATCCGTTACAATCACTAATAAATAAGTACAAAAAATCACTAATAAATAAGTACAAAAAAAACAAAAAACTTATCAAATGCACTTAAGTTATTTATACACATCATCTTTGCTTATCTCTATATACTGGTGTTTTGTGGTTCAAGCCAACAACATCCAATATGGTATTAAAAAGACACTAAGCACCTTAAAGGGACACTATAGTCACCAAAACAACTTTAGCTTAATGAAGCAGTTTTGGTGTATAGAACATGCCCCTCCAACCTCACTGCTCAATTCTCTGCCATTTAGGAGTTAAATCACTTTGTTTATGAACCCTAGTCACACCTCCCTGCATGTGACTTGCACAGCCTTCCAAAACACTTCCTGTAAAGAGTCATCTAAAGTTTATCCTTTCTTTATCGCAAGTTCTGTTTAATTTAGATTTTCGGATCCCCTGCTATGTTAACAGCTTGCTAAACCCTGCAAGAGCCTCCTGTATGTGATTAAAGTTCAATTTACAGAGCAAGAGATAAAATTGTTTAAGGTAAATTACATCTGATTGAAAGTGAAACCAGTTTTTTTTTCCATGCAGGCTGTGTCAATCAGAGCCAGGGGAGGTGTGGCAAGGGCTGCATAAACAGAAACAAAGTGATTTAACTCCTAAATGGCAGTGAATTGAGCAGTAAAACCTGAGAGGCATGATCTATACACTAAAACTGCTTCATTAAGTTGTTTAGGTGACTATAGTGTTCCTTTAACAACTACAGCTTAGCAAGAAGTATGTGTGAAGACCCTACAGTGTTTCCTAAAATCAATTTTAAAGGTGTTTGGCTCTCCCGACATTAAGCCTGGACTCTGTACAAATCTGTCCAAATGTGGATTGGATGGCAACCAACCAACCAGCCCAGCAATTGTTGAACTACCAATCCCATAGTTCCCACCACAGAAGGAAAGACTAAAGATGTGCTTTCAAGATTATATTATTATTGGTGTCACTCTACACCACGGCTACGTCATCTCATTATGCAGATGGTTCCGTATCTCATTATTATAGATTTGAATTAGATTCCTGAATAAAAGAACAAAAGCTACTATTCATTTTGAAATTATATAAGATTGGTAAAATGCGTTGGAAACATACTTTCAGATGCTAATCCTGAATCAATGAAAAATTGCAGAGCCAGCTTTAGTTTTTCTCTCGTTTTTTATTGTAACAGACAGTTCTAGATATCTGAAATTGTTGAGATAAAAATACTTTAATTTTGACAATATATTGAACATCAGCACCGACCAATTCTCCCCTATGAGCCCCTTTAATATTCAATTTTCCTTTTTGATTTGATAGCTGCATAGACACTACGGAAATGAAATACTTGGAGCAACATATTTTGTACATCTTTGTATCATTGTTTTTCTGTGTGATTTCTCTGCTCCGATGAGTTTAATTCACAGTAGATCTTCAAATATAACTTCCTTTGTGACACTTGTAGCTGGTAAAATGGCCAGTTGCAGCGAATGGTAATCATATCTCCGTTAGGTACCTAAACATAAGCCCAGGCATTCCATCTCTATCAACAGATATGAAGATACATGACCATCACTGGCTGTGGATAGCATGGAAAACTGCAACTGTGATAACTATATTTACATGTGAAGAACTCTTAAGTGCAACAGCCCCTTGATCTATCATGTACCGCGTGGTACCCGGCCGGACTGACAGCCAGGAGGAAGAGGAGCTCGGCCACGCTACAGGGAAGGGGAGGTGACGAGAGGAGTGCTGCAGCCGCCTAAGGCTCTCTATAGAGCGCTCAGGCGGCTGCAGCCTTATAGTAAGCACCGGCTCTGCTTGGTGCCCAGGGCCAGCTCGGGGCCCCAAGCAATTGCTTGGTTTGCGACGGGCCTGTCTATTAGTGAGGGGACAACATAAACACCTGTTTACCCCCACCTTCATGTAAACATTAAAAAAATAAAGAATGTATTTTCCAGAAGAAAAAAAAAGCCTTCTTGCTTTTTGAAAGGCAGCTTGGGTAATGGTTGGAGACACACTGCCATCTAGTGAGGATTATCTTACTACACATGACCTTGAAAATAAAATAAAAACTAACTCTTATGAACATGAGAGAATCCTTTTTTTTTTTTTAGATACAATTATTATTAAAGATTCAGTAATTCAAGTCAAATCAAAATGTAATTGCTGTCAGTAGAGGTAATGTTTTAATCCATTCAAGGAACTTGTGAATCCTGATGTGAGCTGTCCATCCTCTATGTGTATTAATGGTCTGAATTAATCACCATAATATACTAAAGAATATAAATAACATACATAACAGAAATATTAATTGCCTCAATAAGATATGACCTTCATTAGAGTAGGACTAGGAACCGAAGAAACTCTGGAGGGAATTACCTTTCATAACAGTCACAGCCCACTGTGGGAACATACCCTAAATAATGCAGTTTTCTATAGGCAAAATGATATATTATGACTTCTTTAAAAAAAACACAAAAACCCTGTCAGTCAAAATTTCAATTCTGTGATGTAACAACATTTTTGATGCACAAATAAATCTTTAATTCCCAAGAAGTGAAAAAAAAAATATCAATTATTCAGTACAGATATAGAAATTAAAAATTTATAAGATGTGTATTTTAGGCTTTCCACTGATATTTTTGCCTATTCTTGATTAAATATAATTGTTTTAAAAGCTATATGGAGACGATAACCAGCTCCTTTAAATTATATTTAGTTTTTCTTATCTTTTTTAAATGAGTGGAGGGGTATTCTTAGCCTTCTCATTCCCAGCACTAGATTTTTGGGAGGATTCATCCCTCCACCCCCACCCTACAGTTTGAATGCCCATGGTTTCTACTTTTTGATTTCTCCATAGGCCTTCCATACAGGCCCTTAATAACTATGTACATGAAAGTTAATTTTATATATAGAAAAACAAGTAAATGGCAGAAATCTAAAACTTCACTTTTATTAGTTTAGTTACAAATAGTAAATGATTGCATAAATGTTAAAAAAAAAATGTAATACTAAACAATCTAATGACATTGTACAGCACCGCAGAATTTATTGGTGCTTTATAAATGACAATAAGTCACTCTATCTGTCTAAATAAGTGCTGCTAATTGTAAGTCTGCCACTAGATGGCTCTAACGAGCTCTGAAGTAACCAGCTCTTTAAAATATAAAGCTGGCTAATTAGGCCACTCTGGACGGAAATCTGCGGCCTCTTAGAACAAATTCTCGACAAACCCATCACTGCACATCCATGGACGATGCTACTCAACAAACCACAAGACTCCCTTACTAGGAGCGAAAACAAACTAGCTGCTAGGATAACGCTGGCAATCCGAAGGGCAATTGCGGAGCGATGGGCAGACCACCGACCTCCCACAATCTCAACTATCATCAACAAGATCAGAGAAACCTGCGATCTGGATGAATTAACCGCACAGATATACGACACATATAAAGCGTTCCACTGAACCTGGGACCCCTGGGACATGAACAACCAGAAATTGGTCTCAACCACACAGCCTTAAACGACCCGTCTGAACGCAGCACCTCTCCGAACCATTATCTGGATCAGATCCACAAGGGCAGAAGGGCGCACACAACAGAACCACTCACAGACACCCCCCACACCCAACACCCCTCTCCTCTTTTAGTCCTGCAAAAGTCACCAGTCCAACAACACCCTACCCCACTACCCCCCCACACTGGCCTAAAGATAGGGTATCAGAACAGCAGCCTCACCGCACAAAGAGTATAACTGACACGGCCCCTGACCACACCTCCAAGGACCGAAATCAACACCTGGTGTGACCCACCAAAGACAGAGACAGCACTCACCCCTGGGGAAAACTGGCCCCTGCTCCTAACCCCCGACCACATAGCTGAAACCTGGCAAAAGTAATGAGTGCACATGCAGAGAGAGCATACCCCCCTCTCACACCTCCCAAACCCGTCCATCCCAACAGAGCCTCCATCTCTCAACCCCCCGTTCCCCGGGCTCCACACGCCAACACCTGGTCACAGCACACAGCACCCCGTTCAAGAAACCAACCTATCGCACAGCCCAAACGCAAGTGGCCTCCTCACGCATCAATAAGCCAGCAGCTTACCACTTAAGAAATATCCAGGGCTTAACTGGCTACCAGGCAAGCTACCACCAAAAGACACGGGCTCACACCATTGGAACCAGGGGGTCAATACCAGCACAGAACCACAACAGAGTGAAAACTGAATGACACCCGGAACCCCGTCCCCCCGCTCTCTCATGCAAATCCCCCACCCCAACTTACCAAGAACATACCCGCGACAAGCACGGCAAACGGAACACTGGGCAACTACAGACGATATGGAAAAGTTTGCTTAACTCTCACTAACAGAAAATTTGTACCAACCACTGATACCCCATCCCCCTTCTTCTCTTCTGTACCCCCTCTCCCCCCACAAAAAAAAAAAAGAAACTAACTGTGATGTTATGGAAAATGTTATAAATAAAGAATTTATAAAAATATATATATAAAGCTGGCTGTAGTATATATATCAGTGCACACAAGCTAACCCAAAGTTAGAAACCAAAAGTTTATTAATAGATAAAGATGGAACTATGTAGCCGTTTCCTATAATACCCTAAGTCATTGAAGGCTAAACATTCCGTATGCTGCATGGTGCACTGTGCACATCTGATGAGCTCTGCAATAATAAAGCGAGACCCCTGTCAGGTGCTCGCATCTACTACCTCTGTCACTCTGTTTTTCTTTCTAGCTACCTTTCGGACCATTGACCAGCAATTATTTAAGGCAAGTTTAACCTTCAAACTTTGAGCCACCTTGTGTGCATTGATAGATATACTACAGCTGTTACTTTGGATCTCATTAGAGCCACCTAGTGGCAGACTTACAATCTGCAGGACTCATTTAGAAAGATAGAGAGAAATGTCTCATTAGTGTAACAAGAATATACCCCTACACGCAGGATCCAGCTAAACAGAGGCAAATACAGAGGAGAGATACGCCTACCGGACCTTAGAATGGCCGGACTTGACGTATATGAGAGAAGACAGAGCCAGGAACAAACCGAGGTCAAGGGCACAGAGAGACAGCGTAAACTAGGACAAGCCGGGGTCTGGTACACGGAAAACAGCAAGCCGGCAAACAGTACAGATAAGGATAAAGCGAAAACGAAGTCAGAATACGAAGCCAAAGTCAATACGAGAAAACACAACTGAACACCACAAGCGCTAAAGGGAACTGAAACAGAAACCACGATAGGGCAAGGAACAAAGGGAAGAAGGTAAGTATAAATACCTAAATGATTGGTCCCTGTCAGGTAAGTGTATGGGGAGTGTGGCATGACAGGGACCAATGGGATGCCTTTTCAATTTAGGCACCCACTGTCCCTTTAAGAGCGCGCCCGAGACTCGCGGCGCGCTCTTAGTTTCAGGCGGGACACGTGACCGCCTCACGCGGTCACTGCCCGCCCTCCATCCGAAGCCGCGCGCGGATGCAGCCGCAGGACCGCGCGCGGCTTGAAGAGAGGACCGCGACCGGCCCCCGGTTAAGGTAAGTAACGCTACAGTACCCCCCCCTGAGGACACGCCCCCCGGGCGGGTAGGACCAGGCCTGGCAGGAAAACGTGAATGGAAAGAGCGCACAAGACGGGGAGCATGGACAGCATCGGCCGAAATCCAACTGTGCTCCTCAGGCCCATAACCCTTCCAATGTACCAAGTATTGAAGTCGACCCCTAAGGAAACGAGAGTCAAGAACAGCAGACACTTCAAACTCCTCATGACCCTCCACCGAGATAGGAGGGGGAGGAGGAGTATGCCGGGTATAGCGGTTGCGTACGAAAGGTTTCAACAATGAGGTGTGAAAAACATTAGGAATACGTAGATTCTTAGGCAGGCCTAAGGCATAAGAAACAGGATTAACCTTATGTATAATACGATAAGGTCCAATGAAGCGGGGAGCCAATTTCATAGAAGGCACCCGGAGACGAATATTCCGCGTGGAAAGCAAAACCCTGTCCCCCACAACATAGGACGGAGCTGCTCTGCGATGCTTGTCAGCCTGAGCCTTCTGGCGAGTAGCAGAGTCCACCAAAGAACGCTGAACCTGCTCCCAAGTATTACGCAAACCAGCCAAATGCTCATCCAGAACTGGCATGCCCTGTGAGGAGAATGCAGCCGGAAGAACAACGGGATGCTGGCCATAGACAACGTAAAAAGGGCTCTTGCCGGAAGAATCATGAGTGGCGTTATTCCGAGCAAATTCAGCCCAATTGTCCTGATGGTGAGACACAAAACAACGGAGGTATTGCTCCAGAGACTGGTTGGCACGTTCAGCAGCCCCATTAGACTGGGGATGATAAGCGGAAGAAAATGAGAGAGAAATACCCATTTCTGAACAAAAGGCCCTCCAGAACCTGGAAATAAATTGGCTACCCCTATCGGATACAATAGATACGGGAATCCCATGTAATCGAAATACTTCTCTAGCGAAGATATGAGCCAGTTCCTTAGATGTGGGCAACTTGCGAAGAGACACGAAGTGAGCCATTTTGGAGAACCGATCCACTATCATCAGGATTACTGTGTTACCATTTGAAGGGGGTAATTCAACTATAAAATCCATGGACAGGTTAGACCAAGGTCTCTCGGGAACGGGTAACGGATGCAACAGCCCACAAGGAACTCTACGGGAGGATTTCATACAGGCACAAGTAGTACAAGCACTTATATAGTCAGTGACATCCTTTCGTAAGGAATCCCACCAAAAATACCGAGAAACAGCTGACACCGTTTTGGAAATACCAGGATGTCCAGCGGTCTTAGTATCATGATATAATGACATAATATCCCGTCTCTCAGGAACATCAACGAACAGTTTATCATTAGGCCTCTCGCTAGGTGCCATGCTTTGTTTCGCTTGTATGGTCTGCAAGAGGGACGAGGAAATAGACAAAATAGTAGTAGCTATTATCCTGTCTGGGGGAATGACAGGAGTAACATCAATCTCCTGTTTGTCAGTAGTTTCGAACTGTCTGGACAGAGCGTCTGCTTTAGTGTTGCGATCACCTGGCCTATAGGTGATAATAAAATTGAAACGAGACAAAAATAGTGACCACCTAGCCTGCCTGGAAGACAATCTTTTGGCTTCGCTAAGATAGGATAGGTTCTTGTGATCCGTAAAAATGAGGATAGGATCCTTAGTTCCCTCTAACAAATGTCTCCACTCTTTAAGTGCTAAAATAATAGCAAGGAGTTCACGATTACCCACATCATAATTTTTCTCTGCTTTGGACATTTGTTTAGAAAAGAAGCCGCATGGATGCAATGGCTTCTCAGGCGACTCTCTTTGGGACAAGACAGCACCTACCCCAATATCCGAAGCATCAACTTCAAGAATATAGGGCAGTGAGGGGACAGGATGCTGTAAAATAGGTGCAGAGGCGAACGTAGTTTTAAGAAATTCAAAAGCCTGAAGTGCCTCGGTAGACCAAACACGAGTATTGCCATCCTTTTTAGTCATACGAGTGATAGGTGCTACAATGGACGAGAAACCTTTGATAAAACGTCTATAATAATTGGAGAACCCAAGAAAACGCTGAATAGCTTTCAGACCTTGCGGTAGAGGCCATTCTATTACAGCAGCTAGCTTCTGGGGATCCATACGAAAACCTTTAGCGGAAATCAAATACCCCAAGAACTGGACTTCGGTTTGGTCAAACAGACATTTTTCTAGCTTGCAATAAAGACCATTAGCAAGAAGGGTCTTCAAAACTGTCGTAACATGTCTGTGATGAGTGTGTATATCTGCAGAATATATTAAAATGTCGTCCAAGTATACGATAACAAATGTGTGAATAAAATCTCTCAATACATCATTAATATATTCTTGGAATACTGCTGGGGCATTGCAAAGCCCAAATGGCATAACAGTGTATTCGTAATGACCGGATCTAGTGTTGAATGCAGTCTTCCATTCGTGATTTTCCTTTATACGTATCAAATTGTATGCATTCCTAAGGTCTAATTTAGTGAACACAGTGGCATGTTTCAGCCTGTCAAATAATTCTGTAATCAAAGGTATAGGGTATGCATTTTTGATAGTGATTTTGTTTAGACCTCTATAATCTATACACGGTCTTAAATCACCTTCTTTCTTTGATACAAAGAAGAACCCTGCTCCAGCTGGAGAAGAGGATCTCCTAATAAACCCTTTTTCTAATGATTCCTTGATGTACTCCTCCATGACACGGTTTTCTTGAACCGATAAGGGGTACACCCTACCCTTTGGAGGTATAGTGCCAGGCAACAAGTTAATAGCGCAATCATAGGGTCTGTGAGGCGGTAATTTCTCAGCCTCCCTTTTATCGAAAACAGTCTTTAGAGATAAATACTGAGGGGGTATAACCATAGACAAAGGAGGACTGGTAGGTACCTCAATAGAATTCAAAGGTGTGACTTCCAACGTACAAGACTCGTGGCAGGCCTTACTCCATGATTTTATTTGCCCTGTCTCCCAGTCAAAAATGGGATTGTGAGCACGTAACCATGGATACCCTAATACTAACTGTGAAGAGGGAGAGGTGATAACCTGGAATCGAATGGTTTCGTAGTGTAAAACCCCTGTGTACATGTGTAGTGGTTCAGTCTCATGAGTAACAACTGGAGAACTTAATGGTCTACCATCTATGGCCTCAACGGCCAAGGGTATCTCCTTCTCTCTGATGGGAATGTTGTTTCTCTTTATAAAGCCAGAGTCTATAAAATTTTCAGCTGCCCCAGAGTCAACCAGAGCATATATGTTGTCAACTATACAAATCTCTCCCATATATAAAGAAACCGGGAGAAGCAAGCGGTTAGGAGGCAATTTAGGAGACTTAGATATCACACCCAAGGCCAGTCCCCTATAAGGTCTTAGGTGCGAGAGTTTTCCGGGAGTAAAGGACATTCCTTTACCATATGGTCTCTCCTACCACAGTATAGGCAGAGTCCCTCCCTTCTCCTATGTAATTTCTCAGTATCAGAGAGTTTGGCAACCCCTAATTGCATAGGTTCCTCCTCAGACACTTTAACACTCTCTGGTATATTAACTCTGGGGTTAATGGGTGTAACAAAACGTCTATTCCTGTTCTTGGTATAGAGCCTGTCACGAATTCTATTATCAATATCAATGAGGTAATCGATAAGGTCCTCTAAGGCAATAGGAAGCTCCTTAGCTGCTACCTCATCCAATATCGTATCTGACAAACCTTCCATAAAGGCAGTAGTTAACCCATTGTTGGTCCAATCTACCTGCGAAGCAAGAGTGCGAAACTGAATAGCATAATCAGCCACAGACCTAGAACCCTGTTTAATTCTCATTAATGCTCTTGCGGCATTCTTTGACCTTTTCATTGTGTCAAAAGTTCTACGAAAAGCCGTAAGAAAACTGTTGAAATCATGTACCATAGGCCCATTAGCTTCCCAAATAGGATTTGCCCACTCAAGTGCCTTATCGGTAAGTTGGTGCATAAAGAACCCAACCTTAGACCTCTCTGTGGGAAATGAACGTGGATACATTTCAAAGTGAAATTCAATCTGATTAATAAACCCTCTGCAAGTCTTAGAGTCCCCTCCATACCTAGGAGGAGGTGTTAAATGGGCCGAAGTATTAGGCAAAGTAGATACTTCAGGGAGAAGGGGCGTAGGAGGGTTAGGTGTAGTTGCTGGAACGGTTCTAGCTAGGAGCGTCTGGAGAGCCTGAGCTATTTGATCCATACGGTGATCCTGCTCTACAAATCTTGCCTCATGGGACGCCATCTGTTGAGCTAAATCTGCGAGGTCCATGGCCCTATCGTAATGTAACAAGAATATACCCCTACACGCAGGATCCAGCTAAACAGAGGCAAATACAGAGGAGAGAGACGCCTACCGGACCTTAGAATGGCCGGACTTGACGTATATGAGAGAAGACAGAGCCAGGAACAAACCGAGGTCAAGGGCACAGAGAGACAGCGTAAACTAGGACAAGCCGGGGTCTGGTACACGGAAAACAGCAAGCCGGCAAACAGTACAGATAAGGATAAAGCGAAAACGAAGTCAGAATACGAAGCCAAAGTCAATACGAGAAAACACAACTGAACACCACAAGCGCTAAAGGGAACTGAAACAGAAACCACGATAGGGCAAGGAACAAAGGGAAGAAGGTGAGTATAAATACCTAAACATCTAATTTGATTGGTCCCTGTCACATCCACGCCCCCAAAAGGTAAGTGTATGGGGAGTGTGGCATGACAGGGACCAATGGGATGCCTTTTCCAATTTAGGCACCCACTGTCCCTTTAAGAGCGCGCCCGAGACTCGCGGCGCGCTCTTAGTTTCAGGCGGGACACGTGACCGCCTCACGCGGTCACTGCCCGCCCTCCATCCGAAGTAGTTGGATGAGCCGCGCGCGGCTCGTGCAGCCGCAGGACCGCGCGCGGCTTGAAGAGAGGACCGCGACCGGCCCCCGGTTAAGGTAAGTAACGCTACAATTAGTCTGTACAGTCATATTCTGGACTTTCCTGAAATCTGAGCCTTCCCGGGGTATAACTCCAGTTGGTATTTTCTTCAGATTATTAACAGAGCAGGTGCCCTACTATTTTTGAATTTTGACAATCTCTTGACTAAAACTGATATTATCTGTGTGCTAAATTTTTATGCAATAATTTACTGTATTTAACTGAACTAAAAGAAAGTGAAGTTTTAGATTTTTGCTATCCGTTTGGTTTTCTATCTCCATACTGAGGGCTAGAACACATCCTGTGTAATAGCTGTCCAAGGATGATTACTCCATTCTTCCTTTCCTCCTTATTTTGGCAATAAATTTTATATATACTTCATTTGAAGGTCCGGGTGCATTGTCCCTGTCGTTTGAACCCTACAATGTAATGAAATTTGGAGAATCGGCAATGTTTTCATTGCTGAGTGAAAGGGTGCCTCTCCTACCAGGGGCGTACCTAGAGCATTTGGCACCCGGGGCGGATCCTGTGCTTGGCACAGTAAAATTTTTTAAAGGTTCTCTTTTTTTTTTTTACAATTTGTAAACTTTGCAAAACCGCTGTCAGCCCCTCCTACAAAACCCTTGTCCTGTCCTGCCCCTCCTACAAAACCTCTGTCCTGTCCCTTCTACAAATCCTGTACTGCCTCGTCTACAAAACCCCCGCAACCCCCTTCCACAAACCCCCTGCTTATCCCCCCTTATAAAGACTCCTGTCTCAATACAAAACCCTCGCCCCCTTCTACAAAATCCCTGCAGCCCCACACACACATTTACAGGCAGACAGTCACACACACACTCAGTTACAGACAGACAGTCACACACTCAGTTACAGGCAGACAGTCACATACAGTCACAGGCAGACAGTCACATACAGTCACAGGCAGACAGTCACACATTCCTCCGTGCGGCCAGTTTATCAGCTGTTTGCTTGTGTGAGCTGTACTGGCCGCACGGCACCCTAACTACCATGGGACACTGTGCGGCCACAGCTCACACAGCCCCCTCCAGCCAGGGCCGGTGCAAGGATTTTTGCCGCCCTAGGCAAAAGTAAAGTTTGCCGCCCCCCCATGTGACATCACAATGCCCCACCCATATGATTTGCCATGTTAACTAACGCCAGTGCTGCAGTGCCGCCGTGTTTACATTAAAAGGCCTGCAGGGACAGGCTATAGACACCAGAACCACTACATTAAGCTGAAGTGGTTCTGGGGACTATAGTGTTTCTTTAATGTGAGGTAAATTAGAGCTTAGTGCCACGAATAATATACTAGATTGCCTACTTACAACCAGATGAGGATGATGATGGGCTCTAGCTGCAGTCTGGCTCCACTGGTCTGGTGCAGAACAGGCTCTCTGGAGGCGGTTTGTAACTGTGGTCACAAAAATCAATGTTCTGGGAGAACGGGAAGCAGCTCCATTTTTTGGGGGTCCTTTACACAGCTCAAGGTCTGGGTCCCAGGGTCCACCTTCATGTTCCACCAATGAGTTTGTTCACAGGGGGTGGAGTGTGTAGGGATGTCCTGATATGTGTGTAAGGAATGCATTGTGTGAAATTGTGTTTGTATGTGTAAGGGCTGCAAGGTGTGTTTCTGTGTATGTATGGGATGCATTGAATGTGTGTAATGAATGCATTGTGTGTTTCTGTGTGTGTAAGGGATGCATTGTGTGTAACGGTTGCATTGCTTGTGTATGTGTGTCTGTGTGTGTAATGCATTGTGTGTTTTTCTGTGTGCAAGGGGTGCATTGTGTGTATGTGATGAATGTCAATCTCTCCTCCCCAGGGGTCAAGTCCTGGGGAAAAAAGTGTGGGAACTCTCCCAAAAAAAAACCCAAAACACTTGTATGTATGTGTATATATATGTATGTATGTATGTATGTATGTGTAAATATATATATATATATATATATATATATATATATATACATACACACGCGTGCACACACACATATACTCACTCAGTGGTGTATTTTAATTTTATGCTGCCCTAGACATGACTATAGAGCACCCCCCTAATCTAAATTTACCACTCCTTCATGTCAAGGGTGCACCGCTTCCAGATTAAGAACCCACTCCTTCCTCTTTAGATTTCACCTTTTCCTGCTCCTTTTAAAGAAATACTATAGTGCCAGGAAAACAAAGTTGTTTTCCTGGCACTATAATTCCATATAGTGCCCCCCTCCACTCATGTCCTCCCCTCCCCCACTCAACACTGAAGGGGTTAAAATCCTTTGGGTATTTAGCAGATGCTGGATGTCCTCATGCACAGGGTGAGGACGTCCAGCATCAGTTAGGTGACTTTGGTCACCTAACCACCCGAAAGTCCCTCTAGTGGCTGTCTGATAGACAGCCACTAGACTTGGAGTTACCCCTCAGGTAATTATTGCAGTTTCTGAGAAGGTTTAAGGGGACTGGGACACTGCACCCAGACCACTTCAAGGAGCTGAAGTAGTCTGGGTGCCTATAGGGTCCCTTTAAGCACACTCTCTGACAGACACCCACACTGGCAGATACACACTATAAGTAACACACACATTCAATGACAAACACACAGACGTCACTGATTTGACACACACATTCACTGACACACACTCATTCATTGACAGAGAGACACACACTAATAGTCACACACACACTAAATGACAGACTCTCACTTATTTGACAGAAACTTACAATAACGTATGCACATACATGCAATTGCAAACATACACATGCATACACTAACAGAAGCACATACACTCACATACACGTACAAACGCTAACAGACATAAATACACTCCTACACACACTGAGACAAACAGACATCCACAGACAGACATCCACAGACAGACATCCACAGACAGACATCCACAGACAGACATCCACTAACAGACATCCACAAATCCACAGACAGACATCCACAGACAGACATCCACTAACAGACATCCACAAACAGACATCCACATCCACAAACCCACAAACAGACATCCACACATCCACAAACCCACAAACAGACATCCACAAACAGACATCCACAAACAGACATCCACAAACAGACATCCACAAACAGACATCCACAAACAGACATCCACACACAGACATCTACACACAGACATCCACAAACAGACATCTACACACAGACATCCACAAACAGACATCCACAAACAGACATACACACATCCACACACAGACATCCACAAACAGACATCCACATCCACACACAGACATCCACACACAGACATCCACACACAGACATCCACACACAGACATCCACACACAGACATCCACAAACAGACATCCACACACAGACATCCACAAACAGACATCCACACACAGACGTCCACACATCCACAAACAGACATCCACACATCCACAAACAGACATCCACACATCCACAGACATCCACAAACAGACATCCACACATCCACAAACAGACATCCACAAACAGACATCCACACATACACAAACAGACATCCACAAACAGACATTCACACATACACAAACAGACATCCACAAACAGACATCCACACATACACAGACATCCACAAACAGACATCCACAAACAGACATCCACACATCCACAAACAGACATCCACAAACAGACATCCACACATACACAAACAGACATCCACA
>OW240914.1:290123100-290175600 GCA_933207985.1 Pelobates cultripes
GGGCAATCCATCAGGTGGCCCCCCATGACAGGGGGAACACAGGGCATTTGGGGGCGGCATTTTTTGCCGCCACCTGAGTGCCTGCAGGGGGAACGGCGTTCCTGCTGTGAAAAAAGTGCAGGAACGCCGTTCCCACGCGTTCCTGCAGGACTCGAGCCCTGCTCCTCCTGCTCCAATTTCCTTCTCCTCCTCCCAATTTCTCTTTCTCACCCCCCTCCTAATTTCTCTCCCCCCCTAATTTCTCTTTCCCCCCTCCTAATATCTCTTCCCCCCTCCTAATTTCAATTTCTCTTTCCCCCCTCCTAATATCTCTCCCTCCCTCCTAATATCTCTCCCTCCCTCCTAATTTCTCTTCCCCCTCCTAATTTCTCTCTCACCCCCCTCCTCCTTTCTCTTTCTCTCCCCCTCCTTTCTCTTTTCTCACCTCCTTTCTCACCCCCCCCTTTCTCCTCTTCTCACCCCTCCCTCCTTTCTCACCCCCCCTCTCCTTTCTCACCCCTCCCTCCTTTTCTCACCCCACTTTCTCCTTTTCACCCCCCTCTCTCCTCTTACCCCCCTCCTTTTCCACCCCTCTCCTCTTTCACCCCCCATCTCCTCTTTCACCCCTTTCTCCTCTTTCCCCCCTCTCTTACCCCTTTTTCCTTTTCACCCCCCTCTCCTCTTTTCACCTCCCCTCCTCTTTAACCCCCCCTCCTTTTCACCCCCTCTCCTTTTTCTCACCCCCCCTCTCCTTTCTCAACCCCCTCCCCACTACCTTTTCTGTAGCGTGGCCGAGCCCTGTATAGTCCGCGGGTACAGGGAGCATCTGTCTCCTGTACCCGGCCGGACTAACAGGAAGTGCACACGGGCTGCGCCCGGGCGGTGCGGTCCGCCCTCATGGACGCACCGCCCGGGCAATGCTGCAGCCGCCCGAGGCTCCCTACAGAGCGCTCGGGCGGTTGCAGCATGGGGGGGGCCGGCGGGGCTGGTCATGGCACCCCCCACCCTGGTGGCACCCGGGGCGGACCGCCCCCCCCCTTAGTACGCCACTGTCTCCTACCATTGTCCACTTACCACAGATTTATTGCTCTTCTGTTATCACCTACATATTGTGCTAGCCAAATATCTAACAAATGTATAGATTTCTGCTTAATTCACACTTCCCCTCCCTTAAGGCAGACAGTCTATCTGAGTATACACCTACAACTTTGTGTTGCTTTAACGTGCATTGATTCCACATGCGTCATTGGTCTAGGAGCCATATTTTAGGAAGAACCAGGGCCGTCTTTAACGCGGGGCAAACGGGGCAGCTGCCCCGGGCCCAGTTTCTCTTGGGGGGCCCGAGGCACCTGCCCCGTGGGCCCCGCTGACCCCGGCGGTCGGGCAGGAAGGCGGGCGCGCGAGGGAGCACTCACTGCTTCCTCTTCAGCTCCCTCGCGCACCGCACTGATGCCGGAGCCGGAAGATGACGTCATCTTCGACCCGGCATCCAGCGGCGGCGGGGAGCTTACTGAAGTCTTCGTAGCGCCCTACCCATTTTCATTCCCTCCATAAGGAGCCAACAGCACCACTGGACCCCAGGGAATCCCCCCAGCACTCCAAAAGGTAAGGAGGCTGGGGGGATTACATTTAAAAAAAAAAAATGTGTGTGTTTGTGTGTTAGTGTATGTGTGTGTTAGTGTTTGTGTGTTAGTGTTTGTGTGTTAGTGTATGTGTGTGTTAGTGTGTGTTAGTCTATGTGTGTTAGTGTGTGTGTGCGTTAGTCTGTGTTAGTGTATGTGTGTGTTTATGTGTGTTAGTGTGTGTGTTTGTGTGTTAGTGTATGTGTGTTAGTGTGTGTGTTTGTGTATGTTAGTGTGTATGTGTGTTAGTGTATGTGTGTGTGTGTCAGCATGTCTGTGTGTGTGTCAGTATGTCTGTCTGTCTGTGTGTCAGTATATATGTGTGTGTGTCAGTATGTGTATGTGTCAGTATGTCTGTCAGTGCGTCAGTATGTCTGTTAGTGCATGTGTATGCATGTGTCAGTATATCTGTCTGTGTGCCAGTATGTCTGTGTGTGTGTCAGTATATCAGTCTGTGTGTGTCAGTGTATGTGCCTGTGTGTGTGTGTCAGTATTTCTCAGTGCATGTGGGTGTCAGTATGTCTGTCAGTGTGTGGGTGTCAGTATGTTGATCAGTGTATGTGTCTGTGTGTCAGTATGTCTGTATATGTGCCTGTGTCAGTATGTCTGTCAGTACGTCTACCAGTGTATGTGTCTGTGTGTGTGTCAATATATGTACTTGTGTCAGTGTGTCTGTCAGTGTATGTGCCTGTTTATCTGTATGTAGTCAGTGTATGTATCTGTGTATCTGCTTGTGCGTCAGAGTGTGTACCTGTGCATCTGAGCCGCAACTTTAAATTCAAATACACACCTCCAACGTCAACACTACATACAAGCACACTCCTACATTCAAAAACAAACACTACACATAAATGCACACTTGCATTCAAACTCCAGTACCACATACAAACACATTCACACAAACATACTCCATACAAACACATGCTTACATTCAAACATACTAACATGGCTCAGTGCTAAATACAACCCTGCAAGCATGGGAAGTTGGTAGAGTCCCAGCTGTCAAAGCATTGTTGGAGTTGCACGACAGATGGGGTTCTACCTTTAGTCCAACCTTGCAATTGGGTGTCCCAATAAAATTCATTCTACTTTAGTACCGTGATTGCATACCAGGGAGTGAGGGGCGAGAGCGGCAGGGCACAGGGGGCCCAAGCAAACACTTGCCCAGGGTCCATTCGTTATTAAAGACGGCCCTGGGAAGAACTGGTAGTTGACTTATCTTGCTAGTAGAAAGCACATCAATGTGCATCAAGTTCATTTTTATCACCACAAAGATTAGAGCTCTCAAATTTAAATTTTACTAGTGAAGCTTCTTTGCATGGTGTACGGAGGAGATTCATGATCAAAATATACATAGAGAACATGCGCCACCACCCAAGCCAGCTTCTGAACAAGGAGAGAGTAAGAGTGAAGACTTGCATAACTCTGTTCAATGAGCTGATGTGCTGGCAATGAAGAACACATCTGCATCATCATGGGTAGTTGTGCCTGATGTGGGAACGCCATTGCAGGCTTCCCAACAAAAGCAGGCTAATGGTGATGCTGGATCCTCTATGACACTCTAAAAAATGGGGGGAATACTTTCTGCAGGGTGCTCCAGAAAGGGAGGGCCAATCCCTAAAGACATCAAATGGAAAAAAGAAATAACCAGGCACACATTAGGATTCTTCTAAAAGGCAGTCTTTATATGAAACAAGAAAGTGGAGACAACGTTTTGGCTCCTCTCTGAGCCTTTATCGGCTTGATAAAGGCTCAAAGAGGAGCCAAAACGTTGTCTCCACTTCCTTGTTTCAAATAAAGACTGCCCTTTAGAAGAAACCTAATGTATGCCTGGATATTTCTTTTTTTCCATTTGACACCTTTCCATTTGACAGTGGCTGTCTTCCTGGCTGAGTTGATTAAGATCATCCAGTGCCAGGCACTTAAATAGGGAGAGTAACACTGCTTCCTAATATTCCGAGGTTCCAATCTTCATCTCTATAAGTGTGGCTCTAATATCTAGTGAAATACATATTTAAATCCTACATAACATATAAGCACGATATAAATGACTGTTGTACTCATTATAGAATTTAGTAGATTGTAGCTACTAAAGAAAAACCTCAAAAAAACCAAAAAATTTTCATTTGAATTGCCTTCAGTATCCATATTTTAAGCGTATTGGAAAAATGCAAAATATCTATTCTTCCAAGGTTCCCCATGCATTGAAGTTTTTGGCCCATTACCCCTGAGCAGAAATTAAAGAGACACTGTAGACCCTTAAAGTACATCAGCTTGAGAAGTGATGTATGTGTTAAGAGTGTGTACTATTTTTTCATTTATAAAGTAACCTTAGAACCCTCTCACTTTCTATCAGACAGCTTTTCCAGTTGCTTCCTGGTTTTGTTATCTCATATTACACTATGTTTTGTTGTATTTCTGTTTCATTTTGAGATTTTCCTGGTATTGAAATACAAAAATACTTTACTCTAAAGAGAGTATGTGTGTATATAGATATATTGATTACGCATTCTTGGGACACTGTTAAGATTGACTTCACCCGTGTGATTTTTGAGTTCTGTTTGGCGCGGTTTATCCCTTGTTGTTTTGTCACAGTTATGTTCTGTATCTTTCTTTCATGCTTTTCTTTACTAACTATGCGTATGCACTATAGATTTTGAACACAGAAAATATTTTAAAATATAGTTGCTGTAGTTGACGTATTTTATCAATAAAACTGCAACAAAAGAACAAGCCTCTCCACCCACCATTGCACAATGCGTCCAAGCAGTAGACACAAACAAAACATACGAAACTATGGCAAGGGACACGCATGAAAAGACGTCGCACTGGTCCCTGGCTTGGGAGATCTGGGAGACACGCAGGTCTACCCACAAATAATAAGGACACGAGACTAACACCCACATCCCTAGACCAGAGACGTAAGCCGCCACACGAACCTCCACTGGTCAGACACACCCAAGCCCAAGACCCCTACTCAGCGAAGCCTATCTCTGAGGACCATCTCCCCCTTCCCCCCCCCCTCGCAGACCCAAGTAGCCCTTCCTCCTAGAACCACAAACGACCTTGGTAGTGGCCATTAGATAGGCACCTGCAACCTACACACGCGCAACTGAGCGCATCACAAGAAACCAGCCACCCATCATGAAACACCCCTAATGCACTTCTTGTTCATTAGCACTCTTTGACAGTACGAGACTAGCCCTAACGCAGTGTGCACATGGAACGCTACCCCAACAAGGTTTAACTAACACATTTCCCCCTTCCCTCCTTCTCTTTTGTATCCTATCCTAATTGCATTATACTGTGATTGTACTTATTATTTGCACCCTCTTACTCCCTTTCTATTCTGTACCCCGAGACATTCTATGTAATGCCTCCAACGAAAAACGAATAAAAATTGTCAAATTCAAAAAAAACTGCAACAAAAGGTATGCTTTATATTATAATTATTGGTAAGCCACTAGGCATATTTTAAGTGTCTCTTTTAAGAAATAAAAAAGAAACTGCTTAAAAAACATTATAAAGCTATTTGAATGTACATCACTGTAACGGATCACCTGGCACCCCGACTGGGTACCTCCGTTGAAGGATGCTCCTAGTGCTTCCTGAGGACTCCAAGCACTGCAGCAGACACCACAACCACCGAACCGGAGAAGCATGCGAATGCTCTCAAGCATATGAATGCTGTAAGCAGCTGAACAGGAAAAGCATACAATCAGCTTACACTCCTGGCAATCAGCATACAATCCAATTCCCCCAATAACGAGACGACACTTCGTTTTGAGGGTCAAGCAGAACTGGTTTACTGGGGCTAACTGCCCGGCTTTTATGCAAGTCTCCCACCTGGTGGACACTCCCCTAGGGGACCAAATGGGAAATTGGGAAACATATTGGCACTTAGCCAATCACATACATACACCTTTAAACACTCCCACAATTACATCACAATCCCTCCTCTCTGTCCTGGAGATAATTGGGAAGTAATCCAATTATCTCCCAGGACAGAGGCAAAACTCCATTAACCACATGGCAGTAACAATACAGTAAAAGAAATAAAATTACATACAGCCACATTTATTACCTAAAACATATACATTCTACATATCCCCAGATAGCTTAGATCTGAGCGCACATTACTACCGAATGGCGCTCAGATCACATACAGTTCAATCACCATGGAGCCAAAGTCTTTCCCATAGTCTTTCGTTACACGAATAGGCTTCATGGCTTAGCTATCTGGGGGATGCTGTTCATCCAGCGAAACTACCGAATGAACAGTCATTCGATTCTGCTTACCGAATGGGAAGGTAAGGAGGCTGGCGGCTCAGCGGTGTTCGCGCCAATAAGTGTCCGTTTTCAGTTCCATAGTTTGGGCGCTGAACACCGCTGGCCATTCGGGAGGTAAAATGGCCACTGCCGCGTGTTCAGCAGACGAACAAAGGCCACCCAGCTTTCATCAATTAAGCTGCGGTTAACCGCAGCTTCTGGGCGGTCAATTGACGGCACACTCCAGCTCCCAGGTGGTCTATCGTTCGGTAGTTTGTTCGGTAGATGGAATCTACCGAACACCCTGGCAGAAAGGCACGAATAAACCTTTCAGCAGGGAAAATAACAGCTCTGAACTGCAGGGCCATAATCTAAAGGGAGCAGGCGAGCAACCAGGCTTCTCCATTGCACAGTGGCGAGGTTGGTTCCGCCACATTTCTCCCCTTTTCCAATCAGACTAACAGGGTATCTGACCTCCTGCCGGTCAGTGCCCTTGTTAGTCCAGCAGCCCACCCACAAAACAGAAACAGTAGTACAGCCCACCCACAATAAATGGTTACTACATCTGGGTAGAGGAGAAGCTTGTCCATGTCCAGGTGCCTCACCATGGCTGTGCGGGGAACTGGTAGGCTGCCTTGGTGGGTTGCTGAGTGGGCAGAGACCAGCGGTACTCTGCCCTGGTGTCAGCACTACCACGGGAGTAGTCTGGTTGGAGCCTGGTGGCTGGAGAGGGAGACAGACTGTCTCCCCTTTGGATACACAATTCTGCTGCAGGAGGGGGAGACCGACTGTCTCCCCTTTGGCTAAAGAGCCCGGTCGCTGGGGGGTAGAATCGACTGTCCCTACCCCCTGTGCTCAGGGCCGGTGCAAAGAATTTTGGGTACATAGGCGAAGATGCATTTTTCCGCCCCCCCAAAAACATCTTCACCCATGTGCCTCTTAACCTCCCTTTTGTGTTTCTTATCCCGTCTTTTAAATATATGACTCCCTTTAGTGTATTTTATCTCCTATTTTTTCCTTTGTGTGTCTCCTATCTCTCCTCTTTGTATGACTCTTACATCCTCCCACATTTTGTGTCTTACTCCTCCCAGCCCCTTTGTGTGACTCCTTTTCTCCCAGCCATTTGTGTCTTTTATTCTTCCCAGCTCCTTTGTGTGTGTCTCTTTCCTTCTCAAGCCCCGCTGTGTGTTTCTTTCACATCCGGCCCCTCTCCCCGTCCCTTAATGGTCCCCTCCCTTCTCTGACCCTTACTGTTCCTTTCCCTTCCCGCCTCCTTTCCCTGTCCCTTAGTGTTCCTCTCCCCTCCCCCATCTGTTGGCTGTCGCTTAGTGTTCCTCTCCCCCCCTCCCTCCTTTTCCTGTACCTTAGGATATCTCTCCCCTCCTCTCCCTGTCCCTTGGTGCGCCACCCACCCCCATAGTGGTCCCCTCCCCTTCCTGGTGTGCCTCCTACCTTTTTTTGTAGCGTGGCTGAGCGGAGCGAATCCCGGTACAGTGAGCTTTTCCTGTAAGTTCTGCCAGGTACAGGAAACAGAAGTTCCTGTACCACGGTACACTCCGCTTGGCCACGCTACAGTCAGGGGTGTATAAACACTGACAGTCACACACACACTCAATGACAAACATACAGACATCTCTGACAGCCAGACTCACTTATCTGACACACTCATTCATTGACAGACACTCACACGCACACTGACAGACTCATTGAAAAAAACACACTGACACACACACACACAAACTCACAGACACTGACAGACACACGTACTCACATGCGCACATGCACATACTGACAGAACCACACACACACACACACTGACAGAACCACACAGACACACACACACATACTCACACACACTGACAGACACACATACTCACACACACACACACTGACAGACATACTCACATGCACACACACACACTGACAGACACACATACTCACACACACACTGACAGACACACACACTCACACACACACTGACAGACATACTCACACACACACACACACACACACACACTCACACACACACATAGTCACACACACACACACACACTCACACACACACTGACAGACACACACTCACACACACACTGACAGACATACTCACTCACACACACACACACACACTCACTCACACACACACAAACTCACAGTCACAGTCAGACACACATACTCACACACACACTGACAGACACACACACACACACACACACACACACACACACACACACACACACACACACACACACACACACACACACATACTCACACACACACTGACAGACACACATACTCACACACACACACACACACAAACTCACATAGTCACATAGTCACACACACACTGACAGACACACATACTCACACACACACTGACAGACACACTCACTCACACACTGACAGACACACACTCACACACACACTGACAGACATACTCACTCACACACACACACAAACTCACATAGTCACACACACACTGACAGACTCACATACTCACATGCACACACACACACAGAAATTAAAAATCTTAATTAAATTTAAATTTCCCACCCAGCCTCCCTACCTGGAGAGCTGGCGTGGGTCTCTCATTGGTGGTCCAGTGGGGCTGCTGGGAGGCTTGCGGCTGAATTGGATTCCTAGGTGGCGAGGGAGCTCTGATCTCTCTGATCTGCTCCCTCGCAGGCTGCTGACTGATGCCGCGGGAGCCGGAATATGACGTCATCAGTCAGCAGCCTGCGAGGGAGCAGACCAGAGAGATCAGAGCTCCCTCGGCATCCAGTTCAGCCGCACGCCGCGCCGGGGATCCAGGAGGTGACCTGGCAGGAGGGAGCACTTCCCTCCTGCCGGTCACTGGAATTTTGCGCCCCCAGAGCCGGTGCGCCCTAAGGCGGCCGCCTGTGCCGCCTTATGGACGCGCCGGCCCTGCCTGTGCTGTAAGTGCAGAGACCATGGTCCCATCTGCACGGTTGTGGGGCTTACTGTCTCCCCTGGGTATGTCAAGCTGCCGCTGGGGAGAGGGGGTAACCAGCGACGGTCTCTGCTCCCTGCAGGACACCCTGCCGCTGCGGAGGAAGGACAACACCTTTGGCTCCCTGGGACACACACTGCCGCTGGGGAGGAAGGACGACACCTTCAGCTCCCTGGGACACACACTGCCGCTGGGGAGGAAGGACAACACCTTCAGCTCCCTGGGACACACACTTCCGCTGGGGAGGAAGGACGACACCTTCAGCTCCCTGGGACACACACTGCCGCTGGGGAGGAAGGACAACACCTTCTGCTCCCTGGGACACACATTGCCGCTGGGGAGGAAGGACGACACCTTCGGCTCCCTGGGACACACACTGTCCATGTCCAGGTGTGTTTTTAAATCTTTTTTTATTTACAATTTGTGTCCCAATTGACACATCATATGAAACTGTTTAATTATTTTAAAAATGCTGGGATGATGCTGAGGGAGATGTTATCAGCACACGTCATAACGTTGCCTAAACCTGTCAAAACTCCCACAGAATGTTCTAACTGGAGGCCAATTTCACTGTTAAACATTGATACTAAACTTTACTCAAAATTAATAGCTTCACGTATAAAACCCTTGTTGATTAATATGATATATCAGGAACAAGCAGGTTTCGTTCCCTTTAGGCAACCAGGGGATAACACCCGTCATTTTTTTGAATTTAGTAAATTGGGCCCAGGATAATGACCAACAAGGCTTAGTGTTATGGACGGGTCTCCTATTATAAAAACAATTCAAAGAAATCCCAAGCCTTGGCAATACATGTGCCGGCACAGATGGTAGATACCTTGAAATCCACATATTTATTCGGTTGGCGTACTACGTCAATATCCTATTTGGGTATAAAACTAACGCAAAACTTGATTATTAAAGAAAACCATATACCACTGTTGCATAAATTGGATAAACAACTGAGATCATGGGAGTATAGAGTAGTATCGTGGCTGATGATGATCCTACCACATATTTTATATCTTCTTAGAACATTACCAATCACTTTACGAATGCACTCATAAGGAAATTTCAAACGATCATTAACGCTCATATTTGGAAAAGAAAACCTCTGAGAATAGCACAGAATTTATTATGGAGGCCCTATATGAAAGGTGGTTTAAACATACCAAACATACAGTTGTACTATAAGGCCTCTATAATAGCGCAAGGTATGTCTATATTAGAACGCAGGGCTCCCCCAATATGGCTTAAGTCGGAAAATGTGTGTATAATCGGTGGTACAGTAGAACAGGCGTTATGGGTTGGCCAAGCAAGACAAGCACAGTTTGGTGCTATGCTATCTCCTACAAAGACACTTTTAAATATATGGGAACAGACCATAACTAAAATGGAAGTTGCTAAGGCTTTGCTATGGGAGGAACCAAGTCAGGTTATTGCCTCATACACCACGGATTTATTTTTAGACACGTGGATAAGATATGGGGACCGTCATGTGGGCGCTTTATATAATGAGGCAGGCATTAAGATGTTTCCCGAACTCCAGGAAACTTATTCTTTGCCATCCCAAGAACTTTTTACATACCTGTTAATCAAACATATTTTGATTACAGTACTACCTAAGATAAAAGAAAATACCTTTAGAATACCTTTTGTGCAAAAGGAAACTTACACATAATAACGCTATTTCTTTTTGCTATACTACCCTTATGTCCATAGAGAAGGAGGGCACTGTAGATTATATGAAAAAATGGGAAAAAGATTTAAACAGGCAGCTTGTGAGGGAAGACTGGTACAAGGCATTTAGAATCACTAAAAGGGCCTTTAGGAGTTTAGCACACTGGGAGGCATATTGTAAATTAAATATGAGGTATATGGTAGCCACAAAAATAGTAAGCTTATATCCTGGAACGTCTGCAGAATGCTGGAGATGCCAATCAAAAATTGGTACCCTATATCACATATTTTGGGAATGCCCAAAAATTTCTTCAATATGGAACGAGGTAGAAAAATCATTCAGTATAGGTTTAAGGGTAGCTATTCCAAGACAACCTGAATCATATCTCCTACATATGTTTACGTTAACACTTCCGGAGGAGGTACTAACAATAATCATACAATGCTTAATAGGGGTCAAAATAGCTATCACATGTAAATGGAAGCAGCCAAACCCGCCAACCTTAATAGAAGTTATGAATCGCCTAGATACATCAAGTAATTATGAAAGGATGGCGAGTCACCTTACAGGAGATGAAGATAAATATGTAAAAAATGGTAGGACAAGAAATTAACAATTTAGGATCCAAGATTTCATCAACAGTCAAAATAAAATCCATGCATGTCTCCCACGAAAAATATTTTAGGAGAGATAAATGTTTAACAAAGATGAAAATGCTTTTTTTTTTTAACTGCCCCTTTTTTTCTGACTTCCAAGTTACAGACAAATGGATGACAAATTGTGGATCCTAAACAGATTAATCAGTTTGTGTCTCATACATTTTTTAGTATGGAGTCTCTAACATTTATGGTAGAGAATTTTTTACCAAATTTCTTAAAGGGTGCCCACTCCAAACAAGGCCATGCTTATTATCTGAGACTATCAGCTGAGTGCTTACAGCCAATGAACGCAGCTCTGAACTGGCCAGGCTGAGCTCAATGAAGACATATACCATATTTACTTAAATCTAATGCACACCTTTTAAAAAAAATATAATAAAGTTTCCAAAAGTTAAACGTGCATTAGATTCGATGGCGCATTATATTTGGGGCATAATTCTAAACTTTCCGGCGAATTGCATTCTGGTGAATTTCATTCTGGCAAATTAAAACTGGCGAATTCAAACAGACAAATTCACACAGGCAAATTTCATTCTGGCGAATTCACCCAGGCAAATTTTGTTATTGAAAGAGGGCTTAAGAAAGAATAGACTTAACATGAAACACTAAATTTTTAATGCCATCAATGTTACTATACATTTTCATTGTAGCCCAATGTTGTATAGTATAGTAGTATCTTCTTGAATAAATGCACATTAAATTTGGCAGCAAAAACATTTTTTAGCTTCCAGGTTTCAAAAATTGAGATGCGCATTCGATTCGAGTACGGTAGTTTATCCAGCAAGAGAAGACCAGATGCAAATGAGACCCCAGGTGATCCCGGAGGGTTCTCAAACCATACTAAAACAGTTACCCGCATGCCATGGCCACCCCTGGTATCATAACCCCTACAGCATGCTTTTGTAGTTATGGTGCTTTGCGTTTTCCTAAAAGACTATTGTCTAGTAAACCTTCAGTGATATTGTGTCCTCGTTGGGCTTGCCTGTAGGTCAATTCTTGCTAAGTACCTAAACTATGCAAGAGATGTGTCAGATTTCTGGTTTTCTGTGAAGTCTTTGTTTCTAACTTTGCTAAATTGCCCAAGACCTCCTTTAAGAAGTCATACACAGTATGAATTCCTAGGTATTCTCTGATCTATCCAAGAGCTTCCCCCAAAGTAGTAGAATTTCATTTCAATCATATTATTTTACCATCCATTTTCCTAAATCGGCTAGGGAAGAAGCAGTATGGCATAAAATTGATTTGGTTCAAAATATTCCCTCCTACATTTCCAGAAGACTTCAAGACGTCTGATATTTCTTTGCTTAAGCATTGCCCATAAGTGATAATTTTCAAGAAAAAATACTAAATGTATCTATACTTACTGTTTTGTTATTTTGTCTGATATCCATAACAGCATCAGACCCCCTTCATCCTGATGCGGAGACCATGTTAGCTTTTAAACAGATTATGTATCTTAGAGAAAGAGTGCATCACATATATTTCTTTCATTAAAGGGACACTATAGTCACCAAAACAACTTTAGATTAATAAAGAGGTTTTAGTGCCTAGATAATGCCCCTGCAGTGTCACTGCTCAATTTTCTGCCATTTAGGCGTTAAATCACTTTGTTTATACAGCCTTAGACACACCTATCTGCATGTGACTTGCACAGCCTTTCTAAACTCTTCCTTTAAAGACAGATCTAATGTTTACACTTCCTTTATTGCACATTCTGTTTAATTTAAAATTTCTTATCTTGTGTGCTGTTAATAACTTGCTAGAGCCTGCAGGAGCCTGCTGTATGTAATTAAACTTCAATTTACAGAGCAGGAGATAAAAACATTTAAAGTAACATCTGATTGTAAATTAAACCATTTTGTTTTCATGCAGGCTGTGCCAGTCACAGACAGGGGAGGTGTGGCTAAGGCTGCATGGACAGAAACAAACGTGATTTAACTCCTAAATGACAGAGAATGGAGCAGTGAAATGTCAGAGGCATGTTATATACACCCAAACTGCTTAATTAAGCTAAATTTGTTTAGGTGATTATAGTGTCCCTTTAACTAAATTGTTTCTATTCACCTGTGGAGAGGACCAGTCCATTATATTGCTTCCATGAAAGAGTAAATTTGCATACATTTTCTCCTTTTTCATAGATATTGCTTTGATGTTATACTTGAAAAACTTAGTTTTGTGATTTATAGTAGAATGAGTGCCTATGTGAACAAAGCCTGGCAATATATGATGTGAGAAAACCAGCATTTTCTAACTTTGTTCGTACAATATTTTGGATATTTTTCCAATTTTGTTTATTTGTTCGGTAGTTTTCAAACTACTGAACGACCGACCACCCTTCTGGCTCATTATTATTAAAGGAAATCTTCAATTAAGCGCTCTCTATGTGTGGCCGCCAAACGCCACGTGGAAGAGAAAACAGCGGCCATCTTGTTTGCACGAAAGGAGGCAGCGGGACTTGGTCGTCAAGTATCTGGAACTAAAATCGGACACTCGACTTCCTGAAACACCAGTCAAACTGATGAACGCCTGCTTCCTTTTCCCAAACAGCTAGGAGAGCGCTGTTCGGTACTTTGGTTCCCACGAACCAGGGGAACAATTGCTACTATGAGGCAGAGGGTTCCATTCGTGCATTTGTTCGGTTATGTGACTTGACAAAGTAGACCGACCGCACAGCCTAAACACATGGAACTGTTTCTGGGCAGGAGCCTCGTGTGCAGCCGGTCAAACGGGACTTCCATGAAATTTGAAAACCCCTGAACCGATCTGGGTGATTTTTGGATATGTTGGTCACCCAGATCGGGGCTATCAGGGGATGTGACATTTGTGTGGGTCGTGTATGTTTTGGGGTGTTTTCAAGTTTTGTGAAAATATGTTCCCTCTGCCCAGAGATAATTAAGTTATTACTTTATCTGACCCAATTATCTCCAGGCAGAGAGGAGGGAATTAACTGTTTGTACTGGGAGTGTCACTGTTTGTCCCTGTATTGTCATTGGTTGTAATAAGTTGTGTCCCTGTTTTCCATCAGGTCCAGGGGGTGTCCCTCTGGCCTGGAGAATTGCATAAAAGCCAGCGTGGCACAAGAAAATTCATTCCTGTTACACCCTTCATCATGTTTCGGCTGATGTTTGGGTACCTGATTACTGCTTTGGGAAATTCTGCTTGGAACACTGCATCTGCTCTGGAGTAAGAGACGAATGGAAACCCGAACAGCGAGCTATAATCACAGACAAACCCCTAGCTACCAATTTAGGGTTCATTACATATGCAAAAACATAAAATGCAATAATTGTAAACCAATATTAATAGCAACATAATAAAATTTAAGTATTTACTTTTTGTGTGCACAGGCTGTTTTACGATGAGCTATACTAGAACAATCTCATGAGGTGCTTGAGATTTGCATATGGCTATCTTAAAGTGGAAAAAAGTATGTTAGGTGGAAAAACAAAAGCAATGTAAAAATGGAATGTGCAATATTCTAGTAGACCAACACCTATACTGGTTGGAGTATATCATGTAAAGCAAAAAAACAATGTCAAGTAGAACATGTAAAGCAAAAAACATATACAGTAGTGCAGGGACAGGCAACATTTGGCACTCCAGATGATGTGGACTGGATCTCCACCGATGCATTCCTAACATTAGGGCTGAAGGAGCATTATGGGAGATGTAGTCTACAACATCTGCAGTGCCAAAGGTTGCCTACATTTGCAACAGGGTAATACTGTAGATGCAGAAACATATATACAGTCATGGGAAAAAGAAAGTACAACCTCTTTGACTCCTATGGTTTCACATATCAGGACATAATACCAATCATCTGTTCCTTTGCAGGTATTAAAATTAGGTCAATACAACCTCCGATTAACAACACATGACATATTACACCATGTCATGATTTAACAAAATAAAGCCAAAATGGAGAAATAAGTACACCATTACTGCTTCCATTGGAATCAAGAGGCTAAGTATAAGACGGGTGCTGCTAATCAAATACCCTTAATTAATTGATCATCAGCAAGTGTGACCACCTCTATAAAAGCAGAAGTTTTAGAAGTTTCCTGGTCTGGAGCATTCAGGGTGCCAATGGTTAACACAATGCCAATGAGGAAAGACATCAGCAATGATCTTAGAGAAGCAACTGTTGCTGCCCATTAAACTGGGAAGGAGTATAAGGTGATTTCCCAACCATTTAACCCCTTAAGGACACATGACATGTGTGACATGTCATGATTCCCTTTTATTCCAGAAGTTTGGTCCTTAAGGGGTTAAAGTCCTTCATTCTACAGCAGGCCTTGACAAATCCCAGGCGCAAGTCACCATGGTGATTAGGCATTTTGTCCTGGAAAACCGATCCACTCCAGCTCTTGCAGGTAGGAGGCTGGGTGGATTTAAATAAAAAAAAAAATAATAACTTAAATGATCATTGTCACACTAAGGGTGCATAATACATTGTTGCATAATAGAATATTGCCATTTAATGTAATTTGTGTAGTGCATATATGAAGTGGCCACTTGGTTGCAAGTTCAGATGACAGAAGGGATAATGTAAATTGCACAGGAATGTGAAAGGTCATATGGCTTGACCTTTTGATTAATTAAAGGCTCTGCAAGGTGTGAGAAGTCACACATAAGTGGCCTGGAAGTCTGGTTTAAAATTAAACTACAAAAATATAAGTCCTGCGCTCACTCCCATCACTCCTGGGAGGCAGCAACAACCACAGTACACATCAGCCCCAATACATACAGTAAAAACCAAAGAAAAAGTTACCTGCGCTCTCTCCTAAATCCCTATGTATATTTAAACAAATGGAAGTCAATTAGTTACTCCAATGGCCATTGGAGGGAATGCCTGTCTGCCAACGTCAAGGCAGACCCCCCTAGACGGGTCCTACACTGACCTTTCACCTTGCTTCCTTGAGCTTCTGGCAAAGATATCGCTAATGAGACAGAGAGGGGTATTTTTTTTTTTATATACACCCCTATATACTTATTAACCCTTAATAGGGAACACATGGGATGGGTGGCAGCATTGTAACATAGCTGTGTGATAAATATAAAGTAGCTGACTTCAGCCATATGGCCTATACCTTCTAAGTTGATTTCTTTGAAATGTTAATGATCATTTGCTTTCAAGAGAAAAGAAAAAAAAAAGCCTTCTGTTCCAGTATCATATCCAAAAGAAAGAAACATTAATATTTACCCACAGAACAATGACTAAGCCTCAATTTTGTTATATTTGTAATGTGACCAGCACAAGCTTCTAATCAAGCCTAAACATGATTTGTGTAACAACCATAGGGGAAGGGATTGTGATGTCCGCTATATTGGGTCACAAGTAAGGAGTATGTCATATCTATGGATTGGAAAAAGAGTAAAATATTCCTAGATGCGATTATTATTTTAATGGCAAGTACATAAGAGAAGATAGAACCAAATGTTTCCATTTGGAATAATGTTGGTCTGGAACACAAAGTGGTGGTCACTTTTAGTTACTATAGGTACGCCCTATCTCCACCTCTGGGAGAGGCTTGGTAATCCACAGGGTATATATCCAATGATACAGAGATCTGTATTTGTACTTGCTAATTCAAAGTGAGTCACTACCTTTCTTACCAGAGACCCCGTGGGCAGAAGTTTTACTTTGAAAACTTAAGTGATTAGGACTTCTGCAATTTTATCCCTTTTGTTTTTATCTGTTGTTGGTGTAACTAATTTATCTATATTTTTGTATGCACTGTGACTTTTTTGACCATAATAAATATTATTTTATTAAGTTCTGCCTTTGTCTGGTAAAGAATCATGTTACCTGAAGAGACTAAATAGTATTTTTGCAATTCCTTAAATATTGTGCTAAGTTGTATTTGGTGGGTTTGTATTATTAAGTTTACCTTGGGGACTAAGGCACCCAATTTATAAATTGTCTTGGTGGTGGCAGCATTAAAATAGTAATATTTATGGTGGCTAACTGCAAAGCGGGAAAGTCGCATGGAGTGAGAACTCCGTAACTCACCAGGCACAAAGCTACTATTAAGCTGCCAAACAGACCTGATAACAGGCGAAAAACCCAGCTGCTAACAGTCGACAAAACCGCGATGGCTCCGTCAAAACAGCTAAAAATAACCGACCTGAAGCGCTCAGCCAAAAAAGACCGTTTTAAGCAAATGCAAGATGGCGACGAAAGCATGGTGAACTCACCTTCTTCGGAGGGCCTCGCAGAAATAGACCTAGCACCTCTGTCACCTAAGGACGCCCCGGTCACCAACAAAAGTCTGCACCTCATGCTGCAGGACCTAAAACCGTCCCTCAGAGAAGACTATAGACAAATAACGATGGACCTCTGGAAAGACATAGGGGACATTGGCAGCCAAACCAGCCACTTGGAAACAAAGGCTGAGGAGTTATGCATGGAACACAATGAAGTGGCGGACAGGCTCCAGCAGCTGGAGGAAGATCACCACACATTGAAGCATAAACTTGCAGATATGGAGAACAGGTCACAAAGGAACAACGCCCGCTTCCACGGAATCACAGACTGTCCCCCACGACGCCTTACAGCAATACATTAAGACCTTGTGTAAGACTGGTGCCCAAGCTTGAAGACTCTGCATGGCTGCTCAACCATGCACATCACCTACCCAGACCAGCTAGATTCTCAGCAGGCACTCCAAAAGACTTCGGCTAAAGGAGCATCTCATGACAGCAGGATGGAAGATATCCAACCTACCTGAACCGTACCAAAGTATTCAGATCTTTGCGGACTTGTTGGCTACCGTTATGGCGCGTAGGCGAGAATTCATCGACATTACCAAAACTCTCCGCAAACATTCCCTACAGGTGGGGGTACCCAACTAGGCTGCAGGTTTCATACAGAGGATGGTCAGTGGTGATCTCGGAACCAGAGGTGGGGATGGCGAAATTAAAAGAGTGGGGCCTTCACCGTGCTCTGGGATCTGCTCTGACCCGCAACCCTTCACCAAAGAAGCTTCGACCGGAATGGAAGGTGGGAGCAACGGCGGGGCCCAGCTGGAGTACTGCGAACTAACAAGCTGCATTTACACCTAGCACTTGAGTATACATGGTTACTATATTTTCACAATGTGTTTGCCTGTTAGCAAAAGTTAGACAGCTAATTGCAATGCAGGGAAGCTGCCTTTATTTGCCCTTAATAGTTAACGAAAGTTTCAGTATAAAGTACCTGGCTTGTGGAGTACTAAAATCTTCTCCATATAGTTTATATCTATGAGACGCTCCATAGCCCTTATGGAATCTATAACAACACAGCCGCTAACAAATATTGGTTAAAAAAAACCACACATGTAAAATAAATGAAAAAATAAACAAAATAAACAATCCCTGTGGGTTGATGTAAAAGCAACGTATGTGCATGGTGTCGCGCTAAGCTGGGTATATGTGACCACCATCTCATAAAGACAAAGGCTAGAACTGGCATAGCCAGAATCCAGAACCATGGAATGCAAGCCCCATTAGCATTAGGACCCTCCTTGGGGACTCACTGACCCCGTGCCAGCTCGGGGAATGCAATCGCTAAATGAATGTCCGGGGGCGGCCGTGCCCGTGCACACGTTACATACTACCTAAGAGTCAGTTGCGGGGATGCTGACACAGGAGTTGGAATGGCGAGGGCCCAGGTATCTGTAGAGGGGACACCCAATGCCATGGTGACATCCACAACTATTTAACTGCCTGACCATCGGGGAGACCCACAGTCACTGGGCCTATCGCATGGTCTCATAAGGGGGCGATTGCATTCATCGCATTCACAGTATCCCAAATATAGGCGACATGATGCAGTCACCACCCATCTAAACTAGTTCCTGAAACGGGAAACGTGCTAGACATACAAGTCTGGGACGACCCTCTGGAGTGCATTACAAATTTGTTAATGTTATGATATATGTAGTGCATGCTTTTGTTTTGTTTGGCTAAGCCAAGGTATCAAATGGTCTACTTACTGGTGAGGACTTTTTCTGCCCCACCTCGTGACCGAAGTATGGGCAGAGACCCTCTTCTCTGCCATCCCGGTCTTAAATTTGCTTGTTTAGCAAAAGTTTTAAGTAAATACTTTTTTTTCTATTTGTCCCTGGCCCTACAATCTTTATTTCTCTTCTCTATCCCACCCTTACACAAACCAAGGAATACCTACCACGTACATGGCCAGGCTCACCATGCCAGCATGGCTACCACAGCCCTAGAGGCACAGAGAACTCCGTGACAACTACGTAGGGAAACCAGAGTTAGCACAGGGGCCCCAACGCACCCACGTTACACTCAATTCCTTTTAATACAGTGAAGTTGGTCTAATGCAAGGAATCTAGCTCCACGAACTATACCAGTACCATGACACCACCATTTAAAATGTATTCCTTAAACGTAAAAGGCCTAAACAGCCCACACAAACGCCGCGTAGCGATACAAGACATGCACAAATCCCAAGCAGCAGTGGTATGCCTGCAGGAGACCCATTTCTGCTCCTGTAAACCCCCACAAATCCATACAAAAAATACCTTCAAGCATACCATGCCGATTCCTCACACAAATCTAAAATTTGGGGAGCGCACAAAGCTGTGATGAGAAGGATATTAATTCAATGTGGCTCGCATAGGAAAAAGAAATATGCAGACGAACAGTCCCTCTTGACACGGGAGCTGATAGATGGTTGTGTTTTGTTTTGTGCGTCAAGCGCTAAGACTTTAACAAAACAAATAGATACAATACAAAAGGGGCATCACTCTCTATCGATGCTAGACACAGAAAAGCAGATGAGGACACTTAAATTGAGATACCATGTACAGGGAAATAAAGCCGGGAAAATGTTGGCGCATAAACTAAAGGCAAAATATATTAAATCTAAAATCCCTTTCATCCAGTCATCCCAAAAAGTTAAATTATATAACCCTTCTGACATTGTCAACAAATTTGCAAAATACTACACTACACTTAACCTAAAAAATGACCTTGCGACACACCAACCCACTCAGGATCCATAAGACACTTTCTCAATAAGGTAGCCCTCCCACGAATAACACAGCAACAGAGTTGCACATTTAACTAATCCATTTACAGAGGAAGAGGTCCGCTTAACGATGCTATCATGATCTAAACACAAGGCACCGGGCCCAGACGGGTTCTCTAATTACTACTGTATCAAACTGGAGCAGGTACTAACACCCTTCCTCACTAAACTCTTTAAAGATATTAAAATCAATGGATCAATGCCCAAAGACATGTTACAAGCACACGTAGTAACGCTAACTCATACAGAGCACAGAAAGAACAATAAAATTATGTACTGAGAATGCACATGTCTCCTGTTCATCATATTACTATGAAATACCTGATAAACAATGCAAAAGGTGTAGGGAGTGATATTTATAAGGATTAAACTCATGTTTAAAAATATGGCAAAGGTGGAGTCCCTTCAAATTCCTACAATCTTTTCCTACAAATTCCATTTTCAAAACGATTTAGCTAAGCTAAATCACAAATGTTCACATTTGCAGGTATAATGAAAAAGCAAAAAAAAAAAAAAAAAGCAAACATTTTATTAGGTGTTATTAAAAAAAATAGCTTACAGTCATTGCAAAAAACTTAACTTCCAAATTAAGCCTGAATGACAAATTTTATTTTGTCACTTGGTGCTATTAACTGAGTAATAAAGAAGGCGTTTCCTGGACAGTCTCAATAAAGGAGTCACCTAAAATTTAGGTGTCAATGCGATGCCAATAGCCTTCATCGATGCTCTTTAAATAGTATACAGTTCCACATCGTCGTTAAATGTCACAAACTACGAATGAACACCTTCCTTTAAGAGTCATTGGGCAAACCAAAGAGTTTCACAGTGCCAGCTTCCCGACTGTTTTCGTATTTTCCATCTTTATCGTCACAGGCAAAGGCAAGAAGGTATCTCTTGGGGTGCCATGCCACTGTGAAGGTCGGAGACTCACACTGGACTTCACAAAGCTTCTCACCTGAAAGATGAACATGATCAGTTTATCTGCACATTCATGGACTCCAAAGACCTGACTATTCTACACTTGGTTTATTATTCCTAATTGCAAGTGGACAGTTTAGATTTCAATTAAGACAAAATTATTAACTTCCATTAAATGAAGGAAATATTATTAAACATACTTCTCAGAGATAATCTCTGGCTTGCTAACTTTCTATAGTGCTCAGTGAAAGGCATGTACTAGGAAATGATATACTTTTAAGCTATGCAGACATTCACATTCAAGTTCTCAGTCAGGTTAATGTGTGGTTTGGAAGATTTTATTGTATACACTATACAGGGCTAATGTAGTTTTAGTGGATATGACCATTGCGCATTGCAAAACAAAAACGAGTTTTATCAGTGAATTATGGATATAAAACGGAATGCTAACTGTAATTTTTTTTTTTTTTTTTTTTTAAGGTTACAATGCTTTAGGAGGTGTACAAAATTATTGTCACTTACTTATCTGTTAAAAAGGCATGCACTCTACATATTTGTATGGTGACTGAAGACTTTAATCCCCCATACCAAGTTTCTTTATCATGAAAGGGTCTCTCTAATCACAGTAACCACGTCATCTAACCGAAGAGGGTGTCATGCAGACTTTTTTTAGGTTTCATTGAGGACATACATTTATTTGTATGTGTAGAACTGCCTCCCTGGGCTGTCAATCAGCCAACTGGATTACTCTCTTCCTGACTGGCAAAAAAATCTTTGTGCAACTTTTGCGAATGGAGTAGGCACACATAGAAGGGTAACCAAACAACTCCACTACGAGAAGCATTTGATTTTATAATGCATAGGACTCAATAGGTTTTTTTAGGGCTTGAATATATTTACTACTATTGGCACAAATAATTTCTCATCTATTTATTTGCACCAATTACTTATGTACATTAAAAACCTACATGTTTAGGGCTTTTTTGTTTTTACACAGCATTTGCCTATACGTAACAACGGATTCTGAAAAATAAGTCCTACCAGTTTCCACTTGTGCAATGTCAATGAAATGATCCTCTGAAGCGGATGCAAGCAGCTGGCCATCAAAGCTGAAGCTCAAGGTCCTAACAGGCCAATCCAACCTGTAAATCAAAGAAAACAGTATTTAATCATAAATAGTGGAAATAGACAAACCTTTTACATAGCACAAGAATTCCTGTTAGCAATAAGCTATTAGGAATGGACCGGAATTCTTATACTGGGTGTTTAAAGAGAGGGTGTGTGTGTTTATAAACGGCTTTTAATTCTCCAATGTAATTTTCACTCTCAATAGCTACATACTGAAGCTCTAATAACAATACAAAGTAGAAAAAATAACTGCAACCATTATACATAGTCTGTCAAGCGAGAAGTGAATTTTAAAGTTAAGGTCAGACTATTCTAACTGAAAGCACAGCTCACTTTTTTCCAATTCAGCTATTTTGACCTTAAATTTGAATTTCACTTTCAATTCTCACTTTAGTGAATAATCCTGTTTGTGTCAATATTGTTTCGCACTACATGTCCAAGTTAGCATCATAACGATTGGAGAAAAGAGTATCCTACCTGGAGAAACAACGGACACACACCAGTTCGTCTACATCCCAGAGACTCACAAGTGCATCTGCACTGCCTGTAGCAAAGTATTTCCCAGTGGGATCGAATTTGATGCAGATGCAGTTAGAGGGGTGAGCGTTGATGGATTGCACTGGTTTGAGTTCTGGGTAACTGAAAGGAAATGTAACAGTAAGATGTCAAAGGTTCTATTAAATGGCCAACACAAATGTAACAAACAAAGCTGCAAACTTTACATTATTATAAGGCAACACGCAATGCTTCTCTCCTCCAGTTTCCATATTCAATTACAGAAAACGGCAGAGCTTATAACAATGAGTGACAATGAGCCAAACATGCAGACACAGTTTCAGGATAGAGTAAAACACAGAGGTAAAGAATTCTACATTCAGACCGTGGCAGCGGACATAGTAGATACAGGAGAGCCAACTGCATGAGGTCTGATACATAATATGTATATGTGCATACATTTTTAAATTACATATTTGTTAAAGTATGTAATTTGAGACACACCGAAAGGCAGCATTGGGAGAGAATTCTAAACACTACTAACATACAGCCATGAAAAAGTCCCTGTGCAGTAGTGCTACTTTATAATTTCACAATGTAACTTTATAATTTTTGGGGGTCTTAGATTAAAGGAACACTCCAAGCACCATAACTACTGTAGCAAGCTATTGCAATCAATGCTTTGCATGAGGTTGTCCTGCAATAAGATAGCTTTCAGTCAATGCTTTCTAATGGGGAGGGACTTATCTGCGCACATGCGCATAAAATTCTCTACCCCCCCCCGCCCCCCCCAATCGGTGACGTTGACGGAAGTGGAGGGCGGCCCAGCACCGATGGACAATAAAGTGTTCCCTTAAGAGCCATATGAGGAATTAGCTTATCTCCTAACAAAAGGGAATTTTGTCGAAAAGTCACATATTTAGCTTATACATGGACATTAGCGAGTAACACTTAAAATAACACTCCATTCCTCCATTTTACATAGAAAAGTTGAAAACACATTTTTATTTAATTTTTTCCAATGTTGAGGTTCCGTCGGCGCTGCTCACCTCTCCTCCCCGGGGACGCCACAGAGGAGGCATACCCTCCTCTGCGATGGTCCAATCCAGCTCCTCATAGAGGGGCTTCCATGACATGTTTTGCTCAGTCAGTGCAGTAGAAGTGCCTCTAGTCATACTGACCGCCACTAGTGGTGAATGTAACCCTGCAATGTAAACATTGCAGTTTGTAAAAAAAAAAAACTGCCATGTTTTACATTGCAGGGTTAAGAGAACGACACTGCACTAACAGAGATGAAGTGTTCTGGATGACTGTAGTGTTCCTTTAAGTTGCAGTTTTACAAAATCTTGTGGTAAGCAATATGCAGTAAAAAGCACGGCCAGATATTTTAAACCAATTGAAATAAAGAAATTCAGTAGTAAAAGACCAAACATAGCACCTTAGAATATTAATGCAGCCATTCCCATTTGTCAGAAAGAACAGGTCGGTATCATTGTTCCACGAAATTTCATTCACTTCAAATTTAAATTGCTCTTCGGCTCTAGAACGATGAGTTTTTGCATCAATGAAGGTGATTATATCGTCCTTGTTTCCCACAGCAATTGTCTGGCCATCTGGACTCCAGCAGATGTTAATATTTTCTCCTGAAATTAAATGTTTTAGTCTTCCTGTGGTTTCAGTGCATGGAAGAAATATGTTTCGGTATATTGTTGCTATAAACAATTTTACTATATTAAGAGGAGAACAACAAAAATTGTGTGTTCGTACTCTACTGGGAATACTTCCGTGTAGTTTAACTTCTTGTTTAAATGTCCCTGTTACCTTAAGTGGAACAGTCTCCACTGGGTTAAATAAAGCAGCAGTGGTGTAAACACAAAAAGCCCACACAACATAACAAAAAAATGCGCTTTGTGTCCCACCTTGTTTTGGTTTCATAATTTTAATTAAATTGGTTAATTACAGCAATGCACACACACACAGATTAAAAGTCCCCAATTCAAGTATGCTGACTTTTTCTAACTTGTGCAGACACTAAGGGCACACAGGCAACTTCATCTCAATTAAGTGATCTGGCTGCAGTGGTCCCTGCCATTTCGTTCCAGCAGTATAAAATAGAGAAACAATAAATGTTTACATTACAAGTTTACACACACCTCTAGTGCCTGTATTCCTGACAGCCACTAGATGGTGCTTATGCTCCTACAACTGAGCTCAAGTACTGGAGACCGTATACTTTAGAGAGAGTTCAGAGAAGGGCTACTCAACTGGTTCATGGATTGCAGGATAAAACTTACAAGGAAAGGTTAAAGGAACTTAACATGTATAGCTTGGAGGAAAGACGAGACAGGGGGGATATGATAGAAACATTTAAATATATAAAGGGAATCAACACAGTAAAGGAGGAGACCATATTTAAAAGAAGAAAAACTACCACAACAAGAAGACAGTCTCAAATTAGACGGGCAAAGGTTTAAAAATGTTATTAGAAAGTATTACTTTACTGAGAGGGTAGTGGATTTATGGAATAGTCTTCCAGCTGAAGTGGTAGAGGTTAACACAGTGAAGGAGTTTAAGCATGTGTGGCATAGGCATAAGGCTATCCTAACTATAAGACCAGGGACTAATGAAAGTATTAAGAAAATTGGGCAGACTAGATGGGTTCTTATCTGCTGTCACATTTTATGTTTCTATGGGTCAGACTTTGTTATGTGATATTCAGCATTCTCACACATTGTACAAGCACAATGAAAGTCCTCTGATGCTTCTCTATGAGAAATATTAAAGTCAATGCCTCTCTATGCACTTCTCATCCCCCACTGCATCTCTATGAAACGTATTGGATTGGACAAGAAGCCAAAGAGGAGTCGGTCTACAGGAAGACAATATGGGAGGTGTGGACTGAGTCTCTGCACCGAAAACAAGGTAATTTAAATGCTTTTAACCCCTTAAGGACCAAACTTCTGGAATAAAAGGGAATCATGACATGTCAGACATGTCATGCGTCCCTAAGGGGTTAAAAAATTATTTTATTTAGGGAGGCAGAAATCTAAAAGGGTAACAGAACAGGATGGAATATATGTTTGTATTCCCAACACTATAATTTTACTTTAATTGAGCTCCCCGCTTTAGTAAAATGACAGGAGAGGACACTGGATCACGCAAAAGTGTTTTAACAATGTGTAAAGTACCCCACTAATAATAAAATAATGTATAAAACAGTGATACCACTCACCCTTAGTGTTAACAGTGGATACACATTTTGCCCCTCTAACATCCCATATGCGTATAGTTTTGTCTCCTGATGCCGTGACAAAGAGATCCGGGTTGCTAGGATGCCAGCAGAGTTGGTCCACACTGTCTGTGTGCCCACGGTAATTATTCTCCTTCACCTAGAGGAAAAGTATATAAAACACCATTTAGGAGTATGAATGGTGAGGTCGCAAATTAGTCTTTATATCAGTCACAGACAATTACAAAATAATATACAAAAGCATAAATCAGTTAAATGGCTTTCCAGTTGAGATATTACAATACAATGTATGTGGACACTGCATAGATAACAGTGCTTTACAGCTGTACTGACACTTGTGGCTTCTGTGCAAAGACCCAAGAAGCGACATGTCTGCTTGTGTAAAAGTTGGGTGAGGGAGAGCTGATAAGAAAAATGTACTTCAAGTAAGCTGCCTCTCCTACCAGTAGTTAAAAGATAATTTTGTGTGTTCAAAATGGGGTGAGATAGCATCGAATGCACAATGTGCAAGATGATCCCTCTTGATATCAGCCATTGGACATTCCACCATTAGCCAAAAATGTCCAATTACATGAGACAAATAATACCTAATTTACATCTATGATTTGATTGCATGGGAAAATAAATTACAAGTCTATCAAAAAGAGCTTTTCGTAAAGATTCTATTTAACCAGTCGCTTTAACCAAGAATGAATACTTGCCTCCAAGTGTCTCTGACTTTCAACAACATACCTGTGCCTGAAGCAGGAAGTGGCTTTGTGCTTACATTTATTTCTATGTAAGAAGTACTGCACAATTGTGATATTAAAGGACCACTATAGTGCCAGGAAAACATACTCGTTTTCCTGGCAGTATAGTGCCCTGAGGGTACCCCCACCCTCTGGGACCCCCTCCCGCCCGGCTCTGGGGAGAGGAAAGGGTTAAAACTTACCTTTCTTCCAGCGCCAGTCGGGCGCTCTCCTCCTCCTCTCCTTCGGCTGAATGCACACGCGCGGCAGGAGCTGCGCGCGCATTCAGCCTGTTTCATAGGAAAGCATTTGCAATGCTTTCCTATGGACGCTGGCGTCTTCTCACTGTGATTTTCACAGTGAGAAGCATGCAAGCGCCTCTAGCGGCTGTCAATGAGACAGCCACTAGAGGATTTGGAGGCTGGATTAACCCTATTATAAACAACAGTTTCTCTGAAACTGCTATGTTTATAAAAAAAAAAAAAAAAAGGGGTTAATCCTAGAGGGACCTGGCACCCAGACCACTTCATTAAGCTGAAGTGGTCTGGGTACCTAGAGTGGTCCTTTAATATGATTGCATTATTTTTTATGAAAATGACTAGGGAACATTTCCAAATCCCAAATCACCTTAAAGGGACATGCATCATTTTGAGACAACTGTCTAATTCAATAGCTTTTTTTTTCTCATTTTAGAGACAACTGTCATTTTGAGACAACTGTCTAATTCAATAGCTTTTTTTTTTCATTTTAGCTTTGAATGAGGCAGTTGCCTCACAATGTAGGCTGAAAAAAATAAGTACAGTGCATGTCCATATGTTAGGCCTCTGGCCCCTAACACCACTAGCCGCTGCATTAAGATGAAGGTTTAGCTTGGCAGCAAGTAATAGGATGAAAGAATCAGCTTATCACTAGCCACCCACTGAGGGAAAAATAGTGCATACTATTTAAAAAATGGTACAGTGAAATGTAGTGATTACGGTGCTTGTAATATTTATTTACAGATAAGATTTATTTATTTTAGCACATTTTATTATGACATTTGAGTTAACCACTACCACACAGCAAATTTCTAGTGAAATATGAGTTTACCTAAGTGAGCATTTTCAGTTGATGAAGGGAGAATGCACCATGGGGAGAAATCTGCTGCACATTAATGTCAGAACTAAAAAAGGAAAGTGCTAATATTGGCATTGCATGGGGTTAATAAGGAGATTTAGATTGGCTGATAACCTTTTTAGTACGTTATTATAATTGCTGTAACTAGCATTTAATTATAACAACCCTAACTAGCATTTAATTATAATAACCTTAACTTTGCGTCCTGCCATAGGGAATAATACACTTAGTGATAAGACATTACTAACTATCTCCTGCTGTCCTACTGGTATCAAACTGACGGTCTCCATTCATTGCCCTGTCCTTCAATCATTTCCCTGCCCCTCCCCTCCATGCACTGCCCTTTATTTACTGCCTCCATTCATTTATTGCCCTGTCCTTCATTCACTGTCCCTGTCCTCCATTCATTCACTGCCCCTGTCCTCCATTCATTCACTGCCCCTGTCCTCCATTCATTCACTGCCCCTGTCCTCCATTCATTCACTGCCCCTGTCCTCCATTCATTCATTCACTGCCCCTGTCCTCCATTCATTCATTCACTGCCCCTGTCCTCCATTCATTCACTGCCCCTGCTCTCCATTCACTGCCCCTGCCCTCCATTCATTGCCTTCCCCTCTCACCAGCCGGTCTTTGTCCAGCACGAACACGCTTGCTGTCTTATCGAAGGAGCCCGATGCCAGGCGCCGGCCATCACAGCTCCATGCCACCGAGTGAACCTTGGCACTGTGTGCTGGGAACTCCCTAGTCTTGCAGTTGGTTCGGAAATGTTCCTGCAGCTCCTGGACAGACATGACACCACCTCCAAAGCTCACCTGGGACCAACAGGCGTCATGGGAGGGACTTCCGGTGTCGCGAACTGATGACGTCGGAATGTTTATTTCCGGTTCTGAGCCTGGCAATCTGGCCTGACATACTCTAGTAGTACAGAGTGCAGGGGGAGCTCTGTGTGAAAGGCATGTTGTTACTGTCAGTCACAGTGCGGTCAGATAGCGCAGATTTGCTCTGGTAGCTGCATTGCTGGCTGAAATTAATGACATTGCTAACACAGATTGATCCTGATAAGCACCAGTGACTTTAATGCAGCTTCTCAGTGCACAATTACATTTCATTATTTAATTACTGTAGAAATTAAAATATTTTACTAGCTCAGTGATGATCAGAGAAGCATTAAGATCCCATGGGGCCCTAGGCATGTTACCAGTTTGGGGCCCCCTTTATCCAGCACATTGGTATGGTTAATGGGGCCATACAAATTCATTGTTTCAGGGCCTCTGTCTAACCCCTGGTACTCAGCGGCTGCCTATGGTCGCCTTATGGTTAATCTTGCTCTGATGATGATGGCCTTCTTTTACACCTTTATATTTATACCAGTTAGAATGTATTACTTGAAAACCAAAGTAATCTGAATGTACCTTTCCTGGTTCAATACTTTGTTATTATTATTATTCTCTCCTTTCCTCGGTAACTTTTTCATCTTCTTATTAAAAATGACTAAATTTCCCTTGTTATTTCAAGGTCTGGCCATTTTAATGCCTCTGTTTGTTGGTTATTTTTTTAAAGTCCAAAGGACAAATAGTTTTTACTTCCTGCCAGTAAGAATGTATCGGAGTTCCTCAAATAAGTTTCTCATCCATCATTGTTCACTCATCCACCTTCTCCCTAACTAGTACCTCTCTCCACCATTTCATTTACCCTCCCATTTATTTCATGCCTCATGTTTCCCTTCTTCTCATTTCATTGCCCTATCACCCCATCTCATCCCTCCGTAGAACATTCTGATCTCATTCCATTTCATTGTCTCACATTTCCCACCTGCCCCCATTTCATTACTCCTTCCTACCATCTCATATCCCTCCATTTTGTTCAGTCTTCAAACTTATCCATGTTCCTCCATGTTATTGTGTCTTTCCACCCATTTTATAAACTCAATTTTGTTTCCCCTTCCTACCATCTCTTAATTCCTCATTTTATTTACGCTTCCTATCATCCATTTTAGTTTCATCCCCCTTAATATTGTGGTGTAGTGGTATGCTGTGTGGGATTAGAATAGATTCAAGCTTTTTTTCAGCAAAGATAGCTGCCAGTGCTCCCTTGTAATGTGTAGTCTTTTGACGGATGTGGGAATATGACAGTCTTATTCGATTGGTGCCTCAGGCAGTCTGCCTTGCAAAGTAAATGTGACAGGCCCCTGTGAGAGGGACACAGATTTTTTCTCCATTTCTCCCAGCAGTCCTTGGCCCTGTAGAACAGTCACTATTTGGGGTCCTTTTGTCCTGAGATTGGTTCCGCTTCTGATGATACCAGAGATAAGTCCTCAATAAGTGCAACACAAGAATATGCTTGTGTCAAATGATGCACCCGATTAATGACAATTTAATAGCACAATTTTACATGTTATCAGGAACTACTGCAAATATTTATAGAAGTTATACTTCAACAGTTTTAATAAGTATATAGAAATTAACTGGGCAATTTTCGCACCGGATCCCTGTGGTTTCTAGTCACGCCTCTGAGTGTAGGACTTAAAGGGACCCTATAGTCACCAGAACAACTACAGCTTAATATAGTTGTTCTGGTGAGTATAATCATTGCATTCAGGCATTTTAATGCGAATACTGCCTTTTCACAGAAAAGGCAGTGTTTACATTGCCCCTAGGGACACCTCCAAGTGGCCACTCCTCCGATGGCCATTGGAGGTGCTTCCTGGGGCAGTGCTGCACAGTAGGCAGCACTGCCGTTCAGCGTTTCCATGCACTGCATGGGAAGGCTGAATTTCCTCATAGAGATGCATTGATTCAATGCATCTCTATGAGGAGGTGCTGATTGGCCAAACCATGGGAAAGCATTGGATTGGCTAAAAACCCCCAGCAATTCTGATGATGTCACCAAGGGGGCGGGGCCAGTGCCGGCGGACCTGTGCGGCGCTGGAAATAAGGTGAGTTTTAATTGTTTTTAAGGGGGCTAAGTGGGGGGCAAGCCACCTAAATGGTGGATCTAGCACTATAGGGTCAGGAATACATGTTTGTATTCCTGGCCCTATAGTGTTGTTTAATTTATTGGCTGGGAGCATTCTGCAAACACCCTCAGCCAATGAGCTAACCCTGCACTACTGACTTGGTTCAGGACAGCTAACTGAAGCTACTGAGCAGGAGGGCCTGACTCTCCTTCCAGGAGAGAAGGTGTGGAGGGGCACCCAGCTGACCCCAGGCAGAAAGGCAAATTGTTACTAAATGGTTTGATCAATATTGTAAAGCGCTACAGAATCTGTTGGCGCTATATAAATGATAATAATAATAATCATAACTACTACGGCATACTGAAGTGGTTATTATTGTGCTTGGAGACTTCCTTTAAGTGTGATTTTTTTTTTTAAATTGTATTATTTTATATTTTACTATAGTGGATTGTTTGCTTAAAATGCATTAAGTATATATCACATTTGAAAAAGAATGGTCAATATCAGCATGGAGTGTCTTGCTGCCATCTCTGCACCAACTAGAGCTGATTACATTACATGTTACTATCAATTTTGGATGGCTGTATTAAAAATAATCTTTATTCAGATTCTGTTGTGATTATTCTTCTTAGTTCCTAAGATTTGATATTATAAGGCTGCTAGATACAGTAAATCAGCCGAGAGTACTGTCTGGAAGCAGCGATAAGGGACTTGACATGATGCATCTCCAAGGTCAGCTGGCTAATGAGGAACTATGATAGCAGTCAGTACACTATTACAGCTCCATCTTCTTTCCCCCAGTTCTATTTTCCTTCACGCAACAGAGGGAGTTTGCCTTTGACATTTCTAGAGTCAAGACAAGTAGTGGCTTTAAAAGGTCCAGACCTTGAAATAACAGGGGAAATTTAGTCATTTTTAATAAGCAGGAGAAAAAGTTACTAAGGAAAGGAGAGAACTTTAAAGGGACTCCCAAGTGCCAGGAAAACAAACTGTTTTCCTGGCACTGCAGGTCCCCTCTCCATCCCACCTCCCATCCCAGGTTGCTGAGGGGGTTAAAACCCCTTCAGTGACTTACCTGTATCCAACGCCGATGTCCCTCGGCACTGTGTCAGCCGGCAGGGGAGACCTACTGCACATGCAACAAAAGCAGACCCCTATTGGCCATATGTAGCTCTACTAAGACATCAAGTCTCCTACGAAAAATGCCAGAAAAATAAAGGACTCAATAAGCATAATTCACTTTAACACAGCCCTAAGCTATTCCTTTGCATCATATGCTCAGTCCAAGTGTTAGGGAAGATTTGGAAAATTTTACATTCTATTTTTTAGGAAGAATTTTCCAACACAGTTATAGTTATAGTCAGTTTACCTGTTACCTATTATGTTTCTATGTTTAGTCACAGTTTTGCAATTTAATTTTCTATTCACTACAATAAACAGTTTCCAAAATAAGCCACATCCACTAATATTCAACGTGGAACATAATATAACTGGAAAAAAAAGTATTTCACTAAAAGCCAAATCTGGAGCTTAGCATAGTAAATAAACCCCTTAGGGTCATTGTAGTTTAACCCCTTTACAACTAAATAAAGGTCTATGCCATCATGCAGTGCAGGGCTTTGAAGCCCTGTAAAGGCAAAGCCCGCAATGCATTTAAAGTACCAGCAGAGGGTTAAATCCTTGCTGGTACCTCAGGTATCTTTTGGTACCTGAAGATCCCCTCTGTTAGCTGGGGCCACAGTTAGTGATCCTAGACTGACAGATGAGCTGTTTGCAGCTGTGTGCACAATTTGTGGCTCTGAACTGACATAAGAGCTATGTGTAAAATGGCCTTTTAAATTGATTTAAACACCACTTCCTGTTTGCTCCTGGATCAGTTGGGCTTTGCTAGATGGGAATGCATTGGATTGGCTTAGATTATCAAGTCTTTGTGTTTCTGACAGTTTAGTGTTCCTTTAAGTGAAGTATTAAGGGAGACTATAGTGCTAGGAAACCCGTTCTGTCACATACCTGATTCCAGTACCGATGTCCCTTGGCGCTTGTTCATGCACCGCCTTGCTTGCATTAGTACTTCCCCCATAGGAAAGCATTGTATAACAATTATTATTTATATAGCGCCATCATGTTCCGTAGCGCTGTACAATGTATAATGCTTTCCTATGGTGTTTTGGGTTACGCTGGATGTCCTTATACATAACATGAGGATGTCCAGCCTCAGTTAGGTGACCAAAAGTCTCCTTGCTATCCGGAAGTTCTTCTAGTGGCTGCCTGGTAGACAGCCACTAGAGGTGGAGTAAACCCACAAAGGTAATTATTGCAGTTTATTTAAAAACTGCAAAAATTACATTTGCAGGGTTATGGGACCTGGGAATATGCACCCAGGCCACTTCAATGAGCTAGAGTGGCCTGGGTGCCTACAGTGTCCCAGTAAGGGGTTAAACATTAGTGATTACAAAATGCATGGCTTTGAACCTCTGCTATTCACACATATAGGGACAACTTGGTTTTCAAATAGGACTTGTCCATCCTGAATGAGGCCCTGTGGGAGGTGTATTGTATATTGCTCATTCTCTCCACATGAGCACACCCCAGCTGCTAACATCAGGAAACAGAAAGTGAAAGCCAGCATGGTTATAATCGACTAGTCAGGGCTGGCGGAGCCGCTCTGCTCGGCAATCTCCAGACCAGTGACGTCTAGACCAGAAGTGACGCCCTATGTCAGGTATCAGCGCCTGTCTCCAGTGCCATGCTACCTGGGTGCACTTCATAACAATGGGCCAGGGGGAGAGCGCCATGGAGGACAACACCATGACTTTCCTCTCGGACGTGTCGGACTTTGAGAGCAGTGCAGGCAGTGATGTAGATCAGGGTGACCTGCCGGCTCCCCACAGAGGGCAGCACAGCTCGGGGCATCCACTGCCTGGACATGACTCCTCCACCCCCAGTAGGATGCTGGTAAGCCGGGTACCAAGAGCCTGGCATGTGCCAGTCAGCATGCCATGATTGGAGGCTCTGCTGGCAGTCACATGGTGCCTGCTCCTGGAATACGAACTATTTGGGGGGATCAGGGATTACCTTAAAGGTAGACCCTCACCTACTGTAGGACTACAACTCCCAAGAATAAGAGTCTACAGACTCCCACACTAGGTTTACAGCAATGTGAAGTACTGGCTTAGAGTTGTGTTTTGGTCTGCACATTTCCTGCAGTGGCTGCCTGAGAGCTCTGGGCATTGTCTTCCAGCTAAGACAAACTGGGTGTCCTTTGAACACCATAAATAAATAATTACAATAATGGTGTACACTATTTTTTTTGTAATTATTTGTTTATGGTGTTTTGAGGAAGTACTTGAGTGAATAGCAGCTTGGTGCACTTTAAATCCCATATTTTAAGACCTTGAAGTGCCTTTTTAAACTGTATTCTCTTGCTATTTTAGGGTGTCCTTTGGTCTAACTGGTCACTACAAGCCTGCTATAATTTCTGGATGTACCAGTATAAAAAGCAGTTGATAACTCTTAGTAAAAAAAAAAAAAAGTGAATAAAAATAGAATTGCTGATGTTCCAATAATGAAACCCCAGGGAATGTATTATGTTTTGCCAATATTTTATAGCATTGGCTCACCTTCCAGTAAATGCCAGATGATGCAACTGTTTGACAGGCACTGAACAGTACCACATGTTTAACAGTAGTTTTATATAATGAAAACTAGGAAGGATAATATTTAATCAAAGCGTATTACTTGAAAACGAGAGAAATCTCAATGTATCTTTCCTGGTAAAATATTTTATACATTTTATAAATAAATAATTTGCAGTTCAGTTAGTGTCACATGTTGAAAGTAAGCCTTTGTAAACAGATTATAAATTTTAAGGTATTTTCTGTCATCTGTGACTTTAAATTGTAGTTGAATGTGTTGGCAAATAGAATAATTAATTATATAGGAAGATTTTCTGAAATTGAGGGTCTGGGTGAGGTATGTTTGACTGTGAACCACCAGCGGTTTTTACAGTAGGACTCTCAGATCTTTTCCAGATTCTAGCAGTCCTGTAGCTATGAAAGTTGGACATTCTCAGGTTTTGCTTCTTTTCGAAGTGTTCCATAGATGTGGTATAAAACTATATAATAGAAGGTATTATTTCATGATCAGGGCTATTCACTAAAGTGAGAAGTGTCTGGAGTTAAAGGTGACTGTAAATTTGAAGGCCAAACTAACGGAACTGGAAGTTTAGCTGTCATGGTGAATTTTTCCAGTTTTGACCTTAAATTTGAAATTTAATACTGTAAGCTTGTTTGGGCAGGGCCCTCTTCACCTAGCGTTTAAGTATGTCAATTATGTTTTGTTAGAATTTAGTTTGTCTTGTTTACTTATTGAACAGTGCTGCAGAATATGTTGGTGCCCGATAATTGTGTAAATTCACCATGAATCACTGAGAAATTTCAATTTAGTGAATAACGCTGTATGTGTCCAAAAATATGTAGACTCCTGGTTCTCCAAAATCTAATTCCAAAGTTGTAATACTGAATCCTCAATGCTGCTTGTCCCTCTTAAATAGGGGTATTTGGGAGGTGTGTGGTTTGTGCAGTATTGCTGCATGTTGAGGGTTCTGTGTGTAGACCCATTGAGAATGAAGGTGACTTTGTGTTCATTATTATTGTGTGTGTTTAAAGTGACAATGTAACCGTAGAGATGTCGCGAACTTCTCGCGAATGGTTCGCCTCGAGCTGTTCGTGGCGAACTCCGGTCAGCTGACACGTCCCGGCCAATCTCCAGCAGACCCTCCCTCCCAGACCTTCCTACTTAGCGTTAATGGCGTTCTTGTTGTTGTCTGTCAATGTGTTTTTTGTTTGGTTTTTTTGTGATGAATGAATGAGGAAACGTGAAAACACTAGTAACATTAAGTAAAAATAAGTTTAACATTGTTGCATTTCAGTAGCTTATTAAGGAGTACATTAGACCGAGGTACCGGATGTTTCTGCCTAGTAGAAGGAGCGGTAGGTCTTTGGGGTGTGGGGGCGGAGGGGTAAACTGGGAGGCTTAGGAAAGTGCGTCGATGTAGTTTTCCCAAGGTTCCCATGTCTTGGAGAACGTCTTCATGGAGCCTCGTATTTGGGCAGTCAGTTTGTCCATAAGGTGGCATTCTTTAATTTTGTTGAGTACCGTGGTTATGGGGGGTGTGGTGGGTCGTAGTCTGTACTTTTTTTATCTTTATGGAATACTCATTTTTCAGGGCTGTGGTGTGTGACCGTGTAGCTTTAAAGTAATTGTTTATCAGAGTTTCACGGTCAGTGGATGTCATTGGACCTGTATATAATTATGTACAATTGCAATATGTATGTTGGTGTTCCTGTGTGCTCAACGTGAGTCTTTGTATATGTGAGTTTTTGTTGGCGTGTGTGTAATGTCAGTATGTGTTCACATGCATGTTTCCATGATGGCCAAGCTTATGTGGTGACTGATTATCATGAGAATTGCATTTCACTTCTTTAATGATTAGGCACTGCAGATGCTAATGAAGTGCACTTCTGATATTCAACCAGTCTTAAAGGAACACTCGATTAAATTTGTATTTTTTTGCAATTCAGTAGATATTTCCCCTAAGAAAACATGCATGTGTTATTTGTTTGTTTTTTTTTTTCTCCATTTTTTTTCTTGGCTGCATATGAAAAAAAAAAACGCTTGCAAAACCTGCAGATCTCCATTCTGCACTAGAGGTGTGGTTAGTAGTGATGTCCCAAACGGTTCGCCACGGACGGCGAACATAAACTTTGACCCTGTACCTCACAGTCAGCAGACACATTCCAGCCAATCACCAGCAGACCCTCCCTCCCAGACTCTCCCACCTCCTGGACAGCTCACTAAGAATGCAGCTTCACAATGAATGTAAAATGGATGCTGTCCAGGAGGTGGGAGGGTCTGGGAGGGAGGGTCTGCTGCTGATTGGCTGGAATGTGTCTGCTGACTGTGAGGTACAGGGTCAAAGTTTATGTTCGCCGTCTGCGGCGAACCGTTCGGGACATCACTAGTGGTTAGCCCTAAAATGGAAACATTGCTATATGTATTAAACAACATAGTTTTTTTGTTGCACGGCTAAAATAACAGGGACTCTGTAGTGTCCATTTTATAGGGAAAATATTTTATTTTGAAACCCTTTTTCCTTCCTTTAATTTGCTACTTGGTTGTCTTTTTTGAAATCCGCTGCATCTGCATTTGTAGCTTGGCAGATTTAAATATTTACAAACGGCCAAACTGCAACCAAATGCCCTTCATATGGTTGATCTTATTCCAGTGATACAGAACAGAGGAATTGTGCCTTTAACTCAAAGCCTCACTGATAGTATCCCCAGCCCTCCCTAACTCTAAAGTGATCTCTCAAAACCTTTTTTTTTTTTCTTTCTTATAACATGCAAAGTTGGTTGCATCGACTGAGATCTGGTTATAATTTCATTGCAATGAACCTGAGTGCACCAATGAGATCCATTTGAACCCAGCATTAATCCATTCGGCTCAAGCATTCGGTTGTTGAGGATAGTGAACTACAGAGGAATATTAACAAGTCAATGCAGAAAAATTTAGCTGAATGAAAGAAGACAAATTTGAAAAATCAAGTTTGACATTTATTGAAATGTCCCCACTGTGAGCAAAAGAAGAACTAATCAGCTCAGAGTCTTCCACATCACAGCTCACAGCATGGCCTCCTTAACTCTGGTCCAGTTCAATGCTACTCATTGAGGAGACCGAATGCACATGCATTCTCCACAGGAAAAGATTGTATTCAATGCTTTCCTATAAGCTTGCGTGTCATGTGACAGAGTTTTACTTGGTCACTGTAGTGGAAGGTGGGAGCGCCTTTCGTGGCTGTCAGTATGAATTAAGGTGGCATTAACCCTGCACTTTCTAAAGCACTGTAGTTTTAAAAGGACAGGGTCACTGTACCCAGAACATTTTATTGAGATGAACTGACCTGGCTAATGTCCCTTAACCTTGTATAACAAATGTTGTTTTATTGTGTTTCTTCTTAATTTCTCTTTTGAAATTTTTTTGTGTAATAAAGTTGTTTATAATTTGGAGAGTAAAACACCCAAAAACCTCAATCTCTTGGAATGGAAACATTGTTTTATCTGTCTTTGTAACTCGCAGGGCTCCAGTTGTAATCGCTGTTACGCGACCTTGGCTGGAAATAGCAGGCTCCAAATCGTATGCTGTTATAATTACCAGATTTTACTAATTACATGATGTAAAGTCATGATTTTATAAAGGACACGGAGGCAAGTATTAGGCTTTATCTCTTTCTTTATTCCTCAGCAGCAAAGAAAGGATTATTGCTATTTTAATATAGCAATAACAAGAAAAAACACAGAATACCCTCAAGGCTTAACCATATAACATTCCAAACATATTAACCAATGTGATCAATCCTTGTTCTATGTCTCCTCATGTGACCTAATCCACTTCCTCTTTCTAGCTGACGCCGAAGCTGATAATATCAACAGGTAAAACGATGAACTTGAACTGTCTCAGGTAGAGCGTTCCAGTGAGTTTGTTCCGGTATAGATAGGAAGGAGCGGGTGATCCCGAATATTCCCTTAGAGGGTTAAAGGACCACTCTAGGCACCCAGACCACTTCAGCTTAATGAAGTGGTCTGGGTGCCAGGTCCTTCTAGGGTTAACCCATTTTTTTATAAACATAGCAGTTTCAGAGAAACTGCTATGTTTATTAATGGGTTAAGCCTTCCCCCTAATCCTCTATTGGCTGTCTCATTGACAGCCACTAGAGGCGCTTGCGTGCTTCTCACCGTGATTTTCACAGTGAGAGCACGAAAGCGTCATAGGAAAGCATTGTAAATGCTTTCCTGAGCTGAATGGCTGAATGCGCGCGCATTCAGCCCAGGAGGAGGATCGGAGGAGGAGAGCTCTCCGCCCAGCACTGGAAAAAGGTAAGTTTTACCCCTTTCCCCTTTCCAGAGCCGGGCGGGAGGGGGTCCCTGAGGGTGGGGGCACCCTCAGGGCACTATAGTGCCAGGAAAACAAGTATGTTTTCCTGGCACTATAGTGGTCCTTTAAGCTGTAGGAGACAGAGAGATATGTGGTAAAATATATTCAAATATCGTTGTCAAACATTTAAACTATACAGGTGTTTAAAGAAGCGTTATATCTTAACTCATAGTTTTATTTGGATCCAGCAAAAAACTTAAAACCAAATCATTATTAGTATATAGTATATCATTTGAACATCTAACTCGCTCCTACCTGTTTATCGGTAATTGGGTGGGAAAAAAACATGTATGACTTACCTGTCATTGGGCGGGCTAATACTCACCTCCGTGTCCTTTATAAAATAATGACCTTACGTCATGTAATTAGTAAAACCTGGTAATTTTATTAAAGGACACGGAGGCTCATATTAGGCTAGTTTAAAGCTGTGATATAACCATAGATGACATATGTTCTGTTGGCCTAAAGTAGTATTCTTTGAATGTTGATTCCCAGGACCAGTCAGCTGTGCGGAGAAGGTCTTCCAATTTACAGCCAATGGAGAATGCCTTAGAGCCCATAGCACCTCTCGTGGAGTGAGCTCTGTAAACAGATGTGTCAATGTTAGCAGCTGACATTATCCATTTTACTCAGCGTGCCAGAGTTACTGTGGATATTGGGTGATGAGGTTTTCTCACCACCAAGAACAGGTCATGTGTTGTTGGGTTCCGAAATGCCTGTGTCCGCCGTTCGTATTCCTGGAGGCATGCCACCGGGCAGAGGTTAGCATTGTGAGGAAAGGAGGGATAGAAGACTGACGTGATTCTCGATTTTCATACGTCTGGTAATAGTAAACCGGACACCTTGCGAGGTAAAGGACCGTGCATCGATATCCAAGGCTCGAACGTCTGACACCCTTTTGCAGGAGATTAAGCACAGGAGCACAGCTAAATTTACGAACACTTGTTTGAGATCTGCATTTGGAGGCCAGTCTTCCAGTAAACGAAGGACCATATTAACATCCCATTAGTCCGTGTAGCGGGGTTGAGGTGGACATGCAAATTTTATGCCTCGTAGAAGACGTCAGACCAATAAGTGTTTCCCAGCCGGGAATCTACAGGGTAGTAAGGAAACTGAGTACCTGGTTTATAGGAGCACGTAGGGGATCCACGTGTCGTTCCAGGCACCAACTACACCATGCGTCCCAGGCATGAGTATAGGACCGTCTTGTTCCTGGGGCCCAAGCTCCTGTCAATAAGTCCAGAGTTGTTTGTGAAACGTTTGACATCGTCCCGGGTCCCCAGAGAGGAGCCATGCCAGGTGTCTGAGGTGGCCTTGCACCAGCAGCGGGTGAGGGTTCCCATTGGGGTCTGATAATAGTTCAGTGAAACCTGGAATCAATCTGGGGAGGTCGATGGACATTCCCATGACTTGAAGGGATCCAAGGCTGTGCCGTCCAGAATGGTGTTATTAACACCATCGATTGTTCGGGAGCGTTGTAGGTGTAGGAGAGTTCGTGCTATGAATGAGAACAGGGGAAAGCATATGATCGGTTGCTCGGCCAGTGTTGTAGGAAGGCGTCCACTGCCATGGAGTCTGGGTCCGGTCTCCAGCTGAAGAATGAGGGAAGTTGAGCCATCCAGTCTCCCAGTCTGAGGAGGTCCCGAAAGCAGTGTATTCCTTCCATCTTGATGGTATCTGACAAAGGCGTTGAGCCGTCGCAGGTTTATTACTGGTCTCATGCCTCCGCCTTTCTTGGGCACCAAGAAGATATTGCTTAGGAAACCGGGGGCGGTAGCTGAGACTTTTTGTAGATCGCACCTTTCATTTCTAGTGCGCGAATCTCGTCTGCTACCAGATTTTTGTCTTGTGGGGAAAAAACAATCCGATGTAGTAATGAGAATCTTATCGGTTGTTGTTTGAATTCGATGCCGTAACTTAGAATAGTCTCTAGGACCCAGACATCTGAGGTAAGTTTGTGTCAGGCATCGTGGAAATGAAACAGTCTGCCCCCCATATTTAATAAGGAATGGGTGTGTAAAAGAAAATGACTCGCCATAAGGTCGTCTCCGAATAGGAGACCTTTTGCCTGTATGCCAGGCTCGGAAATTGCTAGATGTGTTAGTTTTGGTTCAATTTTCATTAATATGGCTTTACGCCGTTCCATAGCCAAAGCGGTATTGGCGTTTCCAATTAAGCAAATGCCTCTCTGGATCCATCCCCTGATGGCCAGTAAGTCAACAGAAGTCCCCTCTGTAAGAGCAGTTTCGACTAAGTCGAAAATTTTTGCTATAGGCCCAAGAATGTCTAGGACCTTGTCTTGGCAATGTTTGAGGGAGTAGTCCAGTCCCTTTTTTGGCCTTCCATCCCAACTTGCCCAGGAACTGGGCGATCTTGGGGTCCACCTCGGGGGTTACACAGGCCATGTCCGGGACCGTGGGCATTCCGCCCTTAGCTTACTCCTTGTGGCCTTATCAAGGGGTTTTCTTACCCTGGTTGCTTTGTAGATGGCCACGTGCGTAATGGGGTACCAGCCAGCTGAGCGCGGATTGTGCAGGGTATCTGGATCAAAGAGGGGTTGCCCTTGGGGATCTAAAACTGCAGATTCGTCCGCCTCTTGCTCAGTCTATCGCTGGGAGTGCAGTCTCGTTGTGTTCAGGGGACAAGTTGTCTAAATCAACAGGGTCGATGGCATCGGACCCATCTGACACCTCCTTTGAGTCCGAATCAGAGTCGGACGAATCTTGTAGGGCTTTTGCCCTCTTCCAATTCCGCACCACGTCCTCAGTTTCAACAGGGCGCAACCTGTCCGTAACACTGGTTTTGGAGGCAGCACTTGTTAGATGGTGCGATTTGCATGTACCCTTGCGGCTGCTAGGGACCATCTGCTTACTATTAGAGGATACAGGGGCTGAGCTGGGGGTTCTGCCAGGTGCCATTATAGCGGAGGAGATAGTGTGTGTCAGACTTTGCTCCCATGGCATTAACAATGGCCTGTGTCACTGACTTGCTCATTGTAGCATCCAGGAGTGCTTGGAACTCCTCTGAGTTCACGTGGTCCTGGGATGCTTCCTCCCCACTCCCCAGGGCCGCAATGCCCATAGGTAGGACTTTTGTATTGCGACTGCTAGGTTTTTTAGAGGTGGGGGGGTGGGGGCAATAACTTGTTTGTCAGCAGGGGACTGCATACTGGTCAGGATGCACTACAGAGGGAGAGCTGGGGGAAGGCACTTAGCAGTATTGGACTAATGAAAAATGGCACAGGGCAAACAAAATACCCTTACAGTGAGTTATGACCCAGAGGCTAACTGTAAGTGGTGAAAACAACTCACTTTGAATAGTGTGAAAGCACTTTAGGGCAAGGGCACATTAATGAGGCACAAAGAAGATATTGGCACAAATAATATGGGAACTTACCGAGTGTTCCCTAAATTGCTAAATTGCTAGTTATGAACAGAGGAGGTGCGGGCGGGTAGGGGGAGGGGGGCGTCCCCTACACTGTGGGGAAAGAAAAACGGGTTCTAAACAACCTGGACGGCAGTGCAGGATAGGGGCTTGCCTAGAGCAGCACAAAAGCAGAAATCTCCACTGCATATGGCTGAAACCACAACTCTTTAATAAAGCAAGTACCCTGCACTAAGGGGAAAGAAACACCGACAAACCAAGCACTGGTAGTAGATATATACAGTAGAGTGTAAAGAAAAAAACACTAAGCAAAAAAATAAGGAAATAATAAGGTATTAACAGGAAGAAATACAGTAATTACTACAAATTTTTCAGAGCATGAAAACAATATGAGGTACCTAGCTGAGGCAGCAGCAAAGAAAGAGGAAGGTGGATTAGGTCACATGAGGAGACCTAGAACAAGGATTGATCCCATTGGTTAATATGTTTGGAATGTTATATGGTTAACCCTTGAAGGTATTCTGTGTTTTTTCCTGTTATTGCTATATTAAAATAGCAATATCCTTTCTTTGCTGCTGAGGAATAAAGAAAGAGATAAAGCCTAATACTCACCTCCGTGTCCTTTAATAAAATTCCTGATTTTTAATTACTAGAAAGTGTAACTGACAATATGGATATTATTGTCGCAATGTTTCGTAAATCTTTTCATATACAGTGAATATTACCCTGTCTACAGCTGCATATGGGGTGAGATAAACTCCTTTCTCTCTCAGAATCTCTTCTTCTTTTCTTTATTTCTGATCTAGTTTTATTAAAACATAAGACAAAGTAGGGACTACTTTTGTCTTATGTTTTTTTTTTTTTTTTTTCTATTCTTGACTATCTTTGACCAAAGGAGGAGCTTACATCCACTTCGTTTCCAGTGTCAGAGAAAGTACTCACCATCTCCTTGACACAGAAAACATATATTTATACATTAGACTTTCAATTGGGTCATGTTAGGAAAATGACAAGTCTTACAAGACACTGGCTTCATGGCTGATAACATGCCGGCCAACAGTCTTGAGTCCGGTGGAATGGTCCTGAATATGTTCATTTGGACCATGCAGAGGGCATTACGCTGGTGTGCGTTGATACCAGGCTGACATGCCCCTTCTCTGGGCAGCCGTACCCATTTTATTAACTGGATCATCCACTTTGGGAGTCACCACTGACACAAAACATATTGTTAGCGTAATGCTTGCCATTTGCTTACTGGTTTAGTTTGTCAGATGTCATTCTTCTAGGTTTAGCTATATTGATCATTTCTCATGGGGACACTGCCATTTGATAAACCCCTACCTTTGCTTATTGCTAAAGTATTGTCTTGAAAACCGCTTTCCTATAATGTGAGCGTATCTCTTATGCCACTGTATAATATCCTCTTTAGAAAAATTTTGGTGTGAAGAATTTGGTAATATCTGAATATAACCTTGTCAGCCACATGTTTGGATTGTCAGGTATTCTTAAGAGTATTAACAGGGGACAATTATTATTACGTTTATATATCTGCAACGATTTAAAATTATAGAATGGGGATATTTGGCAACAAGTAATTCACATACAGAATATTACAAGAGAAAAGAGGTGAAGAGGGACCTGCTCAAACTTGCTTACAATCTGTGAGCAAGGGGCGGTATAGCCAAAGAAGAAGAATGACAGCATGTCAGAGGGGAGGAGGGATTGATGGATAAAGTACATGTATCAAAATAAGGTGTGTGTGTGTGTGTTGAACAATGTAAGCAGAACGAGGTAAATGAACAGGTCAGTTGTAATAGGAGAAGCATCATCCAGGAAGATGATTTGCTTTATTAAAGAGTTGTGGTTTCAGTCATATGCAGTGGAGTTTTCTGCTTATGTGCTGCTCTAGGCATGACAAAACTCAGGCTCCCCCTTCCAAATTTCTCTCCCTGACAGACAGTTGCCCTCACTGATGCATGCACTGACATACACTCCCTTACAGATACAGCCATTGTAACACACACTGTTTAACCAACACACACTTTCATTGAAACTTTCACCGACAGACACGCATACAGAAACTGCTATGTTTACATTTGGGGTTCCGGACAGCCACTAGAAGCGCATCTGCCACGCTGGAGGCATATTATGAGAAATGCTTTCCTATGGACACTTTAAATGCACGTGTGGCACTTGCCGCGCATGCGCATTCGGCTCCAGTGACGGCGGGGGATGAGAGGTCACCAGCGCTGGTTTAAGGTAAGCTGCTGAAGGGGTTTCAACCCCTTCAGCGCCACGGAAGGGGGAACCTGAAGGTGGGGGGCACTATAGTGTCAGGAAAACAGCTTTGTTTTCCTGACACTATAGTGATCCTTTTAATGTTGGCATTTTGTAATGAAGTGAATATTTACTTTATTATTATTTGCAGATTTCAAAATAAAAAGATAATATAACCTTGACCATTGGGTAAAAACTGCAACTTGTTTTGCTGACTTTGTTAGACGTTTTAATTTGGCACTATGAACCCTTCACAATCCTTCACTTTTTTGCTTATTAATGCTTGGAAAAATTTGGGGTGGTTTAAAATATAAATATATATATATATATATATATATATATATATATATATTGTAAGTAGCTTCTAGCCAATGAGCATGCAGCATCTTTAAAAATAAATAATAATAAAAAAAATAATAATAATGTCACATCGGTTCAGTATTAAGTAGGTCTATGTCACCTGAATATGTGTAGTCGAGTGGGTTTTTGGATGATAATATGCCTTTAGGCAAATAGATAAGACAGTGATCGAAGGAAACAGGAATGTGTAAATCACTGGTTAGGTAATGTAGCCTGACATTCAGTACATCATATCTTGGGGGCACTGTGTGGCATCTCCGAGCCCCCACTTCTTTGCTTGTTGGTGTGGAGATGCTGTAAACCGCTTTCAGCCAATGAGAGCTCTGCATCGTTTGAAAATGTGTGATGAGATTTAGTCAATTTTTTTTTTTTTTTTTTTTTCATCTTTAAAGGTTCAGTGTCAAGCTGATTCGGATGTGATCAAGGTGCCGTCTTCTTTACCTTCAGCAAAATACTGCATCTCTTCCCCCCCCCCCCTCCATATTGGATTGAGGGTTAGCTTACTAGAAACCTGTTTTAACCATAGAACTGTTGTGAAGCCTGTGATAGCAGCAGACCTCCACCTGGGGTAATTACTAAAGTTTGAATTGGCACTAGTCCTATTTTTAAATTTAAGACTGAGCCTTGGCAGAAGGACATTTGCCTAGCTTCTCTGGTATCTGCAACAATTTAGCAATGTTTGGACATCCATTCTTGGCATTTCCATACCTTTTTTTTTTTCTTAATTTTGCCATTTATACATTGATTGGACTGTAACCATTCCTCATGGGGACACTGATCACAAGCTCCCCCCTCCCTCCCTCACGTGTTGCTATGGAGAGATGCAGTAAACAGTTTTCAGCCAATGAGAGCGCAGCATCTTTTGAAAATGATGAATGGAGATCTAATGAACTCTTTTGAAAAAGGGTTGGTCTCAAGCAGACTGTGATGTTATGAAGGTGCTTTACCTTCTGATTTTAAAATCTCCTCTACTGTAACATTGGGATGACAGGCAAGGTACTGTAGATAGTCTGTGCTAACAGCAGAACTATAGATTTTACTTTAATGGGAGTATTGAATGCACATTATACATTTAATTCTAAATGTATTTCATATGTTATTTCTGCACAATTATATTATTTTTATTAGTTATATGTTGGGGGACCTGCCTGACAGCCAATCCCACCGATCTGATTCATATGACTCGGATCGGACGAACTGGCTGCAGGGGCACTGCCTGGGTTGTCAGAAATACCAGAGAATTACATTTCCAAACATTTCCAAACCTTATATTTGACACTGTAACTTTCCAAAACCTCATAAAACCTGTATTTCAGGGTACTGTTGCACTTACAAGTTATTGCAGAACACAAATATGAGCGTTTCAGAGCAGTAAAATGTATAATGGCGAGATCAGTGAAAGTGCAAATTTGACTGGCTACTAAAAAGGCTGGACATACCCCATTTTGAATACCCTGGGTTGTCCAATTTGCAACTGATATGCCATGATGGGGGTAATTTTTCAATCCTGGGCGGCCATAGAGTCTCAGAGGCAACAGGGCCTAGCAAACCAATCTGGATATGTCAATATTTAAAGGACCACTCTAGGCACCCAGACCACTTCAGCTTAATGAAGTGGTCTGGGTGCCAGGTCCAGCTAGGGTTAACCCATTTTTTCATAAACATAGCAGTTTCAGAGAAACTGCTATGTTTATGAATGGGTTAAGCCTTCCCCCTAATCCTCTAGTGGCTGTTTCATTGACAGCCACTAGAGGCGCTTGCGTGCTTCTCACTGTGATTTTCACAGTGAGAGCACGCCAGCGTCCATAGGAAAGCATTATGAATGCTTTCCTGTGTGACCGGCTGAATGCGCGCGCAGCTCTTGCCGCGCGTGCGCATACAGCCGACGGGGAGGAGAAGAGGAGGATCAGAGGAGGAGAGCTCTCCGCCCAGCGCTGGAAAAAGGTAAGTTTTACCCCTTTTCCCCTTTCCAGAGCCGGGCGGGAGGGGGTCCCTGAGGGTGGGGGCACCCTCAGGGCACTATAGTGGTTCTTTAAAAACTGAAATAGACAAGTGTGGCGAAACCAACCTCGCCACTGTGAACTGGAGAAGCCTGGTTGCTCGCCTGCTCCCTTTGGACTATGGCCCTGCAGGTTAAACCGTTTATTTCCCCTGCAGAAAGGCTTATTTGTGTGATCTGAGTGCCATTCATCTAATAATGTGCCCTCAGATCCCAGCTATCTGGGGATATGTGAAATGTCTGTGTGTTATGTGTAAAGGTGACTTTATGTATTTTAAAGTGTTTTGTGTCTTTTTGCAACCATGTGCTTAATGGAGTCTTGTGTCTGTCCTGGGAGATAATTGAATTACTTATCTCCAGGATAGAAGGCTCTGAAACTGGTTTGGGCCAGAAAGCCATGCTTCATTTAGTCACAAAGGACTTTTACTAACTTTTGAACCCCTTGTCTGATTTGTGCCATTTTTGAATATGTTGTTCCCCTGAATGGATTGATTGTGAATATGTAATTTTATGTGAATGTGATGTATGGTTTTGGAGTTATGAAAGTTGGGTAGAAAGTATGTTTTAACTGTATGTATAATGGAGTTTCCTCTCAGGATAAGGGGAGGGAATATGTGGGATGTAACTGTGATGTGATTGGTTGTTTTGTAACGCCCTGTGGGCTGTACTATGTTTGTGGATTGGGAATAAAAGAGACTGTATGTGACAGTACAGAGAGTTCCTGCTTAACCCTCAAAGTGAAGTGTCGTCTCATTATTGGGGAAGGATTTATTGTATGCTGTTCCAGTTTGACTGCTAGGAGTGTAAACCTATTTGCATGGTTTTTCCTATTCGGCTGTATACAACATTCATATGCTTGAGAGCATTCATATGCTCCTACGGTTCGGTGGTTTTGGTGTCTGCTGCAGTGCTTGGAGTCCTCAGGAAGCGCTAGGAGCATCCTTTAACGGAGGTACCCAGTCGGGGTGCCAGGTGATCCGTTGGCAAGCGGTGGGATGGCGTCCTAGTGCGAGGTAAAGCAGCTCGGAGACACAGTTCGTGGATTTACAAATTGAGGGCAACGCTAGTACCCGTACAGCGACCCTATCTACAAAAGAACTAACTTCAGCAGCACAAGCATGGCACCCAGCTACACTCAGGAGCAGTATGACAGAGAGTTTACCATGCGGCTGGCTTTCTTTGGACCCAACCCCCCGGAGAAATACGTGTAGTTCGTAAGGAGCCAGGTAGACGAGTACCTGCAGTTCATGGCAGATCCAGCCAAAGGTATCGGCCGCCCTATCCGGTAGCAGAGTGCGTTACGGGGACTCAAAGGTGTACCCCAGGGAGCTGGAGGTGTCGTACTTCCTCCCCAGCGGCAGAGTAAGTCCCAGGGAGCTGAAGGTGCAGTCCTTCCTCCCCAGCGGCAGTGTGTATCCCAGGGAGCTGAAGGTGCAGTCCTGCCTCCCCAGCGGCAGTGTGTATCCCAGGGAGCTGAAGGTACAGTACTTCCTCCCCAGCGGCAGTGTGTACCCCAGGGAGCTGAAGGTGCCGTCCTTCCTCCCCAGCGGCAGTGTGTACCCCAGGGAGCTGAAGGTGCAGTCCTTCCTCCCCAGCGGCAGTGTGTACCCCAGGGAGCTGAAGGTGCAGTCCTTCCTCCCCAGCGGCAGTGTGTATCCCAGGGAGCTGAAGGTGCAGTCCTTCCTCTCCAGCGGCAGTGTGTATCCCAGGGAGCTGAAGGTGCAGTCCTTCCTCCCCAGCGGAGTGTGTATCCCAGGGAGCTGAAGGTGCAGAGCTGTCCCAAGGTGCAGGCTGTGCAGTCCTTCCTCGGCAGTGTGTCCCAGGGAGCTGAAGGGCAGTCCTTCCTCCCCAGCTGCAGTGTGTACCCAGGGAGCTGAAGGTGCCGTCCTTCCTCCCCAGCGGCAGTGTGTATCCCAGGGAGCTGAAGGTGCAGTCCTTCCTCCCAGCGGCAGTGTGTATCCCAGGGAGCTGAAGGTGCAGTCCTTCCTCCCCAGCGGCAGTGTGTATCCCAGGGAGCTGAAGGTGCAGTCCTTCCTCCCCAGCGGCAGTGTGTACCCCAGGGAGCTGAAGGTGCAGTCCTTCCTCCCCAGCGGCAGTGTGTACCCCAGGGAGCTGAAGGTGCCGTCCTTCCTCCCCAGCGGCAGAGTGTCCTGCAGGGAGCAGAGACCGTCAGTCTCGCACCCCAACCACAGGACAAAATAATGAAAGGGGAGACAGCTGGTCCCCCTCTCCACCAGCAGAGAGAGTGTCAGGGAGAGGAGCCTGATACCCCTTCTCCCCAGCGGCAGTTTACAGTTCAGAGAGAGGAGCTTGTTACACCCTCTCTCCAGCGGCAGCCTAACCCAGCAAGGGGAGATGTTACACCCCCCAACAGTGCAGATGGGACTGTAGTCTCTGCACTTACAGCACAAGAGGTAGGGACAGTCGGTCCTGTTCCCCAGCCACAGAGCGGTGTATCCAGAGGGGAGACAGTCGGTCTCTCCCTCCCACAACCAGGCTCCCACCAGGCTACTTCCGTGGTAGCACTGGCATCAGGGCAGAGTACCGCTGGTCTCTGCCCACTCAGCAACCCACCAAGGCAGCCTAACAGTTGCCCACACAGTCGTGGTGAGGCACCTGGACATGGACAAAGTTCTCCTCTACCCAGGTGTAGTAACCAGTTATTGTGGGTGGGCTGTACTGCTGTTTCTGTTTTGTGGGTGGGTTGCTGGACTAACCAGGGCACTGACCGGCAGGAGGTCAGATACCCTGTTAGTCTAGTTGGTAAAGGGGAGAAGTGTGGCGAAACCAACCTCGCCACTGTGAACTGGAGAAGCCTGGTTGCTCGCCTGCTCCCTTTGGACTATGGCCCTGCAGGTTAAACCGTTTATTTCCCCTGCAGAAAGGCTTATTTGTGTGATCTGAGTGCCATTCATCTAATAATGTGCACTCAGATCCCAGCTATCTGGGGATATGTGAAATGTCTGTGTGTTATGTGTAAAGGTGACTTTATGTATTTTAAAGTGTTTTGTGTCTTTTTGCAACCATGTGCTTAATGGAGTCTGTGTCTGTCCTGGGAGATAATTGAATTACTTATCTCCAGGATAGAAGGCTCTGAAACTGGTTTGGGCCAGAAAGCCATGCTTCATTTAGTCACAAAGGACTTTTTACTAACTTTTGAACCCCTTGTCTGATTTGTGCCATTTTTGAATATGTTGTTCCCCTGAATGGATTGATTGTGAATATGTAATTTTATGTGAATGTGATGTATGGTTTTGGAGTTATGAAAGTTGGGTAGAAAGTATGTTTTAACTGTATGTATAATGGAGTTTCCTCTCAGGATAAGGGGAGGGAATATGTGGGATGTAACTGTGATGTGATTGGTTGTTTTATACCTCCCTGTGGGCGGTCCTGTATTTGCAAGACTGTAATAAAAACCAGGCTGGGTGTGCCAGCACCTGAGTTCCTGTTTTAACCCTCAAAGTGAAGTGTCGTCTCATTATTGGGGGAAGGATTTATTGTATGCTGTTCCAGTTTGACTGCTAGGAGAGTAAACCTATTCGTATGGTTCCTATTCAACTGTCTACAGCATTCATATGCTTGAGAGCATTCATATGCTCCTACGGTTTGGTGGTTTTGGTGTCTGCTGCAGTGCTTGGAGTCTTCAGGAAGTGCTAGGAGCATCCTTCAACGGAGGTGCCCAGTCGGGGTGCCAGGCGATCCGTTACAACAAGCCACATATTTGATCCTGTAACTTTCCAAAACCGCATAAAACCTGTACATGGAGATGGTTTTTGTACTCGTCTGACAGTAAAAGGCAATCGTATGATGGGAAACTAGGAAAATAAGAAAATGTCAACATTTCTCAAAAAAAATAAAAAATATATATTTTTAGATTTTATTCATATTAAATTGTTACATATATAAATATTTGAGAAATGAGAGCCCTATTTCTCCTGAACAATATGATCTATAATTAGTGTGGGTGCACTTAAAGGGATACTATAAGTGCCAGGAACACAAAGCTGTATTTCTGGCACAATCCCTACCTCTGCCTCCCCCTCTCTCACGACCCTCCCACCACAGAATAAAGAGTTAAAAACACTTTATTTACTTTCCTGATCCCAGCGCATCAAATGCCGCATGTACACTAGACCTCCCTATATGAAAGCTTTAAATCAGTTACTTTCCTATGGGAAAATGGCTGACCCTGTATGTCCTCATTCAGCGAGTGAGGACGTCCAGCGTCAGATACCGGACCAAAGATACAGGAAGTGCCTCCAGTGGCTGTCTGGGAGACAGCCAATAGAGGCAGAACTTAGTGCTGCAATGTAAACATTGCAGTTTCTCTGGAACTGCAATGTTTAACATTGCAGCACTAAAGGCAATAGGGACACTGCACCCAGACCACTTCAATCAGCTGAAGGGGTCTGGTTGCCCACAGTGTCCCTTTAATATGAAAGAGTCAAATTATGATTGAACAGATCAATCCTATAGTCTAATTTTAAGTTTTTAGTTCAGAACCTGGACATTTGCCAAATTATGTCCAGTTTATCTCATGTGTTAATAATGCATTTTAGTTATTGGCCATTAACCTAGGTTCCATTATTCCTGTGTATTGTAAGTGGGGCTCATAGTTTTATATAATAAGGTCTGATCGTAGGAAACCTATTGATTGATTAATAAGACTTCATTTGTTCCCATAAATATATTTAAAAATATGTCTTTCCCGATCTGTCTGGATATTGTGTAAGCCTGTGTCAGTAGTATGGTATATTATGTTACTATGCAAAATTATTTGATTTGAAGAAGCAATAAATTATGGTGGGTGACACAGAAGAACACAGTTTGCTGTACTCTTATGTTGAAAACCCATTGCATATGCATTTTATAAAAAGGTTGAATGTATTTGACTGTGCTTGCCATTTCTTCACACACAATGGATCAAAAACCAGGTTCCTGCCGTTGGCATATGTAAAACCTTAAACGCGATATTAAAGAAATATTACACGTAGTATAATGTATTTCTTGGATCCACCACACATTTGTTAGTTCTACTCCCACCAGCTGTTAAAAGGCCTCCCAAATGTACATCTGTTGCATAGGAAATGGCCTCAGCCAATGTGTTGCTAACAGGAATGACCCCTCTGGCTGTGTGGTGTGTAATTACCTTGATATTTCGAATGGAATGTCAAGCACCCTAGATGTACAGTATTTTTTTGCATTATGATTCTCCGATAGCAGTGTATTGTTTTTGAACAAAAGTTATAACCCAAAGTTAAATGAGCTGTGACTTCCTACATGTTTGTAGGTTCTTATCTGATATGCCAATTTGGAGGCTCCTAGTAAGGTCCCGTTCTAATCTTCTGTTGTGTCCTTGCCGCCTTGTTTAATTCATGGTTTAATTTTTGATTAGTTACATAAAAGGAGCTGTGGACTGTGTTTGTTTTTCTCTTCTGGCCCTTCGGTACTGCTACCGTCTTTGGATTTAGTTACAGCTGTCACCTTTGAGCTCCACCTAATATCAGGTTGACAAGTTAGCATTAGGCTTCAATCTGACTCCATGTGTATGCTATGCCAGGGGTAGGCAACCTTCGGCACTTCAGATGTTGTGGACCACATCTCCTTTAATGCTCTTACACCCATAATGCTGGCAAAGCAGCATGGGAGGTGTAGTCCAATACATCTGGAGTGTCGAAGGTT
>OW240914.1:290180600-290210608 GCA_933207985.1 Pelobates cultripes
GTTAGCTGGCCAGGGAGGGGGGCTCTCATTCCCTGGTGGTCGAGTTGCATTGGCTGTGTAGGAGGGGGGCTGGCAGCGAGCTGTAACTTAACTTTCCTGCAGCTCCCTCCTCGGTCGGCTCCCACTGTAAGTCTCGCGAGAGCCGCGGGGTCAGAGCGTTGCCGCGGGTTACCGTGGCAACGCTACACGCGGCAGTCACACCGCGAGACTTACAGTGGGAGCTGACAGGGGAGCTGACCGGAACACAGGAGGAAGGAGCTGACAGGAGCTGCAGGAAAGGTAAGTTACAGCTCGCTGCCAGCCCCTAACAAGACCGCCGGGCTCATTGCAATGTAAGTTGCCATAATACAAACATTGACTCGAGGTATAAGACGAGTGGGGGGTTTTCAGCACAAAAAAATGTGCCGAAAAACTTGTCTTATACTCGAGTATATATGGTGTGTGTGTGTGTGTGTGTGTGTGTGTGTGTGTGTATATATATATATATATATATATACACAAACCACGATCCCAGCACTCAAGTTCCCTGGTCTTTAGAATGCTCCGGTGCCAACTCCAGCCATAATACAGGAATGAAGACGAGTGTACTCTGGGGTCTGTAGAAAGTATAGATGCTTTTATTTAGCATAAATCATACATCAACGTTTTAGTCCTACTGGACCTTTAGAGTCCGGTAGGACTGAAACGTCGATGTATGATTTGTGCTGAATAAATGGTCTGTGTGTGTGTGTTTTCTCGTTCGTTCGTTCATTCCAAACTCTGGCACTCACCTTCAATGAGTGGGGAAAAAAACTTTTTCAAGTAATAAATAATAATCGGAGTACTCTTTGGGAATTTTTAATCCGTGTATTAAACAAATAATCAACGTTTCGACTCTCCTTGATAAAGACCCAGGAGGGTCGAAACGTTGATTAATTGTTTAATACACTGATGAAAAATTCCTAAGGAGTGCTCTGTTTATTATTTATTTGTGAATGTATTGATATATCTCTCAATCATTTGGAAATCATATCCAACAATATAAAATCGAGGCCACTTTTACTTAGTTTTCCTCTTTACTTTATATTCTGCCCTTTGACCTTCCTGTCCCATCTAATCTGTCCCCCATGCCTTTTCTCCTGCCTATTTTTTTTTTTTTGTGGTTTTTTTTTTTTGTGTGTGTTCCATTTTATATATGCCCATTATTATGACTCTGTTCTTAACTTAAGACAAAGAAAACTGTGTAGTGCACTAATAGTCTTTTAAATAAACATGTAATCAAAAGAATATTAATGCACCTTGAAATACAGTATATCATAAAGTATATATCGTAATGATCATAAATTACACTTGACATTGGCATAATGTTTAATAATTTTAATAAATGTAATATGTATGATTTTATATAGGTGCAACTACAGTTTTCTTTGTTTTTGGTCTAATCATAATTTAGTCACCCCTCTAGGTGTGGTACACAGCATTTTAGCTTTCAATGTTCGTGTTTTGACACATTTTTATCTATATTTTATATCCGTGTTTTATTTCAATATATTGTACTTTCTAATGTTGTAAGAGGCAGGCTTAATTATGCAGTTTCAATATGATCTACTGCAACAAATGGCAGACCCCGGTTATTTGTTAGGGATGACGTGTGTAGCACAACAGGATCCTCATCATATTTCTGTTCATTTCAGCCTATCCCCTCAAGAAGGATGAATAGAGTGTACAGCACAAAGGAAGAGAGCTTCCCACAGGCCACAGTGCACTTCCTGTCCGACTTTGTGTCTGATAATCACTACCCACCCAAAGATATCCTCTGCCACGTCATCAGATCTATCCTTCTGGAGGGAGAAGATCCAGGCATCAAGTGTGAGGCATACACACTCCTTATGAAAGTGCAAGAGTAGGTGGAACCTGTAATCACTTGACTCGTAGCTTTGTTTTAGAATGCTGTCACTGATGAGGTCTCTGCTTTTTAATATTTAGAAGCAGTAATTATTAATGACGTTACTGCAGATATTTTGTGAACTACATTTCTCATTTTCCTCAGTCAGCTTTCTGGTTGTCAGAGCATGATGGGAAATACGGTTTACAAAATATCTGCACTGCTTAAGTAAGCCACCAGCTACACTCATTGTATGAGTGAAACTATGACTGGAAACTAAATTGCATAACTCATAAACCCCTTACACCTGCAGGACTTGCCTGTCAATCTTTAACAGTAAAATCTGAAAAATCTTACTTGCAGGTGAAGGGTTTTTTTTGAGTATTTTTCATTTTCACATCTCTAATCTTTGATTTACCACAAATAATGAAGATTCTCCTCCCATTCAAATAAAAATGTATTTAAAAAAGCTCAAAGTTTTTAAAAAAAACTCTGAAAAGGGCAAATAAATCAAGAGCCCAAATTGCTTAGTCTACAGATACAGGACTAGAAATCGTTGAGAGATTTACACAGAACTACACTAGAAAATAATGCACAGATGGCACTTTGCCCCACTAGGCTGCATGAAATAGATCCTAATCAATGCTCACAATGTTGGATATGTGGTTTAAATGCAGGAACATATATGGTGATCCTGTAGATTAGTAAACAATACATGGATCAAAGTTTTTTCCATATACTTTTAGATATTTTACAGGTGAAAATGATTGTATCTCCGGAAAAAGCCATCTTACATCTACACCTAAATAACATCAATAAAAATGGCAAACTTCTGTCCATACAGATCTTCATTACTCCGACAAGGGTATTGAATCAAATACATTTCCAATGCAAGATGGAAAAAGGTTATTTTTCAAAGATTTTGTTCTTGTATTAAAATATGGGATCCTTGGCTGAGTTCTTATCCTGATTGGATTACATTTTAAATCGTTACTTCTCAAGGATTCTAATAAAATGGGAGGGAGGGGACGCACACCTGGTCACGCAGACTCGTCTTTTGTCAGTGTTTTGTATGTATATTATGGACGTAGAATAAGTTTACGATACAGATTAATAGACAGAACTATAAGTATTATATGTCCCTAATAGTTGTAATTATGTTCTTTTGTGAGGTTGATGAATATGGACGCTGATAATCTGATTTTTATTCATTTTTGGATGTCCAATTTTCAGTTATTAAAATAATAAAATATACATTAAAGAAATATATACAATGAAGATTCTACAGTATTGTACCGTAGTACTGTATAAATCTATATGACTAATAACGTGCTGCAGAGCCAAAAACGTACCACTGCTGATAACTATATATATATATATATATATATATATATATATATATATTATTTTATTTTATTTTTTTTCAGACTCCATCCAGCCAACATACATACAGTAGCTTGGGATTGGGACCTGCTGAAAGAAGTTATGAAAAAAAAGGTAAATGATAAAAGAACAGACTACCAACTTTTGCAGATCTTGCTCTTCATCCAGTGAGTGTGAAGTAGGCAGCTGTCTATGTTAAAATGCCTCTTTGTTGGTGACAAATACCTAGGCACCAGTTGACATGTCTTTGGGTCACCATGATGACTTGGCACCTGACTCCACTTCATGTTAAACACATGGCAGCATCATGAAGCCCTCTCGTATATTTTATCTACTATAGATTATAATTCAATGTTTACAGAATAAACCCATGGTTTGTGATGAGTAGATAAGTGACTTGAGTTTAAAATAGGATATGCTAACTTTAATTGTACAATGTGACAAAAAACAAACGTGTTTTAGTGTTAAAATAACCAAATTAAGTGATCGTGTGAGAACCTCTCCTTCAAACACCAAAAACTTGTACAAATAAAATGTAAATAAGACAAGGGAAAAAATGTGGTGTTCTGCACAAAAATATATTTTACCTGTGAATTTCTTTATTATACAAGCCTTTTCTTCTTAAAAATAAAACCAAAAATCTAAAGCAGTAATAGTGTAGTATTTTTTAATAAACAGTGGAGTATAGGGAGCTATAGCATCACACCCAGACCTGGCTCTCGTGACTCGTAAACCTTCCTCCTCAATATTAATGAAGATGGATTCCAAACACTTGAGATAAAAAATAGCCTAATTTGAAACCATTTCAACTCAATAACCAACCAACTATTCCGTTCACCAGATTTCCCAGAGTTACTAAAGTGTGCATTTTCAGAATTCAAAGTGACTAGCCAAACTGAAGACAAAGCTGACTTACACAATGTGTCTGCTGTTATGCCCTAAAAACTAAGAATTAACTTTTAATTCCTGACCATTCACATTTTAGTGAATAATCCGGTAACTATTTAGCATTAATAAATCCTATCACTTATATCTGCTTTCTTTGTGCAATGCTTCAGTATAAATCTGCATTTTCAGGAACGTCCAGCTTACCTACTGTTCCTCCAGTATGCCGTGCAGACTTTACACGATGATTTCCATAGGAGTTTACGACGACGGAGTCTGACAAACTGTCTGGCTAAATCAATGTTATCTTGCGATAAGAAATTCGGGAATATCCAGTGAGTGACTAATAAATGATAAAACTTTGGCCGGGAGTATACCCATAAGGTTTGAGAAGCCCATTACGGTGGTTGTGGTTATTATATATATTATATATTGAAATATTACTTTTGATAGCTAGATAAGTCACACAAATTGATCTTGGTACTGCAGTTATTTATCCTTCTGATTGATTTTAAAGGATCACTATAGGGTCAGGAACACAAACTTGTATTCCTGACCCTATAGTGTTAACACCACCATCTAGCCCCCATGGGTCCCCCCCATGCCTCCATAAATATTGTAAAAATCTTACTGTATTCAAGCCTGAAGCTGTAAATCTGCATGCTGTTAGACTCAGAAAAACAAGCAGCCTGCTGATGTGGTAGCCAGGGCCAGACTGGCCCACCGGATACCGGGAAATTTCCCGGTGGGCCGTCGGCACCTGGGGCCGGGCAGGCAGCTGGCTCACCTGCGGTCGCAGAGGGAGCTCTTTAGGCGGCTGCAGGAGGAGCTGGCTGTTCTGGCGGCCGCAGGGGGAGCTGGCTGTTCTGTCTCTGAGGGGGAGCAGAGACAGAACAGCCAGCTCCCCCTGCGGCCGCCAAAGGAGCTTCCCCACAGGTAGACATTGTGTGTGAGTGTATGTGTGTGTGTGTGTCTGTGTCATGGTGTGTGTGTCTGTGTCTCTCTGTGTCATGCTGTGTCTCTCTGTGTCATGCTGTGTCTCTCTGTGTCATGCTGTGTCTCTCTGTGTCATGCTGTGTCTCTCTGTGTCATGCTGTGTCTCTCTGTGTCATGCTGTGTCTCTCTGTGTCATGCTGTGTCTCTCTGTGTCTCTCTGTGTCATGCTGTGTCTCTCTGTGTCTCTCTGTGTCATGCTGTGTGTGTCTCTGTCTGTGTCATTGTGTGCCTCTGTCTGTGTCATTGTGTGCCTCTGTGTCATTGTGTGCCTCTGTCTGTGTCATTGTGTGCCTCTGTCTGTGTCATTGTGTGCCTCTGTCTGTGTCATTGTGTGCCTCTGTCCGTGTCATGTGTGCCTCTGTCTGTGTCATTGTGTCTCTCTGTGTCATGCTGTGTGTGTCTCTGTCTGTGTCATTGTGTGCCTCTGTCTGTGTCATTGTGTGCCTCTGTCTGTGTCATTGTGTGCCTCTGTCCGTGTCATGGGGTGTGTGTGTCATGTAATGTGTGTCTGTCTGTGTCATGCAATGTGTGTCATGGTCTGTCTGTGTCTATGTCATGGTGTGTGTGTGTGTGTGTCTATGTCATGGTGTGTGTGTGTGTCTGTGTCATGTAATGTGTGTCTCTGTCACGGTCTCTCTGTGTCGTGGTGTGTGTGTGTCTTTTTTAAGGTGTGTCTCGGTCGTGGTGTGTGTGTGTCTGTGTCACGGTGTGTGTGTTTCTGTCCGTGTCATGGTATGTATGTATGTTTTTACTCACCTTTTCTTTTTTTTTTTTCCCCCACGTCGTGCTGGTCTCCCCTCGACTGGCCCTGCCTCTACGGCTGAAATCATCAAGCTTGATGATCTCAGCCAATCTGCACTGACACAGGAAGCACCTCTAGTGACCGTCTGAGTGTCTGTCACTAGGAAGCAATGTAAACACTGCCTTTTCTCTAAAAAGTCAGTGTTTACATTGAAAAGCCTGCAGGGACAGGCTATAGACACCAGAGCCACTACATTAAGGTGTGTGTGTGTGTGTGTGCGTGTGTGTGCGTGTGTGTGCGTGTGTGTGCGTGCGTGTGCGTGCGTGTGTGTGCGTGTGTGTGTGTGCGTGTGTGTGCGTGCGCGCGTGCTAGTGAGTGGGCTTGTGTTTTTATGTCTATGACCTTATGTATATCAGTGAGATTGTTTGTCTATGAGGCTGTGTATCAATCAGCTTGTGTCAGTGAGATTGTCTGTGTCTGCATGTGAGTATGCTTACTGTATAATTAAAAAATTTGACTCTGAAAGGACCAATATTTTTAAATTGGAAAAAGCATATATATATATATATATACACTCAATCATCTAGGGTGGCAAGACATAGCCTTACATATTACAGGCGACAATATATGGCGCAATGACTTATGGGGCTGGCATAGATTTTTTTATTTATTTTTTCAGGGCTGCTTTGGAATCCCCAGTCCGGCCCTGGTGGTAGCCTGATCCAATCACCGCGCTTCCCCATAGGATTGGCTGAGACTGACAAAGAGGCAGATTAGGGGCAGAGCCAGCATGCTGGCCAATCAGCATCTCCTCATAGAGATGAATTGAATCAATGAATCTCTATGAGGAAAGTCCAGTATCTGCATGCAGAGGGAGGAGATACTGAATCACAGGATGCTGTGCACAGTGCTGCCCTGTGCTCTGCTGACAGCAGATCTGAGTGGATGGAGGCATATTATGCCTCCATTAACTCCAAAGTTCTTCTGGTTCACTCTGAGTGACTGCAACTGGAGGTGTTCCTAGCTTTCAATGTAAACACTGTATTTCCTCAGAAAATACAGTGTTTACATGAGAGAGGCTGTAGGGAGCTATAGTTCTCACCTGAACAACCTCATTAAGCTGAAGTTGTTCAGGTGACTATAGTGTCCCTTTAAGTTATAAAACAACATAGTGTTGGGGAGACTTTTCCTGCCCATCATTTACACAACACAGTTTATATTTTGGTTCCTAATTTTGAATCCATGACACATTGCTCATTAAGTGTTTGTTTGAAAACGTATATAATGTGTTTGTACTGTAATTTTAAGGTTTAAGAAAAATGTAAAAAAAAAAATATTTATATATATATATATATATATATATAGAGAGAGAGAGATATGAAGGAGGTGGTCTGCACTCTCAGTCTTATAAAATGTAACTTTTATTAATTTACATTAAAAAATGCAAAGTTCGTCAACGTTTCAGTCCCGATTCGGGACTTTCCTCAGGTCCATTAGTTAACTGGTGTTTTGATGTTCCAGAGATGTCATTAATTGGCTGATGGAAGCGGTGAGAAACTCCTGTGACCTCTCCCCCATAGAGGAGAATGAATGCCACTCTAAGCTTGACAACCAAAGGTAGGGCTATGGTATATGTAGGTCTTGTGTTTCTTTCAGTAACCTTTACTTGGTAGCCAACATTCCTAAATTTTCCATTTACAGGGAGGTTTTCCTCTTCCAGCGCATGCTCTCCATTGCTGTTGAAATTGACAATTCGCCTGCAATCAGCTCTATTAGGATTGCAGATTTTACATTTTCCTATTTGATCGATATTAAAACCAGGCAGCAGAAGTAAGTAGGATAGGATGTACATGTATACATGTTGATGAAAACTATATAAAATGGCACAATATATCCTTCCAGCAATTTGATTTCAAAGTACCACTGTCAGTCCAAAAACAATATTATTTATTTATTCCTTTCTTTTCTAAATGTGCAAGAAAGAAGTTGAGCCAAAAGTAACATTTTCTTATTTTTGTTTGTTTGTTTTTTTGTAGGGGAGGGGGGGGGTTATCATTGATAACGGTTACTAGTCTAGATGATGATCATGGCCTACAAAATCTGCTGTGTACACATTGTTCACAATTTTCACTTTCTTCATTTTTTTATTTTTTTTTAAATAATGGTTTTGGTTATCCTGCAGTTTAGTTACCTCATGTGCCAGGCAAACCTTTTTGTTTATTAATTGTTATAGAAGTACAGGACGCGTGCTCGTGATTTAATTTCAATGAGATGTCTGACTGTAACAGGTTTTTATTTTGTTTTTTTCTTAGGGAGATTTTTCTAAACAGTCTTGAAAGCCACCTGCTGCGGGCCAAGATTCTGGAGTTTCTCTTTACCCACAGCTGTCCGGGACTTACTCCACCTACTCTTTCTTTGGCCAATATCCTTTGCTTCATAGAGCACTTCAAACTTATCCCTGAGCAGCAGGTGAGTGTTCGCTGGCTTCAGTCTGGATGGAAATCTTACCAGTTTGCACCCAGGGTGTCTAGTCTGATTTTCAACAACTATATTACTGTGTGATGTGTGCTATTTATTTATATATATAGTGTATTGGAACTGTTTATGCATGCATATTCTTTTGGCTCTGTACTTTTCATGTTTTCCCTCTGTCGTTGGTTCACTTCCCTGTATCACTGTCACAATCAATGCTATGGACCTTTAAAGGGTTATTCCAAGCACTTCAATGATTTGAAGTGGTCACTGTGCTTGGAAATGAAAAGAAAACACATCATTTAGTGTATTGATTTCTTCCAACCTGCGCAAATCATAATATAATGAGGGACAACCCTCTAATTGTACTTTAAAAAATAGTTTTTATATAGGGGGCGTGGTCGGGGAGCAAACTGGACGTGCTTGCTTAAGGCTCCACTCTAAAAACACCACCATAAGCTACAAAGGCACCGTAATATAGCCAAAAACTAGAAATTTCCCCCGATAGAGAAAAGAGCCTAGACCAGGGGGCGACAGTTGCACGCCTATTAGCGGCCTTGAGGGCCTTACCACCCGGATCACAAGATGGCAGTGGTCTTGGGTCGCCGGCTGCTGCCACAGCGCCACGTGCAGACGCCGCTGCTGTTGCGGGTGAGCTCAGCCAGGCACGGCCCAAATCCTAAATGCCCTGGCTGAAGTAAATACCTACCTGGCAGCGAAAAGGCGGAGTTGGTGCTGAGCATATTTGGGCCACTATTGCCTGAAATTCCACAAGACATGTACATGCACATCAAGTGCTCCAAGCCAGGAGACTGGAGCAGAATGTCCCGAGGGATATCATAGTGAGATTCTGTTACTTTCAAACTAAAGAAGCAGTCGTGAAGCGGCCATGAGAAGGCCCCATTACCCATGATAGTGTGGTAATCTCTATCTAACAAGATGTGGCACCACGTTAAAGCGGCGACAGGAATGGAAGCCGATTACGGAGGTCCTTACACAGGCTAACGTGAAATATGCCTTGGGTTACCCCTTTAAACTCATGTTTTTTAGAGCTGGCCGCCCACAGCCAGGAGGAGATGTCGCTTCCTTTCTTGGTACTCTAGGGCTCCAGGTACTGAACACCCTATCACCAATGGAAGCTGATGCAGCGGACCTGCCGCACCTACGGAGAGAATGGTTCCAGTCCGGCGAGTGATCAACTGTGACACGGGAGGAAGGGAGCCACCGGCGGGCTGGACCCCCCTGGTAGAGGTGTTGTAAAATGGAGGGGATACTCTCAGTGGAGGGTGGAGACTGGTGAATTTTTGGGGAAGAAGGGCTTGATTTTGGGAGTTTGTTTCTCTGTTGTGCTCACCTGGGAATGTTATCGTTGCTTATAATTTTTTGAGGGAACTCTTCCTACTTCTCCCTGACTTGTGTCTTTGAGCCACTTTGGTCTCTTTTTGGACCAGTCCTTCCTTACAGCTGGTTATGTTGATACCCTACTCCCTACCACACACAATCTTACTTGTACGCCTTCTAACAGCAGGAAGGAGCCTTCAGTCACAAGGAGGGGAAACCAATTTGTGGGTGATGGGGGCAGGGGTGGCTTTTGTAGGCATTTGGGACGTTCTAACCTCTAAAATTTGAGATTTACACCATGGTATGATTCTGATGGGTGGCGGCATTTAATTAACGCTGTGCCGTGTCCTGCCGTCGACAGAAGCTCGCATTGGGGGTTATTACATTCCCGAGGCAGAGGGGGACAAGACAAATTGGTCCATAAGTTTATTCAGAGTACCGGCCTACTAGACATCTGGAGAGCACATCACCCTATCGATGTAGACTATACTTTCTATTTGGCACCTCACGTATTTGCAAATAGATTATTTCTTAGTTAACAATCTCGTTTCTCTCAAAACTAAATCTACCTAAACTACACCCAGAAGCAGTAGATGTTCTCAATACTAAAATTACTAGTGCGGAAATGGATAATGCGATCTCGAGCCTCCAAGGCAACAAGGCCCGGGACCAGATGGCTTCAATGGAGGCTATTACAAAGTTTTTTACGAAGATCTGATTCCAAAACTCTAATTGCTCTTTAATGATTTTAGAGAAAGAGGAACCCCAATAGAGAAATGTCCCTAGCTACGATCGTCCTGATACTGAAACCAGACAAAGACCCCTTCCTACCTGAACATTACTGCCCCAATCACCCTTATCAACCACGACTCTAAGGTTCTGGCGGACAGACCAAACCCTTTGTTGACTAAACTAATCGATGCTGACAAAGTGGGGTTCATACCGGGCCGCCAGCTATTTGAGAACACACGCAGAAATATAGATATAATTTGGAGACTGGTTAATGTCAAAACCCCCACTTTAATGGTTTCCCTTAAAGCTGAAAAGGCTTTTGATAGGGCCATTTGACCCTATCTTTTTGGTCTTCTAACATTCCTAGGCTTCCCTCCTTCTTCTTACAGTAAAAACCAAAGAAAAAAAGTTACCTGCGCTCTTCCCAAATCCTTTTGCATTTTTAAACAAATGGAGTTTATTTATTTAGTTTCTCCAATGGCCATGAGAGACTTTAGCTCACCTGCCACATCACGGTAAACCTTTCAGGTGGATTCCAAAAGAGGGCAGATAATATCCTTTGAGCTTATATCTCGAACGAACCTTACCCTCTCAGTTTTTTGTTTTTTTTTGTCCAGATATATACAGATCAGAGACTTTGCAAAGCAGATATACATCAAGGAGGCAGCCCACAAATGCTTGTCCTTTTATGAGAGACTTATCTTATATGCATACCTGTGCATGGAAGAATTTGAAGTATAGCCTGGCAAGATATTTTGGAAGCGGCAGGTTCTTCCTCCATATGCGTCACACTACAAGAGCAATGCTTTAAGACTATGTTCAGCTGGTATTCTACCCCAGTAAAACTAGATCGTATGAAAGACTCCAACCGACTTGTACTGGAGTGGGTGTGACTTCAAGGTTGCCCCCAGATACAAACCCTTTGGACCAAAGTAGAGGTCTTTCTAGAAAAGCTTTTTCATAGGAGACTGGACCTGACACCTTGGGTGGGCCTCCTGAAAAGACCTGTGGATGGGTGGACTAGAATGGAACAAAAACTGATCCATAGGTCACCTTAGCAATCAGACATGCTATAGCCCAAGCTTGGCTGCACCCTACTATTCAATCTATATCTCAAGTTCTTGACAAAATTAAAGACATATCTCTGATGGATAAAACAACGGTGCAGGTGAGGAACACGCTAAATAAGTTTGAGAAAATCTGGGAATCCTGGACTACAAGTGACCATTGTGACTGACCCCGAGCAACACTCATGACGTTACAGAGCGACAGGTTACTGGAGCCTTGTTCTGTCCCATCCCCCTCCCCATCTGGCCCTGATTGGGCGCGACACCTGGTGATATTTTGACCGGGTGAGTGAGACCAGCGACCACCTACTTGACTACAATACTTTTTTTTTCTGTCTATTTATTATACACTCTATTTCTTTCTCATACTCTTCTCTGGTACTTTCTGTCCCTTGATACAGTCCCGTATGGTACGTGTGCTTTGCACCTAGATACCCAGGGATGAAGTAAATATCTACCGTTTGGAGTTTGTTGCATTAAGGGCATTTCTTCAGAGCAATATAATAACTATGGCCAGAGTCATGGGGACTCTTTTTAAATCTCTATTCTTTCTTATTTAAAAATATATATACAGTTGCAAGAAAAAGCATGTGAACCCTTTGGAATGATATGGATTTCTGCACAAATTGGTCATAAAATGTGATCTGATCATCAATAATATCACAACAATAGACACTCACAGTCTGCTTAAACTAATAACACACAAAGAATGAAATGTTGCCATGTTTTTATTGAACACATCATGTAAACATTCACAGTGCAGGTGGAAAAAGTATTTGAACCCTTGGATTTAATAACTGGTTGAACCTCCTTTGGCAGCAATAACTTCAACCAAACATTTCCTGTATTTTCAGATCAGACGTGCACAACGGTCAGGAGTAATTCTTGACCATTCCTCTTTACAGAACTGTTTCAGTTAAGCAATATTCTTGAGATGTCTGGTGTGAATCGCTTTCTTGAGGTCATGTCACAGCATCTCAATCGGGTTGAGGTCAGGACTCTGACTGGGCCACTTCAGAAGGCGTATTTTCTTCTGTTTAAGCCATTCTGTTGTTAATTTACTTCTATGCTTTGGGTCATTGTCCTGTTGCAATACTCTTCTTCTGTTGAGCTTCAGCTGGTAGACAGATGGCTTTAAGTTCTCCTGTAAAATGTCTTGATAAACTTGGGAATTCATTTTTCTTTTGATATCAATCTGTCCAGGCCCTGACGCAGCAAAGCAGCCCCAAACCATGTTGCCCCCACCACCATACTTCACAGTCGGGATGAGGTTTTGATGTTGGTGTGCTGTGCCTTTTTTTCGCCACACATAGTGTTGTGCGTTTCTTCCAAACAACTCAACTTTGGTTTCATCTGTCCACAGAATATTTTGCCAGTACTGCTGTGGAACATCCAGGTGCTCTTGTGCAAACTGTAAACGTGCAGCAATGTTTTGTTTCGACAGCAGTGGCTTCCTCTGTGGTATCTTCCCATGAAATCCATTCTTGTTTAGTGTTTTACGTATTGTAGATTCGCTAACAGGGATGTTAGCATTTGCAAGTGACTTTTGTAAGTCTTTAGCTGACACTCTAGGATTCTTCTTCACCTCACTGAGCAGTCTGCGCTGTGCTCTTGCAGTCCTCTTTACAGGACGGCCACTCCTAGGGAGAGTAGCAGCAGTGCTGAACTTTCTCCTTTTATAGACCATTTGTCTTACCATGGACTGATGAACAGCAAGGCTTTTGGAGATACTTTTATAACCCTTTCCAGCTTTATGCAAGTCAACAATTCTTAATCGTAGGTCTTCTGAGAGCTCTTTTGGGTGCGGCATCATTCACATCAGGCAATGCTTCTTGTGAAAAGCAAACCCAGAACTGGTGTGTGTTTTTTATAGGGCAGGGCAGCTGTAACCAACACTTCCAATCTCATCTCATTGATTGGACTCTAGTTGGCTGACATTTCACTCCAATTAGCTCTTGGAGATGTCATTAGTCTAGGGGTTCACATACCTTTTCCACCTGCACTGTGAATGTTTACATGTTGTGTTCAATAAAAACGTGGCAACATTTCATTCTTTGTGTGTTATTAGTTTAAGCAGACTGTGATTGTCTATTGTTGTGACTTAGATGATGATCAGATCACATTTTATGACCAATTTGTGCAGAAATCCATATCATTCCAAAGGGTTCACATACTTTTTCTTGCAACTGTATGTGTGTATGTGTATATATATATATATATATTATAATTTTTTTATTTTTTTTTTCATTATGAGAATATTTAACAAAGTGGATGAAACAGCTCACATACAGGTATACCTAGATAAAACTCCTATGATTCTTATGCTAGATGATGCAATTGGTATTATGTAATATCGCCGTATCACTATTGTCACAAATTATTGGAATTCTGCATTTTGTACCACAGTGTTATTCTATTTTTCGACCAAAAATAAAGAATTGGAAAAAAAAGTTGATATAGACAAAGATAAAATAGATAACATAAAATGTAATGTTTGTCTTTATTCTAAAATGTGACTAGTTCACAAAAACTCAATGGATTATAGAAATAAGGCGGGGGAGGGGGGAGTCAGAAATATACAAATTGGAGATGAGTTGAAGTAAGAATGTATGATCTGGCAAACTGAACATCTGTGTTATCACTGTATCCATTTAAATACTACTTTTGTGTTACTTAAAGTGATTCTCCAGTGCCAGGAAAAATATAAGTTTTCCTGGCACTGCAGGACCCTGGAGTGCCTCTCTCTCTCTCTCCCACCCCCTATCCCAAGTTGCTGAAGGGTTTAAAACGGTAGTCAAGCGTTGACGTCAGCCGGTGGGGGAGACCTAATGCGCATGCGCGGCAATGGTCGCGCAGGCACATTAGACCTTCCCATAGAAAAGCATTATTCAATTCTTTCCAATGGGGATTTCAACGACACTGGAGGTCATCACATAGCGTTAGGACGTCCAGTGTCACTTAAAACACTTTTCGCGTTCTAGGAACAAGGAAGTCCCTCTAGTGGCTGTCTGGTAGACAGCCACTAGAGGAGGACTTAACCCTGCAAGGTAAAGATTGCAGTTTATGAAAACTGCAATAATTGCACTTGCAGGGTTAAGGGTAGTGGGAGTTGGCACCCAGACCACTCCAATGGGCAGAAGTGGTCTGGGTGCCTGGAGTGTCCCTTTAAAATGCTAGGGTATCACAGTGATAGAGTTTGGTTATTACAAGCTCAAAAGAAAACATATGTATTACTTTCATAGCTTGTATTCTGTACATACCTAATTTTGATGGCGAGTGATCGTGTCATGGCCAGTCACCGTGAATACATGCGTTGGCTATTCGTGATTACTCTGCAAGCCAAGTCCAACATTCGCGTTATCTTTTAATAATTAACTGCTGTCAGATTGTGTCACAGAGGCAATTTGTAGGCACAAGGAGGGGGGGGGGGGAAACACGATCCGCCATACGGAAGAATCTCAGTAGGAAGGTCGCTATACACGCTCCAGGAGTCAATCATTTGCGAACAGATTGACCCAGTAAATGGAGTCCCCACAGGGTCAGGTGTGCTCAACGGAATACTTTTGAATGTGATATTGGTAACATTTATTTACTAGAAGCAATATAAATATAAGGCTAAGTCCTAGAGCATCAATGAGTGGTTGTGTCCCCTTTGGAGAAGTTTTTGTTTATTTGGTGGATAAGAAATAGAGTACAGTTTTAGGACATTTCCCAGATACTGATGCCTTCTGTTTTCTGTGCTTTCTCAGGGTTCAGACACGGATTGGCAGAGATGGGATGAAATGTTACATGACATCTGCTTGCTGTTTTTCAGTTATCAAAGGATCACATCAGGTAGAACTTGCGTTTGACATTTTCTATTTTCATATAAAATCACTTTACTGAAGCTGTTCCGCTACACCATATTTAGCCATTTTTTTTCCTTTTAAAGAATTGGTTATCATATTCATGTGTCATCTGTGGCTTTCGATTTATAAATACATCAGTTTGGAAAAAAATTATGCATCTGTAAGCCCAGCCCTCACTCTTTTATGTCACAAGTGGATGACATTCAAAGCTATACATTAATTATTTTTTTTTTTTTTTTCAGTTTAAAGTAAAGAGTTTTTTTTTTTTTTCTCCCAACTGCCCTCCCCCCTAGCAAGTGCACACATTATTTTACAACTAGTAATGTAAAAGATTAAAAACTCCCTTTGTGTTCATAAAAAAACACAACTAAACAAATTGTAAATATATTTATGCAAAATATGTTTCTATGATTTACACCAGGCGTTGCAGACAATTACGCCCTTAACGGTTGTAGAATTTTAACTTTTTGACTACTTCAAGTGAGCGAGAGTAAAGTCTCACTCTAATTGAGATCTTACCAGTGACCAGGCAGATCACACCTCTCAAGAAAAATGTTGGATTGGATTTCTGACTGAGGAAAAACATTTTTTTTTAATCTGTCCCTTATTTTACAGATAATTTACTTACACGTGTGACAGAACGCATAGATGACCCAGTGTCACAGGTGTCAAATCATCAATTAGACCTAACAAAAAAGGATGTGGAAACTCAGCTGTGCACCTTCGAACGACGGATCTCTGATGGGAAAAAAATTCCACCTGCTGTGCTAGAGAGGATTCAGATGCTAAAGATCTTACTGTCTACTGCTATCGAAGGGCAGCCATGAAAAAACGATTTATTTTTTTAACGCTTGGTTGTACTTAACACTAAAGAAAGATTTAAGAAGAATATAGAACTGTGCTTTCTCTCATGCTGGACAGGAGAGCTATTGCCACTATGCACTTGATGGATTAAAGCAAAAATTTAATTTGAAACTTTACAGATATATTCAGAATACAGATTTTTTTTAAATCTTCATTTATTTATATTTAGGCCTGTCGCCTAGTATATAAAGTAATGAAATTAAAAACACACACAACTAACCTCATAAGGACCGCTCTGCAAAATTTGCTTCTCAAAAGAATAGTTATTTTTTTCTTGGTATTTTTACACTGGAACGCAACTCCACAACCTTTAAAAAATCCCTGACCATTCATGGCTTTTAGATGGACACACCGGCTATACAAATAAGAGAAGCAATCAGTTTGTGTGCACGTGATGGAACATGCATGAATGTGTACATACACAAGAATTGTGACTTCAAGATTGCTCAGGAGACTTTAATGTATGCTATTGTGGTTATGGTGGCAGGAATCCCCAGGCACCATTATAGGGTATGATGTCAAGCCTCTTATAAATTATGTGACACATACCTGACTGTCGGGTGCACGCAGTCTGTCTGGACTGTGCCACTACACTATAGTGGAAGTGCATGCCAACTTTGGACATTATTCATTATCTGAGCGCATAATGCCTTTCAGTCAATTATTAATGTCCAAAGTTGGTAGGGGTTTGTATGCTAATGGGGATGTATGAACTGCTTCAGCATGTCAGCAAAAATTACAAGGGCCGTGGGCACCCAAGGGAGCCAGGTAGATATTCATAATTGGTTTGATAGCTTAACCTAGGCTATAGGAGTACTGGCACTACAGCGTACTGATTGGTGCTTAGAGTGAGTCTTCAATGCAAGTACTCCTGGCAATACTTCACAAAATGCCTTTAGCAATCTGTTTCCTGTTGAAAACAAAAGCTAAAAGTTGAGCTCCATTCTGCAGGATTTACCCATAGAACTTTATTTAGAAAAATTGGTTTATTTTTTTGCATACTTTTTATGACATCGTCCAAGGCAGGGGTAGGCAACATTCTGCACTCCAGATGTTGTGAACTACATCTACCCTGATGCTTTGCCAACATTATGGCTGTAAGAGCACTATAGTAGATGTAGTCCACAATGTCTGGAGTGCCCAAGGTTGCCTACCGTTGGTCCTAAGGGATTAAAAAAAATGATGTTCCAGTCTGTAGTTCCCCCTTAATTACCTGTTTGAAAAGTGCTCACGAGATTGTGGGGGGGTATATTCATTCTGCAATTTACCAAGATAGCCATTTGTTTTCAAGTAATGACTGATGTTTAACATTTGTACTCCAGCACTTTAGCAATGTTATGGCATTGTTTATAAATATATAAAGAATTTAATTTTTTTAACATTTTTCAACAAAGTAGATTATTGTGATGATTATGGGTATGAATGGCAGTAAATGCAATTTGGGGTTGCAAAGCTAGGACTACAAATGGACCATTTTAATGCATTTTTGGGAAGAACACAAAGCTATATGAAGTTTATTTATAAATGTGTTTTATATTGTACTAGTTGTACATAAATAACAAGGGTTTACTTAACATTTTATCTACATCTACCAGATATTGTGGGATGCCATGCAACTTGCATCCTTTGCACAGGTCTTGTTGCTAGTTTTGGAAGAAAGTTTTCTGGTTTCGTTCACGCTAAATACATGTTGACTGCAGCAACATGTATATTGATTCAGTTTTCTTTATAAGGGGACAGTCCATTAATTGCCTTACCTCTGGAAAGGGAAAAAGTCAATCACATCTGCAGAGGCAGAACCTAAACAGCCAAGTTTTGCTCTTGCTTTCTTTAGAGATGGTGGAGTTAACGTAAAAAGGAATAGTTTGTATTATTACGCATCATAGGCGGCTAATGGCTGAGAGCACCAGTTGATGCCATCAGTCTATCACTGGCCACCAAGCTAATACTTACCTGTTCGTAGTCCACGGACTTGAGCTCCCATAACTTGAGATTAAGTTGTGGTGCTGGATTGGCCCTTTAAGATTTACATTTTCACTTCAGGCAAATAAAAATCTTCATTGTTGGTTGTTGCCTAAATGTGGGCACATTGGTAGTAGCTGCTGAACTTCCAAACACCACTGCCTGTAGCTCTACCAGCCTTCAGCTCTATAGAGTGGCCAGGCTCCCTTTTACAGCAATTAAGGCAGCCTTGGCACCTGTGTTTGCTACCTCCATCTAAGGCTCCTTTTTTAAATTATTTTTATTAACAAAGGCATATCCTCATTTTAACTCCTCAATCCCTTCGCTGGAGCTTGAATCACAGTCTACAAGCTTAACATTTGTCAAACATACAAGATATACACGTTTCACCACTGGAAAAAAAACATATGAATTGGATGACTGATCTCACAACAAGCTCAAGGTGGTTGTGGCCTGTTATGTTAAGTGTCCTTTTCTGTTTAATAAGATTTTGTCTTCTAAAAGTGATCTATGTGGCACTGTTTAGATATGAACAGTTTTTTTTTTTTTTCTCTGTACATCCAAAGATGTAGGTAGAACTATTTCTTGATGGACGTTAGAAGTTGAACAAACTGTGGGAATAAAAGATGGATCAAGTTTCAAAAGAACTTTTTCCTAAAGGAAAATCAAAAAAGCACCATCTGCATTAAGGGTCTGAAGTTCACCCAAACGTTTAGCAGAGGTAATTGCCACAAAAAAATGTTTTGAAAGAGAGAATCTTAAGAGAAGTTTTTGCTAGGGGTTCAAAAGGAGGCTCAGAAAATGCTGTTAACACTAGATTGAGATCCCAAGGTGGAAAAGTTTCCCTGATGGCTGGCACCAAGCGAGACAACGCTTTGGCCTAGAATATTTTAATTTCCAGGTTTTTCATCTAAACAAGAGGAAAGTGATGGTAGAAACTTGGGATTTTGAGAGTAGCAGGTCTGAATCCTTTGGCAAAGCCCATCTATAAGAATTTCAGAATATTCGGGATGGAAGCTGATAAGGAGTTTTTCTTGATCTTGAAACACCAAATAGAAAATCTCTTCCAACTTCTAGAATAAATCTTGGAAGTGGAATCCTTTTTGGCAGACATTAAAATATCAACTTCAGGAGATAAACCTTTCTTTTAAAATCTGGTATTCAGAAACCAGGATGTCAGGTTGATTTTTTTTTATTTTTTTTTTTATAAATTCTTTATTTTTCCCCTTGCTCATAGGTGCGAGAAGAGCATATAATCGCTATGTACAGACATTGTAAAACAGTCAATAAGAATCTTATATTAGCCTTTTAACTGGTTGTAATTTAACAGATAGTACAGAGCTGAGGGTTTTAAGTATAAAAGGAATCGCTACTGTCTGGTATGTGTGTTCGTGTCTATGTGAGGTCAGTGGCTTGGGTGGCACTAGTAAGTGAGGGAGCAGTCTCTGCTATGTGGCCTCTCCGTTTTTCGTACGTACTCCCCTGGATAAGTGGGTGCTCCTGTTCATAGGTTGCAGGACCCATTTTATTATATAGTGTCGCATAAGAGCAAACTACTTAGTCACGTCTCAGATTGTAGGTGTGGTGTGTTTTGGGCTAACGTGAAGACTAGGTGTGTGAGCCTTAGTCTGGTCTCCCGAGCTGTGACTATGTGGGTACACTGGTAGTCAGGCTAACGGCCTTTTGTTTTATGCCCCGGCCTATATTGCAGAGACGGGGGTTGGGAACCGCTTTGGTCGTGTACGATTACTGCTAGCTGGGTGTTCTAGCAAACTGACTAAGCCTTAATAGGCATGTGGGGGTTACAAACGGTTATAAGAGGTCTGTAAGGTCAATGAGAGTATGTACTTTGGTGTTACTAGAGATAAAAACAACAACAAAACAGGAAGAAAAAAGGCTATATATATATATATATATATATATATATATATATATATATATATATATATATATATATATATATATATATATATAAAACAAACAAAAAAAAAAACAACAAGAACGTAGCAGGTCACGTAGTGTGCATCAGTCTTTGATGCAGGCATAGCAGTGCTAGGGGGCTATGTTGGTGTTGAATAACGTCCCGCAGTCCAGGGTGTATGCCCATCGCATCAGGTAGGTGCCAGTGTCTGTGTGCCATTGCTTGTCTTCAGATGTTTAGTCGGGATCGGCCACTCAGTCTCTCTGGCGTTGCACTGCTGTGGTCTTTTTCGGTGCGCGCTGTAGCAGATTGTCTCCCGATAGGCCCAGGCTCTCTAGGATGTGGTCTGCCTGGTGTAAGTTTTGCACTGCGTAGGTAGTGTCCCCATGCTGTATTTGTAGTATCCGTGGTGACTTCTATCGGTAGTTGATCCTTTTGGCTCTGAGCTGTGCCGTGAGAGGTTGCAGGGATCTCCTCCATTGCATGGTATCCTCCATGAGATCGGCATAGGAGAGCTTCATGTTTTCAAAGAGGAGCGGCGAGGCTACCTTCAGTGCTGCCTGTACCGCCATTTTGTCCCTGAGGTTGCGGAATTGTGCCACTACATCTCTAGTGGCTGACATTGGTGCCCCTGTGGCTATGGGACCTGGAATATGCCTTCGAAAGTGACCCCCTTCGCTTATTTAGACGACAGAAAGGACTCCACCAGCCGTCTCATGAGGTGTGGAAGTTCTGCAGTCGGGATCTTTTCCGATAGCTCGCGTACCTTGGTTAGTGCGGCGTCTGGCGTCCTCTGTCTGTGCGAAGCGTTGCGCTAGTATGGCAGGTTGTAATTTCATGTCGTGCACCTCTGTTTCCAGAGCTGCTATTTTCTGTGCCTGGCTTTCAGAGGTTGTCTCCAGTGTAGTCAGGCACCCGGTCATGCCCGTGAGGTCGGCCCGGAGTGCGGCCATATCTGCCTATAAGGTCTTCTGGAGATCATTCAGCATCTCCTTCAGTGTGGCAGCCGTTACAGGTGTTTGGCCCGAGCCCCGTGGGAGCGGGAGTGATTGAAGTGGAGGTAGTAGGTCTGCCGCCCCCCTGCTCTGCAGTATCTCCTCGGATGATTCGGTGTAGCCGTCGCTGTTAGCGGCCATCTTGGGCCCATAGCCTTTTTAGGCTTACGACCCATGGTAGGTTGCTATAACAATATACCGTTTTTCGGGCTATACTGCCAGCAAAAAATGTTTTGTGGCCTTTCTGATCGGAGCCCAGCAAGCGTGCGTCTGCTCAGGTTCCCTGCTTGGCTCCGCCCCCGACGTCAGGTTGATTTTCTTTAGAGTTTGAAGAGGTACCCATAGAGTGTTCCAGCATATCCAAGGATAGAGGTAGTTTCCAATAGGTTGAATTGGGGACATGTACGAGAGTGGAAAACAAACTCCTTCTTGGCCACCAGGGCAGAATTATAATAAACTTTACTACTTCTTTTTCTGATCTTCTGTAGAATCCTTGGGCTTAGTGGAATTGTCTGAAAAATATATGCCAGATTGAAATTCCATTGAATAGGGAGTCTATGACCTCTGCTCAGTGTGACAGGTTCAGAGAAGCAAATCTTTTAATTTTCCGGTTTGCTCTTGGATCCATAAGGTCTATATCTGGAAAACCAATCTTTTCTGTTATTTGACCGAATATCTGAACTGAAAGACCAATCAGCTTGTTTTAAATGCTGACGATTGAGGGCATCTGCTAGGATGTTTAATTCTCCTTTTATATGCACTGCCAATATTGACAGAAGTTGACATTCGGACCATCTCATGATCTGTGAGCATAGATTTTTCTAAACCAGCCGACCTTGCTTGTTGATGTAAGCTACTGTTGAATTGTCTGACCCGCTTTGGACATGATGATTCTGTATCTGAATCTAGAAAGCAATAAGACTCGAGTTCCCTGTAATGCGATCTTTTGAGATCTCTGAAAATCCAAATTCATTTCTTTTTTTTTCTTCCATGTGTGCACGCCGGCCGTAACTTCAGGTGTTGGTTATACTTTTGCACAACTTTATGTGGAAAGAAAGGCCTTGCTGAAGGAAACGTGCCGAAGTCCACCAGTGGAAACTCTCTGTAGTGTGAGACTGAGTTTCATAAGACAGGCTGGCTGTTCCAAAAGGATAGAACCGGGGTAGGCAACCTAACTCTCGGTGTCTTTGCACAGCCCTCAAGGCTACAAGAGCCAAACAGGCTCTGGACTATCAGGAGTCCCAGTGAAACTTCAGATATCTATAATACGAAAAGGTGGTGATGGACAATCCTCAATTTATGCATTGCACCACATAGAGGAAGTGAGCTCAGATCACTTCCTCCCAGCACTTGGGAATGGGAATCCACACTGGAGTAAAGCAGCCCACAGCTTCCTGTTGCAGCTTATGTCCTTGAGCTGTACCTGGCCAGCCTGGTCCCCACTAAAACCCAGGGAAGCCTCCCACACTGCTAGATATACACAGAGCTGCAGAAAAACCCTCCACTTATACAAATAATACAAACAAACACAACACCACCAACAATCCACATACATGCACACATCCCCACATGCAGCCTCTCACATGCAATACCCCAAACAGCCCAACCCATACACACAATACCAAATACACAATGTGACATAACTATCCACACACAATTCCACAAGCAGCCCCATATACACAGCCAAAATTCATAGGTATTATACATGATACCACAAACAATTAATGAACATATACAATATAATAGCTCATTTACGCACAAATACATGGATACAAAGCAACTGCAGTATAAATAACAAGCAGAATATGGCAACATGCACACCTAAATTTAAAGAAATAGGACCGACACGCTATGGGAAATCACAATCATATTACGGCACAGTGCTGCTAAAAGGTTGCCTACCCCTGGGATAGAATATTCCTTTGATCGCCTTTGCCCAATTCACTCCTGGAATGGAAGCTGTGAAAAGGCCCAGTAAACTCATTGCTTCTCTGATGGACTTTCTGAATGATGAGAGATTTCTTTTTTCTTCTGGAAGAAAGATCTTCATACTGACCATCTATAATCAGTCCCAGGAACTGAATCCTTTGGTTAGGAACCAATTCAGATTTTTGTTGTTGTTGTTGATTATCCATCTGTGGCTTATTAAGGATTCCAAAGCAGACTGGAGGTCTTGACAAAGTTCTTTTGAATAGACTGTTAAAAGCCAGTTGTCCAAATACAGGATCACATAGATGACTTCTTAAATCCGTGGCAATAACTACCAGTGTTTTTGTGAAAACTCTTGGGGCTGACTAAAGGTCAAACGGAAGTACTCTGAACTGATAATGAAAACATTGCTGTTGGAACTTGATGGCGAATCTTAAGAATCTCTTGCTTGTTTCTGTGATGGGAATGTGCAAGTATGCATCCTTCAAGTCCAGAGAAATAAGCAAATTTCCTGGTTGAATAATGTGACTGGCTGAATTTATCATCTCCATAGGAAACATTTTTTTATCATTTGTTGACTGCCTTTAGATCTAAAATCGTTCTGAAAGTAACATCTGGTTTCGTGACCAAAAATTTTATTGAATAGGTGCCCTGGAACTTTTCTTTCCCTGGAATGCTTTCTATGAGCATTTTCTGCTGTAGCTGAGTGAACTGTTGAACATAAGTTTCTTCTTGGGATACCTGATAGTTCTAATTGGTACCCATTTATCATCACTGAAAGAACCCATCAGTCTGAGGTAGTTTGCTGCCCCCGTGCCTAAAAATGTTAGTCTTCCACCTACAGGAATGGTGTCATGAATTTCTATTTTTGTCTGAGAATCTCTTTTCTCTTGTAATGAAACACTTTTCTTTGTTGATCTCTGTCTAAGTTTATCCAAAATGAGCCTCTGTAAGTGGGTCAATCTCTATTCCCCTGTCTTCCTGGTTTCTGCTGGCACAGCTTTTTTGCCATCCGTCATTTGCTTCAAGAGCTCATCTAGTTTGGAACCAAAAAGTCTACCTAGTTCAAACGGATTATCACATAGGGAATATTTGGAAGCGGAATCCACCGACCAGCTTCTCAACCATACTGCTCTTCTTGCCACCGTGGATAAACACATACCTTTGGCTGATATTTTAAGGCTTTCTGTAGAAGAATCAACAAAGAAATTCGATGCCATCTTAATGTTCTGCAGCAATTGAACTGGATCTTCTTTGGATTCTCCCGCATAGATCTTTGCTAACGAGTTTAGCCACTTCTTCTTTGCTTTTGCCGCTGAAGTACCTGCAATTAGTGCTTTACACTGAGCTGATGAGGAGGTAAAAAGCTTCTTCAAAGAATAGTCTATCCTTTTTTCCATAGCTTCTTTTAAACCACTTGAATCTCCAATGGGTAATGTGGTTTTCTTACCCAGGAAGAGGCTCTAATAAACACTCTGGTTCTGCATTGATGGCAAAAAAAGATTTAAAGTGCCTAGAAAGGAAAGGTTTCTTCCCTGGAAATTTAAGTTCCCTCAAAATCAGATCTTTTAACGGAGAATGAAAAGTAAATGCTTTTGTTTGTTTTTTTTCCCCCTTTGCTCCTGATCACCCATCAGTATCTGGACTTCTTTAACAAGCTTTCCAATACATTCCTCTGGAAAATATTCTTAATCAGGTGAATCACTAGAATGCTCTATGGATTCTGAAAGGGAGGAATCCAAGCTTGCATCAGAGAATTCCCATGTTCTGTCTTTTCTTAGCATGAACTTTTACTGCTGTATCATGGGAAACAGAGGATTGTGCATACTGTAACGCTGCGGACTGCATGTCAAAAGTCTGCTGTAGGTTTTGTTGGAACGCGGACATCTGAATTTTTTTAGATTCGTCTGAAGCTTCATTACAATTAGAACAAATCTTTAGTTTCTAACCATCTGACATGAGTTGGGAACATGAAGCACAGATTAAATGCTTTGATTTTGTCGTGCATTTTCCTTTCTCTGAAGATCTCTCTGCAGCCTCAGGATTAGATATACTGAAGAGAAAAACCAAGAGGAAAAAATAAAAATACATCCAAATAAAATTTAAAACGCAAGAACAAAATGTAGATCAGGCTGGAAGCGCACAAGATAAAAGCAAAAAGTCTTAACGTAATGGCCTCAAAGTGTACTGGAGGGTTGGTGAGAACACACTTGCAACAGATTGAGTGCACCTGACAAACCGTTAGTTGCTCCTGGGTTTTCCACTAAGAAAGGGTAAGCCTGACAACCTCACATGCCAGAGGCAGGCAAAGAACTGGGGAGCTTGGGTGTTTAAAGGACCACTATAGTGCCCTGAGGGTGCCCCCACCCTCAGGGACCCCCTCCCGCCCGGCTCTGGAAGGGGGAAAGGGTTAAAAACTTACCTTTTTCCAGGGCTGGGCGGAGAGCTCTCCTCCTTCTGGGCTGAATGCGCACGCGTGGCAAGAGCTGCACGCGCATTCAGCCCGTCGCATAGGAAAGCATTATCAATGCTTTCCTATGGACGCTTGCGTGCTCTCACTGTGAAAATCACAGTGAGAAGCACGCAAGCGCCTCTAGTGGCTGTCAATGAGACAGCCACTAGAGGATTAGGGGGAAGGCTTAACCCATTAATAAACATAGCAGTTTCTCTGAAACTGCTATGTTTATAAAAAAATGGGTTAACCCTAGCTGGACCTGGCACCCAGACCACCTCATTAAGCTGAAGTGGTCTGGGTGCCTAGAGTGGTCCTTTAAGGCACTTTTATAGTGCCAAAATGGAAATTTGGGGGAGGTTCTAAAAATATTGGCAGTTGGCCTGCCTTATTTTCCCTCCAGATTAGAAATCCCTGTTGTAATACACTGCCTCTAATCTGAAAGGGAAAAACAGCAATTCTATGTAACGTAAATTCCTTTTTCCTTGATATAGTGTCAGTACGGTTTGTTACCTCCCTATTTTGTTAATTTTTGCAGTATTTGGTCTCTGTATGGTTCTTTTAATAACTGTGAGGCTTGAAGGAGCATACCATTTATGTATGAGTAGCTGGGAATTGTATTTAATTCTAATTTTTCTAGTCCATATGGGGAAGATACTACCCACTTGCTTCAGTATTGCCACTATACAAAACTAAATTTACTGTAAGTAAAATTGCTGCTTTCTACCTCCAATCTCAAAAAAAGTTCTGCCTGGATTAGAGTTTGGAAAACAAGCTGAACACTCATTTATAGTGTTTGTTTATTTTAAAGGGACACTCCAGGCACCCAGACCATTTCTGCCCATGGGAGTGGTCTGGTGCCAACTCCCACTACCCTTAACCCTGCAACTGTAAATATTGCCGTTTTCATAAACTGCAATAACTACCTTGCAGGGTTAACTCGTCCTCTAGTGGCGGTCTACTAGACAGCCACTAGAAGGCACTTCCTGGTCTATAGCACAGGTTTTCTGTGCTATAGCGTCGCTGGACGTCCTCACGCTATGTGAGGACCTCCAGCATCACTAAAATCCCCATAGGAAAGCATTTAATGCTTTCCTATGGGGAGGTCTAATGCGCATGCGTGGCATTGATGCGAGACACACGCACACCCACCATATTTTTCCCATGTATAAGATGAGTTTTTTTAGCCCAAAATTAATACATACATTATTTTAAACATCTATAGCACTGAAGTCCAGTTTGGTAGGCCACTGCCCAATGGCCCCTGGACTGTTGGCGGCAACGATGCCCTTGGTACCCTATGGGGGATGTGGACATAGTTTAGAGTGATGCGAGGAAGCATTCTGTTGCGCAAGATCTCCCAGACCTGAGCACACAATCAAATTCACAGTGAAGCGCCTCCTCTACTTAAAGTATAGCAGCAGTTCACAGAGGTGTACAACAACCTATGCTCGCAGGAACCTGCCTGTAGCAAACAGAACAGTCAGCGAGTAGTCAGGTTTTGTGCCCAAATTGCGCTTAACAAGTACGTAAGTATTTGGCATAATACTTAAGTTTTTGAAAGAGCTCCATCCACATGCGACTAGCTTGGATGGATGTCAAGCAACGCGCACAAGTTTTGTTTTTTAACCCCTGCAGTGACATTCCGTGTTTAAGACAGCCCCCAATTTTAGACAAAAAAACAAAAAATATAATGAAAAAGTATGGTACCTCCAAAAGAAAATACAGGTTTACATTGGAGGTATAACTACTAAACAGGTTTTTGTATTTAGTTGGGTAGTGGACTGAACCAGTAGAATAGGTGACCTAGAGTTGTCTAGCGTTTTATAAACTAGATCTATAAATGGTAGTGATTGTGTTTGGCACACCAGATATTAGTGAAAGTTTACTTCCTACAAGTTTAGAATTGCAAAGCACTATCAGGAAGGTAGTTTAATAACGAGGGCGTCACAATTGGTGTAAACACTGGGATAGAAGTAAATAAACTTTTGAACAGTTTATGTAAGAAATGTTTCAGGCACAAGATTAAATGCACATCAAAAGTAAATAGTTTAGTTTCAGGTTTATTGTGAACAAAAAGACACAGGCAAAATAAAAAATACAAAAAGAAAATAAAAATTAACTACTCAATGTCCTCTAAGTGGACAGCGATTATTTTTAAAAGGGTAGGGAGGAAGAACATCATAATTTACTCTGACAGCGGTGGCAGGTTACCTGGAGACATTTTTAAGCACCTAGGTATAATTCGATCACTTATTTCTGAAGTAAAATTGTTTAGTTTTAGGGCCAGCTAGAAAAATAATTCCCAGTGAACTAAAGCTCTAGGCTTCAAAGAATGTTACAGGCACTATTAGTTGTCCAGTCAGCTGTAGTAATTAAACCAGGACAACAGCCAGTCAGTGTAGGCAAAATACTGCACCATGCAGTACTGTGCTCAGCAATTCAATTTCAAATAATAAGCAGACAATAAGAACATTTGAAGGGTGGGGGGTGTGAGTGCCACAAAACCAGACTGGCAACCACTGTGATTTTTTTTTTGTAGAGTTGGACTTACACTTCCCTACCAGAATCATACAATGGGATGCAATAGTAGCTTCTGAACTCAGAATGTGACAATTTTAAGGGAACAAAAAAAAAAAATTAATAAAAAAAAAAAAAAAACATTAATAAATATTTAGCAAACCTTTGCTCTCAAAACATCCTTTGCTCTCAAAACATCCAGGCCTTTTCTTTTGCCCTGGGGCATTTGATCAATCCAGCAGTATTTACACAGGAATTAAGATCTGAATAACACAAATTGGGCTCGCATCTATCTTGTAACTCCAGATAATGCAATGAAGAAAGGCAAAAGCAGGAAAAATAAAAAAAAAACACAGAAAAACCTCAAGTTAGTGGTCAATGTCCTAGAGCAAGCTTTCATTTTACGTTTTCATAGACACATAAAAGCTAGGTTATTGCACAAGGTACTCTAGGCATGACACCAATAACACCCTCATAACCTTTTATACACAAGGAGGAATGTCAGCTCTGGTAAAAGGGCTCATTACACATATAGTAGCTTAACCATTTGGTTCATTTGCTTGAAAAGAGGGATTGGAGAGTGCCAACCACAAGTGTGTAACAGCTTCTATGCATAGTTTTATATGGAGTTATTTAGTGGATTGACAGTTAATTTAACAGTGAAGAAGATATAAGGAAAGTTCTTTCTTCCTGCACTGACAAAGCTCGGTGAAGGGGAATGCCACAACGAAAAATCAAGAAGGACACAACCTTTTTATCTGAATTAACTCTTTTTCCTGCCAAGGCAATCAATGTGCCAGGTATTAAATTATCTCATTGTTGTCCTTTTTCAAAGCAGGAAGAAAAAAAAAAAAAAATTAGGAGAATGAAGTCTTTTAGAAGCCAGTGGGTGTGAGTATATTCATGTCACGAGGCTGCAGGTTGTGCCCACGGGGAATTTTTTTCTTGTCTGTAGCAAATGAAGGCATTTCTATCTTGGGGGGTTTAAATGTTGCAGGATCATCCGCTATTCTGTTAGCCTGTGCCCGCATCAGCTCCATGGGTGTTGGCTTTTGAGCACCTTTATAAGATTGGACAGTGAAGCCACCTGAAAAAAAAATATATTTTTTTTTGCATAGCGTGAAACCTTGCATTCTTACAATAAATTTGAGAAATTGCTTTACATATCCACAAGGTGGGTGTAAATTAAAATATATTCACATGCAGCTGAACTAAATTACACATTTATTTCCGGATATATTTACACCTGGAAAACCACCCCGCATGCCGCTCGATAGTCAGACAATGCATTAACCAAGCATTAGATTTGCTTTCTAACATACGCACGGTGCAAAGACAAGATAATGACCAGCATGTTACCTGGATCTGTGGTGGATTTCTGAACAGTACGAGGGCCAAATATGCTCCACTTGTCAGCTCCTCCTGACTCTGAGCTGCTGATCTCGCCAACTGGGAGGGATGTAGTGGAGCCCTGACTGAACCATGATCTGTGAAGGACATTTGTTAGAAGATAGAATTACTACAAAACTAATTTAAAAACAAAAACATGGAGATATAGATAGATATATCTAAGAAAACCAAGATGCTTGCACTCCTGGATTAGAGTGTAATTGCCCGGTGCTGGTCAGGCACAAGATACAAAAATTTTTATTGGAAATGACCGCACTCCAAGGACTTGATAGTAAAAATAAAATAACTTTTATTCTATATTATCATTTAAAAATATCGACGTGTGTATGTGTGTGCACACACGGAATCGACCGATTAAACTGATATTCTGTATTTTCGGCAATATCAATATCGGCCAACATAGATACCGATATTGCCAATAATACATACCATGACTGGGGGGCCAGCAGCAAGCTGTTACTTATTTTCCCAGCAGCTCCCCAGTGTAAATCTCGCGAGTCCTGGGGCCATCAGAGCGTTGCCACAGGTTACCATGGCAATGCTCCGCACTGCACGCAAACCGTGAGATTTACACTGGGCAGCTGGAGGGAAGGTAAGTAACTGCTTGATACCAGCCCTGCCAGCC
>OW240914.1:290210708-290598846 GCA_933207985.1 Pelobates cultripes
TATATATATATATACACACACACATATATATATATACACACACACATATATATATACACACACACATATATATATATATATACACACACACATATATATATATATATATACACACATATATATATATATATATATATACATACACACACACACACATATACACACACACACACACACACACACATATACACACATTATTTTTTCAAAATGGTAAATGCACAGAATATTGGCAATTTATCAGCTATCAGCCTGAAAGTTCACAGATTATCGGTATCGGCTCAAAAAACAAACAAACAAACAAACATCAGTCGATCCCTAATATTATATATCTCAATATCAATGTTAGACAAAAATCTGCACACCAGTCAAGCGAAAATAGTTTAGCCACTAGGGTCTCAGCAGTTCATGAAGATCTAGAGAGAGAATCATTGCCTTGGTCTTTCCCACCTCTTTTGCAAAAGCAGAATCTGTGCATCCTCCATTAAGTAAATTATCCTATTCATTTGTTCGTTTGTTGCAATTGGCAATGACTAAATACAGAAATTTGCAACTGAATCTCATTTGTGAACTAGAGCATCCTCTGCTGCATACACATCTAGGAATGAAAAGGGACACTATATGCAATGTTCCTGTAATGGTGGATGTTATTTTTAGTTCACACCATTTTCTCTCTCTCTTTAAAGGACCACTATAGTGCCAGGAAAACACTCATTTTCCTGGCACTATAGTGACCTGAGGGTGCCCCCACCCTCAGGGACCCCCTCCCGCCCAGCGGGAGAGGAAAGGGGTTTAAAAATAAAAAAAAAAATAAAAATAAAAAATTTACCTTTTTCCAGCGCTGGGCAGGGAACTCTTCTCCTCCTCCTCCTCTCCTCCCATTCGGCTGAATGCGCACGCGTGGCAAGAGCTGCGCGCGCATTCAGCCGGTCTCATAGGAAAGCATTTACAATACTTTCCTATGGACGCTTGCGTGTTCTCACTGTGATTTTCACAGTGAGAATCACGCAAACGCCTCTAGCGGCTGTCAATGAAACGGCCACTAGAGGCTTTGAGGGCTGGATTAACCCATTTACAAACATAGCAGGTTCTCTGAAACTGCTATGTTTATAAAAAAAAAAAATGGGTTAACCCTAGCTGGACCGGTTACCCAGACCACTTCATTAAGCTGAAGTGGTCTGGGTGCCTAGAGTGGTCCTTTAAAATTAAAATTTGAACCAGGTGCTCTTCGATCTTTTTACTACTAGATTAGCAAATAGTCACAGGGAGCACTATCAATCTTCAGGCTTGCATGTTTCTGCAGCTATGTAAACACATTTTATTATGCAATCTAACCTTTCCAAGGAGTTCAGATGATTAGGTTATTACAGTTGCTCTTTTACTCTGCATTCTATCTGTTGGTAGACCATAGCCCTTTGGATTTTTACAGCATTGCTCTGGGTCCAGATCTTTTGAGAGGGCAGATTTGTTCCATTTTAGATCTAAACAGTATGGGGATGGCAGCTATATGGGAAAACAGAAGACTGTTCAGAAATCAACTGTGGGTTTTCATCTAGTAGGCCGGGGCATCCTAAAATCATCACCAACAACTTTCTCTTTGTCTTCCTTCAGCAAGATTGTATAGAAAGCCCTTTGAAATACTTTGTTTAAAAGCTAGTTCTGTTAAGAGGCCCTTTCTGCCTCCAAGCCTGTATGAGTAAGGAACAACCATTAAGGATGATCCATTGTGTTTCAAGAACATATGGATTCAAAACACCTCAGACCCATGTGCTCTCTCTATGTCTTTGGGCAACATGAATATTTTCAAATCTAGTTGTCACAAATAGGACCGGTGATATGAAGCTATGAAGAGGAAAATACACCATCATGTGTAGAATGGAGAGGATAGGTTACCTGCGCATTTGCTTGGGAGATGAACTAGGAGTGCTACAAGGAGTAGATTGGGCAGACGAACTTTGTCTCTCATCAGTGGAATCTCCTGACTGCATCTTTAGTTTCTGTGGAATAAGAGAGGATTAGCTATACTGTGCCATTTAAAATCTCTACAGTCTTAGATAAAAGGAAAAAAAAAAAAAAAAAGGAAGAAAAAGGGTTTAGGCAGCTGAAACTGCTAGAGGCATAATAAACCTATTTTCATCTATATATCCAATAAGTAATGGCAAAAAGGCAGTCTGGGACCTGGATTAAAGGGTCATGTCGATGATTTAAAAAGCAAAAAAAAAAAAAAAAAAAAAAAAACAGCTGTAATTTACTGATGAGCATCACATATCCTCAGTAGGTAAAGAAAAAAACACATGTATAAGTACAGAATTCATTACAAAAAATACTGACATGGCAACGCTAGACAAAGCAACAAGCTGAAGAACCACTTCTGTCCACTGAACACAAATACTAGAAAATCTATTCGCCAACGCTAAATAAAATCCATAAACAGAAAACAGAATATATATATATTATATATTATATATATATATATATATATATATATATATATATATATATATATATATATTTTGTATTAACTTGGTTTAACTTTTATTTTTTTACAGATGTTTTGTTAATCTAATGCCTTATCGGGAACAAACAGAACTCCTACCCACTGTAGCCAGTGACAAAGAGGAGGTTGCTGGAAATGTTACTCCAAGCAGATTCCATAGCATGATGCCTATATAAGCCAAAGAGGATTTTCTTTGTCAATTTTTTTTTAAATACAAATTGACAAATGAAGATCAAAATCACATGGGATACAATGAATGAAAAAAACATGCCAAAAAAAAAAAACCACAAAAGCACAAAAACAAATGGAATACATACAGCTGTGCCAAGACACATTCTCTAACCTACACAAAACACCGCTTATTACCAATTATGCAAACAACTCCAAGTAGCGTTTGTGCCAACAACATAGATATTAACTGGCTATGCACCTTACAGAAATGAAACACTGCACACCTTTTAAACTCCGCTCTGACAAAAAGGTTTCATTTTGTTAAAACATGACAGTTGTTTGAAAACACAAAATATCTGTTAATTGGTGGAATCTACTCTAGTGTACTATGGGTTATTAGTATTTTACCCCTAGATTAAATTGCTGTTAAACAGAATTTCTTTGCATAAAAGATACACCTTACAATTGTTCTGTTTGACTGTCAAGAATTTTTTTTAAATAAACACTTTTCACATTCATCATCCTATCATAGAATGGTCCAAATTTAAACAGATAAAAAGGACGTGAAATCCTACATTTTCTGATTTGCAATAGAAGGCGAAAGAGCTGCAGGAAGAGGCTATGCACCACAGATGATACAATATTTAGTATTGGTTGTGGTGCATAGTGCCCCCTTTAGACCCATCTGTTTTGACGTATGTATAAAAAAATAAAAATTAAAAAAAATATATATATATATTTTCTCTCAAATATATACCAATATAAGTAATGCCAATCTAAGGACACATATCTCAACAGGAAGATGAATGAAAACTCCAGAAAATACTATTTCAAAAAGTCTGCTTCTTTGAAACAAGAAGTGTTAAACAGATTATGGATAAACGTAAATAACAAAACAAATGTATAGATCCACCAACTTGTGGTGTTGGACTTGATTGACTCAAAGTACAAGCATGAGATGACAGGTAAAGTGAGGGATAGTAAAATGAGTTCACAGCTTTTGCATGTAATCCAAAACATGAGCAGTAGGTGAAGCATCGAATGAAGCACAGGGAACAGGGTATAGCCAGGAGACTCTTACATGCAGGGCTTCTGCCACGCGGTGGTATTTGGTCTCTTCAGCAGTGAGGCCCTTATGTGGAGTATATCCTGCATCCCTGAGGCCGGCCTGCTGCTCGAAGCGCTGAATACTCTCCTGTGTATGCTCTGGAAAGGAAACATTTGCGCACACAACTTTCAAGCGGGTGTGAGAGACACACTACAGCCTTGCTCCAGCAAACTGGTTAGTCACAACATGGGGAATGCATGGTATAACGAACAATTCAAATGACCACTTATAAATATAATACAAGATTCAAACTCTTAAACATTGATCTTCATTAGCTTTCGATAAAGCTTGAGATTCTTAGCTGTGAGACCTTAAAAGGGATACTCAAAGCATCAGAAGCACTACAGCTAAATGTAGTGGTTCTGGTGCAAAGAGACTCTCCCTGCGGTCAAAATAATGCAAACACTGCCTTTTCTGAGGAAAGGCAGAGTTTGCATAACTTCTTAATGGTAATCTCTAGTGACACTCGGGCAGCCACTAGAGGCCCTTCATGGTGTGATGTAGGACCAAGTTTGGAGTCCTTATGATGCAGAACGGATTTGCGAGGGGCAATTGCATTTCTAACGAGGAGATGCTAGATGGCGTAGTGCAACATTTGTCACAAATACACACTAGTCACCCAAGTACTGGATTGGCTGAGATGATGTGCAACGATTAGCTCAGCCAGGGAAAGAGTGGAAGACATTAAAAGACTGGTACAACAAGTTTTGGGTGGGGAGGTCTAATAAATCTATATAGGAAGCACTATAAAGTTAGTAATATGTGTTAGAATGTTCCTTTTATATTTAAAAGGTAGATAAAAGTTATGTTTGTCCATTTAATTGTTGCAGTCTCCACCCCTCCAATCTTTTTCCTGTCATTTTCCATTAACATTTCAGAAAATATATTACACATACACAGGCACCCCTCAAGAGTGAATTTTTACCCACCAGTGGAAGTTTTGAAAATACAAAATTTATGTAAACATACACTCAATATAAAACCTTGTTAATTGGCCAGATCATTCAGCAAGCTCCTGAATATGTAGCAGGTGCCAAATCAATCCTAAACTGACTATTCAAAAATACGTTAATTTTTAAATACTTATTAAAATGTACTTTTTTTTTTTTTTTTTTTTAAACTTAGCCGTTAACTGAGGAAGATCATTTAATGTTAAAACATGGGAAACAAATAAGACATCACTGGGAGGATCTTAATGTGACGCATGATATGGCACTCCCACTACTCCCGACAAGCAGGTTACAAGACCATGTAAAGAACAGTACTTGCAGCTACTTTAGGGTTAAAACATAAAAATGCTGTCAGCAAACCTGTTTGCTCACAGCTGGAAAAGAAGAATTACGCTGAGAAATATTGCAAACTAATGAAATTATAACTCTTTCCAGGTTTCCTAAATACACACATTGCTCTGCACTGAACAGACCAGCTCCACAAGCATTCATCACACCCCTAAGTTAAAAGCATACGTGCTAGGAATTGTGGGATGGGGGCAATGGCAGTGGCTTGGGCAGCCACTTATTACAGTTAGATGCAATATTTTACTGTCTTAACAGCGTAGTAGAAAAGTCAAAGGTCATATTAATGGAAATTTAACGCATTGGTAAAAGTAGTATGCAATTTAAAGTGACACAGGTCATGTTATGCATGATAGGCACTTTTTCTACCTTTCTAATAAAAGAGAAAAAAATATAAAAACTACCTGACCAATGAAATGAAATCCCTTGAGCTCGATTTACCACGTGTAGCATCCAAAATGTAAACCTGCATGCAGGCTTGACATTACTAGAATATTTTATACAGATCAAATTATATGAATATAACCAGTCAACATACTCCTAAAACCACTTATGTGAAAGTGACATTTTATATACATAACCCCTATGTTGCTTTGCTCAGAAACATAAAATCACTTAAAAAGCAACTACTGATTACCTACTTCATTGGATTTCAATTTACAGAATACATTTAATTTTTTTTTTCCCCTTTTGATTCAAATTAAAGTTTACATGCTCAGTTTATTTTATTCCTGATGATGGTTTTATTTGTGACATGCTCAACGGATCACCGGTCCTTAAGGGATTTAACAAAATGACCCAAAACAACAAATCATAACTATCAACAGTACATTGCCTTTTTAATCATTTTACAAGTTAAAATTTAGCACAACCGATGCAACATCCTTACTTGTCATAAGAGAATTCATGATGACAGATGTGGCTTTGGCTTTCACCACAGGGGCCTTCTCAATGGAAGAGGAATTAGGTAGAGCAGGTGGGGGCATGTTATTATCCCCATCCTCAACCTGCTCAAGACAATAAGATATCGGAAGGAGCAAGGGTAAAGAGGGAAGGAGAAGTGTTGGAACAAGGAGGGGGAAAGAAAAAAAAAAGAAAAGAATAACAGTCAAGTTATTTGTTGCAGATATGCTCACTCAAGAGCACTTTCAACAGGGGGTAATTTTTTTTAAAGAATTTGGGCAGAAGGTGACTTACAAGTTAGAAATATATATATTTAACTAGTAAGAGTTGTATATCCAAACTGCATGCAAAATAAATAAATATAAAAACGATATTGTGTGTGTGTGTATATATATATATATATATATATATATATATATATATATATATATATATATATATATATATATATATATATATATATATATATATATATATATAAAAAAAAATTTAAAAGGAATACTATAGGCTCAATGAAACGGTCTAGGTGCCATGTGCCCCCTATTTTAACCATGCAGTTGAAAACACTGCCGATCGTCTGGAAAGGCAATGTTTACATTGCATGGTTAACATGCCCCTAGTAGTGGTTGTCATACTTCCAAAAAAAAAAAAAAGAGCAGGGTAAAACTCAGGTCTCAGAGTGCCTCTTTAATTCAGTTTTGCTAGTGGTGTTATAAAATACATACAATCTATGAAGGTGACTTGGGGACTTGTATGCACATGCTTTACAAATATATAAATGACCACAGAAAGAGTATAGATTGTTACAATTTTCACTGAAGCATGGGTTTGTAGCTACAGTGACTTTTGCAAATCACTTCAGTTAAAAGCAATTTTGCGCATGGCAACAGGGACATTGAACCGCTTTTCACCACAACCTGTGCAAGAAGCATATGTTGTTATAGTGCTTGAAATGCCCCTATATATAAAAAAAAAAAAAAATATTCCTTTTTATTTTAGATATTACATTTTCTCATATTAGTATAAACTGGATATACAAATTATGTCAGTTAAAATATGTGCACAATATTTTCTTTTCAATTCTGTGCAGGAATTCAAATGAGATAGATTTGTTATTTTACATCAGCTGGAAGCCAGTTTAAAAAGTTAAACCACATATATCCTACATCTCATAAAAGCTCCCCACACCAACAATACTAACAGTAATATTCAAATAAATTAATCTTAAAGCAGAAGGAAAGATTCTCTAGAATTCAGCATACCTTGGACAGCATCTTGTATTTACGTTCTGGTATAACTGGTTTTCTCCACAGCGTGTTGCTGCATAAGTCTGATGGTGGTGGCGTCATGGGTGCTGTGTCCTCCAGCGCATCGTCATAGCTGAAAGCTCGACGGTGCATCCCAATCGGCAGGGACATCTTCCCCAATAACCCACCAGAGCTGTGCTCAATGGCTAAAGAAAGAGAGCCCACTACTTAATACAGACAGTCTTAAAAGCAATTTTTAATAAAGGCTACAACCCACTACTTGCTACATTCTTAAAATCAAACTTTAGAATATATGGTGCTTAGTCTAAATAATTGTATGCGGTTAAAAGGGTTATTTTTAAACACCATGACCATTTTCAGTGTTTTAAAGTGGTCATGGTGCTTGGGAGTCTGTAGGTGCAGCGTTTCAACTCTGCACACGCAAATATAAGATTGCTCAGGAGTGTAACTCCTCCTCTGTCAGCTTCTTTAGCTAGCAGGCTAGCCAATGTAAATTCTGTTCATATTTGGCTTCTGTTGTCAGCAGGAATAGCATGCTGGCAACAAATGACCATTGGGGGCCCAGCTTCCAAGTTGCAGGGAGAACTTGGCGTAGCATAACTGGTTAGTTTTCCTGGAGTGCATGCCAGCAATGGTTTCTGGAACAAAAAAAAAAAAAAAACCCACTTATAGCTGATTTAAGTAGCAATCTTTTTTGGGAAGAAAAAAAATAAATACTGAAGGTATAAATAGGTGTACTTTTAAATGTTAAGAAACAGAAGAGAGACTTGGAGACAGATGCTGCTCCATCTTAAAATGACAGAGGCTGACATATTCAGAAGGGTATGTTAACCTATTAATGATATTTGCAAGCATTTAGTTTAATCTTATAAACTCTGCTATAAATTATTGCAATGGATTATATAAGTCTATATTTCTATATAATAAATATCAAAAAGATAGATTGTATTCTCTATTTATATATGTTAAATAGAGGATCTCTTACACTAACTATATAAAATTATGGCTAAGATATTTGTATGGTTAGCCCTGCCAAGTTCAATGCTTTAAGACGTTATAGTGGTAAATCAGGGAACCAGCCGCAGTTACACATGGAAATATATGTTCAGGGCCTGGATAAAGTAACTCTTAAATCATTTAGAATTTAAACGGGAAAGCAATTTGTCTGTAAAAAACGGTAAAGGCTTAAAAGCACCCGTATATTTCTAAATCTACGAATGCATCAAGACAGCAAAACTGAACACACATATTATACACCCTCAACCTGTGTAAAAAGAGGATCAGCAGGTGTTTACACACAGAAGCAATGTTCTATATGTTTCTCACAAAAGGATTACGCAAGCCAACCCAAAATGAGAACATAATGTCCTTTGTCAACATTAATAAAATAAATTCCCTGAACATCTACAAACACCCTTTCTACATGTCAGCCCACATTACTAAAGAAACAAGTTAGTTCAAGCATGTTTGGGAGAGTACAATGCTGTAGAATACCCAAAGCTGGTTTTTGATTTATTAGGACATGTATTAACTTCCATTCCAAACAGGAAATACTTACAAAATTTCTATAGTGATTCTTGAAAATGTCAATAATTAAGTGTTTTTTCCCACTCCCTTTCTCACCCCCTAAAGGCAACGAATGGACTTTGCACAGAAACAAGCCAACTACTCTAGGATTTATTCTATTTTATCCTAAGGTAATTAGATCACCCCGGTAAGATCTGTTACTGCAGTATCATTGAGAAAATCTTGGCTGTTCCAATACGTATCTGGCTGTCCACTAATGCAAATTGGCCAGAATGTATCAGCAACCGTTACAAAACAAAAAGCACCTGCAAAGATATATGCCACTGTCACCCTGGTCGGGCTGCATCATGGGTTTATTTTAACAGTAGTTTTTATAGAAGAAATAAACATTAAAATATACGTATGCTACCACTTTAAAAAGTTGAACAAACATGATAAACCAACATGTCATGATTCCCTTTTATTCCAGAAGTTTGTTTCTTAAGGGGTTAAACTGGAATCAAATGACTGGAAACATTGCAGCCAGGGTTTCTCCTATTTTTAGGCTCCACATGACAAGTGATAAAGCATAATCTAAAATATCAATACCCTGCATACAGACCACTATATTCTACAAAAATAAATGAGTAAATACACAGCAAATTGGTATCCTCTAGAAGAGCAGCAATCAATATAAGGGAAAGAAAAAGTTGTTACCAGGCACATCAGGCTGTCTTGATGCCATTACAGTGGATAGAAACTGTACTCTTTTCGCTATGGAAATCCACAAAATGTGTCACCTGGTTAAAAACAAGTATCTATTTACTAAGCAATTAAAAAAAAAAAGACAGCAATGGGACAGTACATGCACAAATCCATTCACAAGTCACGCTAGATCTATTCACAACAACAGATTGGATGCTATTTTGAGGGTAGCCATGCAAACGTCACTGTGCACTGAGTCGAAAGGATAGAGCATGTACAGCAAAAACAATGCAAACACAAAAACAGTGGTTAAGTTTCTTACCAGGCCACTGGACAGTGTGTATTAACTGGAATGAGACAAGTCAAACTGAAACATAGTGCCACTGAAACAGAAATATAGTGCATTTAAAGCTGAAACCTTGGAAGAGATCCCAACTGGTCCATGCAGGGTACCTAAACACAAGATGAAACAAAAACTGCAAGTTTATATAAAGATATGACCCATATAGATTATATACATACATACATACATACAGCATGAAAACTGGTCGCTACAGAAAAAAAAAAAAAAAAAACCACAAGTATTGTAGGTCTATGCCAGTTGACATCAGTGATGAACATACTGAAAGTAGCAAATCAATGTAACTGCTCTAATTATATTATGGATACAGATATGAAAAATGCTTTCCCTCCAAGTACTACTTGTCTGACATTCGGCAATATTTGTTTTTAGTTCACAATTTAGTGAATAACTCTAGAAAGATCTCTAACATTTAATATGTAAATCATTAAAGACATTTGTGTAAAAAAAAAAAAAAGTGGGGGGGGAGGATCGTTAAATCACAGGATCTGACTGCCCATGCTAGATTTTACCAAGTTGGGTTTGCGACATGTGCACACAAAATTTGGACAGTTCTCTTCTCCCTGGAGGATAAGTGCACACTGACTGAATCACTAAAACAGCATGGTTGCCATCAGTATGTAGAGCCATTCCAATCATTATAATGCAATGAGTGGAACTGTTCATGGGGATAAACAACTTATTTCACAAACTTCCACTGGCTCCAAAGATCAGAAGCTACTGATTAATGGAGCCTCTTTCTGGTTGCAAAATTGGCTGCATTAGAAATGTAAAAAAAAATTGCAAAAATAAAATACAAATTTACACACCTTAAAGGACCACTAGAGGCACCCAGACCACTTCAGCTCAATGAAGTGGTCTGGGTGCCAGGTCCATGTAGGGTTAACCCTGCCTGCTGTAAACATAGTTTCAGAGAAACTGCTATGTTTACTTTAGGGTTAATCCAACCTCTAGTGGCTGTCTCACTGACAGCCGCTAGAGGCGCTTCTCACTGTGAAGATCACAGTGAGAAGACGCTGCCGTCCATAGGAAAGCATTCAGAATGCTTTCCTATGGACTGGCTGAATGTGTGCGCGGCTCTTGCCGCGCATGCAGCCGATGACATCAGAAGAGGGAGGAGAGTCCCCAGCTGGAGAAAGGCAAGTCTTTAACCCCCTTCCTCCCGGTGGGAGTGAGACCCTGAGGGTGGGGGCACCCTCAGGGTACTATAGTGCCAGGAAAACAAGTTTGTTTTCCTGGCACTATAGTGGTCGTTTAAGATTTATTTTTTTTACCCTCCCAAAAAAATTACATTTATGTTCTATATGAATCTGTGTAACACTAACAAAATTTCCTAAATAAACTCATGACACATTCTGCATCTCCACAGATGAATAGAGTTTAGAACATTGAAAGTAGAAATACAATTGTTCTTTTTTTAATGAAGTGAAGGATGATGTTTGATTTTTGACCTGGAATCTCAGCACAAATGGGATGATTTTGTATTTGTATCCGCCCGCACTCAGTCATAATAGTAAAAGTTCACATAACGCTTTTATATATAAACGTTTGATGCAATCCAATTGAAAGCCAGTGACATTTCATGCCATTATCATAAGAGCAAAGAAGAAGCCTAGCGAACACATTTACTAGAGCTTGCTGTTCATACGAGGTAGAGATCATTAGCATTTCAAGCTCATAGACAAAGAATTTATTAGTGATAAGCAGAAAATAGTGGGATAATAGTAAAAACTTATAGTTAATTAATTGTGGCCACAATTGCCAAATCACAAGAAATCGACTTTTTTTTCTTAACATTTGTCTTTCCTTTGTCAATTCTCTAAACTCTGCGGTTTAGTGAAACCAGTACATCCATAATCATTATAGAGAAAGAGAAAAAAAAAAAAAACCACGATACACGTTAAAGTGAATTTTAAACTGAATTCAATAACATATTTGCACAGATACATTCATCCCAATTGAATACCTATATCATCATAATACACTTAGCCCACACCAACTACAAAGCCTCTTGCATACATTATGTTAAACTGAACACTTGTTTTTCTCATTTTAATGTATTCAGTATCTTGCAAGGCATGCACTATAACTTATCTCATAGGGAATAATGCTCGGAGTCCCTGGTTACTGTCCCTCCATTCAGTGTTATTTTCCAGCAGTTTCTCTCTAAATTGTGGCCCCCTGGCTTCCAGTAGCCACACCCATACTAAAGGTAGGGCTAAGGCAGAGAAAAAAAACCACACACACACACCTAGCTATAATGATTCATACCTGAATGGGCACTGTGATAGGCTGAAAGTGGTCAACTGACACTCTCTGCCAATCACAGCTGCCAGGTGGGTGCTACTAAAAAACGGTTTAACACTGAATGGAAAGATGGTGTCAGACAGTGGCCACTTAAAAAAGATGAAGCAGTCACAGTACCTTCAGTGGTCTTTAACAATTATCTACAGCCTCCCTGTTACATAATATAAAATAGAACCCATCAATGTCTCATTTATACATTATTCGCATGACCATTTCATAACTTTCTAAGATTTATACAGAAACCACCACAAACAAAAAAGGCAAAATAGCAGAAGTAACAGTATTTATTGAAAATCAAACATATGCACTTGATAGAATCAAAAGCCTGATACTTGTGGCCTTGTGGACTACATCTCCCCTGATGCTTTGCCAGCATTATGGCTGTAAGAGCATTCATATAGATGTAGCCCACAACATCTGGAGTGCCAAAGATTGCCTACCCCTGGACGATGACTACTACCATAACAAAAATGTTCTCAACCTGGTCTGTGTAAATAATAAAAAAAAAAAAAAAAAAAAAATCTAGTTTATTTGGTTGAAGACATCAGCTGTAAAATTTAAGTTTTGGAGAAAGCAAGTTTATATGAAGGTTTTCATAATCTATTATAAATGGTAGAGGGCAGAGACCAAGGACACATCCTATAAATACAAGTCACTGCCCAGCTCTCTGCTGTGGATCTCTCTGATGTGATCACAATTCGATAAACAATGGACCAACATGGCAAAAAAAGCATTTCAGGGAAGTAAATATTGATTTCAGAATGTATTTCACATAGACCTGCCTGCACCGGTGCTATGGAGGAGGATGCTCACAGCAGGAATGCAGTAAAACCAACAGCTGGATGGCCAATCAGCTGGTGTTGACCATAGGTACTGCTGGTAAGGAGGGATGGTAGATCAACGTGGATACCCCAGGACACCCAGCACTTCTTATTAATGAACAGTCCTCCATATCATCAGTCTAGCTTTATACACAGTCCTCCATATCATCAGTCTAGCTTTATACACAGTCCTCCATATCATCAGTCTAGCTTTATACACAGTCTATACATTATCAGTCTAGCTTTATACACAGTCTATACATTATCAGTCTAGCTTTATACACAGTCTATACATTATCAGTCTAGCTTTATACACAGTCTATACATTATCAGTCTAGCTTTATACACAGTCTATACATTATCAGTCTAGCTTTATACACAGTCTATACATTATCAGTCTAGCTTTATACACAGTCTATACATTATCAGTCTAGCTTTATACACAGTCTATACATTATCAGTCTAGCTTTATACACAGTCTATACATTATCAGTCTAGCTTTATACACAGTCTATACATTATCAGTCTAGCTTTATACACAGTCTATACATTATCAGTCTAGCTTTATACACAGTCTATACATTATCAGTCTAGCTTTATACACAGTCTATATCAGTGATGGTGAACCTGTGGCACGCCGAGCCCTCTCTGTGGCCACACGGCCATAGGTCTACCTGCCCAAAACGGCAGGTGCCTACTCTGCTTTCTTGTCGGGATGACCGGAAGCAGGAAGAGATATCTCGGAAGCAACTCTCCTGTCCTCCCGCGAGCAATCTGTGTGGAGCGTTGCCACACGTTTCCATGGCAACACTCCACACAGCATTGCGCGGGAGGACAGGAGAGCTGCAGCCAGGCACATACTTACCACTACCAGGGATGGCTGTGGGAGGATACAGATTTAATATGATTTTAAAAATAAATATATATTTTTTTTAATGTATCCCCATCCCGCCCGCCCCACACAGCACCCCTCCCACTCAAACACATACACTGCACCCCTCAATGCAGTATGTGTATTCAGCAGTCTGTGTACTCAGCAGTGTATGTATTTAGAGGACTGTGTGAACGTATTGCATTTGTTGGAGATACTAATAAATAGAAGCTTCATTTGATTTATATCATTATTTAAAATGTGTATCATTGAACTCTGTGTTCTTTTAAAACAAAAAGATGTTAATTAGTTCGGACAACGGTACAAGTTGTTTTTTCTAAACTTAAACCTCAGTATTCAGGTTTAATTGCCATGTTGGCACTTTGAGGGGAAAAAATAAAGTTAGCATGTATTGCAGTTTGGGCACAAAAAGGTTCGCCTTCACTGCCCTATATTATCAGCCTATTAGTTATAAATATCACAAGGCAGCTATTTCCATTCACTGTCACATAGCATGGAGGCCAGTGGGCTGGGGGTGCCCATGGAGAGCGGCGGGCTGGGGGTGCCCATATGGAGAGCGGCGGGCTGGGGGTGCCCATATGGAGAGCGGCGGCGGGCTGGGGGTGCCCATATGGAGAGCGGCGGGCTGGGGTGCCTATATGGAGAGCGTAAGGCGGGCTGGGGTGCCTATATGAGAGCTGGGCGTATTGGGGTGCCTGGAGAGCCGGGCGGCCGGGGCAGCCCAAGCGAGAGCGGCAAGCGGGCTGGGGTGTCGGCTGAGAGAGGCCGGGCGGCCAGGTGCCCCATATGAGAGCTGGGCGGCTTGGGTGCCCCATATGTGGGAGAGCTGCTGGCTGGGGGTGCCCATGAGAGCCGGCATGGCTGGGGGGTGCCCATATGGAGAGCCGGCAATTGGGGTGCTCCATATGGAGAGCTGCATGGCTAAAGCCCCATATGGAGAGAGCCGTAAAGGGCTGGGGGTGCCCATACAGAGCTGGCGGGCTGGGGTGCCCTATATGGAGGAGCCAGCGGGCTGGGGGTGCCTCCATATGGAGAGCTGCTGGCTGGGTGCCCATATATGGAGAGCGGCGGCTGGGGGCAGCCCATATGGAGAGCGCGCTGGGAAGCCATGGTACGCTGTGGCTGGGGTGCCCATATGGAGAGCCGGCGCGGCTGGGGTGCCTATATGAGAGCTGTGGCGTATTGGGGGTGCCTATATGGAGAGCCGGGCGGCTGGGGTGCCCATATGGAGAGCCGGGGCGGGCTGGGGTGCCCATATGGAGAGCTGCAAGGGCTGGGGGTGCCCATAGTTGAGAGCCGGGCGCGGGCTGGGTGCCCCATGGAGAGCGGGCGGGCTGGGGGTGCCCATGGAGAGCGGCGGGCTGGGGGTGCCCATATGGAGAGCGGCGGGTTGTGTGCCCATGGTGAGCAGCGGGCTAGGTGCCCATGGAGAGCAGCGGGCTGGGTGCCCATGGAGAGCAGCGGGCTGGGTGCCCATGGAGAGCAGCGGGCTGGGTGCCCATGGAGAGCAGCGGGCTGGGGGTGCCCATATGGAGAGCGGCGGGTTGTGTGCCCATGGTGAGCAGCGGGCTAGGTGCCCATATGGAGAGCGGCGGGTTGTGTGCCCATGGAGAGCAGCGGGCTGGGTGCCCATGGAGAGCGGCGGGCTGGGTGCCCATGGAGAGCAGTGGGCTGTGTGCCCATGGAGAGCAGCGGGCTGGGTGCCCATGGAGAGCAGCGGGCTGGGTGCCCATGGAGAGCGGCGGGCTGGGTGCCCGTGGAGAGCAGCGGGCTGGGGGTGCCCGTGGAGAGCGGCGGGCTGTGTGCCCGCGGAGAGCAGTGGTTATGGTATCACTAGCTGCAGGTGGAGGCTGTCATGCTGAATAATAAGGCCTTCGCCAATGATAAGCCATTGAGCTCGGGCTACTTACCTGTAGGTCAGCCGGTTCCTGGTCCCAGCGGTTTGTGTACTAGAATCCCCCTCGTATCCTCCCTTCTAAGAACCTGGATGGGTCACCGAGGATGCTGAGCTGGAGAGTGATAGAAGAGCCCATTATCTGTTCGTGTAATGGCGACCGATAAAAACTATACCGAAACGCGCATGCGCAGAGCCAAGGGGCGTGCCGGCGCTGGCAGAACGACACGTGCTCCCTTATCGGAGCGCTGATTGGTTGCTGGGTGGAACGGTTCGAAAGTACAAAAGGATTTCTCGCCGCCATCTTCGAAGTAGGAAAGCTGGAGGCGAGTGACGCAATGTGTCTCCTCCCCCTTAAACGATAATTGGTTTCTGGAGCCCCTTCCCTTAGCCAATCACACGTGATGTCTTGTGTTTCATAGCAACCGAAGTAAACCAACGTTTGGGCAACCTGAGCCAGTGAAGAAGGGACCCCCTGAGCCCAGGCTTAGTGATGGAGGACCCTGGCTGTTCTCTGGAAGTCAGGTAAATAAAGGAAATATCACTCCAACATGTCTCACATCCATAATGTGACAATAAATGGAGTTTAAATCAATAAACAAGGATAACTATATAACCAGCTATATAGGAAGTCATGGAATGCAAGGCTTGGGGGGTTTTAATAGGTGTTTTTCTTAATTTATTTTCCTAAAGAATTGATGTGCAAATTCCACATTTTTTGCTCTGTCTCAATTTTAAATCAATATTAACATTCAATCAGTCAGGAAAGGCATTTCTTCTATATTTTTGTTTGCTCCAGATTTCCCTTCGCATTGTGAAATTTAAAAATTCTCTATAGAATTGGCCATTTTCAGGATTATCCACTGAATCAGGAATTGTCAGGAATTCACCAGGAAACTGCAGATCTGTGTCCATGCATTTGTTCCACTCCCAAACCACATTCAAATATCTTAAGTTGTGTTATATATATATATATAAAAAAACAAAGACAATGCTTTGCGCATATTTTGATTTAGCATGTGTGACAGGCTCATCTTCATGAAATGGAGTTAGTTGTTAGCAAAAATGGAGTTTCCCATCTTAGCATAACTTCTACGAAATCCTAGATCAGTAGAATTAGCATGACAATACTCAGCTAAAACAAGAGATCAATATAAGCTGAGTTGCTGACATTTCTTTGCCCCACAATCACTCATTGTCTTATTGTTGTTTTTTTTTTTTTTTTATCAGTTTCTTATAACTGCAGAGATTTGCAATACATTCTACAGCTTTAAGGTCACCACTTCCCACTAGTTAAATAAGTTCACCGTAGTGGTTATAGTGCCAGGTGTGCCCTAGCACTGCTCCTTTGTAATTAGTCAAACTATTTTTGAACAGATTGACTTCTCACCTAGAGTCCACCAGGCACCGTTTCCAGCTGCCATTGCCAGAAGTCCCCAGGTAGAAACTTCTGCTAGCTCTTCTGAGACAAGCTCTGCAACATAAGTCTTATATCATTCACAGAGAGCACAACGTATTTCTCTCAGCCTATGACAAAAGCTCAGAAGGGCACTCCTGGCACCATAGTCACTTCAGTGAGCTGTAATGTTTATGTTACTTGGACGGTTTCTTGTCTATGAAAAAACATAAAGGAAGTTTTAGGTTAATGTTTCAGAATTCCTTTTTGCATCATATCAATTCTATATGCATTCCCTGCCTGTGCTGCCTATTACCATATGACTTAACACAATATGGCCATATAATGGAACCGAATCCCTACGGCAGCACCATTGTTGTGAAACACATATTTTGGGTGTGCCCCCAATATCCCTTTTTTTCTTTACAATATTGGCATTTATGGGAAACACAGATGAAGAAAGATACAGATTTTCAGTTGTTTCCAGTGTTTATTTGACGCCATCCATATACATACATATTACACAGTTAAATTTAGGTGACCAGTTCCTTATTCATAACATTTTTATAGTGCACCCACTACATTTCTGAACAATCTCTCATATAGAGGCCTATAAGTTCGCACTCACAAGTTAGTATGGAGTGCAAGAACTAGCGGGTGATGTGGACATGGGGCGGACGCAGGACGTAGCCGTGCGTCGAGAGGAGGGGATTGTGATGCTCCCTCTAAAAAAACAAAAATAGAAGATCTGGAAGATAGATCCCGTAGAAAAAAACCTTAGGTTTCGTAATTTCAATGATTCCAATAAGCAAGAAAATGTGCAACATATGTTACACGACTACTTTAAAGTCCTAGGTTTAAAACTGGATGGCCACAATGAGAAAATCGATAGATGTCACAGACTGCACAAACCATCAAATATAGCATCTGATATTCCAAGAGATATAATTACCTGCTTTCACTCGTTTGAATTTAAAGAACAAGTATTAAAAGCTAACAGAGAGAAACTTATAAAAGATGGTCGTTATGCAAATATCATAGCACTTCCAGACCTATCCTATAATACTAGAAATAAGAGAAGAATGTTTTCACCTGAAATTAATATTTTAAAGCAACATAAAATCAGATTCAGATGGAGCTATCCTACGAAGATGATTATCCAAATGGATGGAAAAATAGAGACCTTTGATCAACCAGATACGCTAAAGACATGGCTACAGAATAAATCACTGAATTAATCTCTAATAGGGACTTTCAAGGTTTAGGAGGAATTAGGTAGACTAAGAGGTCGGAGAGAATTAAATTTATAAATGTATATTTCGATGCTTATTGTAAAATAACGTCCTTTTGAATACTTTTCACAAGATGATTATTATGGAATAGGCACGCCTTATGGCATAAACAGAAAAATTAAGTATGGTTTGGGGTATTGTTAATATAAAATTAATAAGATTTAAAAGGCGATAATTCCACATGCACAGTTTTTTAATCAATATACTTGTTTACTTATTTTTGTTTACTCATATATATACTTAAAGGAAACACAAGTTAGTATGGAGTGGTGATGTCATGCAAGCATTTACTTTGGAGGGGGCTAATCTTAGAGATAGAAAAATTACACCACAGAATTGAGGCTTTTGAGTGTCCCCAGAAGCAGAACGGCAAACAGGGGTCTGAAATAGAAACAGACAAAAAACAATCTAAATTTGTGGGTAATACATTTTAAAAAATTGCAGCAATCCACAACAAGAAACTAAATATTGAGAAACCATAGCGATATATAAAAGATGTGTAGCGGAGCTCAAAAACGTGTACTAGGTATCTTAGCTGAATATCCATGAAGCTCGAAAAAGCATACTTCAATGAATAATGAATATCTCTATTCCCCCTTCCCACCCCCAGCAACTAGACAACACATAGTTCTTTATTCCTCAAGGCATGGTCTTTTATACACAGAACCCCTGCATGGGGTCTCCATAAATTCACATCTAAGCCCAACCTGGTGCCTCTGAGTCTGGGAGATAATGAAGTTTCTACTCGCTAAGTTAATTATCTCCCAGATCCACAGGTCACAACACAAAATACATTAAATATAAGCACTAACCCCAACATGTTATATATCCCCGGATAGCTCTGGTCCAAGCGCCCAAGTTGTCAAAATAGCGCCCAGATCCATAGAGTGTAGCCAGATCGCCACCGGTCAAATGTTGGAGCTCCTGCAGGCAAACAAAAGTGGGCTCCGCCGTGCTCTCATGACGTGACTGTTCCATTCAGTCTGTAGTACCTTTCCTCTAAATAGCACTCTGCTGGCAGGTCGGGAAGTGGGGCAAAACAGTGGGCAAAGGTGAAGTGTCCACATTAGAGTTCCATATGGTTTGCAGCCAAGTGTCACTGGGGATTATTCTGTTGTTTTGGGGGGAGAATGACTGCCAGGGAGTGGGGGCGCTTTTGGTCAATAACCTTTGGGAGTAGGAAAGGCACTGAGCCAGGGGTGATGATAGCTCCTTTGGGGAAAAGGTATGTGGAACATAGAACAGGTTCCAACACAAGATGGATTCACGAAAATACTCACAATATTAAAATGTAAGAAAATCTCTAACCATTACTGGACTAACACAAAATAATGGCAATTTTCATTAACTACAACTAATAAGGTGATATCAACTTGGTTTTGTAACCTGACTGCACATAAACATGCAGTTAGTTATTCAGTAATAACTATGATATAAATAATAACTAATAGAAAGTAACAAAAAACAAAAAGAAACATTAAAATAAAAAAAGACTCACATCACCTAAAAGTGGTGTGCCTACAAATAACCAAATTACAGGGCTAAACACTATGACTACATCAGCACACACTAGGAAAAAGTGTACCTACACATAACCAGGGGTAGAGAGTAACAGGGTTCAACAGAAGAAATAAATAAAATGTGCTATCAAACAGTGCTACTCGCATGAGTGTTAGACACGTGTTAAATCATAATGAAAAAGACATAGTCTGATGCGCATTTTGGTATGAAGGCATTCCTAGTCGGTGGCACCAACTTACTGTGAGTTTCCCCGATCAGGATTTCCGGATTGATTTTGCCCTTTGCCTTAACTCTTTAGTGTATATTTAGGTCTATTCTATTAGATACCACCATCCTTAATATCATAGTTCAGTAATTATCAAAATAAAACTGCAGCTTCACAGATTATAGCATACTTGCTATCAGTCTATAGATACCACCAGCCAGGAACTTTACAACATAGTATTAGCATATAGAAACACATGATACATTATAGCATAGTCAGGGTTCAACATTTTTACCGTCACTAGCCATTAGTTAGTGAAAATGTAGCTCTGGTGAGTAGAAATGTACCCTTGGTGAGTGTGATATAGACCCTCCAGGCTTGCACTGGCTAGTAAATATTAAGGCCTGGCTATAGCATTGGACTTGAAATTTGGAGCCATCATAGTTACTGTCAGTGGTTAGATTGAAAGTCTCATTTAGAACGTTGCATCACTTATGTCAGAAGAAAATTTTCTTGCAAAATACTTTATATTAGGTCACAATTTCTCCCCATTTTGTAAAATCCACATTCTCCCACATCTGTATCCCTCTCTCTCCCTTTGTTTTTAATGTACATGTGTCTTCCCTCCATCCTTGTGTCACTTGCCCAATCCTTCATTCCCATTTCACATGACCATCCAGTTCCATTCCATTTATTTTAATCCTTCCAACCTGTGTGAACTAAAACTAACCCCAAGACGTGGGGGATAACCTCAGACTGGTTTGGGGTAACCAATAGCACTAGTCAGGGGTATCCCTTATCCCCTCTATTATACATACTGTCTGTTGAATCTTTAGCGGACGATATTAGGAATAATCAAAAAATAAAATGGTTTGAAAGTAATGGAAAAGAATTTAAAATCTCACTTTTTGCAGATGATATTTTAACGTAAAAAGAACCGGTACTTTTGCTTAAAGAATTAATGAGCACTATTGGAGATTATAGTAAACAATCAAATTATAAACTAAATATCGATAAGACATTGATTAAGGACAAAAATTAAAAAAAAACGGAGGACTTGGATTCCCTAATATATTTCAAACAAACGTAGCATGCTGAAAATCACACATTGTCAGCACGTTAAAAAAAGAAGCTAAAAAACAAGCATGGTTTTAAACAGACATTCATAATATGGGAACCAAGTATATAAAAAAAAAAAATTGGGGGGGGAATTTATATAGAAAATAAGCAAAATGTCGAAATCTTCGATAATAACAGAAGATATGTATTCACTCTGGATAAGCCTAAAAGTCAGATTGGATATTCAGAAGAAATTTACGGATAGTCTTCCAATAGAAATAATAGCGATAAATCTTGAGAACCTAGATATGAAGCCGTGGAAAGAAAAAGGAATAAAACTAATAGGGGACCTTATAAGAGATAATGAAATAATATTGTTTCAACAACTTAGGAATGATTTAGGGCTACCATCAAGAGAGATCTTTTCATACCTAAGAATAAAATGCTTCCTAACAAAACATAGATTAATCAATCCAACTGACGAACTAAAATTATTCACGCAAATGTTAAGCGCAGAAAAAAACAACAAAATGATAACCAAAGATATGCACTTAACTTCATTACACTTCGAACAAAATGAAATATTAGCAATAAAATGCTGGAATAGTGAGCTACAGATATGCATAGAATATAGTAACTGGTATAAAATGTTGACCCAACTAAGGAAAGCTATACATTGCTTAAAACTAATCAAGGCACAATACAAAATAGTCAACAGATGGTATTGTTACCTACTAAAGCTATCTAAAATATATCTATCTAGATCTTTAAAATGCCGGAGATGTGAGAGCAGACTATATCCATATATGGTGGTCATGTCCAGAAATTCAGAAGATATGGGTGATAATCTTTAAATAGATAGAGGAGTGGACAACAAAAGAGTTCTCTCCATCATTGGCACTGCTCCACCTGGCTGGCAAAAAAATTGAAAAAGAAAAGTGAGATCTAAGCATTCATATCTTTTAGCAGTCAAACTACAAATAGCCAAAAATTGGAAATCCAAACTCCCGCCAAAAATAATAGATATAAAATTACAAATTATAAACTAATGTCAAATGGAACAGGGCATAGATAAAAATTTTCACTACAATGCAAGTACAAGATGGAAGGATTGCGTAGAAAGGATTAAAAAAGATTAAAACAGGATAACTAGAGGAAATAGGAAAAAGGAGGATAAGAGATAAAGAGAACATAGACGATACAGGAAGAAATTAACACAAAAAAAAAAATTTAAGAAAGAAAGCAAAGTAGAATTGTAAGATTTAAATATTTAAGAATTGTGTGTGATGTATGGTGAGTTTTGATGTATTCATATATATATATATATATATATATATATATATATATATATATATATATATATATATATATGTGGCACAATAAATTGATATGGAGTTATAAACACCGGGAGATAAATAAAGATAAATAGAAATTGAATTAAATAAAACAGGGCAATAAAATTGTTATTTATAAGGAGTGTAATTCTAATATCATAAAAGAAGACATCAATGTTTATGTCTGTGTTTTGTCATTAAAATATTTGTCTGTTTGTCATAAAATGGAAAATCTTTAAATAAAGATCAAATATGGAAAAAAATAAAATAAAATAAAAATAACCCCAAGATCTACCTTGTATCTATCCATCTGCTATTCTATGCCTTTATTCCATAAGAAAACCTAACAAGTCTTTTGTGTGTTTATTTTCAGACGGGTGCAAGGAATTAATACAAAGAACGCCACTTTCATTAACAACACCACAGTGTGCTACCCATGCGGAAATTTTATTGTTTTCATTGATATAGGGACAAGAAAACAGTATTTTTTACAATGTCCAAAAGGCAGCATTAGAGCATGTTCTGTCAATATACAAAGTGAAGTGGTGGCATTTTCCAACCAGAAACTTAAGCCAAGTATTTTTGTGTATACATATCCAAGGCTTGCTAGATGTGCAGAACTAAAAGGTATGTGATTAATAAAAGAGCCGTAAGGCCTTATAACATTGAATTTTATTCTTTCTCCTTCCTGATATTCAAAGGATATCCTATAATTAGGGGACTTCATCACCTATTACTGTGCTGGTGGGACAGTTCACAAGAGTCAGAGATACTGCTAGAAGTATTTAAAGGGAGATGTGCCTTCCCAGGGTTCTTAATATTATGCTTACATATCCCTATATTGAACAAATATATATTTATGAAGTGTGAAAATTAAATCAAAGAAGTCCTCCAAGCACTATAACCATTATGCTGTATGACTATATTGCCAGGAGTTGCCTGACACTCTCCTGGCAGAAGTAGTCAAACCATTATACACAGTTTAACATATGACCTGGGGTCTGGCACGGGCTGCCTCTTCAGTTGAAGCTGGTAGCTCCCTCCACTGAACTAGCTTGGTGTTGCAGGGCTTTGCTCATTGGCTGATAGAGCTCAGCTGACACTCATAGCCAATGAGCACAAAAGAGTTCAGCTCAGTGGAGCTAAGGCGCCTTAAAAGAGCTTCCAGCTGTACAGGAAGTGGCACCCAGCGGACCCCAGGTAAGTTGTCAAACTGGTATCAACTAACAAAGACTATAAATATGGCATCCACTGGCTGTGCAGCCTAGGAATACTTGCAAGGTTGAATTGTGGGATACTGAACTTTATAAGTATGGGTGGAGGCTGTGCATGCAGCAGCCTTGCCAATATCCAGTGGTGAAGAGGAATCAATCTGAATAATCTCAGGTAGGTATGTCTGTCTTTAGTTTATACATTTTCTGGACGTTTCATGTGGTATTATTTTAGAGATTTTACATTTTTAGTCTAAAATTGATGGATTTTTCTGACTTGGTTATTTTGTGTAAAATTTGCCCTTGTCTGGCTTATTGAATAGCCCCAAATGTCAAACATGTTTAGTAGATGACAAGTCCACTTTAAAAAGCAATATGTAATATTCGTTTTGTGCAGAAAACTATTAAGACAGGAGTTCCAATTGCCCTAGCACATAAAAAAAAAAAATTATTAAAGGGACACTTTACACATCAAAACAACTTTAGCTTAATAAAGCAGTTTTGGTTTACAAATCATGCCCCTGGTGTCTCACTGCTCAATTCTCTGTCATTTAGGAGTTTAATCACTATTGTTTATGTCTAGTTTAAAGTTTTGTTCTCCTGCTCTGTAGATTGAACTTTAATCACACACAAGGCTCCTGTAGGGTCTTGAATACTATTGGATAGCAAAAAATCCCCCAAAAAGAGGATCAACTGTAGACTCCCTGATTATACAGACATAATTGTCTAAGTCTTATTAAAAAGGTTTGTGCTTCCTAATAACAAGTAAATAATACTATATACACCCAAACCAAAGAGGAGAAAAAGAGTGTTTATGTTTCCAGTTAATTCAATTAACCAAGCAATATGAAATGAGAAATTAGCCCTCTTTCCTATAATTCAACCTTTATTGGAATTATTCTATATTGAGGCATTTAAAAAAGGGTTACCTCTACTAATATTTCATCTGAAAGGGATCAACATGTATTCAGTAGTCTATGTACTCAGTAGTGACAGTCCATAATCCATCATTCATACTCAAGTGGATTAATCACAACTTCATCTGAGTTATTCCCTATATGATTATTGAGTTACACAAAATGTAACAATCACTTTTATGGAACTGGATAAAATGTTTCTAAATTAGCCGAATGGCTGTGGTTACAAATTCTACCCCATCCAGAACAGAGGTGTTTGGAAACAGTGTTACATTTAAGGCAAATAAATTTGAAGCATGTGGAATTAGCAAATAAAAAGGAACCTTAATGAGATTAAATTCTTATACTGTACTTAGAAGGGAGTAAATATTCTCCTAAAGTCCTCTTTATGTTAATATTACTCTAATAATAAACAGGGGAACATGTGGAGAGCAAAAAAAGGTCAACAAAAGCTTTGTAATACCTCAGAGCAAAATAAATACAGATTATAATAGAGACCTCCCTAAATAAACTCAATGCATAATTCTACTTCAAGATATACATTATATGCCTAGAAGCTACAGAAACTCTTACATATTACTATAATATAAGACAAGGATCCCTGAGAACCGAAAGAAAATAGGATCAAAATCCACTCACTAAACTAAAGTGTTAGACCATAATTCCCATAAAATCTCCCCAAAAATATAAAAATGAGACAATAACATAAACGCCAGACACACGTTTTGGTGCAAAATACTGTGCTTTCATGTGGGCTATCGGCAGTGGTGTATTTTGAATTTGTGCTGCCCTAGGCATGATCGAACTTGGGCACCCCCTAATTTAAAGTTGCCCCACCCCTTCCTGTCAAGGCCACACCTCTTCCTGTTAAGTGACATACACACAGACACACCCACTCACTGACCGGCACACACTCTCAGATACACTGACATACATTCACTGGCAGACACACATACTCACACACTCACTGATTTGACACAATCTGACAGACACACACAATTACTGATTTGACACAATCTGACAGACACACAGAATCATTCAGACATGCACTGACACACACACTGAACGACATGCACACACTCACTGACAGACACACATTCACTGACAAACACAAATTCACAGACATGCACACACGCTCACAGGCATACACTGATAGACGTACACACACATTCACTGACAGACACACACATTGACAGACGTACACACACACATTCACTGACAGACACACACAAACTCACTCACAGAAACATACATTCACTGACAAACAAACTCAGTGACAGACACACTCACAGGTATAAACACACATTCACTGACAGACAGACACATATACACACTCACTGACACACACACACACTCAAACAGACACACACAAACAAACTGACAGATAGACAGACACACACATTGTCAGGATCCTATTCTGACAATTCAAAACATGTTTAGTTTCTTCTGTTTTATTTAATTAAAGTTCCAGTTTTCACCACTAGTCACCTCAGTTTCTCTCACCTGTATAGCATGATTACAAACCAAAGAGGCTGATCACCTCAATTGCTGCTTTAACATGTTTTACTTTATCCTTTATATTCCTTTTTAGTTTTATCTAATTGTTTCCCTGTCTCCTGTAAACCTGTTTTGGGGCATATTGTCTAAACTTCTATTTCTCTACTACTCCTTCATACTCACCTGTAATTCTGTTTCTAGGTTCTGCTTTCTACCTTTGTCTTTATACTACCTTTTCCCTCTTTCTCCTGTTATTCTTATTGTTATCTTTGTCTAACCTTGTCTAATAACTCAAATAAACTACCTGAAGTCAACCCCGGCATAAGTCTCTCTCTTGTCTGACTTAATCAAACCATGACACACACTCATTGACAGACAAAGAAACTCACTGACAGATACACTCACTCAGACACACTGACAGGTATAACACATTCACAGACAGACAAACACACACACACACACACACACTGACAGACTGACACACACATTTCCCCCCAACATTTACAAATAATTATTAACTTTTATTTTAACTTAAATCCACCCAGCCTCCCTACTTTTGGGATACCTGGGTGGATTTTTACCTGGGGTCCAGTGGGGCTGCTGGGCAGGCATGCAGGATGAAGGGTAGGCAGGCAAGGGGGGCAGTGGATGCGCAAAATAGGCGGCAAGGAAGCTGTGATCTTCCTGCTCTGCTCCATCACGCGTCGTTTAGTGGTGCCGGAGTGATGTCACGTTCCAGCTCCTGGCATCACTGCAGGTCACGTGAGAGAGCTGAGCAGGAAGAGATCAGATCAGCGCTCCCTCATCGCCCGCCTGTAAAAGAAACTGTCCGGGCGCTCTGGTGGGCCAGTCGGCCAACTCTTGGGCCCCCTTGTAAGTCAAGGCTAACAAGGTATTTGCCAGGGCACTTGGGAGGTGGCGTGTTTTGCCGTCCCCTGGAAAGTGCTGCCCAAGACAAATGTCTTGTTTGCCTTGTGCTAAATACAGCGCTGGCTATGGGTATGATAGATTATTTTTGTATTATTTCGCTTTCCACACGTTCCCCTGTTTATTGTTTCGGTGATATTAACATAAAGAGCCTTTAGGAGACTATTTACTCAAAACATAAGAGTTTCATCTCCTTAAGCTTCCTTTTTATTTGCCAATTCTACATGCTTTACATTTGTATGCCTTAAAGGGGTACTATAGTCACTATAACAACTACAGTTTGTCCTGCAGGCTTTTTAATTTAAACACTGCCTTTTCAGAGAATAGTCTCTAGAAGACTTTTTTGGAAAGTTAAAGAGTAAAATGTAGGACTCTCCCCTTCTCAGTTTTTACATATTAAAGTTTGACAGATTGGTTTGCTGGGCCTATGTTTCCTTTGAGAACGTATGGCAGCCTAGTAATGAAAATTACCCCCATCATGGCATACCATTTGCAAAAGTAGACAACCCAGGTATTTTTTGAGTAGCCACTTAGTCACAAACCTTGGCCAAAGTTATTTTTACAAAAATAACTGCCCTTTCACTGATGATATCATCAGCATTATACATTTTACTGTTTAGAAACACTGATATTTGAGTTCAGCGATATCAAACGAGTGCAACAGTACCCCCCATGTCCAGGTTTTATGGTGTTTTATAAAGTTACAAGGTCAACTATAACGCTTGCCCGTTTCAGTTTTTACCCAGGAATGAGAATTACTCCCATCGTGGCATACCATTTGCAAAAGTAGACAATCCAGGGTATTCAAAATGGTGTGTGTCCAGTCTTTTTTGAGTAGCCATTTAGTCACAAACCCTGGCCAAAGTTAGCAATCACATTTGTTTTTTTGGGGGGGGTGGGGAGGTGGGGGGTGGTTTAACGCAAAACTGCAGTTTCACTGATGATATCATGGTTACAAAACATTTTAATTTTTTAAAACACTCATATTTGTGTTCAGGGGTGTCTCCCAAGTATAACAGTACAGCTCATGTACAAATTTTATAGTGTTTTGGGAAGTTACAGGATCAAATATAGGGCTTGCAAATTAAATTATCTGTACTTTCCGTCTGGGTTGCCAGACAGGTACCTCAAATTATAATTAGTAAAATCACATAATTATGTAAAAATAATCCATATATATATATATATATATATATATATTTATATACATATATAATAGAGGGTTGTCAGGCAGTCCCCTTAAACGGGATAGCTGGATAAGGTAAGTATCCTGGGCTGCAGGGGCTGCAAATCATTTTAAGTTTAAGTCCAGTTTGTGCTGGACGGCATAGTACGCTGTAACGTACAAGTCACATGCAGGGAGATGTGACTAGAGCTGTATAAGCAGAGTGATTCCACTTTTAAATGGCAATGAATTGAGCAGTGACACTGCAGAGACATGATCTATATAACAAAACTGCTTCGTTAAGCTCAAAGTTGTTTTGGTGCCTGTGTGTATGTCTGGGAATTTGTGTTTGTCAGTGAATGTGTGTCTGTCAGTGAGTGTGTGTGTGTTGTTCAGTGTGTGTGTCAGTGCATATCTGAGTGATTCTGTGTGTCTGTCAGATTGTGTCAAATCAGTAATTGTGTGTGTCTGTCAGATTGTGTCAAATCAGTGCGTGTGTGAGTATGTGTGTCTGCCAGTGAGTGTATGTCAGTGTATCTGAGAGTGTGTGCCGGTCAGTGAGTGGGTGTGTCTGTGTGTATGTCACTCAATGCATGTCTTTAACGGGAAGAGGTGTGGCCTTGACAGGAAGGGGTGGGGAAACTTTAAATTAGGGGGTGCCCTAGTTCCGTCATGCCTAGGCACCTAGTCCGTCATCCCTTTAAGATATTTTTGTATTGAAAAAGTAGCCCTTAAAGTCCTTATATTATATGTGTATAATTATCTGGTACATTCTGTGCTGTAAAACTAGTTTTTCTTCTTTTCTGTTTTTCAGGGGGGGCTGTGCTAGATTATTCTGTACTTGCTTTCAGTTATTCTGGATCCTATTTGGCAAGTTTTTCTTCTGCTCCTGACCATGTGCTTACACTCTGGTAAGTCTAAATATCAAGAAAAAAAAAACTACTCGTGAGCCTAATACCCAGAAAGATCACATTAAAGGAACACTATAGGGTCAGGAACACAAACATATATTCCTGACCCTATAGTGTTTAACCCACCATTTAGGTGGCTTGCCCTCCTTAGCCCCCCCCTATAAAAGTTTAAAACTCACCTTATTTCCAGCCCTGCAAGGGTCTGCCATTGCTGGCTCTGCCCCCCTTTATGCCAAATCGTCATGGGGGAGGGGCCAAATGCCATTTTGGCATATCAGGACCTCCTCACAGAGATGCTTTAAATCAATGCATCTCTATGAGGAAAATTCAGCGTCTCCATGCAGAGCGTGGGGACGCTAAACAGCAGGGCTGCTTTTTCAGCAGCACTGACCCAGGAACCACCTCCGTTGGCCATCTAAGGCAGTGTTTCCCAACCCAGTCCTCAAGGCACACATACCAGTCCAGGATTTAGGGATTACCCAGTTGTGTCTAAGGTGTTTTTACAAAGAAGAAAAAAAACACCTTAGACACAACTGGGTAATCCCACTGGGTTGGGAAACACTGATCTAAGGAGTGGCCACTTGGAGGTGTCCCTAGAGACAATGTAAACACTGCCTTTTCTCTGAAAAGGCAGTGTTTGCATGAAAAAAGCCCGAAGGGAACTATTATACTCACCAAAACAACAACATTAAGCTGTAGTTGTTCTGGTGACTATAGTGTCCCTTTAATATATATCACAGTTCAAAGACTCACACAATAAACATTGTTGACAAACATCTTCACAATTCTCTCTTGTGCATTTCCCTGCTGGCTGACATACAGGTCTGACAGCAGTTGACTCATTACCTACCTACAAAATGAGAAGCTGATATGCGGACGCCGGCTGGGGAGGGAGGCAGGAGAGTACCCGGGGAGCTCTAGCCAGCAGCTCCGCCGGGTTCCTCTCGCAAGGTCATAGCGTTACCGCGATTACCACGGCAACGCTCAGATCTCGCGAGAGTGAACTCTAGCCCTGCAGGCTAGAAAATATTGAATTCAATGCATTTCTATGAGAAGCAATTGAGTAGATGCACACGCAGCACTCAACGCGCACATCCATCTTGTTCCCAGTGATCTTCCATGAGGATCATTAGATTGGGCAGTTGTGAAGCCTCCACAATAATGTTGTAAGAGGCAAAGTGGGTAGCAACATCAAGGGAGTCTCAGCAGTGGAAAATGGTAAGATAAACATTTTTTTATTCCTCACAGGGGAGCCCTAATTCTATAGCATTAGAAAAACATGTTTGTATTCCTAACGCAATAGTGTTAGTAGTCCTTTACAGCTCGGTGAGCAATATAGTTTCTATACATGTGGTGTGCCATTGTCAGTGTACACTGATATAATCAACCTTGAGCACAAATTCTCATTGGGTACTTTATGGAACCATGCAAAGCTACCTAGCTGAATTAAGTTGGTTTGTATTAATTGGAAAATTATGTGATTAATGTATTACTTGTAGGAACTGGCAGGAAGGCATTCCTCTGTGCAGCAAGTCAGAATCTAATGACACCTTTACCAACTTGACCTTTAATCCTATGAACATGCTCCAGTTGTGTTCTTCCAGTGAGTCGTCTCTTCTCGTTTGGAACATTGAAGTGTGTGACACTGTGTATCGTCTAAAAGCACTGTAAGTAGATTTTACTATATATTGTTATTCCATCTTCGGAGAAAGGTATTGCTGAGCATTGTATACCCTATTTAGAGCACACCAGAGAAATTGTGCTTTAATGAGACTATAACCTGATCAATATTTGGATTCAATATAAATGACTTGTTTTTATGCTGTGGAATAAATACACTGACCTCAGTTAACCTTAGTTATAGAGGTTTCAAGAGTCATGTTTAGCAAGTGTAGCGATATAATTGGAACATGGGTCATTTATTGAAATTCTTGCAATGACATTTTGTTTGGGGGGGGGGAATTAGTTACTATTGAACATATAATGAGATCAGCGCTGTAATCCAAGGCAGATATGCGAGTAAAAGAGACATGGTTACATGTACCAGTTTAGAGATTCATTGTGGTCAAAGTTCAAGTGTACCGGCTCCATGAACGATCACTGTGCCTACAGACTAATAAACATTTTAATAATCTAAAAATGAAAAACCAGTGTGGACCTGATCAACTCCCAGCAATGTTGCTGAAGCTCAGTGTGCCGGCAATTGCCAAATCAGTCACAACCCTAGTTAACGAATCCTTGGTGTCTGGATACATACCCAAACTTTGGAAGCAAGAGTAGTACGTATCCATAAGAGTGGTGATCATACTTTGGTATATAACTAACAATCAAAATCATTGCTCCCTGTATTGTCAAAAATCTTGGAAAAATAAGTTCCCACGCACCTATGAATATTATCAACAACCAAACTCTCTATTCCCTGATCAATCAGGCATTTGTCTAAATTGATAAACTACCACTGCCCTCTTAAAAGTTTGCAACCACCTCCAACCTGGCATGGAACAAAGAGACCTAACTGGAGCTATTTTCCTTGATATTTCCAAAGCTTTTGACACAGACTATAGCATTCTATTGCAAAAACCTAAAAACTCAGGTATTGGTGATTGTCCATTAACCTGGTTTCAGTTGTATGTATCGGATCGAATGCAATTTGTGTCCATTTCTGACAGTGCCTCCCTCTCCTGGTCACAAGTGGTGTTTCCCAAGGCTCCCTACTTGGCCCACTACTATTCACATTAACCGTACACATGTACACAGACGACACCATAATCTACGCTAGCAAACCAAACGTTTTGCAGATTGAGGCTGTGCTCCAAGTCCAGTTTTCAGAGATAGAAAAGTGGATTGCAGATAAACTTTTCCTAAGCACAGACAAAACTGTCACAATGATCTTCGGCACAGTACTTAAATTGCATAAATTAAAAAATTTACAGCTATGCATTAAAACAAAATCAAATAGTACACTAAACACAGTTCACTCTTTCAAATATCCAGGTAAGTTGCTAGACCCCAATCTATCTTTTGGCCTCCACATGAAAAATCTTGCTAATGCCAGTCATTGAATATGGGGATGTAGTGTATGCACCTCTGCTGCAAACCCACCTTCATAAACTTACTATGTTGTATAACTCGAAATGATCCAGCATTGTGACATGTTAAAAGAGCTAAACTGGCTATCGTTTGAATCGAGATGCCCCCTCCATCTTTCGAGTCTTGTGTTTAAGAGCTTTTTCTGGGAAGCTCCCACCCTATCTGAAAAGAATGCTCTCTCCGACCTTTCCCACCTCCTATAATCGCCAATCCCGTACAAGCACTTTATATAGTATACCACATTACGAAACGAAAGTAGCACGATCCTCGTTTTCATACATGGCACAACCTCCCAGACACAATTGCCGTATTTGTTGGTGTTTAAGACGCCCACATGTATAAGACGACCTCTTTTTTTTTTTAGCCCAAAAATAAGAAAATCAGTATTTTAAACATCAAATAGAACAACTTCGATATTTTAGAGGTGACTTCTGAGGAGAACTACACACTTCTGATTCTCATGCCTCCCTTGAGCTATGGCACTCTGTGAAGTTAAGGGTTCCATAGTACATGCTGGGAGACAGCAGGTGGTGTGAGGACATGCTGGGACATCACATCAGTATTCCCTCTGCTTCATGATCCCCATTTCCTCCACCATAAATATAAATCAGAGAGCAAGACCTACCTGAGTTAGAGCAAAACTTAATATGGCTGCTCCTTTTATGGTGTGGCATGTCTCTAGCGCTCCATTGGTGGTAAGTGCTAACATCTGCTGCAGCTCCCACGCATATAGGGACCTCTTCCTCCTTGCCACAGCATTCAGAAGTGGCTCACGTGATAATACAGACCTGCTCTCACTTTGGGGCTGCGGAGCTGGCAGACCAGGTGAGTAAGTCCGCGGGAGGGAGACCAGGTATGTGTGTGGGCTGTGGCACACTGAAACGAGCCAGGCGCACAAGTGTTTTTTTTCTGCAGAGACATTTCATGTATTTGACAACCCCCAATTTTACACGGAAAAATACGGTAAATCTTCCTCCACCCTCAATTCCATTAAGACATCCCTGTCAAATATCTCAGTACAGAATGCACCTGTAATCATGATTTATTATATGTCATACTTGTTCTGTGTTAAATGTATATAAATGTATATATGTATTTTAATATTATTTTGTACTTTTAAAATTATAATGTGTATTTTAATATTACTTTTTTATATATATATTATGCTGTACCTTGTTGTAACAATGCAACGTTTGTAGGGCCAGGACATACGCGAAAACAAGAAAAATCTCAATGTATCCCTCCTGGTAAAATATTTAATACATAAATAATATATTGATAGCTCACAGGCATAAAGGACAAGTTGTCCCCTCACATTTATGTTTTGACTTTTGCAAATAAACATGTTAATAATTTGGATTCAAGTGAAATAGCTTAGTTGGTTAATGTACTGACTTGAATACCTGATCAAACATTAGATGTTCAACCCATTCTTTCATTGTAGAGGGACAATGTGTACCACTGCTTTAGGTAAAAGTAACATCTGCTGATCAGCTTACAGTTCAGATAAGCTGGAGATGTATGCAATGCATTGGCAATCCAATTTGACTGAAGAAACTTCTATAGAAGCAGATATTACCATACAATCTAAGCAGCATGCTCATTCCTGCTGCCTCCACCCTGTTTAATTTCTACGCCCCATATTATAGTTTTTGCTAAACACCTTACGGGAAGCTGTATATTCTTTATGTGGGTAATCATGTGGTTTATCCTTATTCATTTTCCTTTACAGACCAGTCAACCTTCCCAATGAAGATGGTACAATGGCCATGGAGGATAAAAATGTTGATGCTACCATTTATGAATCTTATGGTGGGCTCGTCCTACCAATCTCTGCCATTGCCGGCTTAGTGGATGATAGTGCACTTAGGTTCATTGTAAGTGAAACTTGTCTTTTAGTTTTAATTTTTCTTAATAAGAAGTTAAGCCTTTATTTCATTACCTTAATATTTCATAGCCAGGGCACCTGATTTCTCCAACCACCATGACCACTTCTGCTTTTAGAAGAGATCAAGGTGGAAGAAATCTGTATGGGCAGCGTTTCTGCTTGAAACTCTTCACATACAGAGATATTTGTGTCAGTGGCTTGTTGCACCCCTATACACATGATTTAGGCAACACGGAACCCTGCCTAATGTCAATTCAGTGCAAAATAATACCTCTGTCATCAGTGCACTGGCAACAGATGTGGTCAGTTTCTTCCTTCCAGGCAGTGTGCAGGCAAAGGGAAGCTTGGTCTTCCATCCTCCGTGCAGTCACTCCACATGCACTCAGAACTTGTGAGAAAGGTCCAATCAATTGCTTCTATGAGAAAAATGTGATTGGACCGCGCAAGGGAAGCTGCCTGTGATGTCAGAGAAGGTGTGGAAAGTAGCTCTAAGTACTTCACTCGCCACTGGATTTCAGATAGATTAACACTTAATTTGCTGCTTTTTAAGAAAGACTCATTAGTAAAAAGGTTTGGAGTAACCCATTAAGTTAAAAAACATGTTTACCATTGTCCCCTTGACAGAGCATCTGCAGATTGTCCAGCCATTTTCCAATTTCCCACGTGCAGCAGAGTCAAGAGCCTATGTGCACAGATTGTATGTACCTTCTATTAGCTAGAGATTGGTAGGCCAAGGGTAAGCAAGGATTAAAGCATAAATCTGATATCCTGGTTGCTATTGTTAATTTATCGTATTCTTGTTGTCTTTCATCCTAACATCCCTTCATCTAATTAAAACTTTTGTTTTCTAATAGATCTCCTTATTTGCAACAAAGGGACACTCCAGTCCCTTGCTGGAGTGCTTTATGTATGAAAAGTGTGTCCTCTTTTTTTAATTTTACAAAAAGTGCAGATTTCAATAGAAATGATCGTTTTTATAAATTAACCTTGTTACGCCTTGAGTGTCAATCCTAGAATTGGTTCTGCTACTTCCTGGTTAGTTTAGGTCAGTGTAGCTAAACTCTTTTTTTTTTTTTTTTTTAAGCTATTGTTCTTGTTTTACATCTGTTTTTTGCTACATTTGCCCTTTCCTATTCTTATTACATCCTGCAGTAGCAGATACAAGTGCCCACCCCCAGCATAAAGAGTGCTGATTGAGTGACCAGCACCATCTAGAGAACCTTCCGATGCTATGTGGCTCCAAATCAAGGGGCTGTCCTCATTATTAACCTCATGCTGTTGGTATTGAAAGTGCAGCAACAATGATGAACAGTGTTTACTATGGCTGGCAGTAACTGCCAAGTAACTAGGGCTTGTAGTGAGTGCCAGGGATTACATCAATTCCTTCTGTTTCACTGCTACAGTGAATATAAATCAAGAACTGATTTTGCCATATAAATTGTAACAACTGATACCCATGCTAGATGCTGTTAGTGCTATTCTGGCTTATTTACCTACCATTGCAACTTCCCTCTGACATTCTGGGTAACTGCTGTATAGTACACGTTTAGACATTTAATTTCTTTCACATAATTTGAATATTGCAAAACAGATTGAGTAAACAGCTTAGATAACTACAGACAAATAAAAGATGGAAAAAAAACTTAAAGGAAGAGCAGATAATGTACAACGTTTCTCAATCAATGGAAACCCTTGGATGGCATAAGAAGTTGAGTCTATAACGAAGCTCCATACAGCTATACAGGGCAAAGTACAGTGTATGTTTAAGGGAGTTTAGAGTTCCCGAGACACTCAATAATGGCAAAGGGTGAGTATGTAGTTCATGGGGTGATCATTGTGTGTAGAGGATCTCTTTATATGTTTCATACATTTAATCATGTAACCTATATTCAAGCTTATAAACCAAACAAACAAATATCATGGCAGAGATAGAGGCGAACAGTGGATTGTAGTTGTTACAGAGTTCGGTACTCAGCCTAAGTATCTCTGTTAATATCCCTCCTTTTCCTGCAGGACACCTCCAGTGATTATATTAGCTCATAGCAGCTCACCAAACACCAGCCAAGACATAATAAAGGGTGAAAATAAAAGACACTTTATTTAGTTCAAGTGTAAAAATGAATACACTGACCCCCAGCATCAGGTCCTTAACAGAACAATGGTAACCCCACCTGGGAATAAACTGGATCAAACACTGCTAATTCAATTAACTCCTATGTACAGGCATTTAATACAATTATCCCCTAAACATGTTGAACCACATATTGCTAATTCGATTAACTCCCAGGCCCTAAATACAATTATCCCCCAAGCAGTGGCGGAACTAATATAGAGAGGGCCCCGGTGCAAGAAAGTTTTTGAGCCCCCTTCATTGCAAGAGTGGACAAAAGGTAGCTCCTCATCTGTCGTACATATCAAACGATGCTATGTCAGCTAGAAATCTACCATTTTCACATCCTTGCATGGTTATATTTGAAATACACACACATACTGCACACATGCACACACTGACACACAGATACACACACAAACACTTACTGATATATGTACACACATACTGACACATGCACACACTGTCACACAGATACACACACATATACTGACACATGCACACACAGATATACACACAGACTGTCACATGCATACACTGACAAACAGATACACACACACACATATACTAACACAAGCATACACTGACACAGATACACACACGCCTACTGACACATACACCCACAGATACACACATACACAAACACACATACTGACACAAAGATATACACACATACTGGCACATGCACACACTGACATACACAAACACACAACTTGACATACAAATAAATACATACATGTTATAAGTATCCTGTTAGTTAACATATCTTTGGTGCTCCAGACCCTACACTCCCATCAAGCCCAACCAGCAGCAGACCCCAAGCAAGCCAGCCTGATGTTTATATCTCTAGGAGGTGGCTTGCTTGGGGCCTGCTGTTGGCTGGGGTTTTGGGAGTGTGGGGTCTGGAGCAGCTCTCTGGTTGCTCCTCTTCCCACTGCTGCCTGTTGCGCCGCCCTCTCTCCCTCCTGCACGGTACTCCAAACCCATTGTTTCCAGCCCAGAGTAGTATTTGTCACAGTAATAATGATAGATAAATAGATAGACAGACAGACAAAATAAGGTACAAAAAAAGTGTCCACACAATGTTAAACGTGACTACTCTCACAACCAGTGAGAAAAGTACATAAATATACTCAGAATTTTCCCTTAATCCTATATGCCATGTAGATAGCAGACAAAAAAGAAAATAGAGATGAGGTCGATCCTAAAAAAATGCAAAACAACACATAATGTTGCAGTATAATTTACAGTTACTAAATGTAGGCATTTTAATATTGTAAACACAAATAGAGAATGAGAGAGAGCCTTGTATATAATTAATGCAAGAGCTCTGCACTATTGCATTGCATTTAGTTTTATTAGACATTTTCATGGCCCCTTTTACAGGATGTACGATCGATTGAAAGAACACTAAATTAATTTTATATATATATATATATATATATATATATTCATTCTCAATTTGTGAGTAAAACATTAAAGGGACACTATAGTCACCTGAACAACTTTAGCTTAATGAAGCAGTTTTGGTGTATAGAACATGCCCCTGCAGCCTCACTGCTCAATCCTCTGCCATTTAGGAGTGAAATTCCTTTGTTTATGAACCCTAGTCACACCTCCCTGCATGTGACTTGCACAGTCTTCCATAAACACTTCCTGTAAAGAGAGCCCTATTTAGGCTTTCTTACTTGCAAGTTCTGTTTGTTTAAGATTTTCTTATCCCCTGCTATGTTAATAGCTTGCTAGACTCTGCAAGAGCCTCCTGTATGTGATTAAAGTTCAATTTAGAGATTGAGATACAATTATTTAAGGTAAATTACATCTGTTTGAAAGTCAAACCAGTTTTTTTTTCATGCAGGCTCTGTCAATCATAGCCATGGGAGGTGTGGCTAGGGCTGCATACAGGGCCGGTGCAAGGATTTTTGCCGCCCTAGGCAAAAGAAGGATTTGGAATGTAGTGTATAGGGATACCAGTTTGTGTAGGTGATGCAGTGTGTTTGTGTGTAGTGGAAGCAGTGTGTGTGTGTGTATAAGGGATGTATTGTGTGTTTCTTGTTGTGTGTAAGGGATGCATTGTGTGAATCTGTGTTTGTATGCATAAGGGATGCAAAGTGTGTTTCTGTGTATGTAAGGGATGCAGTGTGTGTGTCTGTAAGGGGTGCGTTGAGTGTGTGTAAGAGATGCATTGTGTTTCTGTGTGTATGTGTAAGAGAAGCAGTGTGTGTTACGTTCTCATCTCCCATCATCTCCCCCATCATCTCATCTCCCATCATCTATCCCCCCATCCATCATCTCATCTCCCTCCCATCATCATCATCTCCCCTCCCATCATCTCACCTCCCCCATCATCTCCCATCATCTCATCTCCCTCCCATCATCTCCCCCCCCCGTAATCTTCCCCCCCCACCCCACTGAGTGTGCACTTCCTGTCATTCCGGCCGGGTCGCGGACCGGAAAGGAGCTCGGCCACGCTACAGGGCAGGGGAGGTGAGGCACTGCGGCAGCCGCCTGAGCGCTCTCTATAGAGCGCTCAGGCGGCTGCAGAATTTAAAGGGCCGGCGATGGGGGCGCAGGGCGCCCCCTCCTATATGGCGCCCTAGGCGGCTGCCTAGTTCGCCTTATAGGAAGCGCCGGCCCTGGTTGCATAAACAGAAACAAAGTGATTTAACTCCTAAATGACAGTGAATTGAGCAGTGAAATTGCAGGGGAATGATCTATACACTAAAACTGCTTTATTTAGCTAGAGTAATTTAGGTGACTATAGTGTTCCTTTAAGATAGACAAATAGATGTGCATAGTTTTTACAAAGAAATTGATTAACCAGTTGTAGAGATGTTCTGGGATAACATTAAAATGTGATTTATATTATCTATTAAATATGCCTAACATTAATAATCTTTATCTTTTTATTTAGCCAAAGGAAAAAAGGAAACCTGTGGTCCAGCCTAGTTTCCATTGCTGGAGTTCAACTTCTGATATATATTTGGGTTGCAAAGGAGGACAGCTGCTAAGTATCAACTCGGAAACTCGGAAAGTCACTATCCTGAGCCAAAAAGAGCCTTCTTCCTCTGGTAATAACTCAATGACCAACTTCATTTATTTAGGACTTGTACGAGAGGGCATTGTAATGAATGGATATGTGACCTATAAATTATAAGCAAACTTGAAGTTTTTTTAAGTGCAAGTTTTATTTTACTTTAAGAACAATCACTCGCTTCACTGGTGGCAGACCAAACTATTTTATGTGGCAGCCTTGGCTACAACATTTTTAAAATTCTTTCTCTGTGATCTCAGATAGTCAACTCCCCTGAGCATTTATCGATAGCATATAATCTACCCTGTGCAATATCACATGACATCTCTTATAGGAAGACACTACAGTCCATTACAGCAAATACACTTGGGCCTTAATTTAATATTTGCAATAGGCTTTTTAAATTATTTAATATTTTTATACATACTTATTAAATTATCTTTCCAAAATATTAAAATATTAAATAATATATGATATAAAAAATATAGATATATATATAAAAATATTAAAATGTAAAAGTTTATCCAAAAATATTAAATGAAGGCATTTTCTAACGTAAAGACGTATGATAACCATCTGCCTCCGTTGACCACCCCTTAACAATTACTATTATTGATATAGCGCCAACATATTCCACAGTGCTATACTCAAGGTAAGCAAAACATTAAATTCTAACAAAGCACGTATGACGTCCAGGAATAGTGGGTTAAGAGGACCCTACCAAAATAAGCTTACAATCTAGGAGAGCATAGGGAGGGATCAGAACGATGTTTTGTTTTTGTAGAAAATAAAGTGGGAGGAGAGGAATGCACGTTAATGTTTCATATGCCAATGCTGTATTTACACTGTGCTGCGGAATGAATTGTCGCTATAAATGCCAACGATAATAATAATAATAAACTGCATATTTATAAATATAATTATTTTTCAGAAGAACAGCTTATCAAAGCTTTCCGTGAAGACAGCATAAAGACAATGGCACTTCATAAAAATGGACTATACATAGCTGGCATGGTGAGAGCCTGTATAATATTGTGCATAGGATTTGCAATGAGTCCTAAATACATTTACAAAAAGGGAGAACAGTGCACTTGCTTTAAAAGGGCATTAATTCCACAAGAGTTCTCCAGACAAGGAGGTTAAGTTCCCTAAGTTTTCCACTGGAAATATTTACAAATGCCCAAACATAACCGATGGTTTCTGAAAGTAGTCTTTATTTGGGACAAAAAAGTGTAAAAACATTCAGCTCTTACATGAGCCTTTGTCAAAACAAAAATGGCAAGTGAAACAACCAACATATATATCAACCCTAATAACAATAAAGCGGCAATAATTTGATATCATTAATTAAATCATTTAACTCACACAATCAGAAGGGAGGGAGGGAGTGTAGTTACAGTATGTGGCTATGGGCAAGGCATTAGGCTTTATAAATGCAATTAAAATACAGTCCATTTCCAGGAACATTAATTGGGACATATCTATGTTATGCAAATGTGACCTAGTATCCTTCTATTATATTTGCATAATGATAAAGTGCTTCCCGATTGTTGGCCAATATACATAACCTTACTGTATGACTCACGGGAAACCGCTTTTAATATGCTGAGTAAGGTGACACTAACTGTTTAAAATGGTAGCAAGGTGTATTTGGACATTTCAAAGACATATTGTACTTAATTTTACTTAACCTTATGAGTTATCATATTTGCAGCAATGTATAGGTATACAAGTATAGCTCTCCTGTGTGTTGAAGAAACGGTGCATCTTTTTCTATAAGTGTTAGTGATCATGCTGTACTGTTAATAAATTGACTAATCTGTTTCACATTATAGGATGGTGTTGTGTGGTTATGCTCTATAAAGGGTTCTGAGTTTAAAGTGCAAGAATGCTTGGATGCAAAAGAGCCCATCGACAGCATTGATTTTTCTGCAGATTACAAAATACTGTCAGTTGCAACATGTAAGGTATGGACCTGCAGAGAATTGTTTGTTTATTTATTTTATTAAACTAATTGTTAGCACTAACTAGTAAAATATTACAACACCTTATTCAGGCAACACCTTATTCAGGCACTTTTGTTTTACCATTTCATTTAAAGGGACGCTTCAGGCTTTTTAAAATGAATTAACTAGATCATACTTTAAAAATATATCCAAATTTACATAGTAAAAGTAATGAAGCACGAAGACACTAGTCATCGTTGCAGTTTGTGTATTTGGTGTAAATCTACAAAAATGGCCTCTTCTGCAGTGAACTCTGCCCAGACCTGGTAGGAAGTGATTATGATCCTTTTAGCTGTCTGTGGCAGTATTCCCATTAGTGCTTTATGAGTCCTGCTGTCAGATGTCACTTAATTGCAGCACTATAACTCTTGGAATAAGTTTCCTTTAATCAGATACAACTGTATTATTCGAGCCTAGACATAATCTGTAATAGTTGGGAGAGAGAGCAGAAATATGGGCTTGTGGAGCAAAACTGCTATTAGTAAAACACAAAAATTCCTAACCTAACTAATCCTAACTGAACCTACATAGTATGTAATGTGCAAGACTGGAGTAGTGTTATGTTACACTAAAGTGAGAATTAGCCGTAATTCAAATGAATTCAAACTGAATTTCAAATTTCAGGGGAGAGTAGCCAAATTCGAAGCATATGGGACTTTGAGAATTTTTATAAATAACCATGATAGAGTGCTAGATGTGCTCAGTGGAAAGAAACTGAACTGGTGGTTTACAGTAAATGTTTGACAGTTTATATGGCTCTTTAAGAAGCAAAAATATACATTGCAACATTACAAAAAAAAATAAAGGTTTTCTTATCTAAACCAGAAATTGTGGAGAATTGACAAATTAATTGTAAACTTAAAGCCAGTGTAGACAAGCTGGTAGCATAGCTAAATTGGAGAATGTTTCCGGGTTATCTTTTTTGTCCTAAAATGTGAAATCCCCTTCTCAATTCTCCACATTTCGTGGTTTGATAAATAAATGCATATGAAACAAATGTGCTCAGGTTTGCTTGACATACTATATACTGTGAATTAATTTAGGGAGATCTTTAATATAGTGCTTGGTAAGTAGTAGATCCTTATGCCACCAGCAGTAGTGGTATAAATTCTTAGTCCATGCTATGTTTATCTTATTGTCGGCTGCTTTACTGCTCTTTTGGGAGTCTATAAAACACTGTTCTGCAGCATTAAACCTGTTGGAAGCGTTAATAATACTTTATAATAGTTCTAAATCGTGGCATATTCTTTCTTTTTAAATTAGCGATGATAGTACACAATGTTCTGTTGAAGTTATAGTGGGCGTATGTAGTGATGGTAGTCTATTGGCATGTGGAATATGCCACGATGCTTATCCAGGTGCTAGGCTCGTTTAGGATCATGTGGAATTTCGTTATTGATAGGCCTTTTAAAATATTGACAAGTGGATTTTTACATTAATATGTACACATTTGATGTTCTGTTGCTAGGGAACACTATACATCCATGACACAAGCAGAACAGAAGAAACACAAAAAATATTAAGTGTAAACAACGAGGACTTGCTTGCAGCTGACTTTTTGACGTCTGGAAATAAATGCTACTTGGTGAGTTGCCGTTTTGTTTTATCTTTGGAATTCTGACTTTTTTGACTGTGAAATATTGGTTGCAACTGAAAGTGGAAAAGAAGACCTTCTCAGCCAACCTGTAAAAAAGCAAAAATAAAGAGAGGGTCAAACAAAGACCCAAAATAATAATTTCAAATTTGATCAAGTTTACGTAAAGTTTTGATGAAAACATTAGCTTTTGATGCAAGGAACAAAACAACATTTTCACCCATATATTACATGATCTGGCTGTCATGGCAAAGGGCAGATCATGTTTTCAAATCCCATTGTACACAGTGTACGATGTCACACCTTGCAGAAGTTGCAGTAAAAACAAACTTTTTTCACTGTGTTACTGATACTGAAAAGCTGGACTCCTACTATCAGTGCAAAACTAGGGACATATCCCATCCTGCCTGTGATTGCCCAATATGCCCTCTTCTGGCAAACAAACTCCAGTTATGCTATTTTTCCATGCTCTTTTATTTAGTCCAAAAATTTACAGTTCTCTTCCTGTTTAGTAAATAAACTATAGGAGATATTTGTGTTGAAAATAATGTATATTTATTTTTGAATTACAGAGCATAGGGGTATCAGGAGAACTGCAAGTGTGGTCGGTTGAGGATGGAACAAGGCTTGGCACTCTCAATCTCAATATACAGGTAACTAACACTTAATACATTACATTCTGCAAGACAATCCTAGGTGTTTGCCAATCAGCATACCAGGCAATAAACCTTAGAGTTCTCAAATGCAAGATGTCTTTCACTGCTTACATAAATAATGTATTTGAAAGGTTTAGATCAGAAATTATCAAGACAAACTGTATAGTAAGAGGAAGCACTAACATACATCATATTTTTCTTTAAGGCAACGTGTATGGCATGCTGCCCTTCGTCCCATTATGCAGTTGTTGGAAGCAGTGATGGACATGTCTATTTCATTGATGTTTCAAGACCACAAGCTCCTCGGATTGTCCAAAGAATCACACTTTATCATGTTCCTGTAAAACACCTACAGTGAGTCATGGTAGCTCTGCGTGGGGAGGCTGATCAAGATAAAGTGCTTGACAAATTTACCATTCTCTGGGTGTCTCGCAGTTTCCCTGAGATCCATTTCAACTGACCTCAGTGAGAGCTCAGATCAGAAGAGTTTTTCAATGTAATAAGGATTGAATCACCGGACTCCAATGTTGAATCCTTGAGTTAATAAACCATTGGCAGTTTACAGTATTATTAACGTTATTTGTGTGGTGACCTTTTTTCCAAATGTTGAAATAAGTAAAATGAAAGGATATCTGTCATGCCAGGTACCACTAATATTCTTTTTAAAGAGAAATACATTCTATCTCTACATTGTGCTAGCAGATTTATTAGTAAATCTATAGATCTGGAGCAAAACAGGGGTTTTAATAATAGGGTTTTCTCCCACCTGTTAATCAATTCTTCAGCATAGACTTTATGCCAAATATTTGATTGCCAAGGGAGAGTGGCAGAGAACCACCTTCTGCTCTCCGTGTATAGAAACCACAGCACATGCCGTGGCATTGGTGAGTTCGGTAATGACAGGTTCCTTATAAATGCAAGCATTCACATTTTTTCCTGACTGCGGCTTTTGACACTGTTGGTGATTTTCTTATACTTCAAATGCACAGAGAGAATCACAAGCTTACCCAAAATCAACCCTGAAGTCCACAACTGTAGAACTACAACTCCCATGATGCTTTGGCAGTCTCAAAACTGTAAGGGCATCGGTGAAGTTGTCGTTCTCTAGCTAGTTATCTCACCTATAAATATTGCAATCCTATACGTTGGACCTTTTTCATCACGGGACTGTTGTTACTGACAATTTCTAATAGAACCTCTTTTTCATAGTTTTGACCAAGAAGGGAGATTTCTTCTGAGCGGAGCAGCTAATGGACAAATATTTATTGTAAATGCAAAACCATCCCGTTCATTTCTTGTTCTTGGATGCATAGGTAAGTAAGCATCAGTGCACTTTTACATATGTTTTGCTAAAGTGACTATTACTATTCTAATGCCATTAATAGTTATATGTGGCAGAAATCATATAACTTATTGAGTTGTTGAATTAACTCTTTGAGCACCGGAGGTTTATATATCTACCATTAAAAGGAAAATGATCATGTTTTATTGAAGGGACACTTTAAGCAGCATCAGAACTACAGGCACTTGATGTCATTCCATCGTTCTGTAAAACCTCAGATTTACCACAGATTAGGAAATCTGAAGTGTCCCCTTTCTCACCATATTGCCAATGTAAAAGCAAAGTTCCCATTTTTGGCAGTATCAGTTCTGCCCATATTTGGATTGCATTCATTTGTCAAATGTGTCAAGTGATACACTCAGTGAGTGAATATTATCCACGTTTGGACAAAATTGATACTGCTAATAGAAGTCTAACATTCACAGTAGCAATACTCTGAATGATGGTCTGGTGGATCCTCAGATTGTGTCAAATCACTCAAAATATCCCAGGGAATGCCACCTGGACCACACTTGCACCATAACCAATATAGCAAGCATTTCAAATTTACATATAGCCTATTTGTATACTGTTCTTTAATGCATACACATATATGTCCAATGCATCCCCTAGTTTATCCATACTCTATGGCAGGAGTAGGCAACCTTTGGCACTCCAGATGTTGTGTATTACATCTCCCGTGATGCGCTTACAGCCATAATACTCAAGGGACATGTCGTCGATAACATCTGGAGTGCCATATGTTGCCTACCTTGCTTTGTGGGGTGGACATTTTAAAATTCTGCTTATATTGAAGACAAAGGGAAATATGAATGTCAGAAACCAACTCACTCATAATATCTGAAACCAGATTAGAAACCAGTGTTGCACATTATATTATTTCACCTGAATGATAAGTCCTCAGTGTTTGCAGCATGTCATTGCTGTCCAAGATTGATAATGCAGATGTTGTTTTTTTACATTATCCATACTGCAGAAGACAGACCAGATATTAGGAGCCAACTGTAAGCAATTTTTTAAGACTCTTTGCACCATAAACACTGCAAAGAGATGTAGTGGTTATGGTGTGTAGAGTGTCCCATTAACTAATCAATTCTGTTCCTTTTTTTATTACACATTTAGCAATTTATTTCGCTCCTACAGCATATGAATCGCACATACTAAGGACTGCACTAATTGTTTTTTCGCATAGCCCAACAGCATGTAAGAATGATATGTACCCATTAAAATATGGTGGATCTGCTAATTTACACGTGCTCTCTAATTTCAATGTGAGTCTACAGAATGGAAATAGTTCCCCATTGATCGGAAATAATGCACAAACTAATGTTTTCTCAAGTAAAGCATATCCTTCATACTACACAATTATTACTCATTTATGCAGTTCAGATCTTATCTTGGTGATAATTTGTTTATGCCAAAGTAGTGGTTATGGTGTTATCAGCCTGTGGTCACTGTCTCTAGGTTCTTTTTTTAAAGAAACTAAAATAAAAAACAGAAGATGATTCATTATCACACTGGCAATATTAATTTAATCCACATCTGGCAGTTGTTGATTGACTGAACACATTGACACTTTCATCCAATCAATGGCATACAAATATGGATGAAATAGATATTGATAACGCACATGTGGAAGTTAGCAAGTTTGACAATTGTGGGCCATGCAGACTCCCCATTTTTGATCAAACTGCTTAAAAAGCATTTGAGCAAGAACCCGTGGATTGTGTCTGCAGTCTTAAAGCACCAATACCACTACATCAGTTGATTGACTGCTTAATTTTTCTGACTGTTTAATTCATCATTTGGAAGATATGACGTTATTTTGAGTTGTATATAGGATTTTATTATTTTGTGCCGGACATGGTAAAACACCAAAATATTTTGTGTTTTGTAAATTATGTTTTGTATTTGTAATAATCAATTAATTGGTAACATCATGTTGCATCATGGTATTCATTATCATTTCACAATGAATCTTGTTTGATCTAACAGTGGCTGGCGGAGACATTCTGTCCCTTTCTACAATGAGTTCTGTGGGTACCCAGCAAATTAAAGCTTTGGCACTTATCTGCCCCATGGGAGAGAATAATGAAGAGGCTGGAGGAACTCAATTGGCACTATTTTCTCTGACAGAAGATGTCTTTTCAAGTAAGCCTTGTTTGCAACCCATCATTGACAGAGGTTTTGTTATTAACAATTTTCATGTGAAATTGTCCAAATTTTAAATGTTTAGCATCAGTATGGCAAGGCCAAAAATGCAGTGCAGCTTCAGCAACAACTTTTATAATGTTGAACTAATTACGGTTGTCCTCTTACCTTAAATACCACTAACACTAGAGACAACATAAAAATAAAATTAAAATTAGTTAAACATAAATGGTGGTGTAATAACGTTCCGTTCTTTTGGGTTGCCTGAGCCGTAAATCAGCATTGTCTTACTATTTACTTACAGACCCTGATAAATACAGGGATGAAAGAGGCATGTTTAATGACCAGGTGATTCAGAAGTGTCAATATGAAGTGGAAGACCCTCTGTGTTCTGCAGTGTTTGGAAGCGATGCCAGCTCAGTCTTTGGGTACTGCAGTTTCTCTCCCTTTATTTACAAATATGTGCTCCCAGAGGTAAGTGACACACATTATAAGCATTCTGCTGATAATATTGTCTGTTTACAATGCATAAGTAGTCATCATTTCAAGTTATTCTGTTTATCAGCTCTGTCTTAATGCCAAGAGCCTTAATAAGCTGACTCGGCCAGGTGCCATCTTTGCAGGGATTTTCTGTTTTCAGTGAAAAAGATTCTCTCTTCCCGAACTCTTTGGCTCACTCATTTTGCAAGCCGGCCTAGGAACGAAGTGTGGGAAACCAATGCACAGAAATACAGCTCTCACAACAGTGTAACAATTAACCTCCAAAAACGTGTTTACAAGGTTGATGTATACAGCTGTAACACATGCCGTTATGCTATTAATTACGCTAATCTCTTTTGGAGATTGAAGTTCTCCAACTAAGCTAAATGTACCAGTTAGTAGGTCTCTCACCAACCAAATGTGATAATCACAAAAAAAGATACTTCTTACTGTGTTTCTCTTGCCGCAAATCCATAGTCAATGATTCTCCTAAAGTGATGTCTGCTACACCTTTAGTATGAGGTAGCACTCAGTGCATATTAGTAAGGGACTACTCCATCTACTGGTCAAAATAGGGAATACTCCAAAAAGTATAATAAAAAAATGCCTTATTAAATAAGCAATAAGCAATCTATTATATCAAAACAAGATAATACATCTTACACAATAATAATTTCCATATAGAAAGCCAACATCTATCACAGAGTAATAGTAAACATAGTAGTACCACAAATAAGAGAGAGAAAAAAATATGAATAAATACAATTTCTTCTGGTCAAAATGTCTAATATTACCTTAATTATGTGAAAGAGTATCAGGAAATCCCAACGTGTCAGTGCTTGGCCTTTGTCAAGAGATGTCTGCCTCAACCAGGAACAGACTGAAATACCTGAAAAAACTGTCAGTCAAACCCTTTTGTCCTATTAAATCTAATTGGATAACTATTGCTCATTCCAGAGTTTGACTTTAGATTTGTTAATGTGCCATAATTCCAATATATAAATGAATGGACTTTACAGCCACAAGCATATCCCCTTTTACTTCGTAATAATAAAGGACTGTTACTTTTGAAAGAGAAAAAATGTCTTCCTTACTGGTCATTCACTTGCACTAATGATTTCCATTCATTTTCTTGGAAATGGAATGTGTTGTATAATTGAATTGGTGTGAACCTAAGTTAAACAACTTGCAAGTCTATGAGATATAATAAGTGAATATGATTTACTCCAGAAAATCAATGGGGATTTAGTGAACCTACTAACGCCAGAGAAGAAAGTCAGAGGAAGTCAACTTGGACCTGGGTTTCTTTGCTGCTCTCCTCACCACAAGTGGCTGGCAGTGTTTGCAAAAGATGGCATGGTATACCTCCATGATTCACATAACCTGGTAAGTGTTGTTCTTGTTGGTCAGAAAAAAAAGTGGTCTTTGATAATTCCTGGTATCTTCATGCAAGTTAGTTGATAGCATACCTCACTTAAGGTAGAATCACAGAAAGTTTGATGTTTAGAGTCTGGTATTAGGATCAGTGGGTCACAGAGCTGTTAGATCATGTCTAAGTTGTAATGAAATAATAAATGATCACTTTAATATGTACTAATTTATACCTTCTTTTATGTGTTCCAGGAAAAATTTGCACAGGCTCATTGTCATTCATACCATACAGGAGGGATACAATCTTTAGCCTTTTCTTTGGATGGGCTTAGGATCGTCACCACAGGGATAGGGGATGGTGCGCTTGTGTACTTAAGTTGGAAGTGAGTACAAATCTTCATGATTAAAATGAGGGGGTAATGGGGTTACAACACTGTTAACTGGAACTGTGCAAACTACACTGCATCACTTGATTAACTATTTTCATCAGTTGTGCAATAAGATTTTCTTAATCAATGGATTTACCCAGTACTCAATCAATTGACTCACTTCTCTTTTAGTTTTAACAGCAATGACGTGTGACTGCACCTATTACTGCTGCATTGTGACTGGCCAGTGTTGTGTTCATACTTAAAATGCTGGGTAGTTGGTGGGTAGTTAGTGCGTGCATGAGTGAATAGTTGTTGTAGTTTGTGTGTGCATGTGTGTGTATGTTCTCAAGTCTGTTTGCTTAATAATGCAGGAATTTGGCGCAGTGCTTTAAAAATATCTTAAAGTTATCACCTCGATATTCCACGAGGGAGTAAGTGAAATATTTCTACTTTTCAATAAATACCTGTGACATTTTGAGAAATCAAATATGTACAAACACTAACTCACTCAGAGGAGCAGGTGTGGTGTGCTTGTAATGCTATACAATCAAGTCACAAATGGTAACCATTAAGTGGATGACAATCAGTGGAGGTGAATGAGATAAGAATGTAGACATTCGTGTGTGGCCTGACTCTTCATGTGAGAAGTCGCATCTCCAGTGAGCTCCCTAATAGCTGACTCAAATACAGCTAAATATCCTCAACTAAACTACCCAAATGGGCAACAAAATAAATCTACGGTGCCTTCAGAACCCGAGTACCCGGGCGCAGGCAAAAAAGCCGGAGACCTGGACAAATACTTCAGGGACAAAGTGAGAGTTCTCGCGGCCGACACAGACAACAGTCACGTGGCACCATCTTTGCCACGCGACTCTCCTCCACACAGCCCGACACCCTCGGAACAATCTTCTATCTCAAGAATGTCGGCTATAAAAGACATCTTGCACAACTTACCCTCAAAAAAAGTGTTTCAAAATCCAATAAGCCCAAATAATGTCTTTAAAGCGCAATACATCCCAGAGGCCATAGTCACGTGGCAGGAGGCTGGCAATCAGTCTTCTCCAATGCCCAGTGGCGAGGTCGGTTTCACCACATACTGTATTTTCCATAACCAAGGAATAACATACACAGGTTGAGGCCTAGTTGGGTCCCAAACACCCCTACCTACACTAACAACACACTAGAGAAGGGGCGTAGAGACCTCCATTTAGCTTGACTAGTCAGTCTTGGTTATCAGAACCCCATGACAAAGTTTGAAGCTGGGCTTCTCCAATGCCAAATGGTTATCTCTTCAGGGAGAATAAGGCAAGCCCAAAACACATTTGGCTTACTACATAACACAATCTAAATCAGCTATAGGGAGTTTAGCTCTGCTAAATATCACACGTTACACTGCAATCTGCTACAAAGATACATATTGAAGTACAACTTCTAGACTTTTGCATTCCTTAACCATTTGACCCACCCCCCCAGCATTGTTGTTCCTGGGACCGAGTAGGCCCAGAGCGGTACTTATATTAGACAAATCAATTTTCTTAGGCTACCTCCTGGTCTAGTAAGAAATAACTGGATAATACGAGTGACTGACAAAGTGACAAAAGACATCTAAGAATACATGAAGTTAACGTCTTCTACTGTTTGTAACGCAAACTTAATTTTTCATTGGATAGAGCGCCAATAGGGTGCATTGTATATACTTGTTTTTGGTTATTGTTTTTTTTTATTCTTGTCATTGTTTCTTAGTTTCATTCATCTTATTGGGACATAATAATTTTCTTATTGTATCCTACCTGTTCAAAGATACACATTTCTAATTGTTTGAGAGTGACTTAGGTTTGCCGGGAAGTTAAAAGCGGGATGGGATTACTCAATATCCTCTCCTATAATGTAGGGGGTCTCAATTCGCCGGAAAAAAAGGCATATGGCACTAAGGGAATTTATCCAATTGGGTGCAGACGTAGTCTTTGCCCAAGAGACACATGTAAGGGGTAGGGGCGCCCCCATCCTTAGACACCATAAATTCCCCTATGTTTATTACAACAACTTCACCAGAAGTAAATCAAGAGGGGTAGCCCTCCTGATTGGAGCTAATGTTCCCTTCATTACACGAAACACATTGCTGACGAATCTGGGAGATATATTATACTTCATGGTCTTATTGTATCCTCCCACATAACACTTGTGACGGTATACCTCCCGAATAAACATCAATATGGAACCTTTTGTAAAATTATGTCTATAGTGCAAAACAACACGACAGGCACACTAATCAGTGGTGGGGATTTTAACGAAAACGAAATTCAAGACTCCTTTCCTTATACTCCATGGGAGGCTCATAAGGCAGTGGTTAGGGGGGGAACTAATTAAGTGGGGATCACACGTCAAAAAAGAGAGAAACAAGAAAATGACCAAACTCCTAGAAGACATAAAACAGACTGAAGAGGCCCACAAGCACACTATATCTGACACTGATTACCGCAACCTCCTTTCACTGAGATCTGAACTTCACTCTCTACTACAAGATAAGATTAAAAAAGCCATGTTATGGAGGAAGCAACTATATTACACTCTGGGGAACAGATGTGGCAAACTTTTGGTGCAAGCCCTAAAACAAAAGCAGACACTAACGTACATCCCAAAAATTAGGAAAACAGACAAAACACTTGCCCAGAAGATGGAAGACATAGCCGAAACATTCCAGGAAAACTATCTTTCACTGTATAAACTAAAAAAGGGGCCATCCAACACTGACGAGATAAAAACATACTTGAATGACAAATTCGACAGAATCCTCCCACCCTCAGTGTCTTGATCATTAGATGAGCCATTCACAATGGAAGAGCTTACACAAGCCATCAAATCAGCCCTGAACAACAAGAGCCCTGGCCCGGATGGGTTCTTGGCCACTTACTATAAGACCTTTCAAAAAGAATTAGGCAAACACTATCTAGAGGCCATTAACTCCATCTCACCGAATAGAATAATACCCAGGTCCAACCTGGAGGATAATATCACTTTGCTTCCCAAACCAGGGAAAGATTTGGAGAGATGCTTGAGCATGATATTTCTCATAAACGTAGATGTCAAGATTTTTACCAAAATATAAGCCTCTAGATTGAGACCCTTTCTCTCAGACCTAGTCCACCCTGATCAGGCCGGATTGGTCCCAGCAAGGGAAGCAAAAGACAACACCACCAAAATCATAAATCTGGTACATGTAGCTAAGCAAGCCAACACACCAACAGTATTACTGACAATTGACGAGGCATTTGACAGGGTGGACTGGTCATTCTCAATAAGCACTTTGGAGGCATTAGGGTTTGGCAACCTGTGGATCAAATGCATCCGGGCAATATACTCTGCACCAACTGCTAAATTGAAGGTCAATGGGCAACTGTCTGGATCATTCCCCATTACCAATGGTACGCGCCAAGGCTGCCTCCTTTCACCCCTTCTTTTTATTTTAGCTCTAGAACCCCTTCTACAGGACGTACGTAGATGAGTGAACATAGAGGGCATTCATATACAAAATCAGGAATACAAGGTGTCGGCATTTACCGATGGCCTTCTGTTTACCATTGCAAACCCTAAGAAAAGTTTGCCACATCTGATGGAGGTACTCACGAAATACAGTAAACTATCTAATTTTAAACTAAACACAGAGAAATGCGAGATTCTAAACTTGAATCTCTCAAACACTCAAGTCTCCGTCCTCAAACAGACGTAAGTCTCCTTTCCAGTGGGCTAAACAGTCAATAAAATATCTGGGGGTACACATTAAAACATCGATTCGGACCCTATACTCAACACATTTTCCAGGCTTACTATTCTCTATACAGAAGAATCTAGACACATGGGACAAACCGCACTTTAGATGGATGGGACGGATTAACATTATAACTATGAACGTCCTCCCACACGTTCTATATCTCCCACAAAAATGTTTCCACATGGTCCGAATCATGCTTACGAAATTCATATGGGTCAAGAAAAGACCACGCATAGCATACCATATACTAACTAGGCCCAAGGAGAGTGGAGGGCTCAGTTGCCCTCAGATACTTCACTATCATCAAGCCATACACATGGAAATAATCACTGAATGGTCAAATGTTCATGACAGTTGAGCACACACCCGGTGCTGAAACACTTCTAGAAAATTATGCAAGGCATATAGAGACATACGCACAGAATTAGTTATCACATTTGATTCCTAAAATGTAACATGATGTCTGTAATGTAAGTTAGCTATCAGATAATGTTACTGATTTGTATTGTACAATGTTCAACGATTCTCAAAATTTTAAAGCCTTTTCTGTGAATTATTGTAATGTACACAAAGCCATGCTACAATGACTGTGTTTGTTTGGATATAAAAAATTCTTACAAAAATACATTTATTTATTTTTAAAGTGTAGACGTTAAACGCAAGTGTTGATTTAAGAAACCTGTTGGTATTTTTGAGCCATCTACCAGCTGTTGGTAGGTTTCTTACCTTATAGCATGTTTCATGTGAAATGCCAAAGATTTAGTAAGCATTATCATCATCTTGAGACATTATCACTGCCTGTTTTGGTTTTTTTTTCAAGTGAAGTGGAAATCAATTAATATATTAATGCCAGCACAGAACTTACAATTTATTTTGCTCCCATGCAATCTGTTGGGTAGACATTTCCCCTCTCCAATAAAGTTCATAAGAGAACATTGAAGTGGGGATTTAAACATATTTACATATGGATAAATAGGTACCTTTCAGCTAACCTGCTACCATTTGTTTCCCTTGGGTGTTCTGGTCACGCTCCACTTCATAGTTATTATCTCATATCAGGTGATAAGAGCAGCGGCACACCTAATGCAGGCCCAATTTTCCTCCCTCTTCCCTTATCTCTACAGGCATTTTGCATGAATTTGAACTTAGTTTGTTAAATTTTAAAGAAAAAAAAAAATCATTATTATCTCTATGTACTATTGATCACTAGAGTAAAAGAAATGCACATATTTTACCAAAATTTTTAAATGTATTTTCAAGTAAGACTTAAATGGTGATTTTTATTTTTTTCTACTCTAATCCAATATGCTACACCCACCTGGGTCTTAAATTATAAATTCTGCTACATTTCAGGACTACTGGCAATAGCAGACTACGAGAAGCCTATCAGCATGGACAAGATCTGGAAAATTCTCTGCAAACAGGCATGGAGAAGGAGGATAATGTGTTAAAGAAAATAATGACATGGTCATCACAAGCAACTGTCTCCGATAAACAAGAGAAAGAAACAGAGGTTGGTAAATAAGATTAATTTAGTTATATACATTTTGTAGCTTTACATAGAGGGTCATTCACAAATGAGTGAATTTATCAAAGTGGATTTCAAATTTAAAGACAGAAACTGAAAACAGAATTGACTTTGGCCTTAATTTTTAAATTTACTTTGAATTCCCAGTAATTCTCAGTTAAGTGATTAAACCCAATAGATACATTTTAAATGAATGAAGAATGAAATAAATTAACATATTAACCCCTTAAGGACCAAACTTCTAGAAAAAAAAGGGAATCATGACATGTCACACATGTCATGTGTCCTTAAGGGGTTAAAAAAATGACTTTCATTCCCCAAATATTTAACAAAATGAAAAAGCTAACTTGTTGAATATCAGAAGAAGGTAACAGGGCAGGGTATTAAAGGAACAGTTCAAGTACCATAGCCTCTACAGCTCATGTAGTGGTTATGGTGCCAGGAGTGCCCTTCAATGCAGGGCTTAGTTCAGTGGCCGAGAACGATCAACTGACACTTTTAGGTGAGTCACAGTCAGGAGAGCTGGGGCTAGAGTTGTATTAATAAAGTGATTTAACTCATAAACAGCAGAGAGTTGAGCAGTGAGACTGCAAGGGCATCTATACATCAAAACTGAAACATTAAACTAATGTTGTGCTGTTGCTTAGAGCGTCCTTTTAAAATGAATTTAAATAGAAGCCGATCATCACATAAAAAATATTCTCAATAGTTTATTTTTGGAATTTGGCACTCCAGATGTTTTGGACTACATCTCCCATAATCCTCGTACAGCCACAAGGCTGGCAAAGAATCAATGGAGATGTAGTCCACCACATTTAGAGTGCCAAAAGTTGTCTACGACTGGTTTATCCAATGGTGTTGATTCTAAAGAAGTCACATTTCCTGTTTAACACATTTAATTTTATTCAGGATAATCCAACAAGTGTGGAGGTAACTGAACATGATGATGGCTACACCAGAAATTCATCACTTGCTGCCAACCCCACCTGGCTTGATCAGAAAATGAACGAAGTATGTTTATCAGAAGTTTTTCGCACATATTGCATGTGTACATAACATGGATAATAACATAAGCACCTATACAGATAACATGTACATATATGGGATTCAATTTGTTGGTGATTGATGACATGTCTTGACATTGGTGGAACTAATGTGGAAAGGGCCCTGGTGCAAGAAAGTTTTTTGGGCCCCCCTCTAGTACAAGATTGGCCAAAAGGTAGATTAACATGCGTACATCTACAATGCTATACCAGGGGGTGATCTACCATTTGCCCATTCTTGCAATGCTGTATTTGTGAGCAGTGTTTGTGCATATAAATGTAAGTATGTTTTGTAAAAAGTATGTGAGATGTAAAGTATTGACATGGGTGTATTTGTATGTTCTGTTGCCATTGGAATGCAGCGGAGTGTTTGTATATAGTGTTAGTTTTTAAAAGTAGATGTGCTTTTGTATTTAGTGTTGGTGTTTGATTGAAGGGGTGCTTGTATATATTTTAGTGGTTTAATACAGAGGTGTGTTTGTATGTAATGTTTGTGTTTGATTGCAGGGGTGTGTTTGCATGTCGTGTTGGTGTTTGCCTGGATGTACGCACATACACTGCCACATACATACATTCACCAATACATGCACATTAACACACAGATACATATATAAACACACTGACACACACACAAATTCATATACACACGGACACATGCACACACCCTGACAAACAGATACCCACTGACATATACACTCAGACGCAGATGCACACCTTGACACACAGATACATCCATACTGACACACACATGCATGCCCTGACACACAGATACACACACACGCACCCCGATGCACACTAACGTACAGATGCACAACCTGACAAACACACACACATTGACCTGCATACTTACACAGATATACATACACTAAAAACAAAGAGATATAAATACATGTACATTGACACATAAGCACTTGCACAAAGTTATACACACTGACATATACACACCTTGAGACACAGACAGACACACTGTGACACAGATACACACACAGTAAACAAAAAGTAGGGTCGCACTCAGTCACAATATACCAACGCAGGGTGCTACTGAGCAGGGGTTAGCAAACTCCAAGAAATACGTAGTAATGAAAAAGATCTCAGGCACTCACTGTACTTGGTTCCAGGCAGATTTATTACAACGTTTTGACCTATACAGGTCTTTATCAAGCTTGAGTGCCTGAGATCTTTTTCATTACAGATACACACACAGTCAGACACACACACCGTGACACAGGCACCCACAATCTGACATAAATACGTAAATCTCAAGCCTAATATTTGCAACCTCCCTCCTGTTAACATACCTTTAGTTTTTCAGGAGGGTGGCTTGCTTGCTGCTGCTGGCTGAGAGAAGAGAGTGCTGCAGCTCCTGTCTCTCTACCTTCACGCTGCCTGTGTGCCTTCCTTTCCGCCACCTTCTCTCTCCCTCGTGCTGCTCTTTACGTAGCTGTAAGGAAGTGATAGGCTCTCACTTCCTTCCAGTTGGCAGATATTACAGGGACCTGTTCAGCGATAAGACAACAAGACGCATCGGACAAGACAAGAAGACCTTAAGTCCCTGAGCTAGTGGGCCCCTGTTAGTTTCGCCACTTTGTCTTAAATCATCAGTAAAATATGGCTTGGTAAGGTAAAGGGACCAAATTAAAAAAACCTATAAAAGGCACTTTAATTTCTTTTTTGATATGCAATAAAAATAATGGATGAATTTAATAAGCCGCTTATTAATTCCAAGTGTCTTCCCTAACACTGCATGAAAAAGTAAGGTCGGAAAAAAACCTTTGTAAATTATGCTTTTGTCATGGTTATAAATTACTATAATAACGCCACAATCACTATAATACATTAAAGCGACATCTGTATGGAGGTCACTCAAGGTAGGCGATTGCGGGGATTCTCCAGCAGCCATGGGACCTCATTTACAAGTTGTACACACAGCAGTCTTGGCGATCTCGGCATGTACATGCTGTTACTGGACGGCCTCACTCCTGAGGCCTCTCCAGTAATAACCTTGATAGGCTGCCACAGTCCTAGCACCACTGTGACAGCTTGTCCTAGGGCATGATTGACAACTGATCTCTGACTGCCACAGTGCATCCTCGGATCAACTGCCATTTGGCTACTGCTGAACTACCTCATAATTTAGGCAACCTAAAGAGCCACACCACCACTATAGTGTCAGAAATAGATGTTTGTATTCCTGACATTATAGTGTTCCTTTAAGGACAAAACTGTGGGAGAAAAAATCCCAATTTTTAAACAGATTTTTACTTTTTATTTTTTCCCCCAAAATAATATTGCATTAAGTATACAAAATTATATATAACATGTACAAAGTGACAGAAATCCAGAAAATGGGAGTCACCAAAATGATTGGAAAATAACTAAAGACACCAAATTACTAATGTTTATTTACTGAAGGATACTTCTTTATTTGCTACTAATATTATGTTTCCTTTGTTCTTCTTATTAAAAGGCAACAAAGAAGGAGACACAGAAATATGCCACTGAGAAAGATTACTTGAAACAAACGATTAAAAAGCTCCGCCAGAGAGTAAGTAGCTTCTATTTTTATTCTAAGGATATTGGATTCCAATGCTCAGAATACATTAACCCCTTAAGGACACATGACATGTGTGACATGTCATGATTCCCTTTTATTCCAGAAGTTTGGTCATTAAGGGGTTAAAGGAACACTTTAACTTTAAATAAATGTATAGCGGTGAGATTGCTCAGTGGGCTAATGCATCATCAGTAGAATCTGTTCAACCCTTGGGTCACAGGTTCGGGTTATAGTAAGAATCCCTGGATGTTGGGCTAAGGTAACATCCCCAGGACGTACTTGAAAACCAGAGTAATCTGAATGTACCTTTCCTGGTTAAATACTTTGTTAACCCCTTAAGGACCGAGGACGGTTCAGGACCGTCATCGGCATTTTTGCCTTGAGGACCGATGACGGTCCTGAACCATCCTAACGGTCTGGGGGTACTTACCTGATCGCCGTCGTTCCCCCGGCGGCGATCAGTGTTCCTCCTGTTGTGGGGAGACTGCCTGCAGCCCAGACAGTCTCCCCACGGCAGATTAGGACCCCTGTGGCCATGTGATCGCTTAACACAGCGATCACATGGTCACAGTAGGTGTCCATGTGTCCGCCTGCAGGGGGACTGTCTGTGCTGACAGGCAGTCTCCCTGCAAGTGTAAAATCAGAAAAAAAAATAAAGTTAGTGTTAATAAAAAATAAAAAAATAATTATATATGTGTATATATGATATATAGACATATATTATATCTATATAATATATGTCTATATATCATATATATATAATGCCATACTAAGTGTATTTTTATATTAATATGTACTTATATTAATTTAAAAATACACTTATAATTAAATTACACACGTATATATATAATATATATAATAACTATATATATATTGTATATATATATTATTATAAAATATAAATAATAAGTAATTTAAATTAAATAAATTTTTTTTTAAATAATAATAAAAAATGTAAAAAAAATTATAGCTATATGAAATTTTATTCTAACTGTATTTTAAAATTAATATATATATATTTATATCAAAATACACTTAGAATGAATTTGTATATATATCTATGTATATAAAAATAAATAAAAAATAATAAGAAATATACATACGTCCATATACAAAATTACATAAATAATTATATAAATATACACGTAGACTTCAAATATATAAATATGCATATATATTTAAATTCTACGTGCGTATTTATGTAATATTTTTACATAATTCAGTAATTTTATTGATTGCAATTTGAGGGACCTGCCTGCCAACCCAGGCCGAAATTCCAGAGAATTTAATTTGCTAGCACTGTATTTTACCCTGTAACGTTCTACGACACCCTAAAACCTGTACATGGGGGGTACTGTTTTACTCGGGAGACTTCGCTGAACACAAATATTAGTGATTCAAAACAGTAAAACATATCACAGCGATGATATTGTCAGTGAAAGTTACTTTTTTTGCATTTTTCACACACAAACAGCACTTTTACTGATGATATAATTGTTGTGATACGTTTTCCAGTTTTTAAACACTAATATTTGTGTTCAGCGATGTCTCCCCGAGTAAAACAGTACCCCCCATGTACAGGTTTTATAGCATTTTTGAAAGTTACAAGGTCAAATATATGGGTCAAATATTTTTACATTGAAAATGGCCAGGTTGGTTACGTTGCCTTTGAGAGCGTATGGTAGCCCAGGAATGAGAATTACCCCCATGATGGCATACCATTTGCAAAAGAAGACAACCCAAGGTATTGCAAATGGGGTATGTCCAGTCTTTTTTAGTAACCACTTGGTCACAAACACTGGCCAAAATTAGCGTTCAATTTAGTTTTTTTACTTTTTTCACACACAAACAAATATGAATGCTTACTTTGGCCAGTGTTTTCGACTAAGTGGCTACTAAAAAAGACTGGACATACCCCATATTGAATACCCTGGGTTGTCTACTTTAAAAAAAATATGTACATGTGGGGTGTTATTCAGAGATTTATGACAGATAATAGTGTTACAATGTCACTATTGATAAATTTTAAAAATGTATGTTTTGAAACCGCAATATCCTACTTGTACCTATAGCCCTATAACATGCAAAAAAGCACGTAAACACTGGGTATTTTTAAACTCAGGACAAAATTTTGAATCTATTTAGCAGTTTTTTTCATTCGCTTTTGTAGATGAGTAAAATATTTTTCAAGTAAAAGTCAAAAAACATGTATTTTTTTCAATTTTTCATCAGATTTTTGTATTTTTTTTAAATTAAAATACATGAGATTATATAAATAATGGTATGTAAAGAAAGCCCCTTTTGTCCTGAAAAAAACAATATATAATTTGTATGGGAACAGTAAATGAGAAAGCGGAAAATTACAGCCAAACACAAACACCACAAAAGTGTAAAAATATTCCTGGTCGCAAATGTACAACATCGCAAAAACAGTCCAGTCCTTAAGGGGTTAATATTATTACATTATTATTTACTTGGTGCTTGGAGTAGTTCTTCATTATTGTGAAAGAGTGGCCTCTACTGGATGTTAAGATTACTGCAGTTGAAGCGTTTTAAAACTCCCTAATTTTTAATATCTTTCCTTTCTATTTTTAAGTTTTGTTTATTTATTTTTCTGTATAACCGTTCTTATAAATTGCTCTTATCCAAAGTACTTACATTTAGTTAATCATAATTGAGTCTAGGCATGGTTGTAGTCAGAGGGATATATAATTACACATTCTGGCACAAAAGGAGTAAAGATTGCAAGTAACCTCTGTACTAAGCCACATTTACTCACCCTACTATTATAGTAGTTTGAAAATATCAGCATCTGTCTGTCCTTAAAGGGTAACTATTACTCTTTTTCCCTATATATTTTTTTAACTTATGTTGCCCTATTCCACATCTCCATCTGATGTCACCTTCTCGTGGTCCAATCTAATTCATCTCATTGATATGCATTAAACTAGACTCTTTCACTGGCCCATATAGTAATTCATATATGAATTAATATTTGCTCACTCAGTACAGGGCTGTCATTGACCTTGCACCCCTACTACCCAGACGATCCTTCGAGGGTTATCATTTGCCAGCTACACTCCTAACTGATGAAGGAATGTATCATGGCAGCAGCTCAAGCCCAGCACTAAATAGACAAACTGATCAGCTATGGTTTGTTTAATGAAAAGTGAATACGTGACTTTCAATGGCTGAGAGTTATATATCGGATTCATTAAAACATAGACAGGTATATTCACCAAAACAGGAACCTTGAAGAACAGACTTGCAAATGTTAGTCTGAAATATCAGAACTGGAGACATTTTCATATTTTTGCCTAAACTTTGCATCCCTCTGTCAATTTTTCATGGTTTCTGATTTTATGAATAAACACCAGAGATATCAAAAGTCTGGCAAGAAACCACTAACCACTCTCCGAGAGGAGAGTCAGATGGTTTAAAAAACTTTATAATCATATGTTCTTGTGAACAAGCCAAAAGCAGAGTGAGTAAGTTGGGCTGCCCTTTATTGCTAAAAATAATTTCAGAAAATAGTTTTTGAACCCTCTTTGAAATCACTATTTTCTCTATGATGGATGTTAAGTGACAAATCTACAAACATTTTACTGTTAACCTCCAAGAGCCTGATATACTAGGTTAATGGTAAATGTATCCCCTCCTTGTTGGCAGAAGATGTAGGTCAGTAATCTGATCCTAGTAAGTGTATGTAGATATTTGCTCATATAACCGATCTTGCTTATTTTCTTCCTCTAGATACAGGAAATGATGAGAGAAAATGATTCACTGTCTGACATTGAGAAATTGGACCAACAGGAATTTAATCTGGACACTGAGGAACAGGAGAGACTGCTGGCTGAGAGTGAGCAGGAAGTGGAGAGAGTAAGTCATAGTGTAATCTTAGTGTATCGTAGTGTAATCTTTGTCTGACGGAACATTGGGATTGTTGTAAAAGTCAGAATGTGCTGTAAAGTGCTGATGAAACATTTTGTATTTCTTTTCTCCCGAAAGGTGCGTAAAGAGATCGAACTGGAAAACTTGTCCAAACAATACTTGCGTCATGTCATCAAACAGGAATGCTGGGACTCCATGATAGTTAAGGGGCGCTCTGTTGCGGTAAATATTCTTTCCAAATTCTTAATGCTTGTAAATCTCTAATTTTGGGAAATAGTGGTGGAATATATGTAGCTATACACAACACTGAGGAAACCAAGAAAAAAAACACATTAAATAGTCACATACATTGAATAGTCACAATGATATAACAAACAAAAAAGTGGTCTTCTCAATATATACAACATATTATTAACAAATCACAGTTCCAGATTGTGCAAAAACCTCACAACTTTAAAAAAGCTGGCCAAATAGTAATCACTATGAAAAGTATGCACATCTTAAGATGTGGATTGATGGATGGATTGATAAATGGATGAACAGATTAGTTCGGTAGTGCTTACTGGTGACTGTGAAGCATTTTGGATTGTAATTTTAATGTATGTTTTCTTCTTAAAGTCTTTTCATGCAAAATATGAAGTCAACAACTACCCTGTGAAAGAGCAATCCAGAAAGGACTTGGACAAACTAGGGCAAGTTTTAAGAGTGAAACAGATTGCAGAACTGGATCTTAAGGTAAAATAACATTTTAAATATTGTGTTATTCCAGTTTAGAGATGAATGTGTCTTAAATTGAATTTTTGCCGCTTCGAGTTTCGATTCACCAATCTAAACTACCAGGAAGAAACAAGACTGGTTGTCTGATAGACGGCCAGGGGAATGTAGCAAGGGTAAATTATAAAAGTGCTAGTTTGTATCGAAATATGCACAATTTGTAAAATGAAAAATACAGGACACATTCTTCATACTTGAAGCAAGCTGAAGTGCTCTAGGAATCTGGAGTGTTCCTGTCACTTTGGTGAGCACTTCCTGGATAATTAAGCAGCTTTGCAGAACTTATATGAGATATACTCTTTCTCACACTATAAAGTAAGCTTGTCTAGCCGTGCTGCAGAGAGCAGCTTAGTGGTTCAATGTCATTTGTGCTTCATTAAGGGTCATGGTTTACATAAGGTTTATGATATGAAAGAAAAACACATCACCAGGTTCTCTGTGCTCCAGAGGGCAAGTTAGAATGATATACATAGAACAGACATGCAAACTATGGACCCCGGATGTTTTTGAACTACAGCTTACACGATTCTCTGCTAGCAACTGGCATTATGGGAGCTGTAGTCCAGCCACATGTGAGAAATTGCAGTTTTAACACCCTGCACAGATGATGAGGTTACCTGTTCTCCAAAGTACATGTCATTGAAAGATGTTTTGTTTGGCCCCTTCATGTCTAAGACCTGAGATGAGGGGAAGGAGTTCTCTAATTGGGATGATTACATTGAATTGCAAAAAGTGCTTATTGACAAGAAAAACTCCAATGTGGCTGTAGTCACAGTTTAGTCTACATTTTTCAATCCATTTCCATTCACTACAATGTAATGTTTAGTAATTAAGCCCTTTATTTTAAATGCCATGTTTTCAATACGTACTCTACACATACCACCTTGCATCTATTAATGTAATCTCACTAGGGTTCCATTAGGGATGATTTCCAATAAGTTGTTTGGCCTTTTCATGCCATCTCCAAGGGTCTGGACAAGGTTTTCAAGCTGGGCTGCTGAGTAACTGAAGTCATTTTAGTTTGAATTCTCTGGGATACTGAATACATTTAGAATTTGCTATTCACTCCATTTCCCATAACCACCAGCTGTCACATTTTAAAATGCCAATGCTCTTAGTTTAGTGAACTATCTCTGATACATTGGGGTTATTCACTGTAATGGGAATTATTGAAAATTGGCAAAAGAATATCACACATTTACGCCAAAATAGTCGATAATGGAATACAACTTTTCATATTCATCTGTTTTGGATGTTACAATACATTTAGTAAGAAATGCTGTACCCTTCACAGAATTCAAAAGATGTATTCTATTTAAATCCATATTTATTAAAAAACAAAAAAAAGCAAGCTAGCAACTTACTCCTTTTTCTTTATGGATAATGTCAATTCTCTGCTCCACACAATTCTTTTTTTGTTTTTCTATTAATTAATTTGGAGCCGTACAATCAGATAGTGTAAATGAAATGCCAAGTGAACAGTTTTGGAATATATATATATATATGAGATTGTCAGCACAATATAGATATAGAACTAGATAGTATATAGACAGCTCAGGATGCATAATGTAGTTAGATATAGCTAACGGATATGCACATGGTGTAGAGGTATCTTGGAAACTCAATATTATGAAAAGGATATCATTTTTATTTACACTTAATAAAGATTTTGTAATCGCCAACTCAGTGCAGTTAGCTGATTAAAGTACTATTTGATGTTGGCAGTCATTCAAATAATGAAGAGATTGACCATGTTTATTTGTTTCATGTCCTGAGATGATGGATTTGGGTAGGTATCAGTAAGTACCCTCTGCATTCCTGCAACATGTTACTGATGAACATGTAATCTAATCAGCTCATTTACAGTAAGGAATCTAACAACCCAGGGTGGACATGGCACAATGAAGACAGAGGCTTATTATCACACATGTGTGAGAATGAAGGGAATTTATCTGGAAGCTGGCAAATGTTTGTAATTTAGAGTCTATTTGCATGGATCTGCATCAGAGAAATATAATTATTGAGGATAGCCATTTTTCACTTTTGAAATGTTAATCATTAAATGTATATTAAATATAAATGCCATCCTTGTTAATATTTTATTTACTTAGGGAGACTTTTTTTGCAGATTGGTATTTTTCAGGATACGTTAAATGAGTTAGATTCAATACAGTCCATCCCAAAGAGTGCATGTGTTGAATCAGTGAATAATTGCTTAATACTTTGTCATATTACATTTGTTTCATAACCGGGCCCAATGAAGGTTTCTCCTATGGGTAGAATGGCTGCTCTCTATGGGCATTCAGAGTATGTACCTGGGCTCAGGTGCAGGTGCTACACAACATCACACTATATCAACTAAAGAATTCTTGTATGGATTCCCCGCCATTAGTGTAAGAAGTAGACCTCATCCCTCCTGGGTTCACACAGGCACATCATCACAGAAGATTGACACCGTGTATTAGTTCTGCATCAGTATGACACATTTTATAAATCGTGATGTTTTATTATTTATTTTTGTCTAAATTTAGGCCAGAAAAGAGATTGTTGAACTGGAGACAAAAGTTGGGACAGAGGAAGATGATGATGCAGAAGACGAGGATAGCAAGAACAAGGACACTACCTCTCTGACTGGCAGCCTGAGCGGTCATTATGGTGGAGATACCTCTACCTTGTACAACCAGTTGCATATCAATGACAGAGAAGAAAAGATAAACCAGATCATATTGATCCAAGTAAGATACAAGCCGTATTACCATTAAACAGCGTGTTTGTAGTCCAAATCGCCCATTTGCTTTTTACAAGGATTTTATAAAACATTTTCCCATCTGTATAACGTAAAAAAATTAATATTTTGAATGTTGCATTTTTAATTTCCCTTCTTCATTGTCCAGGCCCATCTTATGCTATGCATTTAGCATTAATTATGGCGAGATTTGTTTCTTGTTCTGGTTGTGTAAATATTTTGTTAGAGTTAAGTTTACTTATGAATAATTTTACATCCAAGATCATTTGATCATGTCCTGTTTCTATTTATCTAACTTTTCTTTCAGTTCTTTATATGTTTACTTTACCCCCTGGGCTGAGCTGCAGAGTACATTGGCGCTTCATAAATAAACTTGCTAAATAATGAAAGCTAACAAATGCCGCAGCAAATGCCTATTTTATTTGCAACCTTTCCTTTCTAAGCAAAGCATATTATTGTCGCACTAATAAAACAAAATCTAGAACATGGATGTTGGACAGTGACCGAACTCATATTGGACTTAATTTCCCTAAATGTTAGGCCAATAAATGACTGGTAAATAATTCTGGGGAACGTAGTTCAACAACTATAGGGCCATATTTGTACACCTATACTTTACAGGGACATATAAATGAACATTTACTGTGTTTACACAGGACATCATCTACAAAGTGAAACAAAGCTTCAACAAGGAATTTGATTTGGTGTGCAAACAAAAAGAGCAAGAGGTTTCTCGTGTCAAGGAGAGAAACGAGAGAATCATGGAGATTATGGCACAACTAAATGTTCAAGAAAAAATTCTAGAACCAAAATTCACAGATTATGAGAAACCAGAGCGAGCTCTGACTGTGGAGGATTCAGAGGTATTTTGTGTATTGCCATATGTTGATCTGTTTATTTCCGTTAGTTGCCATTCATTTTATATAGTATACATTTTAGCATCCATCCCAATTTTGGACAGTATATGTTCAGGACTGGAGTGGGTGGACCGTGAGGGCTTATCAGTGATGTAAGTTGCACCACTGGCAATGCCTGAAACTTCTGCCTACAGAAGTGTAGTGCCAGCATGGCATGAATGCACACAATGCTGACTTAGGGCAGACCATGCAGAAAGCCCTGCTGAAGTATTCTCTGTGTGGTCCTAATGCCTTCCGCACAGTGCGAGTGCATCTACATTTGCTGGGGACAGTCCCCTGCATGACATCAAAGATCAAAATTGGGATGGAGGGACAACATCAAGAAATCAGTGAGGTCCAGCCTAAATTTGGAAAATTGAGAGGACTGATTTAAGTACAAAAATGAACCTGCCACTGCATATTCTTTAGATCAAGGTGATCCAAAGACAGATGGCCACCTGTTAGAAAACGACATTTCCTCGATGGGTTTGCCAGCATTAAGGTTGCAAAAGCAGCATAGATGGGGTAGTTTAACATCTATTATGGCACCCGTATTGATTGCACATCTTCAGTGCCTTTTCCTTTGTACAAGTCTGTCTACACTTGCAGTGCTACCATTCATTTGGATGTTATACAATCCTAGAGAAAAGCTTTAAGAGGTCAAGGTGGCTGATTGAAGCCAGGCCATACACATAATATTCAGGGATATCCACTAAACTGTGAATTGTTAAGTGTTCAAAGTAAAATTTGAATTTTTGGTCACAATATCCAAACTGAAAACATAGCTATCTTGGCGAATTCATCTACTGAGGCTTAAAAGTTAAACTTTACTTTGAATTCCAGACGATTCCCACTTAAGGTTATGTAATGCTCTTTGACAGACAACTTTTTAAAGTCGTGAGTCAGTGAGTAACTTTAGCAGAAATTTGGGTTGGGATCACTTTAATAATTAATTATGTTGCACGATACTGGTTGAAAATCCGAAATCATTATTGAATGGTTCATTTAGGCTATTATAACCAGAGTTTATTGACTCGTTTCCTGTATATTATATTCCGTTACAGGTAAAAGTAGAAAAATATCTAACACCGGAGCAGAAATTGTTGGCAGAACAAGTGGCTAAACAAGAAGAAGAGAAGCGGCTTGCTGCACAAGTAAGTGTATATGTATAGACTACACAAGTGTATATGTATAGACTACACAAGTAAGCGTATATTGATTTGGTGCACAAGTAAGTGTATATGTATAGACTACACAAGTAAGTGTATATTGATTTGCTGCACAAGTTTGCTGTATAAGTATCTGTCTCTCACCTGAGGTACAGGTAGGCATGCATTTTTAAGCTGTTCATAGGACTTGTTGTGATTGCAAAATGTCAGCAACAAAATTTTGTTATTAGTAATTGCCTGTAGATATTTGTGACCACAAAAATACTGGCAAGTTTCCAAGGTTCACTTTTTGCCTTTAAAGGGACAATATAGTCACCAGAACCACTACAGCTTAATGTAGTGGTTCTGGTGTCTATAGTATGTCCCTGCAGTGTTAGCACTGTGAGCACTGCCTCTTAGAGAAAAGGCAGCGTTTACATTGCTGACTAGGAATACCTCTAGTGGCCATCACTCAGACAGCCACTCGAGGTACTTCCAAGTAAGTGCTGTGCAGTGTGGAGCACCTGCACGCTCTGCATGGAGACGCTGAATGCTTCCCATAGAGATATATTGATTCAATACATCTCTATGAGGAAATGCTAATTGAAGCAGTGTAGCGGTTTGCCACACATGTGCAATAGCCTCCCATTGCTTTCATATTGGTCAAATTCATCATGTCAGCCATGGAGGCGGAGCCAGGCTGGGGGAAAGCAGCAATATCAGCATCTCCACAGAGATGGTTACCTAAACAGCCACTTCAGCACTATAGTGTCATACATGTTTGTATTCTAGACACTATAGAGTTCCTCTAACATCTGCTCATGCTAATATCTGCGTTAACTGATATCATTCATCATTCTGCATTTACCGTTTTGAAAATTGGGAGTATGTGGCACTTTCCAATTAATTGCCACTAATTGCAACTACGCCAGCATACAGTAAAAGTTTGAACTAACCCTATCAGTGCTGAACTTATTAGCTGGAAAAGTAAACAGGGTTATTTATTATAATGAGAATTGTCAAGAATTCAAAGTTAATTTCAAAATGAAAGTCAAAATAGCAGAACTAAAAAAAATTCTCCCAGTCAGCTATGCATCCATTTCAGCTATTCTGGCTTCGAATTTTAAATTCACTTTGAATTCCGACCATTCTCACTTTACTGAAATGCTGTTAGTCACTAACATGGAAATAAGTTAGTAAGCAGCGATGGGAGATGTTAAAACCCATGCCAGCTGAGAATGACCAGTTGGTAATGGTAGAAATTTGCCGTATGGGAACAGGCATTATTTGCTAACATCGGCAGCAGCCATTTTAGTTAGTAGCAATTTGTCTCTAAAACATATCAACAACCTTCGAAAAAAAGACATTAATGTATTTACCCATTGCACAAAAGGGTATTTACTCATTGGTCAAATAAATGTTTGTTATCTTTCCAAATATTTGTATTTACACTGAAAACTATGTGTGTGTTACTTGTGGCAACCATATGTCTTTCTTTATCTATTGCACAAGTAAGTGTGCATTTACCTGTAGTACCTATATGTATTACTGGCTGCAAGTACCCGTGTGTTTGCCAGCTGTACACGTTAAATTCACTAATTGCCTACATAAATCTGTGTTTAGAAATACATTTAATGTAATAATTAAATTAATATTTAAACATGTGACAATGCAGACTTTATTGTATAGTCAGCGCAACACTGTTTTGTAATTAAGCCCAAATTTGGGGGGAAAAAAGTTTCTTAAAAAGGCAAGTAATGAGCCAGTGGACAGTCTTTTACATCACGGAAAGTAAAGATAATCACTAATAGTAGGATTTAATCTATACATTTGGCTATAATACTTCACAGGTTGTGCATTGTTTACTGACATAATTTAAGCATGAAAATACTGTTGGAATAGATTATTGGATTTGTTCTGTTCAATGTGATAACAGACATTGTTTTAACATCCCTATAGGGTGATAATGCTAAGCAGCGTGCTCTTAATGATATGATGGGAGGTGTGCTGGAAGTGAAAAAGGAAGACATTTTAAGAATGGTGAGATCATTTACACATGCAACATCTAATTTGAATAATAATCAGGATTTTTAGATCGTTTCAAATTTTTTTCTTTATAGTCAAATTTTATTGTTAATATATAGATTTTTACATTGCAATCAATGAGCTCCCCTAAAGCTAAGGGGAAGTTCTTCTTTTGTAGAGATCAATGGGAGCACCGAGCTTGTGTGAAACACAGCCACAATATCTTCCATTAATGTAAATGGAATACGGTTGGACAACAATTATTTCCTATTGATTTCTTAGGAGAATTATCAGGCAAGCACAGAAAAGTAGATCTGTTCGAACACTATGAATATAATCAAAGTACTGACAGACAATCCTTGAGCTCAATTCGAAACCAGTAGAAAATTCTTCTTCTTTTATAGAAATCAATAAGACCTGGTTATATGGTACATTAGTGGTCCCTTGCTGGCTGGATGCTACTCCAGCAAAAACGACTTAGCAACTCAGAGCTATTCCTGATTACCAACAGGATCCAGATACAGTACTGAAATAGTTACTTAGGCTATAGCAGAAAATTGAAGTTGCTATGTATAATGGCAGATCAGTAGTTTATTTGTACACCCCTACGAGTACTGGTGATGAGATTCAAAGAAACTCAAATATGCTGTAATGGATGCATTGAAACTGGTCATCCACGGGGTAAAATGGGAAGCCCCTTCTCCACTGCAGCTAAACAATTAGAAATCCAGTGGGTGTACCATCCAACAAAAAAAAGGCATTTGGAAAGAAAAAGAAACACTTTGCAGACTGTGGCAAGAGAGTGCAAATAGCAGAAAAAAAATTAATATTCAATAAAAATACATGGAACACAAAAATAGAACACAACACCCCTAACACTGTCAACAACCTCAACACAAGCAACTAAAACCACCTTCCTAGACCACTGAACAGAGTTACAGCGTAGACCAGAGCAAAGCCATAGCACAGAAGGCAGATCAACACTCGACAGCCAAGAGAGAGCCTACCACACTAGCAGGGAGAATGAAGTTGACATAGAACCCGACAGTAACACAAAGAACATGTATAAACACAGGACAAACTAACTCACATAGGACACTTGGCATACACCTCTCACGAGACTAGACACACAGACGAAGAACTCGTCAGGGCCCACATTACCACTCTCAAAAGCACCTAAACATAGAAATGCAACTGATGAAAGCTCAACTTATAGCTTAAGGAAAGTTCACAAAAAACATTAAGGTTTAATAATAATAAAAAATAAAAAAAAGAGAATGTAAAACAAAGCAAAAATTACTGGGAAGTACCACTTGGTAAAGGAATTACCTAACGCCACAAGCTACGCATAAACATACCAAGGCCTCATACTACTCCGCAACCTAGGAAACAAACTAAGCTACAGCTTAAAGTTAAGCATTAACTATATAAAAGGACTCTTGTTACACCCTATAACAAATGCATCAATGTGGAGGCCTGCACACCCAAAAATTTATTTATGTTTATTTTTCACCAAGTTTGAAAACAATAAAACGTGATTTACAAAAATAGAACACAAACCCTAATTTACAAAAACAAGGGAGCTTTTTATGCCTAGCGTCGCTCTTATCCATAAACCAATTTTTCTACTATTTGCAATCTCTTGCCATATTCTATGGAGTGGGTTTATTGGGGGGGAGGGGTTGTGTGGTATACCAACTGGATTACTATTTGCTTAGCTACAGACTTATTTTCCCAGTATTCTAATTGAAAGTTCCAATTTTTCTTGGTTTCTTAATCTTTAAACATAACCCTATTGCATTCCCATAGGTGTCCATTCTTCTTTTTGTATTGCCCATATCATTATTTGCACCATCATCTAGAAGCCTTTTTAATTAACCTTTAGAAGGTATCTGATTATTTGCATGCAACTATTTTCAGGATATCCCGCAGCCAGCATTTCTATCCAAGTCTGAAGAAGAATGGAATGAAGATGAAAAAAAACAGTTCAAGGAATATGATAAAAAATGTAAGGAGCTTAATGAGGAAAAAGAGAAGTATAGGAAGGTGAGTGTCAGCATATGGTGTGAGAATTTTAAAAAGGGAAATATTTTACAAAGGGGTTTTTTTACTGACCTGGAAAATATGGAGAATTGACAAAAAAAAATTAATTATTTTTTTTCAATCTTGGACCTCAAATTTTAAATCATTGAATATGTCCCAAGTGCTCCTGTGGACATGGGAACACTAGAGAATTCATTGCTTATTTTAAGCCAAAATGTTGCTTATTTTAAGCCAACATATCCAAGATGAGTTGGAAAAAATAGTCAAATATTTTCCTATTTAGTGAATAAACCATTTATATTTCATTTCGCTAAAAAACAACAACAACACAGCTTATCTTCCAATTTCAGAGTGGCAGAGTGAATGCTATTGCATGTTTACAGAACACCTTGTCATTAACTTATTTTTCATGATAAGATAACAAATATTTGCTTTTTGTTTTATATACCTTCTGAGTGATTTAAAGGGACATTCTAGTCACCAGAACAACTACAGCCTATTGTATTTGTTCTGATAAGTATAATCAGTCAGTTCAGGCTTATTGCAGTAAACAATAGATAAAAACACAAGTGTGTAAGGCACTTCAAGAGGTGAATAGGTTTAAACACTGTTTTCAGAGAAAATGCAGTGTTTACATTACAGCCTAGGGATACCTCCAGTGACCACTCCTCAGATGGCTGCTTGAGGTGCTTCCTGGGGCAGTGCTGCACAGTGTGCAGCACTGACATTCAGTGGTTCCACCCTCTGCATGGAGACACATAAATTTCCTCATAGAGATGCATTGATTCAGTGAGGAAATGCTGATTGACCAGGGCAGTGTTTGGCTTGTGCTGGCTCTGCCCCTGATCTGCCTCCTTGACAAGCTCAGTCTATCCAATTCTTTCCTATGGGAAAGCATTGTGATTGGCTGAGATAACCATTTCTGATTAGTCAGCCCAAGAGGCAGATCAGGGGTAGAGCCAGCAGCCGCAGAACAGAATAAAAATAAGATTTTACTATATTCAGGGAGGTCAGGGGGGCTAGATCGTTTTTAACACTACAGGGTCAGAAATGCATGTTTACGTTCCTGACCATATAGTGGTTTCCTTTAATTAGTAAATACCAAATGAATAAATGAAGTGATAAAAAAATCTAAATATAAATTGATAGAAAGATTTGAACTGATTTATGAACATTTTCCAACACTGCTATAGTCTCAGCGTGGTCATTTTTTCCAACATTTTGTGATTTGATTTTCAGTTCACTACAAATCACTGCTTAGTGCTTAAATTGAGTGTTTCTTCTCTCCCTGTGACAAAGCAACATCCACTAAACGTTCTTTTTAATTTACTATTATAAAGTTATTAGAGGCAGAAATGAAAAAGATTCAGTTGTCCATAATGGAAAGCACACAAGGATTTGATGACACGCTGAGTAAGCTGTTCCAAAAGAAGGTGAAAACAGAAATGGTCCTCTACCAGGTAAGTAGCAAACTTACCATCTGTAGGTCACATTTGCCCATATATACTATATTCTGTATATGACTATACTGGATGTAAAATAATAGAGTGTTTTGGAATGCTGTAAAGCTGTTTTATTGGGCTAACAGAATTTTTTAATGTCAAGGTTTCAGGAGATGCTGCTTTACTGAAGTTTAAAGCAGTGCTCTAGCAGAACTCCAATATTTTGCAGTCACAGTAAATGCCTTTTTTATTTAAGATCCTCCAATGGCAGGTGCACATGTATATCCGCACAGATTTTGCAAAGTTTAAGTCTTAGTATCAGGCTTTCTCCTACCAACAATATATATACAAAAAATGAAAAATGAAGGAGAGACCACCTCGTAACAGGACGTGCCCCTCTCCTTCAAACCACCCCAAGAAACATATGTCTATAGAAAATAAATAAATTTTATTGAAAAAATAGTATAAAAAGCCAAATATCCTGAGGACTCCCAGAAAAGTCTGATCTATTAGCTGCAAGGTATGTCAATCACTAGAAGATGTAATAATTGTAAACTTAGACAGAGTTGTTACCAAAGGTACCTACCAACCTTCAAGAACATCTCGTTTCTCTATCTCGTATCTTTCAGCTTCCATCTTACATTTTTTCCCTTTTTCTGTAGCAATAAACTTTTTTTTCTCTGATTTCCACATCATCTTCTCACATCTACTTATTCTCCAAAAGCTGTTTTTTTCAATCCTTAACTGTGACAGTCATGTTAGGTAAAAAAACTAATAAGTCAGCAGAGGTATCCTAGCCTATGACAAAACCTGTTTTTTGTCCATTCTGCATTTGATCACAGTCATTAGATATACTTAGTGGTGCACCCTACAGTTCCTAAATTCAACTATTCTATGATACCCACAATGTACACGTATAACTTTCCTACCCCTTTCAAAGATTAATAATCCGTGATGGGTCATTTAGTATACAATGTTTCATTGATGTTTTAGAGCAGAACAATGCAAGTTGACCCTTTAATTTTATAGGGCATCTTTGCTCCTTCTTTTTTACCTTGTTCATTGTGACCACTTAAAAATATTTGATCAGCTTTTGTAACCGGTGTTTTGCTAGGAGGAGCTGAAAATCAGAAATCTAATATTCTTGCTTCTGAATGAAGAGGAAATAACCACAAGGATAACTCAGCTGAATAACATTCTGCAAAGAAAGCGCAAACAGAAGGTGGGAGCAGATTAGTTCATGATATTCTTTGTAGAGTTTACAGCGTTACATAGGCTGAAAATAGACATGTGTCCATCAAGTTCAATCTTCCTCACATTTGTTTTTTGCTGTTGATCCAAAAGAAGGCCAAAAAAAAAAAACGGTTGAAGCACCTCCAATTTTGCAACAAACTAGGGAAAAAATTCCCTCTTGACCATAGAATGGCAGTCGGATTTATCCTTGGATCAAGAAGCTATTACCCTACAATTGAAAAATTATATAATTGAATATTCTGTTTTTGCAAGTATGCATCTAGTTGCTGTTTAAACATCTGTACGGACTCTGATAAAACCAGAGAAGGCAGAGAATTCCATATCCTTATTGTTCTTACGGTAAAAATACTTTTCTTTGTCTTATCTCTGGAGTTTAGAGTTATCTATGGATTCCATGGGACAAATTTAAAAGGAGCAATTCTGAGCCAAAGTTCTCAATGTGAAGCAGTTACCATGGAGACCAATTGAATAAAACTGTTGAATGCTTCTCTTTTAGAACTGTCCCAGAATTGCTCATCCAGTTTCACTTCACAACTCTGCACCGAAAGGCTGTGAGCACTAGGCACAGGTTGATTCAACTATCTCTGCAGTCTTTTCGGAATGGCCAAATCATATTCCATTTAATGAAATCAGATTCATATCATGTTGCCTATTGAGCCTTTGAGAAATAAAATGAATCAAGAGCTTTGTGTTGGTTGCAGATTCAAACATCTGAAGCAGTGAAGACATTTAAAACTGAAGTGGATGTCTTCAGGGAAAGCTATGACAATCTTGTAGTGGAAGATAAGGTAAAAGCACAACATAAGTTTGTTAAGTGTACCTCGGCTCACACGCATGTTCATTGTGGTGTTTTGGTTTCAGTTTCTGGATCGAGGATTTAGGAAGGATTTTCAAGACATTTCTGCACAACTAGTTGAACATCTTTATAAACTTTTTAAACGAAGACCAAGGTATTTATGTATTAGAAATTTTATTAAAGGGACATGCTAGACTTCAGATGATGAAATTCTTTTCTCGGTGCATTATGGAAATATGCAGTACAAGAAATGCATTATTTTAACCTGCCTCATTTTCCAAACGTACCCAGTATTTGTTGTTTTCACGGTGTTGTCTACAGCGACCAGGAATGTCTTAGACCTATCAGCCAGTCATTTTCCTCCCACTGATTTTAGTGGTAGTATAATATGAATTACTGCTGTGCATCAAAATTGTATGGGAAAGTACAGCAAAACTTTGATAAGTATGTAATAAATGTCATATTGTATTGTTGGGCACGCAAGGGGAGCTAGGGGAGTTTTTTCCTTCCTCTCATCTCAATTTGAGATCAGTCCTCAAATAACAGAAATTGCACATCATTGTGCAGCACCAGAAGATAGAGACACTGGTCTGCATGGTCCCACTGATTAGACTCCATCTCTTCTCCCCCTGTCAGGGTGTTGCAAAGTAGAGAGATCTTCCAACTGCAAATGTAATAATCTGTCAGACATGCCCAGTGCACTTTTTCAGCATTCCTAGGGATAGGGCACTGATTGGTTAAATCAGTGTCCCCCAGGAGTGGGTGTGGAAAGCATAAAAAAGAAGCAGGTAAATATGAAAAAAACAGATTCACCTGATTTTATCAGCTTGCAGAGTGAGGCAACTGCCTCATTCGAAGCTAAAGCTCTTGAATGAGACAGTTGTCTCAAAGTGATGCATATCCCTTTATGTTATAATACTGTACAAATATTTACATCTTTCATCATTTTGATTGAAAAAATATGTGTGTAAATATGTATTTGAAAATGTCTTAGATGATCCATCTCATGCCAGATAATTACTTACTATTGAAAGTGGAATGTCAACATGATTACTTTACATGGCAAGATAAAACAAATAATTTTAATAAGAAAAAGCAAAGAGTTCATTATGTATATATTTCTGATATGTGAGAGTAGATGCATGGTTTACACCTTCTGCCTCCCTTTTAGAGTTCAACGCCTGAGGACACAGACAGACAGTGCAGCACCTTTTAGTGATCGTCCAGGATCAGCCATGGCATACAGTGAGTCCTTAGCTCAGCTAATGCAGGCAATGGATGAGTTTGATGCCCCAGAAAATATGCCAGAAGGACTAGAATTGCCAGTGTGGGAAAGTTTCTGCAAGACAAGGCGATCCAAAATGGAGTATGAGCAGCAAGTACGTATCACATTTCAAAGCCCTTATAAATCAATATATTTAATAAGCAGTTCGGAAGATGTTAGAAGTAGACTTGCTAAAAAGTTAATTTCAGAGAGTTCGACCAAATCAAATTCATTTTAAATCTACGCCTGGACTATAGATCGCCTGGGTGTGATTTTAGAAGGCATTTAATGTGGACAAAAATTTGCACATGTATATTTAGAAATAATATTATCAATACCCGTTTTCGGTAAATCCCTGAAAGTTATTGCTCTTCAGTGGGTTACTCACAAATTCTAACTTAATTTTCTGTGAATGTTTTGAACTTATTCCATCCTGTAATATTTATTAACGAACACCTTTTTTGCACTCGTCGTCATTCCAGCAGCTTTTTTAAAAGATGCCAGAATTTCAAGTATCTCTAACCTTTTAAAAACCCTTCCCTACCAAACCCCACGTGAAGCAGAATAATAGCAAACGTAAACAAACTCACCTTCCTGTATATTTCTCATCATACCAACAAACTAGATAATTTTTCATGAAAACCTTTGTCTTTGTGTGTATCTGTAGAGAGCTGCGCATTATCTCAACCCCTTCTACTCTAGGTGCAGTACAGGATAGTGTTCAGTAGTGCAAAATTAAATAGATCTGTATAAGAGGAATATATGCTCTTTTTTTAGAAAGGAAAAAAAAAAAGGTAAATAGAATGTGTTACTTGTTCAATGTAGCATACCAATAGTGTACCCCCACTATGTTCCCTTCATCAGTAGAGAACCATCTGCCCTTTTTTCAGTGTAGAATGGAATGCAGGGCTCGAGGTTTGTTAAACCAATGCCTGGAATTTATTTGTAGACTTCCAAATATCACTTCTAAACGCATCTGAGAAAATTACACCCAGTATGCGACTCAAGTTTTATTGCATGCTCTTTTTTTAGGTGAAGCGCAAAGCTGCTGTTTTAGCTGAAATGCAAGCTTTCCTACAGAGGAGGATTGAAGAAGATGAAAAGATGCAGCGGGATATTGAAAATATCATGCAGGAAATAAGCTTGTAATTATATCAAAAATGATTTGGAAAAAACAGTGTTGACCCTTTCCATAATAACCCAATTTTAAGACCATAATATTTGCCTGAAGTAGATAACACCCCAGTTGGTAATTTTATAAATCTGCGGAACTGACCAGAGGTGCACTAGGAGATCTGTTAAGTATATCTTTACTGCAGTGCCCATTCTTTCCCAGGGCTTCTCCAGGCTTATTTGGACCTAGACTAAATGGCCCAGACGTTGGTTAAGCAATAGGATGGAAATAAGGCAAGATGGAGCTGGTAGGCAAGCAGACAGGGCAGGCCCAAAATACTTTTTTTGCCTATGTCTAAGGATAAAATGGATGGTGCCCTGGTTATTAGAACCCTCCAGTCTTTAGGCACAGGGAATACACACAACTGTATCCAACCCATAGTTGGATGTGTCAGCCTGGAGACAGGAAAATCATAGTTCAAGAATGCTACACCTGGACATGCATAAGCTGCTGAAGACTTTGATAGTAATTGTCAACTAACCTAAATTTACTGTTTAGTGAATAAACCACTTAAATGTCTTCTTTCAAAATACTAACTGTGGAGGACGGCACGCCGACTGGGTACCTCCGCCAATCACGCTTCCTAGTGCTCTCCGAGTACCATAAGTACCGTACCGGACACCATAACCACTGTAGCCCCCTTAGTCGCCGCAGCTTGGCTGGGGTCTTGCCATCCCTTCCCACCCTGTACCAAACACCTGGATCCAGGTCCCAGTGGGAAGACCTCTCCTCCAAGAGAGTATAATAATCCAAAGCGCAGTATAGCAATTCCCCCCCACACATGAGCCAAGGCTTAATGCTGGGAAGTAGTCTGTTTAATGGAAGCACAGTCACAGAATTTATACAAGTTATAAACTCCTCCTCTGTGCCTGAGAGATAATTGAGTCAGGAACTGTACTAACTCAATTATCTCCGGTACAGAAAAACACAAATTTTTCAGACACCCCAAAAGTACCCCCAAAACACATGAAAACCCCACAAAGTTACATCCCCTGATAGCCCCGATCTGGGTGACCAACATATTAAAAAACCACCCAGATCGGTTCAGGGGTTCGGGATTTCTAGGGAAGTAATAATTTGACCGACCGTGCACATGGCCCTATGCCCAAAACAGTTCCATGAATTCAGTGCTAATGGTCGGTCAAGTTCGGTAGTTTAAAAATGAACAAACTACCGAATATAGTCAATAGTCCTACCATGGACCTTGTTCCCCTCATCCAGATGAACAATTCCACCGAACAGTGCCCTTCTAGGTACAATCTGAACACAGGCGATGATGGAAGTCCAGTGGTGTTCGAAGGTTTCCGTGTCCAATTTGAGTTCCGTGAACACCACTGCCTGCGTTCATGTGAAGAAGATGGCCGCCACCTCGTGGTCGTTCATAAGAATTGCGGCCACCCAGACGAACTAGTAGAACACTGCGGTTAGAATCGTTAGGATGATGATAGGGCTTAACAAGCTCCCGGGTGGTCCATGGTTCGTGCGCCTGTTCGGTTCCCGAACAGCATAAGAAAATGGCACAAACTAAGTCTTTTAACAGGCTTATTGCAGGGCCCATAGCATTTGGGCAGGAGGCTAGCCAGCAGGCCCATCCAGGAACACGTGGCAGAGGCATTTCTGCCACGCTAACCAATTTCAATACTTCCCAGAAATTGTCCAGACTTCCTGCTTATGAACTGTAGTTCTTTTTATTCTCACTCAGTCAGATGCTGCCTGAACACATTTGCATGTAAATTGTTGCTGTAGAAAGGGTGCGCTCTTATTGTTCCCATTAAATAGAACAGTTTAATGATGCCATGTTTATATAAAGTGTCAATAAATCACTGCTTAGCATGATGCCAATTAAAACGACATGGGTAAAGGAACCATAGGAGTGGGCGAGGGTTAAGTTAGGGGTACATTTATTAGGAGTCAGTTAGGTTTAAATAGAACTAGTGGATAGGAGGTTCCTGCCTTGAAAATAACATGGACATTATCCCCCATGATTCCAAGCAGTTTGAAGCTGAGAATTAGATCATTTCTATCTAAACCAGGGCTGCCCAACAGATAGATCCCCAGATGTTGTAAAACTTCAACTCCCATGATGCTTTGCATGCATTTAGAATGACAAAGCATCATGGGAGTTGTAGTTCAACAACATCTGGGGATCTACCTATTTGGCAGGCCTGTTCTAAACCAACCTGCAATGGTACTGGTATAACAGGATTTAATAATTAAACTGTTGCTAATCTTCCTTCTTTCAGGCTACGAAATGAGAAAATGAAATTTCAGCTAAGTCTGGTTGTCCAGTTCCTTCTCAAACAGGGACAGGTGGAAATTGAAATCCCAGACTTGATTCCTAATTATCAGGATGCCTTGCTCCTTCACAGGAGTGCGATTGAAGAGTTAAATGGCAGAATACAGGTAAATTAGAGACCTTTCCAATATGAACCAAACAGGCAGGAATTTATTACATGATGGCATGCAGCAGGCTAATAGTTATCTCAAGTTATCTCATGCATTCATTCAAGTTAATAATGTATCCAAACATGACTCATGGCAGAAGCTGCTTTATTCTCTTTTGCACTATTACTATTATGACATCGCAATGAACCATTTTTGGCATACTTACACCAAGTAGTATCATAGCTGAATCATGGAACGTTGTGCATTACTTTTCCATATTGTTTCCCTTTTCATTTCCTTAGAATGTTGGAGAACAGAAAATTGCAAGCATGGTAGAATGCAAAGATTTCCGAAAAGGAATTTTTCAGCTTGAATGGGAAAATAAAAAAATACAAATGGAGATGGAAGATCTGAAACAGAAATCCAGGGATATTACAATGCTCCGCGTTACAAAAGAACTCCAATTTGTAAGACTTACATTTGCTATCATTCATTTAAAACATCTGATGCACATATCCTCCTTATTTCAACAATAACGATTGTTATTCCCAGGCCCATAAATTCACTTCACTCAAGACAGCCATTAACCCAAGATGGTTTTGCTTCTTGTAGGTCCAGCTAATATCACCTTAAAAGGACACTCAGGACACTAACACAACTTGAATGCAGTTGATAGCTTTTTGCATCATTAAAGGACCACTCTAGGCACCCAGACCACTTCAGCTTAATGAAGTGGTCTGGGTGCCAGGTCCAGCTAGGGTTAACCCATTTTTTCATAAACATAGCAGTTTCAGAGAAACTGCTATGTTTATGAATGGGTTAAGCCTTCCCCTATTTCCTCTAGTAGCTGTCTCATTGACAGCCACTAGAGGCGCTTGCGTGCTTCTCACTGTGATTTTCACAGTGAGAGCACGCCAGCGTCCATAGGAAAGCATTATGAATGCTTTCCTATGTGACCGGCTGAATGCGCGCGCAGCTCTTGCCGCGCGTGCGCATTCAGCCGACGGGGAGGAGAAGAGGAGGATCAGAGGAGGAGAGCTCTCCGCCCAACGCTGGAAAAAGGTAAGTTTTACCCCCTTTCCCCCTTCCAGAGCCGTGCGGGAGTGGGACCCTGAGGGTGGGGGCACCCTCAGGGCACTATAGTGCCAGGAAAACGAGTATGTTTTCCTGGCACTATAGTGGTCCTTTAATATTGTTTTTTGTAGTTTTTTTTGCATGCTCAGATCTTTATCATTTTTGCACAAAATAAAATTGTTTTGCAGAATGCTGCACTATACACCCCTCATCCCAAAAATCAAGTGAATGCACACAGTCTCAGCCCCAACAGAACTGTGTTGTTTTTAATTCACAAACTAGCAGCAAGCAGTCAGAGAAGCTATAAACAGTTAGTGATATTCTTATGATATGCCTGGCTGCATACACTTATTAAAGAAGTATTTTCTAGAGTGAAGGGGTGTAGCTAAAGAGGCAGGCTTATGGTGTAGCATTCTGCAAAACATTATTATTATTTTTGTTTTAGCAAAAACGATATAGATTTGTCAACGCAAACAATACAGCATATTAATGAGGCCAAAACCTATGAAATGCATTAAAGTTGTATTGGTGAACGGAGTGTCCCTTTAAGCATGGTGCACTGAGTAGATATGGGTGCTTTTGTAATGAAAAAAAATGGGATTTTATGACATGAGTTGTGGATGTAAATATGGTAATTGCATATAGGAAAGTGGTTGTTCAGAATAGGAACAGTTATAAGATACCTTAAAGAAAACAAGACTGTAATAACTGGCCTAGAAAGGCAGTGGTAGTGGCCTCCGGATAAATGACGTCATCACAAAATCTGAAAAGCTTTTTAAAGAGCATGCATGATGATATCACAGAATCTTCATTTTTTTTCAAACATTTGCATAAATCAATAACTTTTTTCTGTTTCTTAATTTAGTTTCTTAATGAGCCAAATTATTCAAAACGTGTATCTGAACAGATTTCAGATCTAGAAGAAACCCTCAACTTACAAGAAAAAGTAAGTATAAGCTTTCTTGCATTTTTTTTTTACATTCTTTATTTAGACTTGAGCAGTAGACAGTGCAGTGTACAATGACAGCAAATAATAGTACAAATGTTTAACGTCAGTAGTGACAGAACAATCAGTATCAATAACAGAGGGCTAAAGGATTACAGTATTGTGGTACAAAGTACAGGATGAGAAGACATATATACTGCATTGATTTAAATACATGTAAGTTTAGTAATCTTGCATCTTAACATTTATACAGTTGGTGCGAGTGTATATCATTAGACCCGTCTGCTGAATGCATAGTGGATATCTTAGGTACCAGATGGTTGTCCACTCTCTATGAGGGATCATGTGTTATCTCTATGTTACCCACTCCTTAAGTATTTTTCCTGGTCTGGGGATATTCCCTTCCGAAGACTAAGAGAGAGAGCAGGAAAAGATAAAGAAGAAGACGGGTCCGCACAAATGAGGTTCCGAGAGAGAGAAAGAGGTGCGGGGTGTCACTCAGGCACCCCCCAATCAGGGGCTAATAGGTCTACATTAGTTGTCGGCTAAGTCGATTAGTTGAGGAAGGACCCATTGCTCCCACGCCTTAGTGAAGGTTTTTAGCATTCCTTTTACTTGGGCGGTCAGTTTGTCCATTAAGTATGTATTTTTAAGGTTTAGTAGTACCATGTCAATGCATGGGACCTCTGACCCTAACCAGGTTTGAGCTATTGACCTTCTGGCAGCCAGGGCAATTTTGTGAATCAATTTTTGTTCTGGTCTAGTCCATCCATCGAGTGGTGAGAGTGGTCTAGATAGCAAGAGTACCCATGGGTCCGGCGTCATTGGTCTGTGGAAGATGTTTGTTATTAATTTGCTTTCTTTTCTCCAGAGCATTTGGACCTGGGGGCAGTCCCACCACATATATTTGTACATGCCTTTATGTCCGCATAGTCTCCAACATTAGTTGGTAGGGGTTTTGTGCATGTGATAAAGCTTGACCAGGGTAGTGTACCACCGGAACATAGTTTTATATGATTGTTCTTGAATTGTAACACATATTGAGGTCTGCACATTGGCCACCCAGATGTCCTGATGTCCTGCCAGTCAGTGCCCTCTAGTGTCTCCCCCAGCTCTGTTTCCCACTGATCTGTATAACGCAGTCCCCCCAGTTCTCTGTGCTTAAGTGTGGGTAAAGAAAAAAAAAGGAAAAATAGGTTGCGCCACAGTTAACTAAACGTAATATAGACTGCAAAAATTTACTTACATATATTGAACAGAGCAAGGAAATATATATTACAAGGTACAGGTAGTCTTGCCAGTGCTTGAGTTTTGTGTGAATTTAAGTGGATTCTTGGACTTGAACTAGATGAGTTTTCTCAGTGCAGGTTGGAATATGTGAACATAAAAAAAACACAAAAAACCCTCCAATAGTGTAGATGGCAAATGACCAGAGGAGGAAAGATTCTCAACAATGTGGTATTTACACTCACCTATTGGAGAGCTAAAACTAGCTCGGATATAATTGGCATTCAGTGGCGTCAATCCCCCACTGGTAGGATATGAGTGATGATAGCCAAACAAAGGTCCTCGGTATTTGGGAGAAATAAAAACAAATATAGTGCTCGCTGTGCTTTTAACAAAGCAGATAAATGTAGAAACGTAAAGTACTCACATTTAAGTGAACAGAAATATACTGCTCACTATAATAGCGTAGGTGGTACAATCCCCACCTAGGGATTCTTGGGCATGTGACTGCTCCGAAGTAGCTAATGACCAGGTTAAAAATGAAAAAAATAATACTAAAAAATGTAATTACTAACAAGAAAAGTGAATAAAAAAGGTATATGGCATATATGAATTAAAAAGCCAATATTCCTTTATTAATATACATAAAAAACAAATAAAAACAGCCTAAACGCGTTTTGCCACACAGGGCTTTTTCAACTGGCAATAGAAACATCAACCTGGTATATGAATGCTTATAAAGGCTTTGTAATCTTATGCTAATTCAAATTTTGTCACCAAAATTATGTAATTTGCATAATACATATGAGCAGTACAAAACATAAATAGAGTTAATAGAGTTAAAAAATGCATTAAATAAGTTTAATACAACAATAGAAACATAGCGATATATTTTTGTTGGGGAACATTAAGTTAAGACCATACTTTAAAACTGCAGGGTATCTTTACACAGGAAATTAAAAACAGAACATAAGTGTTTTTAACATAGTAGTTCCATAATGATGCAGTATCAGTTACGATCATAATTTAAAAACCCATAGCAGTGTTGTTTGGCAAGTGAAATAGGAGTGAAAATCAAAAAGGTACAGATCGAATTATAATTGTCTGTTAGGTTACAACTTATTTTTGGAGGTAGTAACCTACCTTGTTAGGTCAAGACCGGAATTCATCTTTAATTTGGTATATATGACCATAGGTCTCAGCTTAAGTGGAAAGATGAAAGGAGGAAAATAGGAGACATGTCAAAAAACATTAAAATATATCTATATGAAGAGAGAAGAAAAGGAAAAATATTTTTTTACAATATTTTTTTTAAAAGTATGTATATGTTTAAAATTTAATAATAAATGTAAAATACAGATATATAAAAAAAAAAATTTTTAATAAACTATCGAAGGATAAGTAACATGATGAGTAATAATGAGATATGTTGATACAAAAAAATAATAATAAATTTAAAAAATATTTTAAATAAAAAATGTAATTATTAAAAATTAAAAAGGTCGAATTCAGCATTTAGCCCTTCTGGAGAGAGGGTTTTAAGCTGTCTCCGCCTCTCCATGGAATATTGACTAGTTCTATTCCAATAATTTTTAGATATTTCGGGTCTTTATTGTGTGTTAGAAAGTGTTTAGAGACTGAATGGTTTTCATACCCTATTCTGATATTACGGCAGTGTTCTGCCAGTCTAACTTTAAGGCATCTTTTGGTCATGCCTATATACTGAAGTCCACACGGACACTCCAACATATATATAACATTTCTGGAGTTACAACTGATAAAATCTTTAATTGGGTATGTTCTTTTTGTGTTAGTTGAAGCGAAATGGGTGGTTATAGACTTAGTCGTTTTTTTTTTTTGCTTTACATTTCTGTTTTGAGGGTTTATGAGGGAACCTCATATCCATAGGTTGCAGCCTTATACTTACCTCAGCTTTAGGTTGATCATACAAGCGCTGATCCAACATCCACTTCTTTTAAGTGTGGGTAAAGCCTAGTGATGAGGCCCTTTTGGTAAATTTCTGCGTCACAAATCTTTTTGAAGAATGTTAGCTGTGTATGGGCTGCCTTTTTGATGTGTGATTGTTGGGCAAAGTCCCTGACCTGTAGGTACTGGAAGTAGTCTGATGTTGTTAGTGTTGTCCTGTTTTTAAGTTCATCGTAGGGGATAATGTTGTCACCTATGTACATTTGATAGATTCTTTGGAGACCCGCATATTCAATCCCTTTAAAGTCTCTAGGTCTCATTCCGGCCATCTCTTGCATTTTTATTAGCAAATTAACATAAGCAAGATGTATAACTACCTGAAAGTGACATTATCATACCTTTTATCAATGATAGGCCTATTATATTATAGGCTGCATCACCGATGTAAGATTATACAGTTTCTGAAAATAATGTATGACACAATTAAGCTAATGCAGTTTGTTTTGATACATGCATCCATGACACAACAAATTTGACTTTTACCTGTCCTATTAGGGTAATTGTATTTAGGGTAATTATTTAGGGCAATTGTGTATAACAATACCAATAGTTTTAATAATTTAACAATCATAAACTATAAAACAGTATCTGGATTTCCAGAAATATAAATAAATAAATAGGAAAACACGTTGATGATATTCTCTTTATAATTACACCAATATGCAGTTGGACTACTTTTCATGGTAACAAGATGAATGGGGACATTCTAGTTTAGTTAGCTGGTAATTGGTTCATGTTTAGGATTTGTGAGGGATGTCTTTATGGTTTTGAAACCACTGGAATATGTCTGGTAGAAATTAGTTGTATTATTAAAAAACAAACGTTAAACAATTCCAAGCAGCAAAGGATAATGGCCAAGCCAAATTTATCATAACATACACTATCCAGCTACATGTGGCTGTCATGTCATGCTATAGAACAAAAATAATGCTTTTAATTATTTATTTTTATTATTATTTAGCAACATGAGAAAAATGTGAATGGCTACAAAAGAATCATTAAGGATTTGGAAAAGAACATTAATAAAAAGAATCAAGCCAACAGCCAGTTGGAAAAGGATCTGAAAGACACACTGCTGTCATTCTCCGAAAGAAAACATATTTATGATGTTGTTGGTGAGTGTGTAAAATATAAACATAAATATATTAGTACAGTGCTAATATTTGCAAATGCACCTCACCAGATTATCTGAGTCACTTGTGTTCGGTTAATGGTTGTAATATACAGTATATCAATTTGCATGTTTTGTAAGCTATGTTTTAGATTTGATGGGAAATTCAAGAAGAAAAAAATAGCACTGATAGAAAATTATTACAAATACTGAATTTAAGATATTTATTATAGACACTGTAATGAAACAGCATTAAAAAAGACCTCAGCTCTACTGTAGCAAAGTTTATAATGGCACTTGTCAATAATCTGTTAGAATGACTCCCCTTTTCCTTCCTGACTGCAGATACACCACCCAAACCTAACTTTAAAGGGACACTATAGTCACCAAAACAACATTAGCTTAATGAAGCAGTTTTGTGTATAGATTATGCCTCTGAAGTTTCACTGCTTAATTCTCTGCCATTTAAGAGTTAAATCACTTTTTTCTGTTTATGCAGCCTTAGCAATCCTGTGACTCACACAGCCTACATGAAACCAAAATGGTTTCATTTTTAATAAGATGTAACTTACTTAAAAGTTTTTATCTCCTGCTCTGTAAATTGAACTTTAAAGGACCACTATAGTGCCAGGAAAACATACTCATTTTCCTGGCACTAGAGTGCCCTGAGGGTGCCCCCACCCTCAGGGTCCCCCTCCTGCCCGGCTCTCGGGAGAGGAAAGGGGTAAAACATAGAAAAGTACCCAAAGATGAGGGCATATGGAGAGAAGAACCAACGTCTATCTCTCACAATACACTCAACTAAGGGTATGCCCACTAAGAGGGTGTATATAACATCCCCTGGTAAACAAAAATGAATAGAAATAAAAAAATATACATGAAAAATAAAAAATACTTTATTGACAAATGAGATTAGATAAAATACATGGGGTCCGGGATGGGGGGATGGCCCATAGTTCGTGAGATTGTAATGGTACAAAAAGGAGGCAGCCAGGCAGATATGAATCACTCTAAGGCAATACTATAAGCCAATAGGTAAATGGGAGCTTGTGTGTTCAAAGTAACGAAACACATTAGTGAACGGGAATTATCTGCACAAAGTGTAATCAAACTCCTATTATGGGAATAACATCGAATAGATAGGGTGTAATTCCCTGGAGTTTGTAACGAGCTAAAAACCTGTTAATAGAATAGAAAAGAAATCAAGCGGGAAACCTGCTGACTACTAACAGTGAGGTAGACTGAAATCAAAAAATATGTATATTCAAAGTAAAGAGAGATGAAATCAAAAGAAGAGAGAATTTCCTCTTATATGTGATGATACCCAGGTACCTCAATTCATCTGTATAGAAGTCAGCCCCACAGTTCAAAGAATAACTTTTTTTACCAAGTTAGACTTAGACCTAGGCGGTTCTCCTTTTCTATTACCTCGAGCTGGTAGCTCAGCATAGCGGAACTCATTTAGAATCTTTAGCCTAGTCAGTTCACTTTCTATTTTATTTACTAAGTCGGATTTGGATCTAGGTGGTTTCTCTTTTTTACTACATTGAGTTGGAAGCTCAGCTTAACGATTGATCAGCCTAGTTCAGTCAGCCACTTTTTACTCTGCTGTCTGACTTTAGATCTAGGCGTACATTTCGAGTGAGCAGCTCAATATATATTTAGATATATTCTTTATATTTGTTACCTATACGGTCACTATTTTTCATTTTTTCATTTTTTGATTTGGGCTAGCATGGGGCTCGGTATTTGGGGATGATGTGCCTGTCGGCTGAGAGTCGTTTTTCTGTCTATGTAGGAAGCAGGGGCAGAGTTTGGAGCCATATTCTATGTACAATTAACTCTGTTTAGTGCAACATTGTACACCTTTGCTCTCAAGCAATAATTTCAGGGTACATAGTACTTTGGTCACAAACTTGACAACATTTTGCTACAAACTAGCTATATATTTCTAATACTGCACGTTTTGACCTGTACTTGCAGGCAGCCTATTATTCTTTGAACTGTGGGGCTGACTTCTATACAGATGAATTGAGGTACCTGGGTATCATCACATATAAGAGGAAATTCTCTCTTCTTTTGATTTCATCTCTCTTTACTTTGAATATACATATTTTTTGATTTCAGTCTACCTCACTGTTAGTAGTCAGCAGGTTTCCCGCTTGATTTCTTTTCTATTCTATTAACAGGTTTTTAGCTCGTTACAAACTCCAGGGAATTACACCCTATCTATTCGATGTTATTCCCATAATAGGAGTTTGATTACACTTTGTGCAGATAATTCCCGTTCACTAATGTGTTTCGTTACTTTGAACACACAAGCTCCCATTTACCTATTGGCTTATAGTATTGCCTTAGAGTGATTCATATCTGCCTGGCTGCCTCCTTTTTGTACCATTACAATCTCACGAACTATGGGCCATCCCCCCATCCCGGACCCCATGTATTTTATCTAATCTCATTTGTCAATAAAGTATTTTTTATTTTTCATGTATATTTTTTTATTTCTATTCATTTTTGTTTACCAGGGGATGTTATATACACCCTCTTAGTGGGCATACCCTTAGTTGAGTGTATTGTGAGAGATAGACGTTGGTTCTTCTCTACATATGCCCTCATCTTTGGGTACTTTTCTATTAGCGTTTTTGTTGGGTTAACCCCTCCTATGTTGTCCATCTAGTCCTTCTGTGACTCCAGGAGTGGATTGTCTCCAGTCCTGCGGTCACTGTTTTCTCTTTCTATCAAGGGGTAAAACATACCTTTTTTTCAGCGCCGGGTGGGGAGCTCTCCTCCTCCTCTCCGCCTCCGATCCTCCCATTCGGCTGAATGTGCACGCGCGGCAAGAGCTGCGCGCGCATTCATCCGGTCTCATAGGAAAGCATTCATAATGCTTTTCTATGGACGCTTGCGTGTTCTCACTGTGATTTTCACAGTGAGAATCATGCAAGCGGCTCTAGCGGCTGTCAATGAGACAGCCACTAGAGGATTTGGAGGATGGAATAACCCATTTATAAACATAGCAGTTTCTCTGAAACTGCTATGTTTATAAAAAAATGGGTTAACCCTAGCTGGACCTGGCACCCAGACCACTTCATTAAGCTGAAGTGGTCTGGGTGCCTAGAGTGGTCCTTTAATCACACACAGGAGGCTCCTGCAGGGTCCAGTTAGCTTTTCACAGAGCAGGAGATAAGGAATTCTAAATTAAGAGTTGTTCTGGTGTGTATAGTCGGTCCCTGCAGGCTTTTTGCTGTAAACACTGCTTTTTCAGAGACATTGCTATAAAACAGTATCTAGTATCAGAGAAAAAGCAGTGTTTATATTAGTGCCTAGAAACACCTCTGGTGGCCAATCCCTCAGATGTATTTAGTGGGTGCAGCCAGGGCCGCCATCAGGGGGTGACAACCGTGACTATTGTCACGGGCCTGGGGGGCCCGGACTGCTCTGGCAGTCCCGGGCCCCACTTTCTTTCTCTGCACACATAGATAGCACATATCGCTATCTATGTGTGCAGCCGCGGGCCCCCGGCTCCCTGTTACCGCAGAGGGGGCCCAGGCAGCACACAGCTTCTCCTCCTGTCTTCTCTCTTCTCATAACTCTCGCGAGACCCGCGGAGCGTTGCCATGGTAACCGGGTCTCGCGAGAGTTATTAGAAGAGAGAAGAGAGGAGAAGCTGTGTGCTGCCTGGGCCCCCTCTGCGGTAACAGGGAGCCGGGGGGCCCCCACCGGACCACCAGGGATGGAATCTCCCCCCTCCATGGACACAGGTAAGCAGGGAGGGGGGAGAAACATTTAATTAAATTAATTAAAAATTAATGTTAAAATGCCCCTTCCTCCCCCTCCCCCCCAGATTGCACATATACACAGCACACACTACATACACTAACACACAACACACACACTGCATACACTAACACAACACACACACTGCATACACTAACACACAACACACACTGCATACACTAACACAACACACACTGCATACACTAACACACACACTGCATACACTAACACAACACACACACTGCATACACTAACACACAACACACACTGCATACACTAACACAACACACACACTGCACACACTAACACACAACACACACTGCATACACTAACACAACACACACACTGCATACACTAACATAACACACAACACACACCATACACTAACACACAACACACACCATAAACTAACACAACACAAACACACTGCATACACTAACACAACACACACTGCATACACTTACTCAACACACACACTGCATACACTAACACACACACTGCATACACTAACACAACACACACACTGCATACACTAACAAAACACACACACTGCATAAACTAACAACACACACTGCATACACTAACACAACACACACACACACACTGCATACACTAACACAACACACACACTGCATACCCTAACACAACACACACACACACACACACTGCATACACTAACACAACACACACTCTGCATACACTAACACAACACACACTCTGCATCCGCTACACTAACACACACTCTGCATCCGCTACACACTAACACACTCTCTGCATTCACTACACATTAACACTGCATTCACTACACTAACACACACTCTGCATCCGCTACACACTAACACACTCTCTGCATTCACTACACATTAACACACACTCTGCATTCACTACAAATTTACACACACTCTGCATTCACTGCACTAACACACACACTACATTCATTACACTGACACGCTCTGCATTCACTACACACTAACACACACTCTGCATTCATTACACACTAACACACACTCTGCATTCACTAAACTATGCACATACTCTGGATTCACTATACTGACACACACTCTGCATTCACTACACTAACATACACTCTGCATTAACTGGACACACAGCATCCACTATACAAACATCCTGTATTCACAGTACACACACTACATCCACCACAAATTGAAACACTCTGCATTCACTATACACAGACACTGCGTCTAATACACACACTACAGACACTGCATCCACTAAACACATTTCATCTAGTACATACAAACACTACATCCACTACACAAACACACACTACATCACTGTACACACACTACATCCACTACTCAAATACACTCTGCGTTCACTATACACACTGCATCCGCTACACAAACACACACTCTGCATTCACTGCACAAACAGTATCTAATACACACAAACACTACATCCATTACACACATTCTAATTCACTTCCACTATACACACACCACATTCAGTCCTGCATCATTGTGAGCGGACTAGGTAGGGCGTGGGCGGGCCTGGGAGGAGGGGGGGGGGGGCCAGACCTTGTGCTTTGTCATGGGCCCCAAAATGTCTGATGGCGGCCCTGGGTGCAGCTCTGCCATTCAGTGTCTCCACGCTCTGTGTGGAGAAACAATGAATTCTCCACATAGGGATGCTGATTGACTAGAATAAAATCTCAGCCAATCCAATGCTTGCCTATGGTGGTTTTAAATGTGCAACCCTCTAGTGAACTACCAAAAATTCACAGTGTAGTAAATGGTTTCCATAATGGAATAGCAATGTGAAAGTGTAGTAAATGGTTTCATTTAACTATTTAACATTTATTTTTAGACAAAGGAGAATTCTCAAGGGAATTTCTCATTTTGGTCCAAAACTGCTGAATTGGAAAAAAAATTGTGAATCCTCCAATATTTCCAGCTTAATCAATAAGGTCCATAGGTTATGTTAGTTAATCTAAAAGAACAACAATTGAAAAAGGTGGTGGAAAACTAGTGATACAAGATTTTTGAAATAACCGACTGTGTTTTGTTATTGTTTCATTATTACAGGCTCCGAGCAAAGTTCCGCCAACAGCGCAAAAGATCGGTACAGGGACATTGTAAAACGCAGAAAGCTGTTGGACCTGGCAAGAGCACAAGCTCAAGAGATTGCTGTACTGCGGGCTGAAGTAGATAGATTAAGGATGAAAACCTTCCCTGCTTTAATACAAATGGAATACTAGATAGTAGCCAAGGAATACAGTAAATGAAGGGTTAATTAAAAACCTCAAATGAAAGATGTATGTGTTCATTTTAACTTTGTATAATTTTGGGTTTACTGATATATTCATTTCTCACTAACCACGCAATTCCTTGTTGATATTTAAAATATATTCCAGTAAAATGTTCCACATAACTTATACTTGCATTTACATTTGTATCCTAAAACAATTGTGTCTTTTATTGTTACACCATTGCACAAATCATTGTGCTGGGGAACACTGATTACAGCCCTGAATTCAATAGGAGGTGAGGGGGTTATCAAAGTGTTATATTCTTAAAAAGTTATGTACTAAAAGTGGGGCATTCACCATGGAAACCAGTAGTCACATTTCATTGCTGATTCCTCATATTTTATAATTTTGCACCACTTTTTAGAACAGAATGCTTTGTAAGTGAACCCCAATGTGTTTATGGCAGACGTTGAATTCAGAGCTGTTATAGGTTGAACCAGAGCTGATCCTGGGTGGGTGCAGGGGATAGATAGAGGCACAGCATGGGGTGTCCAGCACTTGACACTGACTCACCCCATGATCAGAGGTGAGTGGCAGAGCTGGAATGCAGAGGTTACAAGCTGACAAGCTGTTTGGGGACAACATGGCACTAGTAAACTATTTTGACCTAATGTCATAATGTTAGTGACTCTAGGACGGCTCTAGGTTGAATACAGTCCTTAAAATATGTGGGGGTTTTAACAAGTGTCAGAATTACAATTGGGATTACCATCTTACAATTAATTAAAAGTAGTATATTAGTTCGACTAGAGGTATGCATATAACACACAGTATGTGTGACTTGGAAATGTTTCCATCTTTGAAACTTGCCTTTTGTCAAAAGAAGATTGGGAGCTTCTGGTATACTCTCTTAAAAGTAGGGATTGATATTTACAATGTATTTTGGTTGGAACACGCTAATTCACATATTAGATCAGGGTTAGCCAATGCCAGTCTGCTAGGTATTTAAAGAGAAACTAGAGGCTAGGAATTCAAAATTGTATTTCTGACACTATAGCTACCTATAATGTCCCCTCACTCGCACGACCTCACTCCTCCCTTTTCTCCCCCGCAGTGCAGAACCCTTTTCTCACATACCGGAATTTAGCGCCGATGTCCTTTCAGCGCTGGGTCACGCTCTGCCTTGGCTTCTCCTACCCAACGTCGGCCTAATGCGCATGTCCCGCGAGAACAGCCCTGTAGGCTTGATGGAAAATGGGTTTTACATTGACACAAAAAAAACATATTTTAAGCAAGTCTGCCACAGTAAAATGCTGTCAATGGTTAGTGGGATAAGGCAAGATGTTTGCTTGGTAAATAACAAAAGATTAGGAAATGCTAACTATGCTGTAACCTCAAGCATTCATCTCTGCACTTTGTATCACTCTGAATGTTAATGCAGAATTTACACATTTCTGCTTTAGTGATATCAATTTCATCTATATTTTTTTTACTATCATTTCACTAAAGACTTTTATAGCAAATTGTAAAGTGTCTTTGTATCAAGAAAATATAGGTAAGTCCCCCAAACTGTTTCAGGGTTATTCACTAAAGCGAGAATTCAAAGTGAATTGCAAAGTTAAGGTCAAAATATTTGAACAGGAAAAATTCTCATAGTCAATTAATCTTTCAGTTCAGCTACTCTGGCCTTAAATTTGAAATTCACTTTGAATGATCACTTTAAATAGCCCTGTTAGTTTCACCATGTACCTAAAATACATCACAATTTCCTGAGACATAACAGGGCAGTCTAAGCACCATTATTACTAGAGTCCATTGTTGTTAGAACTAGTACTAAATGGACGAAGTCCCCTGATTCTGTGACAAACCATTTTCAAGCAGTTTGATAAAAAAAACAGGCAGCCTCCAAGCACTTATGCCCCTGGGCCCTCACTTGCCATATTGTTAATTGAGAATTTACACATTTCTGCTTTAGTTATATCAATTTCATCCATATTTTCCTACGCTTGATAAACCTCACAAAGGCAAGCTAAACCTCCTTTTTTTAGCTTTACAAATGTAATTGTAATATAATTGTAAAAAAATCAAATGACTGTAATGGAGGGAGGCGGGAGTGAGCACACAGAGCTGAGCATAGAATGCAAGGTGAGAATACATATTTTATGGCTGTGTGCACCATAAATTATACTTAGAATTGAAGATTATGCTAGCGCAGTGTACTAATAATCTTAATTTTAATAATGACAGGAGGTCGAGTATTTTGCATTTACTTTCTTTACTAACTCCACAGCAGCAAAGAAAAAAACAGTAGAAACAATCAGAGCGAGTCAGAGTATATATAAGTCCAGGCATAGCCAATCATTTGGCGATTCCCCAGGTAGATGCTCAGCCCTGATCAAGATGTTGTGTGAGAAGTTCGCTAGTGTTTGGGAGCGAGTCCCTCCCAGATGGTTGATGTATTGTACTGTGGAGACATTGTCCATCCGCAGTAGGATACAGCAGTCGGATTGTCCTTTCGCCAGGCTTCACACAGATTGTGTGAACAGCACGCGAAACAGACAGGGAAAGTGGCGAACGTAGCCACCGGGGGGGGGGGAAGGAATGTCTCGACAGGCTGCCTCCGTGTGTGTGAGAGAGAGCCTGAGTATGAGCGACAGGTAAATATACAGATAAATATACAAATACAGTCTACACTTGCTGGGGACCTAGCAAGGGACCCTCTACCGCCCCCAGTGAAGCAAATATACCATATACATCAGTATAGATATACATAGATTTTCAGAAGCAGTACTCTGACCTGACTTGTGATGGAGCAGCAAAGAAAGAGGAAATGATTGGCTATGCCTGGACTTATATATATACTCTGACTCGCTCTGATTGCTTTCTTTGTTTCTACGTTTTTTTTCTTTGCTGCTGTGGAGTTAGTAAAGAAAGTATATGCAAAATAAGAAACCTCCTGTCATATTATAACATTATGCAGCCCGGATTCCAGGCCACCAAAGTCACGTGTGCTGGGAGTATAACTAGCCCCCAGCACACAAGTGTAAATATCTGTGAATGTGCAGTGCTTCAAGCAGAAACAGAATCTAGACGACCATGACCACTTCAAATCACTGAAGGGTTGGAGTAACCCTTTAAGACACAAGTGCGCTTTTTCACATTGGACATATTATAGAAATGGAGTTTGGCCTCATGGCAACCAACCTGGGAGACAGTCAGAGTTATACTGTAAATTCAAAATTTTGCAAATGAAAATGTGAATGGCGAAATTTAGGCTAAAACAACCAAGCTTTGTTGGAGCTAGTTTTTTTTTTCTGATCAGTCATTTAGCCTTAAATGATGTCATTTGGATTTAATTCAGATTTTATTTCAGTATGTATGTGTGTCATTTTCTTGAGTTTAAAATACACATTTACAAGTATATTAATGTATGTGTAGTATATTTTATGTAATGTAAATCAAAGGATATATTTGAGATAGCACTCTTTGACACACACTTACTGACCCTCCCCCACACAAATATATTCAATAGCACAATCATTCACTTACTAGCACTTATACTCTGTCACTGACTCATACCCACATTCAATGACTTTAGCTAAACCATTTATAGGTACAGTGATCATTTTAATCACTTAAAACTATTTGTCTGCTCCATAAAAAAGTCTGTATAAAAAAAAAAAAACAGCAATTTGAACTATAATGAAATATACATTAAACAAATTTGATGCTGTTATTAATTAAATGCTAGTCATTATATGTTTATTACTTGACAGGTTGCTATTTTAATCAAGTTATAGTAATGGCCATTTAATTAATTTCACTTAAAATACTGTAACTCAGTACTAGGAAAAAAAACAAACCTGACAAAATCAAACTTTGTTGGGGATCATGAGGGAAAATAAAAGCAATTTTAAACAGCATTAATGGCATTTTGGACTGCAGAAACATAGGATTTGGTGCAAAAATCATTGCTAGACATATGCAAAGAGGAGTCATTGTTTGTGCTTGGTAAATAAGAGAGATATTCTGCTTCAACTTGAAACAGGGATTCCTGTTTTTTGTTAAACTGCTCAAACGGTTTAACACAGAATCAGCGGACTGCACCCATATCCTACTAGCACGGTAACAACTACTACAGCTGTAGTGGTTATGGTGCATAGACTGCCTCATTATTTGCCGGTTTTTGTTTCTCAAAACTGAGGTAGTTTAGGATCATTTAGCAACATATGACAGATCTAGAGCAATGAACAAAGTCTTGTCAGATTGTCCAAATAATCCAGCACTTCGTTAGGACCACTCAATGGTTAACCTCAGGCAACCATTTTAGTTCCCAGTCCCTGAGTTCGCCCAACCACACACATGTTGGCAATAAATACTATTTATACACAGACTACTTTCATACACCAATCTGTGCAAAGTACTCAGAAGTATATTCACAGAACTTCAAAATCTAGATAAACTAAATCTGCTATTTTCAAGGATTACTACTTGTGACCTAAGAAGGTTGTCAATTCTGCATTTAAAAGTGCTTCAAGTATCCTCTTTGCTGTTAAATGTCACTTCCTCAGTCCTTCCCTTTTCTGTCTTGTTCCTCTCTGTTCCCTTCTTTTGACAATTTTCATCTTATCTATTCCATGTCACAACCCCCGCCCCCACTCTATACTTTGGCTTCACCAGACCTTAAAGCATCCCCACAGAGTCCAACCCCCTCTCCCTTTTGCCTCAACATACACAGTCTCTTCCCTCCCATTAGTCTCCCAGTCATGTTCACAAAGGAGGCAAAAAAATCTATTGGTGTGGTAAGGTTGGACTAATGATATGTATATTTTAGGGGAAATAAATTGTCCACCATGATTGTATCTCCAATATCCGCTATCCACCTCTCGGCTATTGACTGGAGATGCTCTGGAAGGCTGTGCAATAAATCATGTCAAGATTTTAGAATATTTTTGAAAAAAACAAAAAACTTTAAACAGGATTCCTGCTGTCGGCCACTAGCTTTGCATGGAGCCATCACATCCTGAAAATTCTAAAAGACAGGCCTGTGTTTTTCCATGTTTTTATGGGTGTCATTGGGTAAGAGCATCAGATGGTGGAGTCAGATCTCTAAAGTGTATAAATACATGTATCTATGGGTTCGTAATCGACATCTCTTTCGGGTTAGGAGTTGAAAGCAGAGGTTAAGTTGGCAGAACCCAGGCAGAGTTCCAACCATATTAAATGTCCCCTGCTGCCATTACATGACCCACAATATCTTGTGTGTCCTGACGGTGTAAGGGTTCTGTCCCTTTAAATAACATGGTGCAGCATCTTATGAAATAGGGAGTTTTGTTCAGTCCATAAACTTTCAACACTCAAAATATAAAAACAAAGCATGGGAAACTAAAGCTGGGAGATTTGTGCATCTGTGTTCCCTGATGCTCCCTAGCTACTTTCAGACCCGGAGAGAGGCTTTAGTTACCATTACGGACTGCTTGTCCCTCCGGGTCTTCTCTCTACACGCTGCCATCTTCAATTTTCTAAGATGGCAGCGACCAGTTATGTAATTAATTTCATAGCCATAGCTGAGACTGTGCTAAAGTTAGCATTGAGGAGTAGTGACGTACCGCAACAAGACGTGAAGCGGTGCAGGCAGAGTACTTGAACTTGGGCCAATGACAACGCTGACAAAAGCAGTGACTCCACCCTTGGTCAACTTTTGTCAGCCTGCTGATTATACATAGTCCCTACTACTTTGAAATTAGGTACTTAGGAAGGACTAAGTAAGGGAGTGATTTGGAAAATGAGAACAAGATAAAAGTGACAGATCTGCTTTCACCCATTCCGTGCCGTTCCCATATTAATGGGCTTTAAATGGCTTTAAGTCCCAGAAGGTTCACTGTGCTCACTTTCGCCATGATCCGTGTCTGGGGGACTGTCTGACAGCTTAGGTAGTCCCCCACCCTGGTAAATTAGGCCCCCACGGGCCATGTGATTGCTCTCACAGACTTTGTGACTAAGTGGCTACTAAAAAAGACTGAACATACCCCATTTTGAATACCCTGAGTTGTCTACTTTTTCAGATGACATGCCATGATGGGGGTAATTTTCATTCCTGGACTGCTACATGGTATCAAAATGTCACAAACTTACACCTATCCAGCACCCGTGCCGCTCCCCTCCTTCGGCCACGTGGGCAGAAAGCACCACGTGGCCGCATTGCCTCTGTCCTTGGGCCACACATCCCAAATGCTCCATGTGGCTGCGCTGCCTGAATAGATAGAACTTACTTTGGAACAGCTCCCTCTGCTGGTTCGTGGAATGAATGGCTCCCTCTGCTGGTTCTTGGGGGACGAATTGCAGCCCATATATATATATAAAATATTTTGCCATGACTTCATGACCTTAAAGGGACCACGTCATCTAGACGACCCAATGCTGTTTGGGGACGCAGAGATGACGTGGACAAATGGGAACTCTTGTGAGCCTCTTTAAGGCTTGTTTGGTTTGGCCTTCATTCATTGCACGATCGTGGTTTCTGTTTAGATCTTTGTTTAGTGTTCCTAGTAATTCCCTTGTCATGTCCTGTGTTTGACCTCGGCTTCTTATTTGACTCGTGTTTTTTTTTTGTATCCTGACCGGCTTTTTCTTGACTCTCAGTATTTCTTTTATTCCTGTCCTTGATTTATCTTGACCCCATTTCTTGTTTAATACCTTAAGATCCGCCATTCTAAGGCTCGGTAATATGTCTTTCGGATCCACCTTTTGTGGGTTTCCTCTTTGCTGCATGTTGGGGCACGACTCCCGTGACACAAAGGCAACATAACCAATCTGGAAAATATTAATGTGTATAAAGTGAAAAGGGGATGGTGCTATATTTGACCCTGTAAGTTTCCAAAACCCCATAAATCTCTACATGGGGGGACCTCTTGTACTTGTGAGACATTGCTGAACACAAATACGTGTGTTTTATTGCAGTAAAATTTAACAGTATTATAATATTCACAGTTAAAATGCCAAGCAGAACTAAAAATACCAAATGTCTTAATTTTCACACTTTGTTTTAGATTTTATTCATATAAAATTGTTTTATGATTCTCCTCATATATATAATAGATGTGGGTGCACGTAATATGAAAGAGGTGAATTACAGGTGAATAGACTTATACTGCAACTTAAAGATTTTGTTTTGATCAAAACGTGTACAATTGGCTCTGTCCTTATGGGGTTAATGAAATACGTTTGCGAAAAATGTGAACATTGCCTGAAGATACAGCCTCCTGCTACATCACTGATCCATATTGCATGCAAAATAACCTTTGCACTATATTGTATGTTAAACAGAAAGCTTATTGTAAATAACCGGTCTGAAATATAAATCTTTAGACAGATTCTTCCTCCAAAAGCATTTCATTAAACTAAAACCGAGTTAAATAAATAAAATTAAAATATATATATATTTAAATAAATCCAATTTGAATTTTAAAAAAATCGATTTAAATTTTTTTTTTATTATTATAAAAAAAAATAAAAAAGCTATGTTTTTATCCACCTTTGAGTGAAGTAAATTATAAGATGTAAGTTATAAGAAAAACTGAAATGATCCTATTGCTTAACACAGTAGATATACATTGTGTCAGCCAGGTCTGTGTGTGTGTGAGTGCAGCACAGAGTATGAATGCTTGGTGTCACATTGCCAGCCTGGTGTGCAGAGCTCAGGGAGGGCAGTTCCAGTAGGTGGCCATTAGGGCAGCCAGTAAGATGTTGTACCTGCCCGGGGAGCCAGGCATGCGCCCTGCACACAGGAAGCTGGCAGGGTGTCTGAGAGGGATGCGTTCCCTTTAAACGCCGGGGCCGGGAGGAAGGTGTGTGGGTGACGTCACGGCCGGCGGTGCGGACGGATGGCCGCCCTCAGGAGCTTGTCAGTGATGGTCGGGGCGGCTGTGGCGGCGCTGGGCTCGGTCCTGTACATCGCATGGAGCCGGTATTTCCCCAGCCAGAGGAGGAGGAGGAGGAGGTACCTGATGGCTGACACCATCAGACACAGTGAGGAGGTCTGTATGGGCTCAGTGAGCACAGAGCCACTGCCATCACTGCTATATACCATGTACTGAGAGGGCTACACTGCCATCACTGCTATATACCATGTACTGAGAGGGGCACACTGTCATCACTGCTATATACCATGTACTGAGAGGGGTACACTGCCATCACTGCTATATACCATGTACTGAGCGGGGTACACTGCCATCACTGCTATATACCATGTACTGAGAGGGGCACACTGTCATCACTGCTATATACCATGTACTGAGAGGGGCACACTGTCATCACTGCTATATACCATGTACTGAGAGGGGTACACTGCCATCACTGCTATATACCATGTACTGAGAGGGGTACACTGCCATCACTGCTATATACCATGTACTGAGAGGGGTACACTGCCATCTCTGCTATATACCATGTACTGAGAGGGGTACACTGCCATCACTGCTATATACCATGTACTGAGAGGGATACACTGCCATCTCTGCTAAATACCATGTACTGAGAGGGCTACACTGCCATCTCTGCTATATACCATGTACTGAGAGGGCTACACTGCCATCTCTGCTATATACCATGTACTGAGAGGGGTACACTGCCATCACTGCTATATACCATGTACTGAGAGGGGTACACTGTCATCACTGCTATATACCATGTACTGAGAGGGCTACACTGCCATCACTGCTATATACCATGTACTGAGAGGGCTACACTGCCATCACTGCTATATACCATGTACTGAGAGGGCTACACTGCCATCACTGCTATATACCATGTACCATGCACACACTGTTATAGGAGGGATATACTGGGGATGATATACTGTTGTTGTATATACCATGTCAACAGTGGAAGGAAGCATGCCCTACAGCTTGCAATGCACATGCCATTATAGTAGCGTTCACCACGGCTTGTTATCAATGCAATGTTTTGTGGACTCAGGACATACTTGAAAACGAGAGAAATCTCAATGTATCTTTCCTGGTAAAATATTTTATAAATAAATAATATACACATTATAATACAATGTTCTAGGAGGGATGTTACTTTCTTATTCCAAGAAAAAAAACACAAGAGCTGATGCTTTTATTATATTTTTTTTTTTATTTTACATTTTTTTTCAAGTGATCAAAAATAATTTTCAATTTCAACAGCTTTGTTTACTTATTGTTGGTAAATTTACTGAAATGACTGACATTCCTGACATGTAAATGATTGCAAACTGGGATATTAGCTGTGTGTGTGTGTGTCTGTCTAGCAAGCTGTATGCAATGAAGCAATAAGACAAGAGAGCTCATAAAGTGAGGTTATTGAGGGTTACTATGCTTTCTGTACATAAGCCTTCTATTTACAATGTAAGAAAACATTCTAACAAGTCCGCTCACTAAAAGAGTGTGATGTGCACGGTCCTAAGTTACTAAAATGGTCTTACTGATCAATGTGCATAGGGCAAGGCTACTGCACATCTAACCTTTATCTTTAGCTTGTCAGCTGTCTTTGTGAGAAAAGGAAAAAAAACGATAAAGGGAGAGTTTAGACCTACCCCCAAGCCAGCTATTTTCTTTGTGTAGAAAGACTCATTAACCATTACAAGACCCTTGTCCCCTGCACAGATGTGCCCCGCACCATTCTCTGGGTAGAAAGCCTAATTCTTCTTCACTAAGCAGTTCCCTTATCTGCTGCAGGAAGTGACCGGCACTATTCTGCCATCTATCTCTCTGATAAGTCAGGGCTTGTTAACTTTTTTTTTAATTGGGGAACCCAAATTAAACACATAGAATTATCTTTCTAAACCGGTTCGTCAACTGTTGTTGTTGTTGTTATTATAATTATTATTTATAAAGTGCCAACAAATTCTGTAGTGCTGTACAGTTATCGGATGTATTTACTCAACTAGAAAATATGGATGGGGAACCACATGTTTTTAAGACTTAATGGCTAAATTTTGGTCTACATTTTACAGTTCCCTTCAAATTACCATCAAATCTCCGAAATGATCAGTTCACTGAATAAACCTTAATACATCCCTCCACAAATAATGAATAAAGAGCCCATTTATAACACATGCTAGATGTATTCTCACACATGCTAAGGGTTGCAATGTATCTGAAATAGTTAGGTAAGCTCACAGACACTGTTATTACTGTAACTCCATTATAGGATAACGGTGCAAAGGCTCACATTATACCCCAAAATGTGTTTAGGTCTCTAAACATGTGGAGATTACTTTCAAAGCCCATTTAAAGGGTTACTCCAACCACCATTACCACATCAGTGATTTGAAGTGGTCATGGTGGTAGTAGCCTGGATGTGCAGGGTTTCTGTTTGAAATACTGCACATTCAGAGTTATTTGCACTTTTGTGCCTGGGGTTAGTTAAACCCATAACACGTGCCTAATAAAATTAGCTTCATCCTCCTGAACCTCGACGTTGCTTTATTTTTAATTTTTAATCAGAATTCCCTAATTTCCTCTCAAAATTTTACTCTCCTCACTATACTTGCTGACTCTCAGATTGAGTGCAGACACTCTCAGCCGTCGAAACTGTCCAATTATAGGCTTCTCTGTGAGAAACCCGTGACTGGAACGTGGAAGGCCCCCTGCTGACGTCAGGCTGAGAAGAGAGATTTGCACTGGGAGCTTTGCCCGACGCTGGTTTACAGGTAAGTGTCAACACTATTGATATAATTTTGTTTCTTTTACGTTTCAAATGCCATTGTTAGCCTAAACAGTCTAATAGTGGCAAAGGGTTAGAGTAACCATTTAAAGGGTGAGTTGTAAACAAAAAACTGTTATAGAGCCGAAAGTTCTAAAGGATCACTAAAGACCACGTTATCTCTTTTAAGTGGTTTGGGTGCAGTGGTCTTGTCATTTTAACTCTTCAACTTAAAATAGAATTGTTTTGTAGAAGCAGCAATGCATACATTCATTAGTTAAATACACCTCAAGTGGCTTCTATCTACAAAATAATTAAACTCATTTCTGCAATCAAATGCTGCCCATTTGTTTGGGAGAGTGCAGCATTTGGCTGTGCATGTTTATCTCCAGTGCTTCTCTGTGAGAAGCATTGGATTGGACTATTAGATTATTGGTAAGCAACCTTCGGCAGATGTTGTTGTGGAATACCAGGTTGCCACCCAGCCAGTATTTTATGGTATTTCTGGAGATGCAGTGCACAACATCTGGAGTGCCTACCAGTAGATGTTAATAGGAAACTCTGCCTCACAAATCAAAGCTGTGCTCCAATTTTGTTCCGGAAGAAAAAATATTGTGTATCTTAGCTCATTTCCCTTTAACTTCCCCTTTTAAATGGCTTCCTGTTTCACAATCCATTGCGTGCTGGCACGAGCCATCAAATAGTCTGTGCATTGTGTTAATATGGCTTTTCATCCAAGAACAAATGTCCAAAATAACTTACTACACTAACTCTTTCATGCAGGGGAAATCCAGGATTAGATTGTATTGACATCTTCACCAATCTCAGCCCCTGACCTTATGTTCCCTGATCAGTGCCCATAGTGCAGTTATTATAATGCATTCCACCGTGCTGTCTCAACACAGCCAGAATGTGCATACTGCTGCAGATCTTTAAACCAGATAGAAAATAACCATTGTCACAAGCGTTTGATGGTGGAAAACACAGTTTGATTTTTTTTTTTTCCCTCTATTCATATCATACCCTTTTAATAAAAGCTAAAATTGTCTAGATTTATAAAAAAGGATGTTGTAAAAAAAATTTTTTAAAAAATTCCTTTCTCCGAGTGGTGTTCAAGCACATCTATGTGAGTATGTATGTATTTATTTTTAACAATGGACTATGTTCTACAAAACATACCTAAAGCGACATTTAGGATGACTGGATATCATTGGAGGGGAAATGGAACCCTTAGATAGACCATGGTCTTACTATGTCTAAGTTTTATTCTACTATACTCTTTTCATTGTTTGTATCTCTCCAAAACAGAACTATCTGGATCGTCAGATTCTAGTGCTCGGTTTGGATGGAGCCGGTAAAAGCAGCATTATACACACCATAAGCACCAATACCACAAGGTCCCATTCAGCCCCAACCCATGGCTTTAATTCTGCTAAAATTCTCAGCCAAGGACTGAGGATCGAACTATTAGAGGGTGAGTAAAATAAATATATAATAGCAAATATATATTAAAACTGTACTTTAGCTCCATTCCTTGGAGCCATACCACTGTGCAAACTGGCCACTTTATTTTTAGTACAAAATCATAGAGTGAGCAACCGCAAAATTAAAACCACTGACAGGTGGAGTGATCACATTGATTATATTGTTACATTGACATCTGTCAAGGGGTGGTATATATTTGGCAGCAAGTGAACAGTCAAAAATGGGCTAACAAAAAAGTCTGAGAGACTTTGACAAGGGCCAAATAGAGATGGCTAAAGGACTGTGTCATATATCATATCATATCCAAAACTTCAATTCTTGTGGGGTATTGGGTTAGTACCTACCAAAACCCACTGAGCATCTGTGGGATGTGCTGGAGCAACAACTCCGATCCATTCAGGCCCCACTTAGAAACTTGCAGGACTTTAAGGATCTGCTGCTAAAATCTTGGTGGCATATACCAGGACACATTGAGAGGTCTTGTGAAGTCCATGCCTCAACACATCAGAGCTGTTTTGGCAGCAAGAGGGTAACCTACATGATATTAGGCAGGTGGTTTTAATATTGTGGCTGATCGTAAAGCGTATTGAAAAGGGGGATAATTGTGAAATGTAAAGGATGGTCTGGATGATCTTCATTTATATGGATAATACATATAAGAATGCAAAACTACAACCATTAGAAATGCATGAAAGGACCACTATAGGCACCCAGACCACTTCAGCACAATGAAGTGGTCTGGGTGCCAGGTCCATCTAGGGTTAACCCTGCAGCTGTAAACATAGCAATTTCAGAGAAACTATGTTTTACTGAGGGTTAATCCAGCCTCTATTGGCTGTGTCACGGACAGCTGCTAGAGGCGCTTCTCACTGATTTTCACAGTGAGAAGACGCTGGACGTCCATAGGAAAGCATTGAGAAATGCTTTCCTACGGACTGTTTGAATGCGCGCGTGGCTCTTGCCGTGAATTTGCATTCAGTGCTGAGAGAGAGGAGAGTTTCCCAGTGCCGAGGGAGGTCCGGCGCTGGAGAAAGGTAAGTGTTTAACCCCTTCAGCCCGGAGGGGGGGGACCTAAAGACCCTACAGTGCCAGGAAATCAAGTTTGTTTTACTGGCACTATAGTGGTCCTTTAACAAATACTTTTTGTAATGAATATGTATGAGATCATAATGCTTTTTGAGCATCTCATGGCTTACCTTTTGATCTGTTGGGGGTAATCTTTAATACTCTTGGGGTAGAAGCACCACTTAAATGCTACAACCATACATAATCCGGGGGTCTGAAACCATCCTAGAGTGCATTTTTATGATGTCAGGATTCTTGAATACACATAAGTTTATGCTTACTTGAATGGTTTTTGGTACGATAGAATGTTTTTATTTCATGGCTGCCCCATAGTGCGAGGCTAAGCTTTTTTTTGTATTTTTTATTATTATTAAACTTTTATGTATTCTTTACAAAATACACATGGAGCGTATAATACAGGTCATCTTTTATTTTAGGCAAAAAAATAAAAATCCTTTTAAGTAAAGCTTTACATTGTAGGAGAGACTACCTCCAGTGCCTATTTCCCAGACGCACTTTATCGATTCACAGGGAGTTTAACGCTCTGCAATGACGCTGTGTGTGTCCTCGTGCAAACTGTAATAACGTCACTATACCCCCACTCCCTCTAGAATGTAAGCTCATTGAGCAGGGCCCTCCACCTCTCTGTTCCTGTATGTCGAGTTGTCTGGTTAAAATTACATGTCAGTCCCCACGGTGTACAGCGCTATGGAATATGATGGCGCTATATAAATAATAATCCAGTGTCACTCTAGTGTTAAGAGTACAGTTTTGTATTCCAAACACTGTAGTATTTCTTTAAAAGTTATTCAATACTGAATGGAAGGACTGCACAAATGGACTTCAGACACTATAACCACTTTGAGGGGGTAGCCATAAGTAATCCTATTAAAAAGTCTGGAAAGTGAGTTCCCTTTATCTGTGACCTATAGTGAATCGAGGCAAAAATATAAAATTACCTGGGAAATCTGTCTTCAACTTTCTAGAATTCAGTGGTTGGTGAATACTGCTGCATTTCTTCTGTTGGAATTGTTGAAAAGCTGGGAATCTCAGCAGTATTTTTGTGTGTGTGTGTGTGTGTGTGTGTGTGTGTACATTTGTGAGAATTTTGCAAAGTTTTGTATGTAATATAAACTCTCATTGTGTTTTGGACAGTTGGGGGTAGCTATAACCTTCGTACATACTGGCACCAGTATCTGAAGAATGCCCACCTAATGGTATTCGTAGTGGATTCCACAGATGACATTCGCCTGTGCTTGGCTAGACATGAATTGCACCGCCTTCTGGAAGCCGCGCCCCAGCTTCCTCTGCTGGTGCTGGCAAACAAGCAGGTAAAAGTATAGATTTATAATAAAAAAAACCTGCTTTTTAAATGAAGTTCAAACCCCCCCCCCATTTTACTACTTGTGCGGTAGGTTGTGGTGATTACATTACCTATAATTATAGGGCAGTAATGGCTAACATTGACACCATAAATTGTTTCTGGACTACATTTCCAGTGATGCTCAGCTAGCTTCTAGAGTCTAAAAGCTAGCTGAGCATCACTGGAAATGTAGTCTAGAACCAATTTATAGTGTCATGGTTAGCTATCCCTGCTACAGGGGTTATTTATCAAAATAGTTGATAGTGAATTTCACATTTTATGCCACAGTAGCTCTCTTGGAAAAACATTTGAATTTAGCCATATTGACATTAAGTTTTATTTATATCATTGTCTAACCATATCCAGGTTATTCACTAAAGTGAAATTCAAATTTAAGGTCAAAATAGCAGACCTGGAAAGAAGAAAAAAAAAAAAAATTTAGCTATGCTTTTAGCTCAGTTAGTCTAGCCTTAAATTTAAAATTCACACTTTACTAAATAACCCTGTGTGTAGTAATGGCCAGGCATCCCACTGCATTCCTTAAAGGGACACTATAGGGACCCAGACCACTTCATCACATTGACATGTTCTGGGTTTCAGAGAAGCTGTAACGTTATTATAGGGTTAAAGGGACACTCCAGACACCAATACTACTTTTGGTAGGTTTTGCCCTCACTATTACACTATATTTGCATGCTGAATTATTCAATACTTTCTTAGGGGGAAGCTCTCATCAGGAGGGGGAGGAGGTAACCCTTTCAACATAGATGAACATATAAGGGAATAGAGTTTTATATTCCTTTACAACACGCTCGAGTTTTAAAGTGTGTTTATGAAGACCAGGAAGTGGTATTAAGACAGTCAGCATACACCTGTGCTATGATGTTCAGGAACACTTCTCTCTCTTCCCCAGGACAGAGATACTGCACTTAGTATCTCCAACATTCGCACGGAGTTGTCATTACACCAGACTGCAGGTCAAAGAGAAGTGACATTATTAGGTACCAGTGCCATCTTAGATGGTGTTGGCCAGAGTACCTCCTTACAAAGTGTAAGGACTTTTCTGGAGGAGAAACTACACACTGGAAAAGAATGGACACCATCTGAGGTCAACCATGATCAGACTGCCCTATTCCAACCCTCACTGGACACCAACAGATGACATTTAGGTTCTCCGAGACGTCTAGACCTTTTAACCAGTCTCCTGTATAGAAATGGTGCCATTCCTTATCCCAACCTGTACTCCCACACAGAGTACAATGCTTGACAGCCCTGTGGGAGAGGGATGCTTAAGGTTTTTAAAAATAAAAATAAATAACTTATTTTATAATCTAGGGGAAAAAAACCAGGGCATTAAAATGTTTTGTTTACTATTATTTCAATTAAGTTTACAGTGACGTGAACTAGAGTTAGGTCACGTTTGCACCAAAGTGGCATTATAGTCCTGGGACTGATACACTGGAAGCTGCTACAGATAACCCACTCCAAAGAGGGCTGCGTTTTTCCCCTCCATTACAAGTTGCTATGTGGTTCCACAGTTGGAATGAGTCTTTCTTCCTTCTTCGAAATTCTCTTCTGCTGATTTGGTATTATAACTCCTTGTATGATATGCACATGGTAACAGGATAATCTTAATGGTCCCAGATGCCAACTTTGCCATCCATGACATGATTATGGGCCCTCAAGCAGTTAAGAGTCCTTGAGGACTAGGGCTAAGCTTTCTTTACAGAAGAAAGAAGAGCCTCATAATCCTTGAGATGGTGCTGTTTATACAGATTGACTTTCCTCTTGATCTGTTTGGGTGTATCTTGGTAATAATTCTTCTCATCTCGGGCCATTGCCTACAGGGATCAAAAGAGAAGATCTTTAGAGCAGCAGGTTGCTATTTACAGGCAAACTCTTCAAAAGCAATCTATACATTGATTTGATTAAACATGTAAGATTTTCTGTGAAGTATCTGGTTATTTTTATTAAACTATTGGGATTAATATAAAATGGCTATTGGCATGAACAATCCACATGTAAAAATTTCAGCCCCTTTCTGTTCTATTTTAATTCAACTTCCGGGATATACTTTAAACTCACTACATACGTAAACGTCTATTAAAACATGTAATTGTTAAAAATTGCTCTGATGTGGTGGTTCAAAATTAGTACATTTAGTTAAGTGGAAACCTGTGGAATATAGCACTAGGACAAAGCTTAAACTGATCTTGCTCACTGACTCCACCATTTATAACAAGGGGGATCCAATTCAACACAAACACTGCTGGGCTTCAATTACAATGAATGACCATTATCTTCAGTAGGAATCAGCATTGCCCCATCAAAAATCATCTAACTCAAGTTAGTGCACATGGGTTTATTCAGAAAAAAAAATAAAAAAATTATTTCTAGCAAGTTGCAAATGGAAGTGAAGTTTTAGAAAAAATAAATCTGTAAAATGTAATTTTTTTGCTCCCAAAAGCACATCTGTCAGTTACAGCAGTCATAAACCAGTCTGTTGCATGAAAAAGCCTTCAAGAGGCAGGTCTTACCTTGTAGTCTTCTCCATAGTTTTCCACCATGTGACGGACATAATAAACCATGTCTGAAGATATTCCCATGGTCTTCTTGGAAGGTACACTGGCTGCAGCTTCGAGACCTATAGGAACAGTAAAAATCATTGAATGAGCCAGTGTTAAAACAGAGTTTAAAGGGACACTAGTGTCACCAAAACAGCTTTAGCTTAATGAAGCAGTTTTGGTGTATAGATCGTGCTTCTTAAGAGTCACTGCTCAATTCACTGCCATTTAGGAGATAGATTACTTTTGTTTCGGTTTATGCAGTCCTAGCCACAGCTCCCCTGGCTGTGACTGACAGTCTGCATGAAAACGAAATGGTTTATTTTTAATCAGATGTTACTTTAACCCCTTAAGGGCACATGACGTGTGACATGTCATGATTCCCTTTTATTCCAGAAGTTTGGTCCTTAAATGGTTAAACATTTCCATCGCCTGCTCTGTAAATTGAGCTTTACACACATGGCTCCTGAGGGGGACTATCAAGATAAAAGAACAGGAGATTTAAATTAAACAGAATAAAAGTGTTAGAGGAGTCTTTACGGGAAGGGTTAGGCTATCACATGCAGGGAGGTGTGAATAGGGCTGCATAAAGTGCTTTAACTCCTATATGGTAAGGAATTTAGCAGTGAGACTGAATGGGCATGATCTATACACCAAAAGTGCTTCAATTAAACTCAAGTTGTTTTGGTGACTATAGTGTCCCTAAAGCTACTAAACTCTTAGAAAACATTGCAGTGTAGTAATTTGTAAGAAAGGCTAATATTGCTATACAAAAAAAGGAAATGATAGGCCAAGTTGCTACAAGGTGTAGGTACAACACGCTGCATACATTTTTAATTCACTATTTAATGCATAGTATTTTGCCAGTGGCGAGCCCTTCATGTAGATATGAAGATTGCAACTTTGTACAAGAAAATGAAAAATATGGGTGAGAGTTTCAGGTACATTGCAGTGGAGGCTCATTCCAGTAGAATGTAGTGCAGGAGCATCTATTATGGGTCACACTCATTACATGGACACAAAATGATTCAGATCTCATACCCGCTATAACATATGGCTTGTGAATGGGCTTGCTCTGTCCAACGTCTGTGTCTTTCACCTACAGAAAAAGGAAGAAGAAAGTTAGAAGTGAACTATTACAGTTAAAAATACATAGCCTAGGTTTCAAAGATAAGGTTAGATGTAAAAGCCAAGTATGATTATATTTAAGTTGAAGGAACACTAAGCACCAAAACATCGTTGGCTTAATTGAGTGGTTTTGGTTTAACCCCTTAAGGACCAAACTTCTGGCATAAAAGGGAATCATGACAGATCACATGTCCTTAAGGGGTTAAAGATCGTGCCTCTGCAGTCTCATTACTCAATTCTCTGCCATTTTAGAGTTGATGAGTCACTCCAGGTCTTTCAAGCATTTAAGCTTGATGAATTGCTTTGTGTTAAGAGTATATTCTCCCCACCTCCCATTTTACAAAAAGTGGGAGTTTAATAGAAATTGGCACTTTTATACATGAACCTTGTTACACACAGACCTGTTACTTCCTGGTTGTTTAGCTCAGTGGAGCTAAACTCAAGAGGCAGCAATTTCCCCAGAGCACTGGTGAGTCTGGGCTCGGACAGCCATTGAAAGTCTGGGCTCGGACAGCCATTGAAAGTCTGGGCTCGGACAGCCATTGAAAGTCTGGGCTCGGACAGCCATTGAAAGTCTGGGCTCGGACAGCCATTGAAAGTCTGGGCTCGGACAGCCATTGAAAGTCTGGGCTCGGACAGCCATTGAAAGTCTGGGCTCGGACAGCCATTGAAAGTCTGGGCTCGAAGGGGAGAGCTTGTAAAGGCAGACAAGAGGACAGCAGCTGTTTCAAGCAGTTTTTAGAGAAAACCCACAATAAAGAATGCATGCATGTTTTCATTGGGGTATATATACTAAACAGTGATTTGTAATTAATTGTATTTAGGCAGGGGATTGTCCTTTTAGGAGCAAATCCTTCCACACATCTCTTGTAGCTTTAGTTGTGACAAGGTAATTTGATAGTTTGATTAGTGTTGATTCATTAGTGTTTTGGTTGAAAGCCAGAATGTATGTGGTCAGGTGCAGATATAAATTAATGTGAGATAGGGGTTATAGACTAGCCTTTAAAGTAGAAGCTGTGAGGTTAAAGAAATTTAATATGGTATTTGTAAGAGAGGACACATTAATAAGTATACAGGGAGCATACCATTGTTAGAAAGGTTGAACATAAGGGGTTAAGTTGGAACAATTTTATTTGTGTGTGAGTGAAACAATTGGTCAGGGAAGTTCTTTGACTTTCAGATTGGAGTTTAGGAGTGTGTACACGAAGACTAAAACAGGGTTTGACAAATTCAAGGAACCACGTTGCCTTGGCAACAAACATGGAACTTCACAAGTAAAACATGTTACCCTGTCAGCTAGGAGATGAAATGTACATATAGCAATTTATTTCTCCCTGTACTGCCCTCAGGTAGGGAGAGGAGGTGGGCGACTAGTCTTTGGTAAGAGCCGTGTAAGCTACCTCTGCTACCACATCATGCGGAGACAGCAACTCATCACCAGGAGCTGGCTGTAGACCACCTAGCTTCTACTCACTACCAATAGGCAGAGGAGAGGAAAATTTCATTGCTAGGTGTATGTATGAGAGATATAGATATATAGATATACACACACACACACACACATATACGTATGGGTGAGCGAGCGGCAAGTTTTGTATGCATGTGTGTTCTTGCACAGACAACTTTCCTCACTCCATCTTAAACTGTATCCAGCTGTGCAAGTTGTGTGGCCAAGTACGTCTGTGTGTCAGGTTTAATACTTGGAGATTCAGCACCCATCACATATATCATAGGTGCAGGCTTCCAAGGTTATTCTCCAAACACATTCAAAGTGAAAATAATGGAGCCACAGCACTACAACAAAACCAAATAAAGATTTATTCCACCATTAAGAGGACCCAGCAACATTGACACATGCAGTGTGTGCTTGACAAAAACCACATGTCGAAAAGTTGCTGGGTCCACTGCAGCTTTTGCAAGCCCTAACCTTCAGGAACTGCAACTTTTGCAAGCCCTAACCTTTTTCTTGGAAGAGACTCATCTTAATGAGGAAAAGTTTTAGAGGATTCTCAATGTTATCACCTGTACACACACACCATTCTGAGCTGAGCGGGGGAAGGCAGGTGTGCGCAAGTCGCTAACCTTCCTGGCCGTTTCATTGGTAGGGCGAGTTCAGTTAGTTCAAGTGCTGATTTCTCACAGAAGTGAGAAACTAATGGGATACTCCTCACCCATATTAATCTGAAGTGGATATGGGTGTTGAGTAGTCTTTTAAAGATGGAGGCTGCAGTCGAAATGTATTATTAAAGGGACACTGTAGGCACCCAGACCACTTCAGCTTATTGAAATGGTCTGGGTGTAATGTCCCATGTCCCTTAACCCTACAGTGGTAATTATTGCAGTTTGAAAGCATGACCCAGCACCAAGGGACGGTGCCGATTCAGGTAAGTGACTGAAGAGGGTTTAACCCCCTTCAGCACTGCAGGAGGGGGGCCTATAGTGCAAGGAAAACTGCTTTGTTTTCCTGGCACTATAGAATCCCTTTAATGAACAGAATATTGGGGGTGGGATAATGCCCACTTCTATAATTCTATTTACCTGTGTCTTTTTGATTGGAATGACTTTGTTGGGGTCACCAGCCAGACCCATTTCTGCCAAATTAGTACCCACAGATCTTGAGTCATCCCAGGCATGTCTGATCTGTTCACTGAAAGAAGATAGCATAAAACATTACAATTAATTACATGTGCATATTGTGCGTCTAGGCATATGGTCCAGCTACACGTTTGACCAAGCAAATGTTACACATTTTAAATCAAAACGATATAGTTCAAGCACAATACCAACTAAACCGAGCTGTATTAGCTATGGTGTAAGGAATCCCTCGGCACTCTCCAACAATAAGTAGTCAAACCATTTTTGAATAGTGTGCACTTACCTGGGTTTCCCAGGTACCCCCAAACAGAACTATAAAGTTAAAACATCTCCTTTACTCAGTCAGTCAATGTAAAAAATAAAAATCCACAATCTAGAATAAATAATCATGTGCAACAAGTATCAAACCAGCATCACCCATTACAAAGTGGAAGTCTTATTCTTGTAGTTTGTGGTCTCTACATGAAGTGCTATGATAGGTTTGAGTTTGACACGGACCTTGGATGCGGTCTCCTGACATCTAGCCCTACTATACACAAGGACAGGTTAGTAAAACGATCTTTCCTTTCTAATAAGGAGGCCATCTTAATCTTGTACCTACTTAAAAGAGAATTCAGTGGCAGATGCTCCCAGCCAATGAATTCCATTCAAAGACAGGCAGAATGGATGTTGCTAATCCAAAATGAGGGACTTATGCTTTAGTGATATTGGAGGAAGGAGCCAGAGTAGATGCAACTGTGAGAACCAAGGTGTGTATTATACCACCTGAATATAGTTAGACTACCAGCACCTAGAATTCTATTTTAAGGAGTTGTTCCCCCCCCCCCCTCCCCCTTTCTACCTAGCAGACAATTAGTTAAAAGCTATGTATTTTCGAGTTGCACTCAAGCTTACAAAAATCACAAATCTATGTAGCATGCATTACTTAATTTCTAGAAAAACGACTGGGAAGTACCCTGCAGCTTCTTTGCAGCCAATTTGGACCGGTTGGGGATATCCCAGTCCACTATATAAAGTAACATCAACATACAGCCCACAGCCAACGCTGAGGGTTGCGGCCTGGTTCAGAAGACTGCTACCCTGATGGGACCTACAGCCAGAAGTGCTCTCCTGTGGTCTTTACTACTACTGGACTCTCTACTGAATTTTTTTTATTTTAAATTCTTTATTTATGAAACGATCAGACACCACAACATTATATGCAACATGATGCCATAAAGAACAACATCGCAATCACCAAAACAATACACATTACTTGTAAAAAACAAACAATATTGCAAAATCTGAGTACCAATCACAAACAGCATATCTAACATATGAATGTCATCCTTACAAGCTTGCTTACTGCGGTATCCCACCCATTTTATTTTAAGTAAGACAATAAATTCCCATCTGATAGTGAAATACACGATGATATTTCACGCTATCCATCCATAGCTACCCCTATAATGCAGTAAGAATTTGGCTAAATCAATGAACTAAAACTCGGTGTACAGGGATGACATTTATGCGAAGATATTTTAATAATAGCCTACCCTCCAAATATAGCTTCAGTGAGCCATATGGTACCTGGGTAGTAACCAGATAGATGTGAAAAAACAATATAAAGATAAATAAAGAAAAGAAAAGGTTAACCGAAAGAGGAGTACCAAAAGGGTAGAAGAGAAAGAAGAAGAGAGATTAGGATTGGGAGGGGGTATTATAGTGATTTTCCCAGAATGGTAATGATGCCGATACGATCAAATAGCTGGATAGCCACGAGCCGGGATGTTTTTAGCAAGTACCGCCATGCCAGTGCGAATAACTATAAACCGTGAACATCTCGTGGGATCCTGAGGGTCCCGCTTCGGAAGGGGGAGTAAAAGTGTGCTATGCATCCTGTTATCGATAGAGGTGTTTCGGAGTACGCAGGGAACGAGCCCGTCCCCCATTCCCCTAATCACCCACCCCACTAGCCACCCACGGGCTCCAAATCTTTTCCATTTTCTTCTTAGTGCCCCGGACCCTAGCTGTTAACTCGTCCATTATGTATGTATCCTTAATCTTTTGTATCACCACCTCCATTGGGGGGGTCTCTCCCTGTAGCCACACTTGGGCCATGGCCCTTCTAACAGCCAGGGTCACCTTGTGTAGTAAATTTTGTTCCGATCTGGACCAGTTCTCCAGCGATCTGGCCAGGAGGAAAACCCAGGGGTCTGGTTTGATCACCCTATCAAAGATATTTCCCAGTAAATCCGCGACCCGTTTCCAGAATTTTTGTGCCTCTGGACAGACCCACCACATATGTATATACGTCCCTTTCTGGCCACATCCTCTCCAGCATAAATCTGTATTAATTTTATTCATCCGGTAAAGCTTCGCCGGGGTAGCATACCACCGGAACATAGTCTTATAGGCTTGTTCTTGAAATGTGACACAAATAGACGAGCTCTACTGAATTTTGACTGCATCTGTGCGACCTTTTGTGCTAAGCTAGATGAACAAGGACTTCCCTCCATGCCTGCGGAACAAAAACGTGGCTCCCCGGGTACAACCTCTCACAGCACAGCCTACTAGTCTCAGAGCCTTCTCAACCACAAGGTTGGCAACTCAAGACCCGCAGACTGAGTATTCAGGCTCTCCCTATGAGTCAGGCAGGAGATGCTATTACACTATTGCTGTGCTTGGGCTGACTGGAGGAAGCCTGAACAGATGGATGATGGCGGCGGCAGTGACCCACCATCACTAGGCATTGGCTGACCGGTCCACACACCTAGGTTGCAGTTTGACGGTTTCAATCATATCTAACCCTATTTTACAAATATCTCTATACCCTAATTGTTCTCTTAAGGCATAGTTAAATTTTAAGACCTAGTGGCTCTTATACAAGTACCTTGCATTTCTCTACAGATCTTAAAAAAAAAAAAAAAAAAAGGTATATACAGTCTTTTACTCTGTATGCCTTTTCTAAGAACGGGAGAGGGAGGAGGGCATTTTATTCAGGGGGAAACAGGGCTTTCATTTAACATCAAATATTTAGGTATGGAACATAATTTATTATGAATAAAAAAAATAAATTGATTTTTAAAAATTCTTAGTTCATGTGACATTTTAACTTTGAATGTCAATACGGTTTGCTTTTACTGCAATAAAAAACACATTTTTATTTGGCGATGTCTCACGTACCCCCTATGTACAGGTTTTATGGTGTTCTGGGAAGTTACAGGGTCAAATATAGCAAGTTACACTTTCCAGTTTTTTCACGTTGAAATTCGCCAGATTGGTTACGTTGCCTTTGAGACTGTATGGTAGCCCAGGAATTAGAATTACCCTCATGATGGCATAATTGATGGGTAATTCTTATTCCTGGGCTACCATAGGGTCTCAAAGGCAACGTAACCAATCTGGCGAATTTCAATGTGAAAAAACTGAAACGCAAGCCTTATATTTGACGCTGTAACTTTTGAAAACACCATAAAACCTGTACATGAGGGATACTATTATACTCAGGAGACTTCGCTGAACACAAATGTCTTTTGTTTCAAGACAATAAAAAGTATTACAGCAATATTATAGTCAGTGTAAGTGCAGTTTGTGTGTGAAAAATGAAAAAAAAAAGTGTCACTTTAACTGGCAATATTGTTGTAATACGGTTGTGCAACACAAATATTTGTGTTCAGCGAAGTCTCCCGAGTAAAACAATCCCCCCCGTGTACAGGTGTTATGGTGTCTTGGAAAGTTATAAGGTTAAATGCAGTGCTAGCAAATTAAATTCCCTGGACTATTGGCCTGGGTTGGCAGTCGGGTCCCGCAAATTGTAATAAAAAAAATAAAATAAACAATGTAAAATTATTACATATATTTATGTAATAATTTTACATCATTAGGTCCTTTTTATTAATTAGAATTTGCAGGAAATGAAAGATAGAGATAGATCATATATATGATCTAAGTGTATTTTAATCTAAGTATATTTTATTTGTAACTAATTTAATTTTTTAACAGGAGAGGGACAGAGTGTCAGCCTGTGATTTTACATCACTGGCTGACACACAGGATCAGTGATCACAGTGACTGGCTGTCACTGTGATCACCTCTTGCAGATCGTGGTAATTGGCCACAGGGGGAGTGCCTGGGTGGTCATGCATGCCCCCCACCTCGATCTGCAGGTGGATCCTGCCTGCAGTTACTATATGTCAGTCAATAGGCTGACACATAAGCGATCATACTCTGCAGTGAGAGGCTGTCTCTGCGATCATACTCATACAATGTGCAGCACTGACATTCAGCTTCTCCACGCTCTGCATGGAGACACTGAACTTTCCCCATAGAGATGCACTGATTCAATTGTTTGGGAAAGCATTGGATTGGTTGAGACTGACAATTTTGATAATCTCAGTCAAGGAGGTGGATCTAGTCACAGCAATAATGTTTTTGTCTTATTTAAGGGGGGCCTGTAACCCAAACAGTGTTTAACACTATATGGTCAGGAATACACTTTTTTTTTTATTTCTGACCCTATTCGGTTTCTTTAAAAAGGTCACTAAAGTCACTTCATCTCAATAACGTGGTCTGGGTGCTGTGATCCCAAAGTAAGCAGCACCAAGTGAGCCCTAGGTAAATAAATCCATATTAATAATGTTAATGGCAACCAGGAAGAAACATCTCATTTTACTATGGAAAGGAACACGTTTGTATTCCTAATGCTTTACGGGACACTATAGGCATCAGAAGCAGTACAGCTTAATGTAGTTGATCTGGGGTCTAGACCCTGTTCCATAACAACTTAATTAAAATATCTTGTACCTTAAAACCCAAGTTCTCTGTTCCAGCACCAATTCTCCCTGTCCTTCAGTTTCCTCAAAACAAAAACTGGAAGGCTCTGCAGAATCAGGCAGTGGCGCCGCTGATTGATTTGTCAGCTGACGCTCTCAGCTAAATCAGTGACTCCCAATTCATAAAACTAGTTTGAAAATAAATTTACCTTTTCCAAATCAGTTTTATGACTTAAGAGTCACGGATTGGCTGAGAGCGTCAGCTGACCGCTCTCAGCCAATCAGCAGGGCTGCTGCCTGATTCTGTAAGATTCTTCCAGCTTCCCCATTTCCAGAAAAAAAAACAAAAAAACGGAAGGACAGACTTTGGGGTTAAGCCGTTCAAGAAAAAGTATAAGCCCTTGAGGTGAACCAGGGACCCCCAGGCACCCCAACTTCATTTTGATTAAGTTGTTTTAGTGCACAGAATGTTTCTTTAAATTTACACCATAGCGTTAGGCACCCATTAATAGCCATGATATACCCTCCTGAATTAAACCCCATACCGCCCATTAATAGCCACGATATCCCCTCCTGAATTAAACCCCATACCGCCCATTAATAGCCACGATATCCCCTCCTGAATTAAAGCCCATACCGCCCATTAATAGCCATGATATACCATGCTGAATTAAAGCCCATACCGCCCATTAATAGCCATGATATACCATGCTGAATTAAAGCCCATACCGCCCATTAATAGCCATGATATACCCTCCTGAATTAAAGCCCAGCCCACCCATTAATAGCCATGATATACCATCCTGAATTAAACCCCATACCGCCCATTAATAGCCATGATATGCCCTCCTGAATTAAAGCCCATACCACCCATTAATAGCCATAATATGCCCTCCTGAATTAAAGCCCATACCGCCCATTAATAGCCACGATATACCCTCCTGAATTAAAGCCCATACCGCCCATTAATAGCCATGATATACCCTCCTGAATTAAAGCCCAGCCCACCCATTAATAGCCATGATATGCCCTCCTGAATTAAAGCCCATACCACCCATTAATAGCCATAATATGCCCTCCTGAATTAAAGCCCATACCGCCCATTAAAAGCCATGATATGCCCTCCTGAATTAAAGCCCATACCGCCCATTAAAAGCCATGATATACCCTCCTGAATTAAAGCCCACCCATTAATAGCCATGATATCCCCTCCTGAATTAAACCCCATACCGCCCATTAATAGCCACGATATCCCCTCCTGAATTAAAGCCCATACCGCCCATTAATAGCCATGATATACCATGCTGAATTAAAGCCCATACCGCCCATTAATAGCCATGATATACCATGCTGAATTAAAGCCCATACCGCCCATTAATAGCCATGATATACCATGCTGAATTAAAGCCCATACCGCCCATTAATAGCCATGATATACCCTCCTGAATTAAAGCCCAGCCCACCCATTAATAGCCATGATATACCATCCTGAATTAAACCCCATACCGCCCATTAATAGCCATAATATGCCCTCCTGAATTAAAGCCCATACCGCCCATTAATAGCCATGATATACCCTCCTGAATTAAAGCCCATACCGCCCATTAATAGCCATGATATACCCTCCTGAATTAAAGCCCAGCCCGCCCATTAATAGCCATGATATACCCTCCTGAATTAAACCCCATACCGCCCATTAATAGCCATGATATGCCCTCCTGAATTAAAGCCCATACCACCCATTAATAGCCATAATATGCCCTCCTGAATTAAAGCCCATACCACCCATTAATAGCCATAATATGCCCTCCTGAATTAAAGCCCATACCGCCCATTAATAGCCATGATATACCCTCCTGAATTAAAGCCCATACCGCCCATTAATAGCCATGATATACCCTCCTGAATTAAAGCCCAGCCCACCCATTAATAGCCATGATATACCCTCCTGAATTAAAGCCCATACCACCCATTAATAGCCATGATATGCCCTCCTGAATTAAAGCCCATACCACCCATTAATAGCCATAATATGCCCTCCTGAATTAAAGCCCATACCACCCATTAATAGCCATAATATGCCCTCCTGAATTAAAGCCCATACCGCCCATTAATAGCCATGATATACCCTCCTGAATTAAAGCCCATACCGCCCATTAATAGCCATGATATACCCTCCTGAATTAAAGCCCATACCGCCCATTAATAGCCATGATATACCCTCCTGAATTAAAGCCCATACCGACCATTAATAGCCATGATATACCCTCCTGAATTAAAGCCCAGCCCGCCCATTAATAGCCATGATATACCCTCCTGAATTAAAGCCCAGCCCGCCCATTAATAGCCATGATATACCCTCCTGAATTAAAGCCCAGCCCGCCCATTAATAGCCATGATATCCCCTCCTGAATTAAACCCCATACCTTCCCTGTCTCCCCCCATCCCATATAACTCTCACTATTTACCAATCGATGCGAGGTGCGGATTTCTTTTTTAATTTCCGTTTGAGATTCTTCCTATTCACGTTGTACTGGAAGGTGTTTTTCCGCTTGACTTTCCCCATGGCTGGCCGGTTACTGCAAGGCAGACTCCCCAACCCACGGCAACACGAGGGCAGCAAGGAAAGAGCGGCGCCTTCATGTGACGTCACGGAGGTGCGACTCCCGAGAGCGAAACGTAAGGCAACTTCCGGGTCCGGATTGTTTTATAGAGCTAGTACAGACAGAGGCTGACAGAGCACCATGGGAGTTGTAGTTCTTCTCTATCGCCCACATGTTATTTGTGAATCAATATCCATGCAGTCAGGAGCACTTAAAGGGACACTATAGGCCATTAAAATATTCCATGGAATTGGTCTGGGTGCAGAGCAGGGTCTTAGTTCTCTTAAAGGGTTACTACAACAACCATCACCACTTCAGTGATTTGAGGTGGCCATGATAGTAGGAGTCGGTATAGGTAGTATTTCAGCATGAAACACTGCCCGTACTGAGATATTGGCAATTATGTGTCGGGGCAAGTTGCACCCCAAGCACACGTGACGTTCTTGGCTCGTAATGTAAATTCTGTGCTCAAATTACATCTGTTGTCCGTGCATACTGCATGCTGACAATTGATGTTAAAATCTTCCCCCTTGAGATAGATCTCGCAACCACTCTGTGCTGCTGCCCTCCATGCTCATTGATGGGTTTTTTTGTTATTTATTTATTATTACTATTTTTAAAGCCTCTATCCCTCCTACAGAATCCCTCCCTCACTGGCCTGGAGTGTACGCATGCAATGCAAGACGGCAATTGGTTCAATCACAGCCAGTGACTTCAGAGCGGAAGAGCAGCACTGCGAGCTTTGCTCTGATCTGGATTGAGGGAAAGTAAATCCTTTTTATTTCAGGTTTTAATGCAAATAGAGAGGGGGATCTTGCCCACAGTGTCCAGTAGGGCATATCTTGCAGGAAAGGTAATAGGATAGCATTAACCCTTTAACCCTACAATGTAAAACATTGCAGTTTAGATAAACTGCAATGTTTATATTGCAGGGTTAACACTGCCCCAGCTGTCTACCAGATGCTACAACAGTTCCAAAAATTGTTCAACTTTTTCATCTGGAGGAGGAGACCACCCAGAGTAGCGCAGTCAGTGCTGTGCCAGCCCAGAAATATGGGTGATTTAAGTGCCAAATCTTAAAAGTAACTATGGAGTAGCTTTCCAGCTGAAGTGGTAGAGGTTAACACAGTGAGGGAGTTTAAGCATGCATGGGATAGGCATAAGGCTATCATAGCTATAAGAGAAGGCCAGGGACTAATGAACGTATTTAGAAAATTGGGCAGACTAAGTGGGATGAATGGTTCTTATCTGCTGTCACATTCTATGTTTCTATGTGGCCTCCAGTCTTGTCCAAATGAATTCCTTTGCTAGAGCAGCTTCAACACCCTTTTGGGTGCAGCTACAGATTGATCAAATATGTCCTCACTTATTGCAGCAAGTAATGTGCTGTCGATGAGTTACATGCCAGCTAAACTAAAGATGCTCCTCTGCAGTACTATAGCTCCAGATATTTGGAACCATTGGGCCCCAAGACTCATGGGCAAGTATATACAATTGGCATATGCCTCTATTGAAACTCTATCCTTTCTCACTTCAGATCTTAATTTGCTGACATGGAAAAATAGTGGTGTCCCTAGAGTTCTAGAGCTCATGATAGGAGACTCATGACCTTTACATATGCACTTGATAAATTTGACATTCCCTCAAGGGAATTGTTCAAGTATCTGCACTTTTAAAATACACTACATACTCAGGGCTGTACGAAGTTAAACCCTCTACACCAAGCATATCAAACTCAAAGGCTAACAAGGGCCAAATAAACAGAGATGCAAGGGGTGTTTCACTTTCTATCCCACTTGTAAACTAATTGTAAGGTAATTCTGAGATGCTATATGGTACTGCAGCGGCTGGCATATTTTTCCAGGTGCCTCTCCTTTATGTTGGAGTTGTGGAGCCTCATACTGCAAATCTTCTAAACATGTCCATCACTAACCCTTTTTTGGCAAGAAGTTCAAAAATGTATAAATGAACTGGCAGATACAATCCTCACATTAAGTCCAGAATTTTACCTCCTCCATATGTTCCCTCCCTCTTTAAGGAGGCCGAAAGTAGATATGTTGCTACATATTCTCATAGCAGCTACTAAGGCAGTTGGGAAAAAATGGAAAAACACAATATCACCAAACATTACACAAGTTAAAATGTACTTAGCCTCAACCAACAGGTACAAGGAAATTACCAACCGAATGTTGGGTACCTTCCCCAAATTAGAGAGGTATGAACCAAGTGGCTAGCAAACCATTAGACTTACTATGCAAATGGAGTGTTACTATCGTCTTCAAGTCTGGTGATGTATTAATTTGGTTTTTTTTCAGTGTACCCAAATATTTATTTCGTATTCATATTTGTTATTATTTGCTATGATTTTTGTAATGTTTATATTTTGTAAAGCAGTTATTCATAAGACTCACTGTATGCTAATGTAATTATCTCATTTGTTAACTTGCATTCATTGGTGAATATATTGTATTGTTTTTATGCAAAACCTAAATAAACATTAAACATGAAAAAATGAGGTTAGTCTTCAGCATCTGGTGCTTCATCTGTCATGACCCAGCTTCACTGCTCACACGTACTCGAGCCTACAAAGCACAGGTCTGTCATGCAAAGTATCCTAGGACCCCATGGAATTACACATGCGTTCTGTGCGAGATACGTTTTCCATAGCAATTGCTAGAGATGTCACATTAGAAATGTCTAAAGTTAGACACCTTTTGTCAATTTTAGCATTAAGAGCTTTCTCCTCCTACCTTTCTGTGATGGAATTTTGGTGAAATGTAAATTTAGTAGGCCTGAGATTTCCACGTGGCATATGTGTATATTGTATCAGTTAGTTAGTTACACGTAGCTAGGATACTGTCATCAATGTACTGAGCATGTGCAAGAATGCAGGAACTGAAATCACATTCCTTTCTCCTTTGTCCGGATGAGCCATGTGGTCTGCCCATATGAGGAAATCCAAATCCTGTCCACCAATTGGTTAAGGGTATGTGCGGGTGGAGCTATTAATGGGAGGAGTTATAGTTCTATAAAAAGTATGTACTCCATGTGTTCGGCCCTCAGACCTGTTTTGGAACGTTAGTCCATCTGAGACCCGATCGGTATGTTAATAAAGACCTCTTACTTCTTGAAAACCTGCATCCATCTCTCTGTGTCTGGCTTCTGCAAGTTTACTCTGTTACATTTCCACTTCAGATTTCTTTACCAACAGTCCTGTTTTTGGCAGGTGTTCTGTTTGTTGTCTCCTTTCCAGGTAGAGTGGGTTCAAGGTCTAGACCCACTTTATGAAATCTGCCCAGCAATTTAGTTTAAGATCAGTAGTATTAAATAGTAACAACTGCAAACTTAATAACGGAGCTAATTTTAGCATAATATACTTTATCTCTGGGGATGAATAGGGAATGGTCTTTAGTAGGCCTGTCAGTAATACCATTTGTGTCAGTGACACGCAGCTGCTCTCCCCCTCCTTCCCAGGTCCATAACTTCCAAAATCTGAAAATTTGTATGTAACACTGCTTCAGCATGATAGATCACAAGCATGGTCAATAAAGAGATGTTTGAATTTAAAGGGACACTATAGGCACGAAATCAACTTTAGCTTAATGAAGCAGTTTATGTGTATGGATAGTGTCCCTGCAATCTCGCTGCTAAATTCTCTGCCATGTAGAAGTTAAATCACTTTTTTTTTTTTTTTTATGCAGCCCTCGTCTGGCTGTGATTCATATGCATACATACACATGCAGAAAATGTTTTTATTTTCAAACAGATGCTAACTTGCTTTAGAAAATGTTTTTTTTTTTATCCTGCTCTGTAAATTAAACATTAATCACACTCAGGAGACTCATTCAGGCTGTAGCAGGTTATTAACAGTGCAGGAGATAAGAAATTCTAAATAAACAGTCCGTGCAACAAAGCCATATTAGAAAACCTTTTTAGGTCAACTAAGTTTTTATTTTGGCCTAAAATCCATCCACTTTGAATTCACTTTAAATTATTATTACAAATCACACTTTAGTGAATGAGCCAGTATGCCCTCTGTAAAGCAATTCATTTTATCTTGGATATACTGTGGGGAGCATATCAGTTTTCCCAATGTTTTAAAAATATGTGTGCTTTTCATGTCTGACACTCTGTGGCCAAGAAAGGCCCACCACCGATTCCAACCAGGACTTTCTGTGCATGGAGTGCTTCAGAAGCTTTATGGAGGATTTTTCTCTGGTGTCCCCTTCTAGGCACCGCAGTGGAGAAGTTCAAACTGGGACAACCAGAAAGATGTGTTTAAGTCCACTAAAGTCAGTTCTTACTTGATTACAAGAATATCTCCGTTGTCAGTTCTCTGGCTGTCCATAGAAATGACATATGTTATCTATAACTTTTCCCCATGAGTCAGGAATACTATGTAACTGTAGACCTAGAGTAGATGGACTTCACAAGCCCAAACCTTTAAGAAGTGGAACAAAGTTGGAGTAGATTTTGAGCAAGGCTGGAACATGGTGCAAGGGAATCATGCTATCTGTTAAGGTTTGAACACTGTGTAAGTTTGCTTTTAGATGTGGAGCAAAGTTGGAGCAGGGTGCATGGAGGACATTAGCAAGGTGCAGGGGAAGTTTTACAGGTGAGGCAAGGTTGGAGAGGGTGCATGGCAGATGTTTGGAGCACTCAGCACAGTAAACAGAAATGTGTATGGTTGCCTGTTGTGATGTATGTAGAGTCTATGTTGGGGAAGACTACTTGTGATTGTGCATGTGAGGGTAGGCTGTCTGAGTGTTGTGTGTGTGTTAAGATTGTGGTGTTACATGTTTGCAATATCTGTGGGGATGTACTTATGATGTTAAGTAGGGAGCATGTCTGTGGTATTTTTGAGGATGCTGCTTGTGGTGTTGTATGTTTGTAGGCGTTGAAACTATGTGTGGGGTTGTTTATGTGCATAAGGTTGTTTGTAGTGTGGTGTAGTGTGTGGAGAGGGATGTTTGTGATGTAATGTGTATTAAATGGGCTTGTGTGTGTTTGTGGGAGTAGGGGCTGTAATGTGTGTGGGGGAATACGTGCTATAGTATGTGTGTGGCTTAATAAGGGCTCTGGTGTATATGGGGGGAGAGTATGGCCTGTAGTGTGTGGGGGAAATAGGGGCTGTAGTGTATAGAGGAAAATGGGAGTCCTAGTGTGTGTGTGTGTGGGGGGGCATTGGGGCTGTAGTGCATGTGGGGGCAAAGAGCAGCTGTAGTGTGTGTGTGTGGGGGGGGAGGGGGGTTAATAGGGGTTTTAGTTTGTTGGAATAGGAAAAGTATTGTGGGGAGATATGGGCTTCATTGGGCAGGGGATGGTAACAATATTCTGGGTGGATAGGGGCAGTATTGGGGAGTAGGTGTAACATGTTCATCCTCACCTTGTGGTGTCTGTAATGGCTACTACTTTCCTGTCACATCCTGCTCTGTTCTGCCTTGGCTTCTGGTATCCAGTACTCTTTTTACAATTCTTGTTTAGTTTTTCTTGATTTTTCTGGTTTTCTATTCCATGTCTGGTTTTCTTTATGCTGGGTTTTCTGGGTTCATTCATGTATTCTGTTCCTGGAATTCCCAGTCTCTTGGATTCCACACCCGTTCCTTTCCCATTAATCCTTTTTGTTTCAGTTGGTTTTTGCAGGCAGTTGTTCCAAGTCCTCTGCCCTTTTCTTGCAGGTAAGTGCAGTGTGTGTTTTATTATTGTTTATTTAGTCATGCATATCTAGGCAGATTGGAACCCACCTTAATTGGAGTACTTTGACGCAGTGGTGGGCTGCATAAATCTTGGCCATTTATGTATGTCTAAATCTCCAATGTTTTACATATATAGTACTTAGTTATGTCTCCTCTTGTTTTGCCTTGTATTTCTGGTCTTGTTTTATTTTGTCTTGTATTCCCAGTTCATGTACAGTCCTGTCCTGTCCTACCCTGTTCATGTTTTCCTCATGTCTTGTGTACATGTTCAGGGTCCTGCTTTCTGTCCTTCTCCGGTTCTGGGTTCTTCTAGTCTTGTCTTGTTTTCTTGTTAGGTGCCTGTTCTACTCTTGCCTTGTTTCTGTATTGGATACATGTCTGCTGCAGAGCCCCCCTATCCAGTTCCTGGGAGGTCTGCATATCAAGCTCCTAGCTCTTCGGATCCGCAGAAGCTGCACCAGGGCCCTGTTATGTGGCCGCACAAACGCTGGTGCTCAACACCAGGGGGCGTGTGGTTACCCTGCACCAGGCCCTGATAGTCCATTACCATGCTGAGACTCCTCTCATCACCAGGCACTCGGGGTCCCGTCTCCGTACTGCCACCCGTGACACTTCCTGGCATTGATGAAGATGCTAATCAGCAGCCCTGTGCCAGTGTATCTGACTCCTGCGGCATGTTGAAAGACGCTGGCCACTGCGGATCCAGACCAATTTGCAACCCCACATCCACCCACCGTATTGACTACATCAACGTGCGTGTGACGTCACGCAAAGGACACACACGCACGTTTTTTTTACGGGTCACTTCCTCCCATCTTACTCTGCGCGAGAGACAGCCGAGCAGAGGAGAGGCATCCACTCCCATCATCCCCAGCCACCCTCCTGCAACTTAAAGGTAAGGAAGAGGAGGGTGGCTGAAAAATGAGGTGTATGTGTGTATGTATATCAGAATGTATGTATGTGTCTGCATGTGTGTATGTCTGTCAGTATGTGTGTATATATCTATGTATGTATGTATGTGTGTATGTATATATATGTCAGTATGTATGTCTGTTTGTCTATGTCTGTCAGTATGTATGTGTGTATATATCTATGTATGTATGTATGTATGTTTATATGTCAGTATTTATGTGTGTGTGTGTGTGTGTGTCAGTATGTATGCCTGTATGTATGTGTGTATATATCTATCAGTATGTATGTGTGTATCTATCTATCTATCTATCTATCTATCTATGTATACATATGTATGTATGTCTGTTTGTGTATGTATGTGTGTATATATGTATGTATGTATATATGTCAGTATGTATGTATGTCTGTGTGTGTGTGTGTGTGTGTATGTCAGTATGTATGCCTGTATGTATGTATATATCTATAAGTATGTATGTGTGTGTATGTATGTCAGTATGCATGTGTATATGTCAGTATGTATGTATGTCTGTATGTACATCAGTATGTATGTGTATGTATGCCGTTATGTATGTATGTCTGTTTGTATGTATGTCTGTTTGTCAGTATGTATGCATGTTTGTGTGTGTCAGTATGCGAGTATGTATGTCAGTGTGTGTGTGTGTGTATCTGTATCTCCTTATGCATGTGTGTGTCTGTATGTGTCTGTATATGTGTGTGTGTCCGTTTCAGTATGTGTGTGTCTGTATGTGTCTGTATATGTGTGTGTCTGTTTCAGAGTGCGTGTATCTTTCTGTGTGTGTGTCTGTGTCCATTTGTGTCTGTATGTGTATTCCTGTGGGCGGGATTTGGAGGCGGGCACCCGGAGGCCCAGACCTTGAGCTGTTTCTGATGGCGGCCCTGTTTCCCTTAGTAGGTTATCCGAGAGTGTGTTCCTGAGCATTTATTTCTGGTTATTAACTTTGGTTTCGTTTTGACTTCCCTGTATTCTGGTACCTTTGACATTTGGCTTTCCCTCATCATTGTGCCTCATTCTGTGTCCCCAACCTCGGCAAGTATTCTGACTATTTTCTGGTACGTTAAGTCCGGCCATTCTAAGGCCCGGTAAGACGTTACGTTTAGTCCTGGGTGTATACAGTTCTGTGTGCTGGATCAACTAGTAACCTGACAGTAAGGGATAAAAATTAAGTTAGGGATAAAAATTATTATTAAAAAATAAATCAAGTTTATTCCCCCTCCTTCATACTTACTTCTCACCGTGACATCCAGATGAGGTCGCCCCAGAAGTGCCCAACAGGGGATTTGAACATGTGTACTTTGCAGTCCTGGGCCTGCTTTCCTGCCTTTAAGCCACAGCAGCTCGTATACCTTGGAGTATTTCTAGACCTATTTAAGCTGGCTATGTCTACCGGCACTAGGAGGTTGGACTTTTTCTGTGACTGCTCCTGTCTATCTCAGTCCACCTGAAGCAGATGCCTAATCTGCCAGGTATATAACACTGCCTCTCTCTGAGGGCAGTGTCAGTTCACTGACTCTGGTTCATGTATTTGTGTTCTTGATCCAGTGTTCTCCAGGTGGCTCCTGACCTCTGGCATCCTCTGACCTTGGCTTACCCTTGTTTATCCTGACCTCTGGCATCCTCTGACCTTGGCTTACCCTTGTTTATCCTGACCTCTTCCATCCTCTGACTTTGGCTTCTCCTCGACGATCCTCCTGCTTGTGTCTTTGCCTGTATTGCGACTTGGAGCTATTCTGCACAGACTCACAGACCAGGTGGCTTCTTATCTGGTCACCTTGGTCTGTGTTTATTTGCAAGGGTGAGCGTATATCTCTGCATACTGGTCTCCACATCAGGTAAGATCCCTGACATTACTATTGGCAGGGAGGGGAAAATGTAATTTCTGGTGTACATAGTGTCAGATCTACACCCCTGGAGGGTGCAATGCTCTATCTGGTCAATGCTCTGTGTTGAAAGTATGGTAATATACAGAGTCTAATTAGACAAGTTAGGTGGCTGCGAGGCCACACTAAGTGCGAGGTCTTGGGCAGCTCCCTCGCTTGGCCTAATTAGAGAGCTGCCACTGGTTGGAGCAGGGTGCCTGTTAGGTTTTGAGATTTCAGAGTTGGAATGATACTCAAATGGTGTTACAACTGGTGATATTATAATCTGCCAACTAATGATGTTCTAACACTCTATGTTTACATTCTACTAATACTCAAATGATGTGTGTTTTGTTAAATGCTATATCGCCATGTGCTCAGTAGTATGGTGCTTATTCAATCAGTTGACAATGTAAATGTGCTGTGGTGATTGACAACATTATCATTGAGTTATAAAGACTCACTTTTCTTTCAGTAGGGCAATTTTAATAGAGAAACCCACCAAATTTCCAATTTATCTTATGGAACATTAAGCAATGAGCAATACTGCATACCCAAATATACCAGGGAAAAAACATGGGAATGCAGGACAGAAGACTGAATTTGGGACTATTTTGACAGATCTAGAACTGTATATATATTATATTTTTATTATTTATAAAGCGCCAACAAATTCTGTAGCGCTGTACAATAGGTGAACTAATGGACAAGTATTTACAAGGCGACTTGAATGCACCGGAACAGAGGGGGATGAGGGCCCTGCTCGAATGTTCTACAGACAGTGGGGTAAAATGACAAAAAAGGTAATTTTCTGGATGTATTTCATGTATAGGAAGTATTCATCTGTGATTATTCTTCCAAGGTTTAGGTATTAAGAGAAACCAGAGCCGCCATTTGGCTTAAAGGATTTAATATTCATGTTGGTAAAAATAGATTAAACAGCTTAGTGCCATTCATTTTCACTATTGTGTCACGAATCCTCTCCAGGATCTGGAATTAGTAACATTATACGGGAATCAGGTTTTGATTATAAACGTCTGCAGTGTCAACATCATCCTTCATTTGATTATAGTGAGAAACTTGTGGGGAAAAAAAAGGTAAATCGTGTTGTATTGGATGTAAGTGCTGAACAATCTTCATTAGCTGTAAATATGGTTAATACACATTGAATTCAGATTGGAGGCGATTTCTTGTTCCTTTTTAGATGATATTTACTTCTTCTTGATATTTTTACATATCCAGTTCATTCCATCCTAAATAGAGAAATTCGTAAATAAAGATAATGTCCTGTCTGTGAATAACACATTAAAAAAAAAATACATACATTGCGAATATCAATGAACAGTATATAATAAAAGTCAAACATGATAACATTTGTAATTGTAGCTGAAACAGCTATGTCTATGTCTGTAGCAGTTAGTTGTGATGGTGCATGTAGCATGGTCACTTTAAAATGTTGACAAAAATGACTTCACTTATAGTGATGCTATAATTTTGCTTTATTACAGTGTCATTTATAGCGACCCAGGTTACTCATATAAACTACAAAAATGACATCTGTAATGGATGTGTATGTGGCACTCTAGACTGTGTCTACTTGAACGCAAATAGCAATACATGTAATGTACATCTTCACAGGCCCGTCACTTTTTACCCCTCATCAGCGTCCTGCTTAATGTGATGTTGGGAGGTATGCAATACCTTTAAATCGTTAAGCACAACTTAACAAATATACATATAGTATACTGCTAAAAAAAAAGAGGTATCCACAATATTACTTTTGGGCACATACTAATAACTATTAATAAGGTTTTTATTTCTTAAAGAAATAATCCCAGCACCATAATCACTATAGTACATGCCTCCCATGACCTAGCACCCACTGAATGTAAGTAATCAAACTGCTTTGACTTCGTACCTGGGGTCCAACGGGTGCCGCTACCTGCATTTTTAAGGCTGGGCTCTCACGCCTGGAGCTTTCCTTAGGTCAGCTGATTGGTCTCAGCCAATAAGCTAAGCCCTGCACCACAGTGAAGATTCCAATGGTGAGGTTGTGAGGAGGCAGGGAGCGGTGCCCATCAGAACCAAGGTAAGACGTTAAACCGTTAGAAAAGTGTATTGACTACTGACTACTACAGTGTGCTGTAGTGGTTATGGTGTTCATTTAAACTCTACCTTTTAGCTACCATATTGATAAAGCTGGGTTAATGACATAATGTGTGGTAGATGGGATGTAATATTTGAGCAGGCATTTGACTTCCATGCAATCAATGGGAATGTCATATATAATCGATGTAGCCTTTGTTTCATTTTAAATATGTCTCTGATTACCCCTAGCTGATATATTAATAATTTCGAAGCTGTCCGAAACCCCAAATGTAAGGCAGAAGAAATCAATCTTGTCTTATGAAAAATTGACAATGCAATGGTGCAAAAAAAACAAGCACAAAAAAACCTTCAAGGGCTTTTTAAAACCTTTTTTGTAATAACAGCAGCCATCACCATTACCAACCGCTGCTGCCGTTTATAGAATAAAAGATTTTAAAGAGCCTTAAACATTCCTCTATTTTTCTTTTTCACACTGTTGTGCACCCTGTTTTTTTTTGCTTGCACGTCGAGATCAGTGCTTCTGCATTAGTAAACTGCTGGTTATCACTGTCAAAAGGTAGAGGCACTGTATATTTCATGGAGTTACCTGTATGCCTTCTCCAGAGATTGCAGAACAGGCTTGAATCTGCCACGTTCTATCCCGATACGTATGCAGGTTTAATCCAGAGGCAATATCTGCAGCAGAGGCCGCACTCAGCAAATCCTGTTTGTTTGCAAACACTAACAAGGGAACCCCCAGTAGACTGTCTTCTTCTACTAGTTCTGCTAGCTCCTAAAGAGAACAAACTGTTAACAGCACAATTCCTTCTTTCACTCAAATCAACCAAACTCTAGAAGGGTAACGTTGAACAGGGCCAAAGACCACATGGGTAGATCAGGGGATACAATGGAAACATTCTAATTAATGACTTCTAGAAGTTCCATAGTGTCCTGCTTTAACCCAACCCAAGAAGTCAATCTCTACTACATGTGAATCCTGACCGGAAAGGGGTTACATAGATTTATACATATTAATAAGGAGGTGACCAAACAGTAGACGAGAATAAACTGACAATTGTTGCTAATTTACTAGAGCAGTAACATGGCACTAAACATATCTGGAAAATTACAGAATGCATTCATTAAAGGACCACTATAGTGCCAGGAAAACATACTCGTTTTCCTGGCACTATAGTGCCCTGAGGGTGCCCCCACCCTCAGGGACCCCCTCCCGCCCGGCTCTGGGGAAAGGAAAGGGGTTAAAACGTACCTTTCTCCAGCGCCGGGCGGGGAGCTCTCCTCCTCCTCCTTTCCTCCCTTTCGGCTGAATGCGCACACGCGGCAAGAGCTGCGCGCGCATTCAGCCGGTCTCATAGGAGAGCATTTACAATGCTTTCCTATGGACGCTTGCGTGTTCTAACTGATTTTCACAGTGAGAATCACGCAAGCGCCTCTAGTGGCTGTCAATGAGACAGCCACTAGAGGATTTGAGGGATGGATTAACCCATTTGTAAACATAGCAGTTTCTCTGAAACTGCTATGTTTATAAAAAATGGGTTAACCCTAGCTGGACCTGGCACCCAGACCACTTCATTAAGCTGAAGTGGTCTGGGTGCCTAGAGTGGTCCTTTAACAATGAGGGGAAGCAAGCAATCTCAGAGAAACTCTAGGTCAATAGGGAGTAAATTAATTGAACTTGCATTAGGTTTACTGATAGAGTTATTCACTAAAATGTTAATTGTTAGTAATTCAAAATAAACTAAAAATTCTGCTGAATTTCACATTGAATTGCTGACAGTTCTCACTTTAATCTATTATTTTGATATGCTATAGAACAGATAATAGACATTAACATCTGGTTCTACCTGTCCAGTTTCTTCAAAGCGTTTCTGGTCTGCACTGTCCACCACATAAATCTACAACAAAGAGAGAAAACACAGTGCTGTCAATTAACCTTAGTGGATTTTCTAATGGACAACAATGCAATAGCAAGATATTCCACGGTAAGAAGTCATATAACTCTAGAATCTAAGTTCATTGAGCAGGGCCCTCCACCTCTCTGTTCCTGTACGTCCACTTGTCTGGTTATATTTATACATTTAGTTATAATTACATGTCTGTTAGTTCATCCATTGTACAGCGCTAAGGAATCTGATGGCGCTATATAAATAATAAAATAATATCATTTCAAATGGTTTGACTCTTACTTATCCCGGGCCCTCTGGTCCGGCCCTTATTACTATTGCATAGTTCCTACTTCCAAATTAGTGACATCAATTGAGCCAGTGTTTGGACAGAATTTATTAACAATCATCAGCTGATCTACTCAACTGTTCTATATCGGAATATGGATGAAAGGCATAGTAATAGCTTTGCATTTTTTTTGTGTGTTATTTAAAAAAAAAAAAAAAATGTATTCATCAGAAATTCAAGGGGAGCTCCTAAATGGACAGTCTAAGCATCAGAATCATGTCTTACTGAAATGATTTTGTGGCATACATGCTGCCCCTGCAGCCTTGATGATGTAAACCAGTGGTAGTCAACCTTTTTCTTCCTACCGCCCACTAATGCATCTTTCTTGATGGAAAAATTTCCTTACCGCCCACCAGTTTCGCGCAAGTGCAGAATATTTGTTAGAAAGGAGGGCGTTTTAAAAAAAATGTACGTACATTTATCTTTTTATTTCTACTTAATACATGTTTATAATGTTTTTAACTTTATAAAGTTTAATGAGAAAACAAAGTAAATTGAAATTACCTTTACTAGTGATTAATGAGATCCTTGAGGTTGATGCTGCGAGACTAAATATTTGATATCTGGTTCGATTTTCGTAAGGAACAAACGAAGGTCTCCTCTTTCGGTGATATTCAGACGACTTCTCTGTTTGCGCATAATATGATTTCTCATCTGTGCGTCAGCTCCCCTCCTCTCCCTCCTCAATTCCCCTCCCCACCTTTTTTTTTTTTTTCTATTTTTTAACCTTACTTATAGCAATTCCCAGTAGAAAGGCTGAGCTAGGTAGCCCACTTACTATAGCCCACTATAACAGACAGGCACACATACATACACATACACATACAAAGACACAAACAGACAGGCACATACAAACATACAGACACATGCACACAGACACATACATAAGACACACATACATAAAGACACATACACACACAACACATACATACAAAGACAAGACACACACAAACAAACACACACATTATATTTAAGTCACCCTCCTGTTTCCTACCTTTAAGGTGCAGGAGGGTGACTTTCCCTGGGGTCCAGTGGTGGCTTAGGTGGATGGGAGTCAGAGTTCCCACTCTGACTCCCTGGTCTTCCTCCCGCTCGGCTCTCAGTGTTAGCTGGGAGGAGTGACGTGCAGTCACTTCCTTCCAGCTCTGTGATGTAATCACAGAGGGTCCGGTCGCGCTGTTAAAGCGCACAGTGCTGACCGGGCCCCCTCACAATCCACATCCATCGGGTGGCCCTGACAGCATGGGCCACCCGATGGACCCCTTGGACGGCGGCCCCGACGTTTTGCCGCCCAGGCCGGGGCCGCAAATGGTGATGGTGGTACCCGGTCGCTTGGGTACCGCCAGCTCGCACCTGCCCGCCCACCCAATCTCTCCAAATGAGGAAATCCCTACCGCCCACCTGGAATCCTGAAACGCCCACTAGTGGGCGGTAGGGACCAGGTTGACAACCCATGATGTAAACAGTGCAATTTCTGTGAATATTTAGGGGGAGACTTCAATAACAGAAAAGCTGATCAACACTCTAAAAGTGGAACAGTTACCATGGAAATCTGATTATAGTAATGGTTTCCATGGCAATTGCTCTGCACCATGAATGCCGCTTCACTTTTCTATCCATATGTTTTTAATTAATTTTACACATTAATATAATTGTACATATCGATAGTAACAAGTAGTACAATAAGTGTATAATGTAACAATTACAATATTAATAATACAATAAAAATGAAAAACAAAACTAACTACAAAAAAAAAAAACGGGGGTTTAAAAAAGCTGCTGTTTTAACCTCAATCTTGTAATTTAGATTTTCAATTCTCCACAATTGTGTATCTAGTCAATAACCATGTATGTCCATCAAGTGTGCTGTCCGAATGACAGTATCTTCACATGATAATAAAAGTTCACAATTATGAAGGTGCTAATTATACTTTCCCTTTAATTTTCTTCATATTTTATTATTATTACATTGCTTGTTACAAGCTTATGATGTTCATTTGGGTATTTCATAAATAGTAAAGGAAAACGCTTGGGATTTTAGATGAAATATTCCTAAAGTTTACTTGTAGAACAAAGTTTAGACAAAAAGTTGATTTGGAAAACAAATTCCACTGGCTATAATAACCGCTCGTGTATTTTCGCCTACTTTCTGCAGTTTGTTTTTTGAGTCAATACAATTGTGTGTTTTGTGTGTTCACATGTTTTTCCAAGTTAGAATGACAAACAACTTACTAGTAGATCTGTGCTTCCAAGGTACTTCTTCCAATGTGTTCTGATTGCTCTTTGACCCCCGATGTCCCATACTGTTAGCTTTAATCCTTGCGATTGGACACTTTTGATGTTAAAACCCTGCAATAAGATCACTGAATAAGTTACAAAACACAAAGAATCTGCTTGGATAAAACAGTACAAAAAAGTTTGTAGGAATATTTTTTTGGGGGAAATTCACAAGAAAAAAGGAGCAAAACTGTCTGCACATAAGAATATCAATCAAAACCATGTGGATGTTTATCAAATACCGATCTTTTACAAAATTATCTCTGACTCTGAGATTTAATGAGCTGCTCATCAAAAATAGTTTTAAAAATGATCAAAACAAATCGAGATCTCCATTGGTGAGTGGCTGAAAATAGAGTGCTCCTGTCCCTGTGCAGTAATGATTATAAATAATTTTATGGGGGTCTATAGAGAACAACTTGCTCAATGATCCCCCCTTTCCTCTCACTTATGTATGGCCGGTGAAGGATTAAAAATTAATTGTGATTGTTCAGTGGCCTCCTTCCTCCCCAGCTCAATAAATAAAATTAAATATTTGAATTCACAGCCGTGACCTGTAGTGCTAGGTGATGCCCAGTTTCTATTGCACTATAAAAATCTGCCTTCCACCATGTTCCCCTAAATATATGTGGGAATATGGATCTTTCTTTAACTTGTAACTTGTTTGGCAAGGGTGACCAGGAGGAATATAACACTAAACTGACAACTAGATATGGTCTCTGAGGAAGTTCCAATTGTGGGACGAAACGTGTAAGACCACAACTACTGCTCTGTTAATAGCATTACTAATTTTATTAATTTGTAAGAAAAGCTGTTATTTTTAATATAACCATCTGGAGTCCTGATTTCCTGCTACATCTGCAGACCAAGGAGATGGATCCATAGCCCCCCAATTACATCGGGGGAGGCACCCTTTGAGCGCATAATACGTCTATATCTTGTGAATGCATTCAGTCATAGCGCATATATCTTGTTTAAATTGTATTACACTATGTTTTGTTTGCTTCTTTTAGATTTTTCAGCCGTATCCCATATGTGACTTGCTTGTATTCTGGCTTAACAAGATCACCACCTGGAAAGTCATCTTAGGGAGGCTGTCCATTTGACTTATTTGATAAGTATATTGTATACTTATTTTTGCGCTATTTACATGTTATTACGGTGATAGTTCTGTTTTTGCTTTTATAGAGGATACAAAGAACTGTATCTGCAGGGAGGTAAACAGTAACTGCATACAACCCCTCCCTCTCTTCTCTGGTCCATCATGGTAAATCTGTGGTGCAGAATGACTATTTGGAGACTTTAAACATTTTCTGGTGAATAACCAAAACAAAGGTATTGGGGACACACCTGGAACATGAATTTCTCAGTAGTGAGGCTGCCGTAAAGACTAAAATATATACAAAATACAGACTGAAAACAGCACTCACACACACAAAAAATAATAATAATTTTAGCATTTTACAAGGCTATTTAAAATCACTTATATTCCCAAATCAATTATGGTGATTCAGCGCCATTATATTGTGTTAAGCCCACCACTACGTCACAGTACCCCAATATCGGTTTGTCATACACTAATTTTAACATGGGAGATTTACATGCTAACTGCAATATTTACTGCATAAACTGCTTTTAGAGACTCTGCTCAGTTTATGCTTTCCTGTGGTCCCCTCCAAAAGGGCACCTATAGTGTGGGAGTGAGGTTCTCAACCCAAATGGAATCTGTTCTAAATTCCGGATATACACATTGTATATATTTTGGTCCTTACGGCAGCACTACTACTGAGAAATGCATGTTCTGGATGTGCCTTCAGTTCCATTTTTGTTCTGTGTTTATTTGGAGTCCAGACTAGATTCCTTTTGTGTTAAGCACTCCACCCAATGTAGGTTCCTCTTTGGAGCTGATGACAAGGAATCATAAATTGAGGAGAGTCTCTGGAAGCAGTTTAAGCAGTAAGCAAGTTAATCTCCCTTGTTAAAATTAGTGTAGAACCCACCAATATTGGGGGACTTTGATGTAGTGATGGGCTTAAAGGGTCCCCTAAACAACATTAGCTTATAGGAAAACTTTGTGTGAAAAGTGTATTTTTTTTTTTTTTTTTTTGCAAAAACGGCAGATTTCAATAGAAATTTACACTTATTTAAATTAACCTGCTTACACCCCCTTGGCTTTTAAGCAGACAACAGGTAATGTAACCTGAGTTTGTTAGCTCAATGTAGCTGACCTCAAGAAGCGGCAATTGCCAAGAGCACCCGACTTACAAAGACTTCTCATTGAGCTGCATTGGGAAGTCTGTGATTGGACAGCCACAGAAAGTCTGGGCGGGGTTAGAAGGGGAGGGCTTGCAAAGGCAGCAGATGACAACAGCAGGTATTTTGTGCTGATTTTAGATATATCTCCATTAAAAAAATACATTATTAAATGTATGCACGTTTTCACTTAAGATATATCTACTAAACAGTGATTTTTATTTATTTTGTATTTGGGCAGTGGAGTGTCCCTTTAAAACAATATAGCCATAGGCTGTAACTGAATCCCTGTGTGTTAAGTAAGATTGAGTAAACAGAACAAAAAGACAACAGTCAAAAATGTAATTATATGCTGCTCATTTGCAAACAATTGGCCAACATTACTGCATACATTTAACCAATCTGGAAAAGCTAGTTTTATTCAAACAGAGAATAGAGGACATTTGAGCATGTGTATTACTAATCGTTACTGCGATCTGAGGTTGCTACCCCGGTAACACTAATGCTGGGAATCTACTACAGGTTGTCACCAGACTGCTCAATAATCTGATTATCTAATTACAGTAGGCATGTTTGCTACATTCATTTACATTGTAACTCGTGTTTCATACAGTGATACAACAGAGCAGGGGAGCTGACATACATTATCCTAAACACAATACACAATACACAACCTGAGAACAGGGATGATAATATCCGAGAAAGTGTTAGATGAGAGGAAACTTGGTAGAGAATTTCTATCCTGTAAATGGTAAGGACAATTCTGAAAATTATTTTTTAAAAAAACAACAACCTGGTTATTTACTAAAGGGAGGATTCAGAATGAATTCAGAGTGAATTTAAAATTTAAGGACAAACTATCAGAACCGAAACATAGCTGACTAAGATAATTGTTCCAGTTCAGCTGTTGTGACATTAAAGGGACACTATAGTCAAAAGAACAACTCCAGCTTAATGTAGTTGCTCTGGTGTGTATAGGCAGTTCCTGCAGGCTTTTCAATGTAAACTCTTCCTTTTCAGAGAAAAGGCAATGTTTACATTGGTGCCTAGTAACATCTCTAGCTGTAGTCACTCAGACGGACACTAGAGGAGCTTCCTGGGGCAGTGCTGCACAGTGTGCAGTACTGGTGTTCACCATCTCCACTCTCTGCATGGAGGCGCTGAACGTTCTCCATAGAGTTGCATTTATTTCCTATCGAGGCCGAGCAAATCGTGCCAGCCGTGGTGAGACAGGCATGACGTTGGAAAAAGGGTGAGTAAAAACAGTAAGTAAACACATTTTCAGAGTGATCTAAGGGGGCTGAGGACCTAAATCCACATTAATAATCCACACTCCAGTCTAAATCTCCACAATGCTAGTGAGCGTTCAACACAATGAAGATTATTAGGAAAAAACTGATTTCAATCAAAAAGGCCATGATCACCGAGAATTGTGAGATTTTACTTTTTTGTGGCTGGGGCACCCAACTAAGATCAAATTATGATGCTGGGAGAACAGCTAAAAAAAAACAAAAAAAAAACATAGTGCAGCGAATTATCAAGGCAACATAATATCCTAATCTGGAGCAAGCACCAGTGAGACCCATAGACTGTCTCTCAATCAACATTTAGCTATTATTGTCAATGTTGGCTTGATAAATTCCCCTATAGTAAAATTCATTGTTGATTTTAGGCCAAAGTAGCTTTATCAGCCATATATCCTTTGGTCCCAACATTTGTAGTTATATTGTTAATTTCCCATAATGCCCAGTTTAGTGAGTAAATAAATCCTTTTTTGTAACTTGGCCTTTCTCACATACCTGTGTAGGAGTTATACACTTGATTTCCTCCAAGGCTAACCGGGTAAGGATGGTAGTTTTGCCAGCATTATCGAGTCCCAGCAGTACGATTCTTAGCCCATTTTCATCCACATCTTCTAACTTTTTCAGTTCTGCTACAAGTGATAACAAACCCTACGAATACAGTGTGAAATCTATGACCGTATTTATTAACAAAGGTGTAACAGGTTATGAATAGGTCTTATTTTTATTTGTACAGTGAATTATTGTGGGTAGACAGAGCAGAAAGCTACTGATACACTCCATTAAATATAAAAGGATACATTCAAGCTATGGGAGTGTACATGTAAGACTGATAGTAGCTTCAGATACCAGACTGAAGACTGAGGCTGTGAACACATACAATGCAAACCAGTTAAGGTCTCAAAACCCCAAATGTAGTCAAACTTCTGGGAGCATTGTGAATTCATCAAATAAATATTTCATATTCGAAGCATCTATTAACCAGCTTAGAGAACATTAAAAATAGATAATACAATGTACTAGATAATATTATGGGTTATGCAATGATGAGGAATAATTTAATTATAGTTATGTTAAGGGTATTCAGCTGAATAGATAACTCCTGGTTCCTACCAAGAAAATATTTAAAGGGCCAAGAGTTACTTAGGAAGAAACGTAGAAAAATATAGGTAATGTGGGCAGGTGCAGCGAGGATAATCAGAGGAGTAAGGGAATTATGGGTGATTATGTGAGGATATTCAAATATTTATTTAAAGGATATTCATATTTCTTTACACAGGGGATGTTGTCTGCCTGTGATATACCACTTAAACTAGATAGTTCTCTTTGGAGTTATGATGCATTTTAATATCTAACTAAAAGTTACAGTGCCTTGCAAAAGTATTCACCCCCTTGGCATTTTTCGTGTTTTGTGGCCTCACAACCTGGAATTAACATTGCATCATTTAATTTACAGAACATGCCCACAACTTTGAATTTTTTTTTTTTTTTATTGTGAAGCAAACAACAAATAGGACAAAATAAGAGAAAAAGTCAATGTGCATAACTATTCACCCCACCCCCCTAAAGTCAATACTTTGTAGAGCCAATCACAGCTCCAAGTCGCTTTGGATAAGTCTCTGTGAGCTTTCCACATCTTACCACTGGGATTTTTGCCCATTCCTCCTTGCAAAACTGCTCCAGCTCCTCCAAGTTGGATGGCTTGCGCTTGTGAACAGCAACTTTAAGTCTGACCACAGATTTTCTATTGGATTGAGATCTGGGCTTTGATTAGGCCATTCCAACATATTTACATGTTTCCCCTTAAACCACTCAAGTGTTGCTTTAGCAGTGTGTTTGCTTTAGCAGTGTGTTTGGGGTCATTGTCCTGCTGGAAGGTGACCATCCGTCCTAACCTCAAATCACGCACAGAGTGGTACAGGCTTTGCTCAAGAATATCCCTATATTTAGCACCATCCATCTTTCCCTCAACTCTGACCAGTTTCCCAGTCCCGGCTGCTGAAAAACATACCCACAGCATGATGCTACCATCCCCCATGTTTCACTGTGGGGATGGTGTTCTTTTGGTGATGTGATGTGTTGGGTTTGCGCCAGACATAGCGTTTTCTTTGATAGCCGAAAAGTTCAATTTTAGTCTCATCAGACCAGAGCACCTTCCTCCATACATTTTGGGAGTCTCTCACATGCCTTTTCGCAAACTCAAAACATACCATTTTGTTTTTTGCTGAAAGTAATGGCTTTCTTCTGGCCACTCTGCCATAAAGCCCAACTCTTTGGAGCATACGGCTTATTGACGTTTTATGTACAGATACTCCAGTCTCTGCTGTGGAACTCTGCAGCTCCTCCAGGGTTACCTTAGGTCTCTGTGCTGCCTCTTTGATTAATGCCCTCCTTGCCCGGTCCGTGAGTTTTGGTGGGCGGCCGTCTCCTGACAGGTTTGCTGTTGTGCCATGTTCTTTCCATTTGGTTATGATAGATTTGATGGTGCTCCTGGGGATCATCAAAGATTTGGATTTTTTTTTTATAACCTAACCCTGACTCAAGGGCGTACCTAGAGCATTTGGCACCCGGGGCGGATCCTGTGCTTGGTACCCCCTTGCCCCCCCAGAGCCCCGCCCCCAGTGCCAGTTTGGCTCCGCCTCCAATTTTGCTTAGGTCCGCCCCACTTTTCATCCGTGGCCAGTTTATCAGCTGTTTGCTTGTGTGAGCTGTACTGGCCACACGGCACCCTAACTACCATGGGGCACTGTGCGGCCAAAGCTCACACAGCCCCCTCCAGCCAGGGCCGGTGCAAGGATTTTTGCTGCCCTAGGCAAAAGTAAAGTTTGCCGCCCCCCCATGTGACATCACAATGCCCCACCCATATAATTTGCCATGTTATCTAACGCCAGTGCTGCAGTGCCGCCGTGTTTACATTAAAAGGCCTGCAGGGACAGGCTATAGACACCAGAACCAGTACAGTAAGCTGCAGTGGTTCTGGGGACTATCGTGTTTCTTTAATGTGAGGTAAATTAGAGATTAGTGCCACGAATAATATACTAGATTGCCTACTTACAACCAGATGAGGATGATGATGGGCTCTAGCTGCCATCTTGCTCCACTGGTCTGGTGTAGAACAGGCTCTCTGGAGGCGGTTTGTAACTGTGGTCACAAAAATCAATGTTCTGGGAGAACGGGAAGCCGCTCCATTTTTTGGGGGGCCCTTTACACAGCTCAAGGTCTGGGTCCCAGGGTCCACCTTCATGTTCCACCAATGAGTTTGTTCACAGGGGGTGGAGTGTGTAGGGGATGTCCTGATATGTGCGTAAGGAATGCATTGTGTGAATCTGTGTTTGTATGTGTAAGGGCTGCAAGGTGTGTTTCTGTGTATTTACGGGATGCATTGAGTGTGTGTAAGGGGTGCATTGAGTGTGTGTAATGAATGCATTGTGTGTTTGTAAGGGATGCATTGTGTGTAACAGTTGCATTGCTTGTGTTTGTGTGTCTGTGTGTAATGCATTGTGTGTTTTTCTGTGTGCATGGGGTGCATTGTGTGTGATGAATGTCAATATCTCCCCCCCTTCAATTTCCTTCTCCCCCTCCCAATTTCTTTCTTTATCCTCATCTCCAATTTCCTTCTCCCCCTCCCAATTTCTCTTTCTTTATCTCCCCCCTCTCCAATTTCCTCCTCCCAATCTTTCTTTATCCCCCCCTCCCAATCTTCCTTGATCCCCCCCTCCAATTTCCTCCTCCCAATCTTTCTTATCCCCTCTCCAATTTCCTTTCTCCCCTCCCAATTTTCTTTTTTATCTCCCCTCTCCAATTCCCTCCTCCCTCCCAATCTTTTCTTATCCCCCCTCTCAATTTCCTCCTCCCTCCCAATCTTTCTTTTATCCCCCCTCTCCACTTCTTCTCCCTCCCACTTCCTTTATCCCCCTCCTAAATTTCCTTATCCCCCTCCCAATTTCCTTATCCTCCCATTTCCTTATCCTCCCTCCCAATTTCTTATTCCCCTCCCAATCTTTATTTATCCTCCCCCTCCCCCCCTACCTCAGTGTGCACTTCCTTTTAGTCCGGCCGGGTACAGGAAACAAAAGCTCCCTGTACCCGTGGACCATGATACAGGGCTCGGCCACGCTACAGAGAGGGAGTGACAGGAGGGAGCGCTGAGCGCTTCCCTCCTGTCAGCCCCTCTCCCCATGCTGCGCCCGGGCGGGCAAAGCTGCAGCTGCCTGAGGCTCTCTACAGAGCGCTCGGGCGGCTGCAGCATGAGGGGGGCCGGCGCTCCTGGCGGCGCCCCCTCCCAAGGCACCCCCCACCCTGGTGGCACCCGGGGCGGACCGCCCCCTCCTTAGTACGCCACTGCCCTGACTTGTACTTCTCAACAACTTTGTCCCTTACTTGTTTGGAGAGTTCCTTGGTCTTCATGGCAGTGTTTGGTTAGTGGTGCCTCTTGCTTAGGTGTTGCAGCCTCTGGGGCCTTTCAAAAAAGGTGTGTGTGTGTGTGTGTGTGTGTATGTAATGACAGATCATGTGATACTTAAATTGCACACAGGTGGACATCATTTCACTAATTATGTGACTTCTGAAGGTAATTGGTTGCACCAGAGCTTTTTATGGGCTTCATAACAAAGGGGGTGAATACATACGCACATGCCAATTTTCTGTTTTCTATTTCTAAAAAATAGTTTTATGTATATATTTTTCTCATTTCACTTCACCAACTTAGACTATTGTGTTCTGATCCATCACATAACATTCAGATTAATAAAACATTGAACTTAAGGCTATAATGTAAGGCACTGTAGCTACTAGGTGTTTAGAGGTTGGCTTCTGATGTAAATTACAAATGTCCCATGATCCTCTTTGTTCGGACTTGTGTGTTAATGCTGGGATTCATGGTAAAATAATGTTTTGAGAACTTAGCAACACCTATTGTCCAGAAGTCTAAAAATTGTGCTGTTTAAAAATGTATTTATTTTATTTTACTTGTCTCCACTGGACACCTCAAACCAGTAAATATTTAAATACATTGACTGAGACTAATAAAGTGATCGCTCCTTTCACACACAGTGTATGTTAATTGTAACTGTCCACAGATTTCAGTGTTCATTATCTAATCTTGTGACATTGACATTTATTGTTTCAGCCCAATACTCTTCATAAACAGCACTCAGACAAGAAACACTCTTCACATTAATTTCAATGTAAACAACCAACATTTACCTCAATAATGGTAAATAGCAACGATGAGCCTTAATACACGTTAAAATACTAACTTCAATTGCTATTTTTCATAGTATTTTGGAGTTTATTCATGAAATATTGAGTGTTCATTTTTGGGAATGCAAAGTGAATTTCAAATATAAAGTCAACATAGCTGAATTGGAAAAAGTTTCTAAGTCAGAAATGTTTTGAGCTCAACCAATTTCAAATTCACTTCCAATTTATGACATTTCACAGTTGAGTGAGTTACACTGTCTACAGCCGTGACTTAATTAACGAACTACAAAACGTAGACCCAAAAAACAAGATGGACCTTTTTTCCAATACCACGTTTTTCCAAAATAGCAGTTTTGTCCTAAATCGTACTACCGTATTTGGTTTTCAACATACCATAGCTTGTTTAATGATTAAACCTTTGTGAAACCTTTGTGAAACCATGTCCTACGCTCTCTTAATATTTAAACAGTTTATGTCAATAGTTATCCATAGTTATTTAAACATAGTTATGGGCAGAAATTTAACTTCATATGTGCCCATAAACACAGCTCTAAATGTAGCTTTCTAATCTGTTATCCTCCTACACAGGCTCATGCATGCCATAATTTCATAGCAACCCCCTGCACATACCTTTTGAACTTCACCCATTCTGTGCTACATTCTCTGAAAAGCCAGAAAAACACGATGGTCGTCCAGCCAACGCTTCTTCATTTAAAATGGCACTACCAGAATTACAGCCCCTTCATCCGTCCATTCAGTTAGGATTAGGGAGCCAGACTTAGCTGCTGTTTTTGTCTCAGCATTAAATAATTACCTGTGTAATCCCAGTGCCATCTGCCACCTCAGGACAAGCAACAGTCTCTTTGTAAACACGCACATCATTCTAGGTCTATAAACTAATTTTACATTTTAATTATAGGCCTGTCACGCTTTCCTCAAATGTATTAATTGTGCAGGATACACTTTGATCAGAATAATTCACAACAAGTTTTACATTGGGGCACAGTCCCTAGCTTTACACCCTTCCATCTGTTTGTTGTCCTATGTTTTAAAGAGACTATTGTCTTGTAACATCCTACTCAGCCTGCTGAACATGTCTTTATCATATATTTACATCTTTTATCAGCTTCTAGGTTTGAATAGCATTCGTATTGTTAGTACGGTAAGGCACTGTTATTAGTCATTATTAATACTATCATATTTTTTTTTTTTTTGCTCCCAACACGTTTACAGCTTGAGATTTTTGTTTGTCTAAATCAATTAAGATGATTATTTACTAAACAATGACATGTGATTGACTGAAAACCCAAGTTAGAAATGTTTGAAAACCAGGTTTTATTACTTATTTTGGATAATTGACAGCGTTGCTCACTAAATTGAATTTTAAATTTAAGTTCAACCTAATCAAACTGGAAAAATTCCTGAACTCTGCTATGCTTCTATTTTGGCTACTTTTGCCTTAAATTTCAATTCACTTTGAATTCTCACTTTAGTGAATAACCCTATTAATGAACTAATACAGCTTATTTTGTCAATCTTCTAAATTCACTTTAGTTCATGGTTAAGGAATAAAACCGGAGGTTATTATATTTCAAGTACACTTTGCATATTAATATATTTAAGAATTATATTACATTTTTAGAATTAATTTCAATTAAATTTTGAGCAGTAGTATTCCTAGTATTACAGCTATGACTTCATGTCTGGATTGCCTCCATTCTTCGGGCACATGAAATAGATTTATTTTTGACTGCAATGTCAAATTTATATGTACACAAGAAATTGGTTCTATACATGTCTGCTATTTCTGTGTTTATGTATCTGTGTGTGTGTCTTTGTGTGTCAGTGTTTGCAAGTCAATGTATGTGAACTGATTGTGGTGTGTGTGTGTGTGTATATCTGAGTAGGCATGTGTGTGTACATCTGTGTGCGTACTTGCTGTTGGCAACTTTGACATGCCTGAATGTAATTTTTTTTTTTTTTGAGAAATTGTCATTTTTTTGGGCTGAGCAGCCATGATGGGTCAGATTCCACTGTTATCTAATCAGCTGCTCATCCTAACCTACCTGCTGCAGGGAAGAGCTGGTAAATTCTTTAAAATGATGGAATTATTGACTTTTATTTGATGTAACTCTTATTAGAAAAAAATCCAAAAGCTTTTACAGAGCGATGTCATGTTTTTAGCAGTTTATTTTTGTGGAACATGATTTAAAGTTCAGGAGACAGCAACAGAGTAAAACAGCATAATCAGAGAGTAATAACCTGGACTCGTAATGTGGACATCTTCTCGAAATATTAATCATTGTGCCAGTTAATCAGCATTCCCAAAGGTATCTTTGCTATTAATGAACATTCAAAAGACCACCTTCATTGAACGTGCAAGAGACCATGCTTTCTGATCTTCAACTCTCTACCGACACCACAAAACCATCTGTGCATGCTACCATTCACAAGTTAAGAAAATATCTAAATATTAAATACAATGCTTTCCTATGGGGAAGAGTGAATGCGCACACAATGGTCGCTCTGCATGCACATCAGGTCCCCAATGCTCCTCTATGAACCATCATTGGAGGATGCAATGCCTCCTTGATGATGTAGTGAGAGGCTGAGAGTTGAGCAGCGCCAGCGGTGTCTCAGCTCTGGAAAAAGGTAAGTAATACCTTTTTTTATTTATTTTTTTTCATTTTAATGGTAAGGGGGGAGGAAGTATATGACTAGACAGAGAGGAACTATAGCGTTAGGAATACAGGTTTGTATTTCTAATGCTATAGTGTTCGTGTAAAAAAAGAAATCTTGAACAATCTTGAAGAATCCCAGATAACACAGCATATCTCTCAATATTTCAAATGGACAAAGAGGGTCACTTTAATTTTAGGGGTGTGGCCAGAGGTTTGGCTGTTTTGAAACTTTAGGTGACTTACTAATAACAATTTATGCAACTAAAATGTAATTTAGATTAATTGGCAAACACATGTATTGTAGTTTAAAGGCACATTACTTTGAATATTATTACTGTGGAGCTCTGTTATACACTCAGACACACCAACAATATGAGGCTCCTAGAAAACAATGACATTTGGATAGAAAAGAGGGACAAACTGATTTGAGCCCAAAATAGTGCCTATGTGTCATAAATAGGGACACTTGGGAGGTAAGCAATAGTTATGTGCCCAGGAATATCCAAAACCATAGAGGGCCTTGTGAATTGCGCTCCTAGTCAGTGAGCACTTAGAGTTAATCAGAGTGGTAAGCAGAGTAATCTGTGGTTCTATCTTGAGTCCACATCTTCTTAATGTATATATTAATCTTACAATGGGTGTAAACAGTTATTTGCAAATGAAAAATTAAGTATAGCAATATAGTCTGAGCAGAATATTACAACTCTACAGAGAATTAGGGTACATCAAAAGACAGAGCAATCAAATTACATTAATGTACATAAAAACAAAACAATTTGTGGTGATATATACATTTTTGACGAATGCTCTAAATGGGTTGAATTAAGTAATATTGTTATAGGAGAAGAGGCAAGCTAATGCAAAAATCAGTAAGGATTTATTGTGTTTATGAAGTTAACAGTGTGATGAAAATCTAATCTTGCCTTACACTGAGAGATGTTAAAACCAGTGGCGGATCCGGGGGGGGGCAACGGGGCAATTGCCCCCCCCGAGAAATCCGCCGGTCTCCCTCCCCTGTCAGCACATGCAGGTGCCAGCCCTGCAATGTGCCTGCGGACCGGAGGGGAGATCAGAGCTCTCCCTCCCCGGTCCGCAGGCACTGTGCTGAGAGCCGGCAGGGGAGGGAGAGGGAGTGAGAGGGAGGCGAGAGAGGACCCGGAGCTCAGCCTGCAGCTCCTCCGGGTCCTCCTCTTGCAGATTTGGAGCGTTGCAGCGGTTACCACGGCAACGCTCCAAATCTCGCAAGAGTGAACTCTAGCTCTGGAGCGCGGGCTAGAGTTCACTCTCCCCACCGGACCACCAGGGATCGAAATATGTCCCCCCTCCTCCCCAGCAAAGGTAAGAAGGGAGGGGGGACATAGGATATTTATTTTAATTAAATTAAAAAAATATATATTATATAAAAAAAAAAAAAAAAAGCCACACATACATTGCCCCCAATACTGCCCCCCCCATTCACACAAACCGCCCCCCATACACACAAACTGCCCCCCATACACACATACTGCTCCCCATACACACACTGCAACTGTTACACATACACTGCACTCACTCACACACTACAACCTTCACACACACACTGCACCCCTTACACATTGCACCACTCACACACACCACTGCTCCTATGCCCTACTACAGCCCCATTTCCCAGCAGATCTCAGGTAAGTTGTCAAACTGTTCTTAAACGGTTTGACTACTTACTGTGGGAGGGGATCCCGGCACTATTGACACCATAACCACTACACTGAGCTGTAGTGGTTATTGTGTCTGGATTATTTCTTTAACTAATCTACAAGTGCCCCTCCCGAGATCAGGCCCTGGATCCGCCACTGGTTAAAACGTAAACAGATTATGGAGTGTGAATAAATGTAAGATCCATTTTTATATCTGTAGGTGTCTCCTTTTATCCCACATGAAGTATTGCAATATAATTTGTTTATGTTCTTTTTTCACATGACGCAAAATCAAGCATGGAAAAGTTCATTTAAACAGGAAGTATATTGTGCTATCACATTTTTGTTTTTTCAACAGAAACCCACTTTTTCCCCCTTTTTGTTATATCCAGTTCATTCGGATGCCTTCTTCTTGTTCCAAGGAGAAATTCCTTTGTTTCCTTTGGACTGTCTAAAAGCTCATGCTAATCCAGATTATTTTGCTTTATGGGGAAATGTGTATTGATACGCCAATTTATTAATCCTGATTTTAATTAGGCTCCACTTCGATGACTGCGATAAGGTGGTTGGTGGGTGTTTTATTAAAGGTACAATCCCCGGCCAAAATACAAGAAGTGCAAAAATCATTGTTCAGTAGATAAACCTCAAATAAAAACATGCATGCATTTATTGATTGAGTGTATATATATAAAAACAGCTTGCAAAACCTGCAGTTCTCTTGGCTGCTGCCTTTGCACGCTCTCCCCTTGCAGCTTAATGAGAAGTCTTTGCAAAGCAGGTCCTCTTAGCAACTGCTGCCTCTTGAGTTTAGCTCCACTGAGCTAACCAAACCAGGAAGGAACAGAGCTGGTTGACAGCCAAGGAGGTGCAACAAGGTTTATTTATTTATATAAGTGCAAATTTCTATTGAAATCTACACTTTTTGTAAAATGTAAAAAGGACACACTCTTTATACATAAAGCATTTCAGCAAGCTAAAGTGCTTTAAGGGGCCAGAGTGTCCCTTTAAGATACTTTGGGATCCATTGTTTAAACTCCTGGGTTTTGCAGGAACTTCCCTTTCTGATAGGCTTTCCATATTCTCACTGTTGTATCCCATGAAACGGAAACATACTGAAAAGAGAGAAAGATCATAATTACCAACTTGTCTTGTTCTCTATGGACATATCCAATCAGATTTACAATGAGATTAGTTTTTCTAATGAATAAATGTCAAAAGAAAAAAATAGGCTTCAGTACTCCACCACTGGCTTTGTACGAAATGGTTCAAAGTAACAGCACCAGTTTATAAAATAAAATAAAATAAAGGCTTGTCTGCATGGTGGCTACAATGCTAAGTGTAAGCTGTGAGTTGTTGTTATTTTCAGGCCCATGTTTGCTCCATAGAGCTACTAACATTTGCACCTGCAGATGTCTCCATGTCTTAGCATTCACCTATTCATGACTTGAGTGCAAAAGCAGCTAAACAGTCACTTTCTAATTCATTGCAATAGCAACCACAGTTAGATACTATAAAAGGCTTACTGTGTACATGTGATTGGCCTTAGTGGGATAGATACAGGAGTTATCCGATTTTATTTGTACATGAAGGTTGATAGACATGTACACCAGTTTTTTGTATTGTGATTTTATATTAGCACAGGACTTGAAATTCTAAGCAACACAGTTCTGCTTTTGGTTAGACAGTCCCACCATCCCAGTTTAGATCCCTGGTGTCCCTCATCTGTGGAGACCAGCGAACCGTCTGCAGTAGCACAGAGTGCATCATGAGATCCGCTCGTGCTATGCAGCGGGCATCAGGACCATACAGAAATTGTTCAGCAGTGCTTGTTGCATTGTCCTTTATGGTGAAGCCCAGTCGAGAGGCTGTCTGTCAGCCTAGTGTATTTGACGTTAGATGGACACACCTTCTGTGGCCAGGTCCACCCATTTTCCAAATGGGGCTACCAATAATGCGTGTCACCCCTAAAGGCCTCCACCTTTGCTGATTTTATACTTCATAATATTGGGAGGTATAGTTAAGTATATGTGGACAACTGTTACCTCAAACCTATTTTATGTAATAATTCTTTCATTATGTTTTGAAAGAAAATAGATCAGACCGTGATTAAAACCCAATTGTTGGGGGGGGCGGGGCCTGACCGCCAAGCAAGCAGGACGCGGGCTGAATGAGCTCCTCAATTAATCGTGTGATAAATCTAGAAAAATTAGCTTAAGCAGCCGAAATCGCCTTATGAGTTGTGGAGACAGCATTGACAATCCCACATATCACGCTCTGCTTAACGTTTGAGGGGCCTGAAGCTCTGTGCGGCCTGCTATCTAATCTGAGGTGGGAGACGCGGCCGATCTCCCGCCTTATTCTCGGCACGACCGCGGTCTGGGCCACGTTTCTCCCCTCCTCTGGGCCGGCAGGGGTTATCCTGGTCCCCGCTGGGGGTGCAAACACAGCTCCTAGAATAACAGAACAAGCCTGAGTGAGCAGCATCTCTCCTGACCCGAGGCCTGGCTATACAAGATGGCTGATGCACATGGTCCGGCCCTGCAGGGCCAATAACACTTGACCCACTCACCTCAGGCGTCCACAGATCCACTGGATGCCATCTTCGGATGCCATCTTCAAGAGCTTCTGGGCGAAACTGGAGACCCGCTCGAGAATGGCGGCACTGGCTGCTCGAACAGCACTGGAGACTTGGAAGCGACATGAAGGGGAGCTGCAGAGGCTCCAGCCGGGCAAGCCGGCTCCAGGCACATCGGCAACCAAACGCGCACGCTCAGCTGGGCAGAGACCCACCAGGAATATGGCAGCAGCACGCCATCCCCGCGGTCGGAGAGCCACCAGACACCGCCCTCAGAGAGTCGGAGAGCCTTGCATCACTCTCCACATGGGGATGCTCTGAACCCGCAGCCCTGCAGGGAAAACCGCGGAGAACCGCTCCGGCCTAACACCTATTGCAAAGTACTGGCAAATGCTTGTAAGTGCCAACCGATGCACGACAGCAATTCACTGAAGTTACCCCTCCAAATCAGGCTGCCATATCAGGCCTCCAGGGTGGGCATTGGCTGATAGACGTGCACAGCCACGGGGACTCGCACTACTCACCATTGTCATGACATACTGCCCGAATGCACAACCCGTGGCTACTGCCTCCAAGTTGAATTTTTATTATGATTTTTATACTTATTGTTATGCTTTGCTAGTGCCCTCATATATTATTTTCATGTAATAGTCAGGCAGATATCCCAGACTACCAGCCTACCTAGAAGCTATTCTTCTTGCTGCTGCAGATATGTTTTGGCCAAGGATGGCCATGATAGTCCACCCAGCAGCTACCAAGCTACAGAATTACCATAGTTGAGCAAGTTACCTTACCTTTTTCTCTTTGATTATATTACTGTCAGTTAAAGCAGCATGTCTTAATTATTCCTCTTGTCCTCACCATACATGACATTGCTTATAGTATCCTGTTTATTACTTAAAATGTGCAGTTAAACCTCAAGCCACAGTATTATGCCTTTTGAAATGCCTGTGTCTGCTATTGTGGCATCACAAGCTTGTCTGTCATACTTATGCACTACAAAAATAAAGAATTGAAAAAAAAAATAAAAAAAATTGTTAGTCTCTATGATCTTTCTAGCTAGACTCAACATATGTGAGTAAGGCTGAACTTGATGGACCCAAGTCTCTTTTCAGCTATGTAACTCCATGCACAGAAACAGGGAAGACCATAGAAACTAACTGTTGGTACTCAAACACAGTCTGGCCCAAGGTACATACATATGGCTGAAGGATTATTCACTGTCACATGTCAATAATTGCAATCCATTACATTATATCAAGATATTAGGCCTATAAAGGCATACCTGTGCCATCTCTGGGATGTGGACAATGGAGCGTATCAGGTCCTTGTGCCCTACGTTACATTGAACCTGAAGCAGAGATTCTGGATCATACACCCTGAAAGATAAAAATATATTCTTAATATACGTATTCTTGATAAAATGTATTCATCTAGCACAAACTAATATTCTCAAGGCATAATATAATTATTTAGGCAAACAATTAAGATGTTATTGCAACTTTAATATCGGTGTGCTTGTATCAGATTTGGAGATTTGTAGCCAAACTATAAAAGAGAATAGGTTTTCTTTAATGTCTTCTACTAAATAAGGTATGATAACAGTTTTGGGCTTACTAACAACTATCAGGGGCAGTGACTGACAGATGTACCTGGCATGCTATGGTCCATATGCTCACGGAGAGTTGGACACGACTGAAAGATTAAACAACAACATCTGTCAGCCAGGACTTTGTCCAAGTTTCTAACATTGTGTGCATGCATGATCCGAATAGCACATGAGAAGACGAGAGCAATTCATTTTTCATTGCAGGTTTTACCTAATTGTGTCTTGCACTCCTGCAACAATGCTTCCATGCACCTGGTCAATACAAAAGCAGGTGACAGCTCCTTTAGTGACCAAAATCTTCTCGCACTGAGCACTATCCCCACACTGCAAAACAACACAAACAGATGTCAAGGTCAGGCCAACCATGATTACTTAATCACATAACTACAGACACTGTAAGAGTATAAATAAGTCTGCGAAGGAGCAAATCTGGGACAATTCCTGGGATTTGTCCATGTACACTGTTCAGAGCATGTTGTATAAGAGTTTTGCAAATGTCTACTGTTAAGGTCCATTTCTAATGGGAATAAAAGGAACACAAATCTGGTGTGCTTGGGTCAGGTATCTGTCTATGAATGCATGGGTCGAGTGGTACCAGGTTTTAAAAATATAAATTATAAATTGTGGGTGGAATGTTTAGAAGAGCAGAATTCTGAATTGAAAGAGGACCTGTCATACGTAAGATTCATGCACAACCCATTCGCTAACTAACTATTAGCTATGCATTGTATTACTTTTATATTATATATTTATATCATCCAACATGTGCACACCACATTGAGTAAGGCAGTGCCAAAAATTACTCACAAAAACTATCACAAAAATGGTACTGTATCAACAATAGTAAATCATGCAGAATGTTTCTAAAATCATGTTTGATGATCTGCAGTAGCTTTGGTAGGTGCATTAGCTGGTATCAGCAGTCAGAACATCCTATCCAACTTTTAGGCGGTAGCAGAGAAGCGAATAAACACCTGATGCAATGTGGTAAGTCAGAGTCCTATAGTTTCTGGGACCCTGACTCTTCAAATTGTATTTCCTTCTCTGATCCTCCAGAGCCACTATCTTCTCAGCAGTACTGAGATACGGGTTTCTTGAGTACTAGCTGAGGCTTCTAAGAGAGTCATAGTCTCAATAGGGTGAATACAAATTGGGTTTATCGTGGCAAAAAGCACAGAGCTTAACCAGATGCATCTACTGCGGTTTACAGCTAGCCCCCCTTCCACATATATATATTTTTAATATTCAGTTTTATTTTTTTTTATTTGTATACGTGGCTGACTGTGCGGAGCCAAGGAATACCATACAATAAGATTAACCAATGCTGTGCCATGGGTACATGGCACTATGGAAGGAATACCCAAATGGACATATGCTCATTAGATGTTGCATGTGCCCCAAGCATAATGTTTGCTGTTATATCACCCTGAACACGGAAGTTCAGGGGAGGTAAGGGTGTTTTACTTACCTCTCTATATATGCTTTATAGTATTTACTAGGATAAAAGAATAAGAAACATTTATTCTAAGAGAAGTGACATTTCTGCTTTGAAATAATAGAGTGAGAGGGCTTATGCGGTGTTCCAATGCATACAGTAGCCAATCAGCATGTAGAGAAAGCAAAACTGACATTTTCCATTTCAGCTATTTTGCCCTTAGATTTGAAATTCACTTTGAACTCACCCTTTAGTGAATAACCCTAATCTTGCATTCCTTTACACTTTAAAATAGACTTCTATGTCTGGTGCATGAAAAGACCTCTACCTGGGTTCACAGCTAAACCCAACAACCAAAGTTTGCATTTGGAGAGCATTCATGTGTATTCTTAATCTGTGAACACACTAATGATGCTGTTGTCCATTGAAGCAACAGATGTAAGGTTATACAATAAAGTTAGAATTCCATGTGAATTTTAAATGTAAGACCAAAATAGCTGAACTGCAAGTATAGGCGACTTAGATTTTTTTTTTTTTCAGTTCAACTATTTTAACCTTAAATTTGAAATTTAATTTGAATTCTTGATGTAGTAAATGAGCCTCTTAGTCTGTGGATTCCTACATCGAAAGAGCTGAGTGCAGAATAATGTGGCAGCATTTCTTTATTGCTGCTGATATTGCTGCTCTGAATGCACTGGCTCTAGCTATCATGATCTACTACAGGGATCATTGAAATGATTAAAAGATACTTAGCATTCATTTGAGAACATCAGGCTTTTAGCCACCTAGGACAAATACCCATATTCTGATGGTTCCATCTTCAGAACCACTGATCCATTTTTCTAATGAATGGTGCCAAAGAACTGATGTAACCTCTGCATCGTGGCCCACTAGAATGTTTACAAGTGTCATCCTAGAACTGACTGTGGAGAAGCTGCGGATGTAAACTTTCCCATCACTGGAAGAATAGGCAAATTCTTTCCTGAAAGACACAAAATACATATCCATGAAAATTCCACTTGTGAAAAAGAAGAAATCTACATTCCATGGAGTGAAACTGAGGAAATAAAACTAGACAGTAAATTATTTTTTATTTTTTTGCAGTGCATATGAGGGTAACATACAGGCATGTGGTACCCCAACGGCAGTCCACTTGCATATTTCAGAACAATGATAACAGTGGGGTATGTGAGAACAGTGCACAAATTTTATATTTAAATACAAGAGTGTCAAATTTTAGGCATAAAAGTCATGAATTTTTCAAGCTTAATTAAATATCTGCATCAGTAGATTAATATTAGGTAGGCAACAGTTAACTCTACTAGATCCATTTTGCCAGCGTATCTGTGTGATGATATTCTGTTATTCAGTGTATTTTTATTTCAGAGGTTAGTAAGTATGGTTATGACTAGCAGGTTTGTCGCTCTGGCTTTTGATGCTGATCTAACATCTAACAATGAGGACTACATCATGCTATAATAATGTTAGGAGGTAAACCATGCTAAGTCATGAGAAACATCGAAATATGGTTTATGATTAATGCTGCCTAGCGACTATACAGTACATCCTTGCATGGCATATGATTAGACTGCACAGTTTTTGTCATAGATAATACCAGGGTGTCCAGCAATGTATTTAGATTGATAGGCACCAGCACCGCCGTGTAGGCAGGTAGTTACAGCGAGCGGCAAAGGGCGTTACTCACAGCTCAGTCCTGGATCCCCATTTAGCCTACGCCAGCTGGGGGTACCGCACAGTCCCACCTCGAGCAGTCACACTGCAGGGCAATGCCCATAATTGCAGGCAGGTAGGTCTATTCTGTGGTCGCTTTTGGGGTCCCCTTCTTTATCTCGGGCTGCGGTTGCGACCGTGTTTGGCGCCCTTTGAGTGGCTTCCATGGTGCCGCTTTGTGTTTCGGTGAAGAGCGGTGCTTGATCTGCCGCCATGTTGGTACTTTCCCCGCTGGTGGAGCTGGGATCTTGGGAGGGGAGTGTCGCGGTATGCAGTGGGTACTCGTTGGTGGAGAGGCAGGACAGCGCATCACCCGTTTCAATTGCCGCCACAAATTAGTGAAGTGCCGGTCCGGCCTGGAGAGGATGTCATCTAGGTCAGCACTGGATCGAGGAGACCATGTGGCGTCCTGCTTTCTCCTATCGCCCATCGCGCCTCTGTTTGAGCTGGGCAATCCTCCTGGGGTGGACCGGGATCACCCCTCCGGTCCAGGGGGGGCGAGCAACAGGGCACTGGTATTTGACCTGCAGCCTTCTGGCTTCTCCGGTCCAGGGGTCCAGCCGCATTCCCCGCCCAGCGACCCAGTGGGTCTCTGGTCGCTTTGCAACTTAGTCGGTGAGTTGAAGGTAAGGGGCTTCGCTTGGGTTTGCTCTGTCTTGAGCAATATCAGGCTTATTCGTGCTTTTAGTCGCAAGGTCATGGAGGAGCTCATCCGAAGCACGTCTGTTCTCCATGGCGGTCAGGCCCCACCCCGTAAATTAATTATTTTAATATTATTTTGCTGTTCTTAGAAGCTTTGAAATAGTTTTATAACCAACATACACCTGTTCTCACAAATAATAATAAATTCAGAAGACAACTCACTGTCAATCAACCACTTACCTCTTCGGAGAATAGCAAATATCCATTATGGTCCCATCACACGCCTTTTCTTTGTGTTCACTCCACTGATCTTGACCAGTCCTGGAAAATGTCTCTACGAGGGAGCATGTGTTCAGATCCCAGACACAAAGTCTAGAGTCCCATCCGCCGCTCAGCTACTGAAAAAAGGAACATACTTTAACTGCTCACAAACATACACAGCATTGCTGTAAGGTCTGTGCTACATTAATTATTATAAAAAGGTACCAGAGCTAAGCAGAGAAATACATGTTTAAATAATATATAACCAAACTGAGATAGCTCAACCAACCTAATACCTCTTAAAATCCAAACCAGATGTACATTCAGTTGACTACACTGTTTCCTCTGGTATTCCTTTTGTGATTATATTGTATCCACTGTGATTTTAACTATAAGAGTTAATAATATGTTTTCATTTAAGGCAGACTGTCACAGTCTTGGATCTTTGCTGAATTTGCAAAAATCCTCGATTGCCGGGGGAGGACAAGGAAAGGTGAGTTCTACTTACCTGAACCTGTCCCTCGTTATCTTCCTCTGATGGGTCCTTTTTAGCATCTGGCTGTTCAGCACCAGGAGCTGACGTCACTGCTGTACTCTTGTGCATGCATTGAGGTTTATGGAGGATCCTAGATAGCCAGAGCCAATTCACTGGTGACAGCGTTCAGGATTGACACTGTAGCTCTGCCCTGTAACCCACCGAGTGGCAGAAGCAGTCCCTACTTTGTCTTATGTTTTAAAGAAAACTAGAGCAGACAGGAAGAAATGAAGAACAGATCCTGACAGAGGGAGAGAAAAGGAATTGATAAAAGAAAGGTAAGTTCAGCATGTCAGTGCCGTTTTAGTATGTTTCTATTTCTGTACAATAGGATAAAGCTTGTCACATTTCCCCTGTGCAGATATTGCCAGCTTTTAACACCCATGATGCCGAGAGACAGCCATATAGCTCTCTTGGAGTTATATGGTTCAGCATCATGGGAGTTAAGTCTACAACAGTTGGAAACCACCACTTTTTCCTGTTCCCTCCAAAATACCATTTGTCAGTTGAAAAACAAGATTTATCATTGAGTTTATTTGTAAAGAGGAACAGTACAGTCCAGGATTATCATGCTTATTTATTCACTTTATTTAAAGGGTTGCTCATAAATCGTTTTTTTAATCAAAATGTACTTTTGTTTTAGCTCCGAGACCAAGTTCTCCCAATAGCCTGATCCTCCTCTGCTGAGATGACTCTCCCTGCAGGGGTAGGAATGTCAGAGAGGATGGGCCAAGGGGACATCTTCGGCATCACAGAGGTTGCGGGGGGCATTAAACTATTGGATGCGTATTGTCCGCGTGCTGTACATATTGATGACAGGTGTCCAATACACACAGGATGGAAATTAGCCAGCCCTAAACTCTTGTTCCTGACTGTCTAATGACTCAATAAAGACACTGCTGGAGGCACAGTTACACCTCCAGTAGCAAAGGGGTTAAACTATGTAGATACTCAAAAACACCATAACCACTTCAAATCACTGGTCATGGTGCCCAAAGTAACCCTTTAACAAATATATTTTTATAAGTTAAGTGTGAAAAATAAAATGAAATGTAGAAATCATAACTCGTTATCCTACAACTGGGTGCCTCTACCTTAGCTCCCTGTCAGTCATTGTTATAAAGTCTGTCCTTTACACCTGGCAGTCAGCATAGAGAAAGCATACAGAGATAAAAACAATGTTGCTTTTTTTCCTCCCCTCGTTTACATTTTGTGCCTTGACCGTGCCTGGATTGATCTATAGTGTGATGTATTTTGCGGCTTCTTTTGTACAAATTTAAAAAGAAAATGGATCATCGCATAGAAAAGAGCCCAACACAAGTTATAGGTCATTTTCAATTTAGTGGTGTAATATCCAGAGAAGTGACAGTTCCCCTTTTCCTTTAGCTGTATGAAATAACATTGCTAAGTAATTATTTAAATCTAATATAACTGTGAATACTCACCAAATATACTGTATTATAGCCACTCTCTTTTCCAACCACAGCCAACGCTGTCACAGCTTTATAATGACCAGCTAACACCTTCTTGCAGGTCATACCTGAGCATTAAAACAAGAGAAAAATCATGTGAGTGTGAATTAGAACATACGTTGGGAAATTTGTAAATGTTCTTCATGTCACAACAAAGGTAAATGTGCTAAAATGATATAAACTGTTTGAGTGAACAGTCCAAACAGGCTATCAGGGGCCCCTTCACTTGCCCACCCGCTATGTTATGACTCTGTTATGTTTCACTTTGTAATGTTTTATTGACTAACTGTAACAATGTATTACTGAGCTAATGATACACAAAATACACGCAGTCTACAAACCTACAGGGCAAAGCAACAACTGCGGGTGTACACGTAGGGGAACAAGACTCCAACCATCGCACCCAGGGGCATTCTTTGGGGACAACATGACATTGCCATTACTATCAATCGTGGGAACCTACTTTGAAAAATCCAAACACATGGTTGCCAACATTTACACTTTACCCCCCTGCTCGCAAGGACCTAAAGCCACCCACTGACCACATCTCAAAAACCAACCCAGGGCTCCCAGGGATTATGTAGACGTAGGATGACTTCTCGGGGCCACACACACAGTAACCCCCAAGAACCAAACACCAGAAAGTGAGACTATCGAGCTTCCCCGAATGCAAGGTATGAATGAGCCACACAAAACAAAGCAGAGAACGCTGAATTACTAGATGAGGGTGCTGGATATCCATAGCCATAAGGCCCCGACATGAGAGTAACACCCAACCACAACCCTGGTAAAGTCGGACAATTACATAAGATAATCACGCACCAGTACCCCAAACTCTATTTTGACTCCTGGTTGATACACATATATGCCTGCATTTGAATGATGATCAATCCTATGATGTTGGTTTACCTTGTTACTAGTGCTGAACAAATGTTTTGTTTCATGTATGACTGCTACACTGTTATGTTGAAACACAGAAAATAGGAGGCAATGGCATTGGCCTACGGGTACATTTTATGGACCCTTTCACCCAATATTTATTTGTTTCAAAACTCTGCCTCTTGTATGTTAAATTAGAACACAATTATATAATTTGTAGTTACATAACTGGAAGGATCAGCAGAAGGGATTTTTGATTAATCTCCAAGTCTCTGGCATTGCAAGCTGGAAAATAGTTCATATTTTTGAAAAGTTACCTGCTAACTAGGGAATTTATATTCAGTAGGAATTTGGTATACCTTAATGGTTTGGTAAAAATGTGAATCCTATATTTTATATAATGTATATTTATGTTAAATGAAATTACAGATTTTAGACCAGATGTGGATTTTCAACTGAATTTACCTTTAGTATGTGAGAATGGAAAATACAGTTCAAAGTCAAGCATTTTTACAGATGTTTTTTTCCATCCAAAAAAAGTTTGGTACTTGCTTAGTCAGTACCCCCCAAGTACAGCATAGGAATACATAAATATACATATTTTGTAATTCACTATAGAGTGAATTGCCATGAATTCTAAGTTTTAGGCCAAAATACCGAATTTCTGAAAATTTGGAATTCACTTTGAATTCCGACAATTCACATGTTAGTGATCTCATTTACCTAGTGGTAATCTAGGTACCAGCAATTAACATTCTAACATTAATTGAATCTTACCTATTAGCCGCTTGTTTAATACTTCACTTTTCGAAGGAGATTCTTCCATATTCTCTGCTTTTGTGTCCTGAGCAAACAAAAACCCATATTCCTGTATGTAGAGAAAAAAAAACATTGACTGGGTTATTCACTAAAGGGAAAAATTCAATGTGAATTCAAAGTGAATTTTAAATTTATGCCCCAAATTCTCAAACTGGACAATATAAATCAGATGTGATTTCAGTACAGCTAACGGGGCCTTTCCAAGTGAGTATGCGTATATGTGCAGGCATGTATGAACAAGTATCGGTATGTAGTACTAGTATGAAGGTAAATGTGTGTGTGTGTGTGTATACGAGGGGCATGTGTAAGGGTCACTACTATGTGTATGTATTCATATATTGGGATTTTTTTATGAATGTAAGGATGGGTAGCAGTATTTGTATGAGCATCAGACTGTGCATGTATGAATGAAGATGAATATGGGAGGACAGAATCTTTAGTGCAAATGGAACTTTCCTGGGATTACAAAAATTGATTGATTAAGAGTGTTGCTATAATGTTGACCAAGGCTTGGGAAAGGTTCTATTGTTGACCAAAGCTTGAGAAAGTGTCCAATGTTGAGCCAAAACATTTGACCCAATAAAGCCTGCCGAGCCTTTATTTTTATCTGTCTACTTGTTGGGAGTGTCACCATTCCAGACTTCTGAAGCACAGTGGACAGGGTCAGTTTGAATTGATGTGTACAGTCCGTTATGTGTGGTTCTTGCTTGTTCTGTCACTGCATTTTAAAGAGCATAGCTGAATTAGAGCTCCATTATAATAATGTTCATGTGTTACAGTCCTGGTTACAATGGCATAGCTTTAGTGATAGTTAGGGTTAGCGGATATTTAGGGTTAAAAAGGCTTTTCCCTCAAACTTTAAATGCCACTTTTGAAAATGGCACTTTTAAAGTAAAAAGTCAGCCTTATGCAAAGCTCCCCAAGGGGACACACCATTGCTCATACAATGGTGCCTGGTAGGGAGGTGTAGGTACATATACTTGCTTACATAAACTCACTCCTCAGTGTCACAATCTACTTCTTCGTCCCAGCTTTTAGCTCATGTAGACTTCTTCCAGAGTCCTGATACTACTGCACTCATTCAAGATCTTCCATAGATAATCTCACAATGGCCGGCACGGGGTTGTGTGAAAATATCATCCATTGCCACATTTTACCAAAAATCATCATATCATTCCCAACCATTCTGGTAATTACATGGGTGCCTTTTCTAACCGTGTTAATGCAGGCAGAATAAATTTTTTGGCTGATATTTGGAATGTTACATGTAACATTCCACGGGGTTTGCTATCTGTCTCTCTGTATGTCTGTTTGTCATCGTACTGTAACCTTGAGCAGCTGATCTTCATCTGAAACTTCAGGTTCATCAGGTACTGAAGCTGCCACAGACTCATCAAACTCCCATAGGTATATGTCCCCATTCTCTGCGCCCATAACCAAGGTGTCCATTTCATCTGCGAAGAGCGATCTGTCGGACATGAAGCTACAGTTATTAAAATGTTGGGGGTCACTTTAGCAGATGTTTTGCTATTCAATTCCCAATGAAAGACTAGCTTAAGGTGTTATTTACTAAAGAGTAAATCCTATTAAAATGAATATTGTATTGCACAATTTAGACTAAGATACTCAGGCATGGACTCTGTGATTGAAAATGTCAGGAGATTTGTGATACCTTCAAATGCCCATAGTGCCGACTTGGGTGACTTAGATGGACAGCAGATAAGACCGCTATGCATACTACTAATTGTGCAAAATTAACACTTTGTCCCTCACACAGACTTTGCTTTTAGCAAATTGTTGACTTATTGTGACTATACAATTTGTAGAACCTACAGTTCTTTAGCATCAGGCAAAGACATCACATTATGATAACAACAGAGCAACTGCTGGTTGATCTTCCAGTGATGATATGTCACAACTTTTACACTCTTTACACTTTTGCACAGCAGATCATATTGTGATTTACTTGTTAAGCCATCTTTAAAAATGAGATGAAAGGATTTGCTCTTACCTTGTGTAACCACAACACTTTTTCTGGGAACTGCCTGTCCGGTTTTGGTTGAACAGAATGCCTTTTCTCATCATCCCAGCAGTTGCTGATCGTTGAAGCCTTGACTGGGGTCTCCTGCTGAGGTCCCTTGAAGGGTCCTTCTGCAGGCAGCGCAGTCCTTTTCTCTCTGGCCGTGTGTCCTCCATATTGTATGATTCTTTACTATAAAAAAAAGAGTTGCCGGTCTTAGGAGGTAGAAACATTGACAATATTTACAGACTCTATCAAACACTTTAGCTACAGAGATAGATTGAACTGTTTAATAACGCAAACCTTTATTCTACAAGAGGAGTCTTTACATTTGGTGGTCTTCAATTGTGTAAGGACATGTGACAACAGTTTCTGAATATCAGAATGCTCATTAATTCTTAAGAGCAGAGTCTAAAATGGCTGACACCTAACAGAGAGGGGATGGAGGGGGGTTGGGTTTGCTGGGTACTCCTGGTATCATAATCACTACAGCATGTTCCTGAACCATTAAATATAGTCCATTACTAATAATACAAACTGCATGCCCAAAAAGGTTACATAAGGACAGGCGTTTCAGATAAAGTATATAAGTGATAAATACAATAGTTTGTTTACTCACAGTGGGGAAGGGGGTAAGGTGAGCTGTAGTGGTTATAGTGCTTGGGGTGTTACTTTAACCTTAGCACGTGTAAAGTATCCCTGGGTGCACTGTCTTTTATGTTATTTATTTTTTATTGGGTAAAACAAATGCTTTCATAATGTCACATCTTACACCTCACCTGTACGTCGAAGGAGACAGATCCTTCCTTTTCCACTTTTCAAATGTTCCTCTACTGTCACCAGTGAAAAGTAAGATCACATTCTTTCCAGCTGAAAAGTAAATAAAAAATAAAGAAATTAACTGCATGTTAAGAAAATTAAGGAAAATCATGCTGTATAAAGTGACTATGAAGGTTGTTAATTTAAACTTACTATAAGAGAGACATTCCAGTGGATGTTTAGTGTTAAGGACGTTGACACAGCCCATATTGTTGTACTTCCACACAGTTACCTGATTATGCCGACTGGATCCTGTGGGTGAGGACAAATTCTATTATTGCAAAATTTTATAGACATGAATGTGCAGTATACACAGGGCCATATTGCAATCTATGATACACCTATTGGCTCAGGATCTGCTGCTAAGGTGGATTTACGTCTCTTATCATAACAAAGTACAAGAATGTTGTTACTTTGTGCTAGCGTATGACAACAATCCGGTGAGTAGTCATGGCTGCCATTGCACCCCTGTGATCAACTCTAACCCTAAGTTAATTTTACAGTTCATATGAGTGGACCGCATCTACCTTCATTCTCATTGTTGTCAAATAACATCTCCATGACTCCAAGCACAACCTTAAAGTGGCTTTGTCACTTTTCAGTATTTCATTAAGATATATTCTTTATGAAATATTTATCCAGATTTTAAAATAAATTCACTGAAATTCCAACGCAATCCAAAGATACCATAAGAGAAAGTAGGGACTATTTTGTGTTATAGTAAATCTAAGGTTGACAAAAGGCAGAGCTCCACCATCAACTTTTGTCTAATCGACAGCTGTGAGATTCAGACATCGAGCTATGGAGGCTCCCCCGGTGTCTCAGGATCCAAACGATTTACAAAAAACTGCTGGGATGGATAATTTATTTACCTGATTAATTTGAAATTTAGTAAACAAAACCCAAATTCATAAAATGCTTTCATAATATCAAACGCAAAGAAGAATTTGACGTTTCCAGATAAATTACAGAAGTCATAAACAACGTATTGTTTTTTCCTTCTCAGTGTGTTCACAAGGCTCCACTATACTACTAGCAGGGCTCTTTACTATAGGGAGAATTCAAAGTCAATTTCCAGTGTCAACTATGATTTCAATTCAGCTGCTCTGCCCTTAAATTTGAAATTCACTTTGAATTCACTTAGAATGCTCAATTTAGTAAATAACTGTGTATATTTTAGTATCCGTAATTTCTAACTTACCAATCACATGACTTGACTCAGGAAGATATATTAGTTGCTTTATATGCGGGCTGTTGTCCTGGTTTTGGAAGGTATCCACAAATTCTGTAATCTGGGGATAAGAATTTTGTAAAGTACATTCCAGAAATAGCTATACATACTGTATTACCAGTATAAGTATAAACCATACACATTTTTAAACCTCGGGATAAAAGGCAAAGCTGACTCTGCCAGGAAATGAACCTGGAACTCTGAGCTATCTTACACAGCTATAATACATGTAACGATTCATAGTTTATCTATTGCTGTATCATTTTTGAAAATTCTGTAGCAATACTTTCTGTAAAGTGAGCCTCTTATGACTTTAAAAGGTTTACTTTAACAGGACACCTTAAACACAAAAATCATTTAAACTTCATTTACAGATATTGAGGAATGAATGCTGTCTCTGCAGCCTTACTGATGAGTACACTACCGTTTTCGAGAAATGGCACTGTTTACAGTTTTGCAATTCCCATGATTCTAGTGACTGTCATTCAGAAAAGAAAGTATGCCTTTAAAATTTTTTTAAATAAATATATATATATAGTATCTCACAAAAGTGAGTACACCCCTTACATTTTTGTAAATATTTTATTCTATCTTTAAATGTGACAACACTGAAGAAATTACACTCTGCTACAATGTAAAGTAGTAAGTGTACAGCCTGTATAACAGTGTAAATCTGCTGTCCCCTCAAAATAACTCAACACACAGCCATTAATGTCTAAACCATTGGCAACAAAAGTGAGTAAACCCCTAAGTGGAAATGTCCAAATTGGGCCCAAAGTGTCAATATTTTGTGTGACCACCATTATTTTCCAGCATTGTCTTAACTGTCATGGGCATGGAGTTCACCAGAGCTTCACAGGTTGTCACTGGAACCCTCTTCCACTCCTCCATGACGACATCACTGAGCTGGTGGATGTTGGAGACCATGCGCTCCCCCACCTTCCGTTTGTGGATGCCCCACAGATGCTCAATAGGATTTAGGTCTGGAGACATGCTTGGCCAGTCCATCACCTTTACCTTCAGCTTCTTTAGCAAGGCAGTGGTCGTCTTGGAGGTGTTTGGGGTTGTTAGGTAGGGGATCATGCTCTGCTTCTGTATGTCACAGTACATGTTGGCATTTATAATTCCCTCAATGAACTGTAGCTCCCAAGTGCCGGCAGCACTCATGCAGGCCCAGACCATGAAACTCCCACCACCATGCTTGACTGTAGGCAAGACACACTGGCACACCTTGACGTACAAAAGGCAGATTCTCAACTGTTGTTAAAGTACAACCTTATAATGGCATTCTAAGCACCAAAATCACTTAATATTAATGAAGTGGTTTTAGTTTATAAACCTTGTCCCTTTTTTGATAATATAACTGGAGAAATGTTTGTGTCCTTCATAAAACACTTTTAAAGAGACTCTTCGTCTTAGGAGAGGCAGGTACTTGCATGAAAAGCACTTGCACTGTGGATTGACTCTGCACAACCACCTGGGGAAAGAATTTTTGCCATCTGTGACATATGTGAGTGAGATTTTAGGATTTTTGGAAATCATTACGGTTATTAGTTACTGTGTACAGCTAGACAATGACACATAGATTGTTATGGTGCTTAGAGTGTAATAACATTTACTTGTTAGACCAAATATTCTGAATAAATAGAAGCACTTACAGTACATTTATACTTTATAGGTGTAGTGGTGGCTTACTATATCTCCAGATCGTGGGTCTAAAAGTAGAGGATGACTGGTACCGCTTGTGATCCACACAGTTTTGACTGACACAGCATAGCATATCCCAGTTATCACACCTGTGAAATGACGCAATCTGTGGATTAGCTGCCCATCCTGAGACCACACACCAACAGTGCCATCAAAGGAGCCCGTCAGAAACCTGGCAAACAGAGAATACAAGTTTTAGATGACAAATGTCAATAAAATAGCAGCAACCCTCTAAAAATTTTATCCCAAACAGAATTCTTAGGTTTAGCAACCACCACAAAACTTTTATTTCATATGATAGCATTGTATAATTTACCCAAACAGAGAAAAATAAGATTTAATATATGCATGACTAATGGCATAACAAACTAGACAAAAGTAGTAGGTAATGTCCCTTGGTGTGTTCTGGAACCACTTCTATTAAACCTATTTATAAATAATAGTAATATAATGTGAGCAGGATATTACTTCACTGCAGAGGGATCTAGATAGTAACGCTAGAAAAAAAAAAATCTAGAAAAATTCTCTTACTCAATTATTTTTCGAATTCAAAAATGTTGGCTTAAGTATGTAGTTCCTGGTTAATTCTCCATAATAACGGTTTATTGAATAACCTTGTACATGTTACACATACCTGGTATTCTCACGCTCCCGGACAAGCAGAAGATGCAGGATGCCAGCATCATGGGCCCGTGAGACACAATGGACAGGTGTGATGCAAATCTTTTCAGGAGTCTGGTAGGTATCGAAAATAATAAACTTTCTGTCATATCTGAAAAATGAACGTAGAGAGTGTACGTCAATCCAAGGGTTCCTTCAAGCACACAAAAGTAAAATTTTTGTTAATTTTTCCATTTTTAATAAATAGTAGTTCAACTACAATTTCCCTCCTTCTTATGAATAGCTTCTCCCTTCAACAGTATAAATAAATGGTCAAATTTATCCCACAAAGTCAGAGGGCATGACTTGGACAGCACACTGGTCATCTGGCGATAAGGGGCTGAACATGGAGTTGTCTCATCCATTTAACAATGCCACCCTATGCGTGGGGAAGTGGAGGTGTTGTCTTTCATGCTACACACATGCTGGTAATACCACCAACACATTAGGATTCTGTTTTGGATAATATTGAAATGTGAATAGACAAACATGATGATGGTTTAACTTGATGGACTTGAGTCTATGAGACTTCAGGCTTTGTTACTATCTAACTATGTGTCCACAGTTAGACTTTTGCTATATTGTATTGATTGGGCCCACAGAGCAGGGTTCCAATACTAGTTGTTAAGTGATTTGGAACAAGGTCAAAGGCCAAATCGAGCTGCAACCCAGTTCAATATTTTCATGATGTCAAGAGAACAAAACAATGTTTGACCATGGTAGAAGATACCCACCCAACAGTGTAAATCTGACTGTCTAAGCACACAATGCATGACACAATGTCGGTATGACTGTGGTCTAAGAACCTCTTCTTCAAGTTGATCGCATGCCCAGATGTTTTGTTCTCATCCAGTGGGTAGACAGAGAGACACTTGCTGAAACCGCATACCAAGAGCTGTCGCCTCAAATTTATAGCAAGGCTGAAGATGGGACTTCCCAACTATGGATACAGAAATTCTTACATGCTAATATAAACCTTTCATCAAAATAAATAGGTAACTGATAAGATATAGTAATAAACTTATGGTATGATATATGGTATGTATTATTATGATGTATTGTTGTTTTAATTAATTTACACAGTTAGTGTTAATTTTCTAACTAGCGAGCCCCCTTGGGACTTGCGCAGTGTGTCACAAAATGAGGGGCATAGACCTGCAGTGATTTCTTCACAACTGCTAGCTATATTATGTATAGGATAAAGGGGACAGGGGGTTCTTTGCACCATAGCCAATGCTAGGAACCTTAAGGGTTCTGGTGCTTCATATCAAACATTAGTATTACTAAAATACGCCAGTTTACCTGAATATGACTTCTTTTGTATACTATGCTGCTCTCCAGTCACAATTTGGTGGACAAAAACAATCATTGTGAGTATAAACCATATGTATTTTTATTTAAGGGAATTCAATGTTCTAAATATTATTCTTTATTTTTCTTTGACCACAACAAAAGACAAGACACAACATACACACACATCCAGGCATGCACCCACATCAGGCAAAGTGTTTGCATTTTTCCCGTTCCTCTTTTACTTCAGCAGACCAATGCAGCCAGAAAGATCCACAGTAAGGGAAGGAAGTATGCCGACTGCAACTCTCAGGTTCAAAGCAACTGCCGGCAGACAGCCGTGGGTAGCTATGCTCATACTTTAAATAGCACTGCTTCCGGTGGCAGATTCTAAAGTCACGTGACTACACCAGCTACGAGGAGGTTGTGCTTTGAACTCTCTACAACTGCAATCAGCTGTATGCAACTAGACCAGGGGTAGGTGACTTTTGGCACTACAGATTATGTGGACTACATCTCTACTGATGCTTTACCACTATTAATACGAGCATTGTGGGAGATATAGTCCACAAGCTCTGGAGACTGCAAGATCTAGTCCACAAACTTTGGAGTACCAAAAGGATGCCTAGCTCTGTACTAGAGGTAAGAAAGTGGGGATTCTTAAGAAATTGCTTCTTATATCACGCTGCTTCGGGGTCGAGGATATCCGTGGTTTTACAGATGAATTCTAATTCTGGCTGCATATATACAGGTAAAACCACAGATATATTTAGGTATTTGAAAGCCACTATCAACACAATGAAATTCTATCTGCAATATTTGCAGGTGCCAGTAACTATATCAGTATTATTTACTAAAGTGAGAATTGTTGGGAATTCAAATTGAATTATCTCCTGTACTCTCCCTTGACTCCACCTGATTGTGATATTTATTATACTCATTACCCAATAACCAATATTGGTAAAACAACCTCAATGGGAGTGGTACATACAAAATCTAAACTAAAATAAAAAAGGATAGTATTAATCACTTTATTAGAGTTGTTTTTTACAGAGTGGACTTTCCATGTGTTAGTAAGGATAAAATATATTCATATTTGAGTTCTGTAAAATTGTTTCTACAAAAAGAACACATATCAAGGGCATATTAAAATTAGAAAGGTAGTACTGATCATTTTTTGTAATAAAATTAAATAATTGTAAAGACAATTCTTGACCTACCTTAACCTTGTCAAACACAACAGACCCCGAGGTCCAAGCGATCAGAGTGCCATCATTGGATGAAGAGAATACCAGCCTCTTCTCTGCCCAGTACAAGATATTAGTGACCATTCCAGAGTGTTCAGCTGCTGATTGAGACTGACGCCCACTTTCCAGGTCCCACCATTTTATTACTCCATCTACAAACAGTCAGGAAGATAGAACTTCAGGCAGGATTCTATTGCCAGATGTGAACTTAAAGGGACATGCATAACTTGACAACTATTTTCTTAAACCAGCAAGCTAACATTTTTAACCCCTTAAGGACACATGACATGTGTGACATGTCATGATTCCCTTTTATTCCAGAAGTTTGGTCCTTAAGGGGTTAAACAAATATATTAACCAAAACCCCCCCCCCCAAAAAACCTTTAAATGTTTGTAATAAATGTGTATAAACTTACTATAAACTTTGTCAGATTGCATTGTTGGGCACGGTTCTTAACTAGAGAGATTTCTTCATTCTACCCTCTCATCCTCCCTCTTACCCACCTATCTCAGTTTCAGACCAATCTACTAGGGCATCATTGTGCAGCAGCAGGAGTTAGAAATCCAAAATTGGAGACTGGTCTGTATGATCACACTGACCAAATTTCCTTTCTTCTCCCCCTGTTAGAAAAGGACCACTATAGGCACCCAGACCACTTCAGCTCAATGAAGTGGTCTGGGTTCCAGGTCCACCTAGGATTAACCCTTTCTGCTGTAAACATAGCAGTTTCAGATAAACTGCTATGTTTACTTTAGGGTTAATCCAGCCTCTAGCGGTTGCCTCATTGACAGCCGCTAAAGGCGCTTCCGCGCTTCTCACTGTGAAGGACCACTATAGGCACCCAGACCACTTCAGCTCAATGAAGTGGTCTGGGTGCCAGGTCCATCTAGGGTTAACCCTGCCTGCTGTAAACATAGCAGTTTCAGAGAAAATCACAGTGAGAAAACGCTGGACGTCCATAGGAAAGCATTAGAAAATGCTTTCCTATGGACTGTTTGAATGCGCGCTCAGCTCTTGCCGCACATGCGCATTCGGCGCCGACGTCGGCAGAGGGAGGAGAGTTCCCCAGCGCCGAGGGAGCCTGGCGCTGGAGAAAGGTAAGTGTTTAACCCCTTCAGCCCAGCGGGAGTGGGACCCTGAGGGTGGGGAGACCTAAAGACCCTATAGTGCCAGGAAAACAAGCTTTTTTTTCTGGCACTATAGTGGTCATTTAATGACATAGCGCTGCCTACTAGGAAAATTCAGTGTCTGAAATGTGATATCATCTCAATAAAAATATACATTAGAAAAAAAAACAACATAAAAAGCTGGTATTTCTATGTATATGTTGTCCTACAGACATTTAAGCCCATTTTGTAAAGGATGTCATGTAACGTTCTAAAGGGGTTAATGAAGCAATTTTTGGGTATAGATTATGCCTCTGCCTACAGTCTCACTGCTCAATTATTTGCAAGACCATGCAATAGCCTCCTGTATGTGATTAAAGTTCAATTTACAGAGAAAGAGACAAAATTTGTAAGGTAAATTACATCTGATTGAAAGTGAAACTATTTTTTTTTCATTTTTTTTCTGTCAGTCAGAGTCAGGGGAAGTGTGGCAAAGGCTGCATACACAGAAAAAAAAAGTGATTTAACTCATAAATGGCAGTGAATTGAGCAGTGAAACACGAGAAGCATGATCTATACATTAAAACTGCTTCATTAAGCTAAAGTTGTTTAGGTGACGATAGTGTTCCCTTAATGGATAGTGTAAACAAAAAATATTAAAGGCAATCAATTAGCGCATCACTTCACATGAAAATTCATCTATATACGCAAATATTTAATTGATCGGAAAAACCTGAATTCATATTATATGCACTATTGACTGCACAAGCAGAATTCATATTCTGTGCATCATATATATAGAGATCAAAAAACACCAATAGTTCATCCGAAAGACTTGATCATGAAAAATAAATTCATCAAAATTTTTTTTTGAGAGTTCATCAAACCTGGATCCTAGTTAAGCAAAATATGCTTGTGATACATCCTACCATACTCCGTACTAATTATAGGGAATATAGTTAGTACTACCTAAAATGGTAGCAGAGTCTCTAGAAATAGCCTACATGTACATAAACACTTTTAAACAGGGCACATTAGAACAGGTGAAAAACAAAGCACATAGACAGGGCAAGGAAAACTATTTTATTATTATTTTTTTTTATCTAGTCACACGTTAAACTACAGGCTGTAAACACAATGCTGAAATGACTCCGTTAAACTTTCCACATGTAGTGCCATGTTGTGTTCTCTACACTTCTGATGACAACCTGGCATTTTCTCAAAGGCAGATTTCACAACAAACCAAAAATGGAAAATTTTCGCACCTTCAAAGCCCGTGAGAAACTCCCGTCTCGCAGAGTTGAATCCCAGTGCTGTAATGGAGCGTGAATGGCAATCGCGAACACTCAGATGTTTCTGCATTGCCATGGCTTCATCTGCATTCTGTCTCCTTTAAAATGTGGTCTATGTTATAAAGACAATCAAAAAGAATATTATTCCTTGACATCCTTCGGATAAAAAGAAATGGTGGTTTAGAAACACACACACTGTTAATCCATTTATGCATAACTTTTTCTTGATTTGCAAAACGACACTCGAAGCACCATAACCAATGACTGTGGCCCTGCTTTACCCCAATGTGACACCCAACCTCTACTGCTGAAGAAAGCTGAATGTGGGGCATGTAGATGCGGGATATGTTGGGACCCAGGTAAGTTGATAATCTGTGCTAAAACGGTTTGACATCTTACCATGGGGCAGGCTTTAGGCTGTAGTGGTATAGTGCATGGAGTGTTCCGAATTCTTCTTGGTTGTTATATTATCAGTACAGATGCACAGTATGAAGCTGAGTCTGGAGGAGGTAGGGTCTTTGTGTGGGTATGCCAGTGACGCAATACATTATAATATTGTTTATATTGAGCAGCCAAGATTGACTGAATACACAGATCTCTGAATCTACAGATTTCTGTTGATATGTGCACTGTACTACAATTGCAAACATGTTTCTTATGTCTGAAACATAATGCGTGAAATGCATGTGTGTGCAAATTTGCATGTCCAGCTGGGAACTCTGGAATAGTTGTGAAAACATGATTTCTTGAATTTCTGTGCCCAAGGAGGACTATACAAAGTCCAACTTGAGATATGCAGGTGATTATACACAACACTAATATTTCTATTCGATCTGTGAGGAGTTTGATCTCACCACAACTGGATTGGCACTTAAATCTTATAGAAAGAGCTATGTGAACAATTTTTAAAATGATAAAATATAAAATACCTCCCAAATACCAGGTTTTGAAAGTTCACCCTTCTTTTCAGGACTAATTACCCTATTGCTCTTCCAGGCATAGGGGGCCTACTTTTGGGCAGCAGGGGATGTTTAGTGTATATCAGAGAGCTCCACAGCAATAAAGCAGGGTAAAGTGTGGTATTTACATGTGTATCAGAGAGTGCCATACTTATGTGGGATATTTATGACTGTATGACAGAGTTCCACAGCAATTATACTCACCTTTTGTGTTGGAACACTATAGGTGTCAAGACCACTTCATCTCCATCCCATGTCCCCTCACCCCCCATTTAACCCTGCAGTTGCAGGAACCGCAATGTTTAACTTGCCTCTAACTTGGCTTTCATATTGACAATCTGCCGAGAAATGCACCTTTTTTATGAATGGGGAGCTACTGATTGGCTTAAAGTGTCAGCTGACCGCTCTGGGCCAGTTAGCGGCGTCCCTGCCCAGTGGTACTCTGCACTTCTTGTAAGTGAGATTCAGAAGACAGATGTTGCCTGGAGAACCTGCAGATCGGCGCTAGAGGCACATAGCCGGGAGCCTCCTGGCATCATAACAACTTTGTTTAGATGAAGTTGTTATGATGACTGGAGTTTCCCTTAAAATCATCTTTGTTTCTGGCCATGCAGCCCCTGCCTGGCAGTACTCCGTGCTTCCTGTAACTGAGATTCAGAAGCCGGATGTCACCTGGGGAACCTGGAGATTGGCAGTGGAGGCACACTTTGGGGTTATACCGTTTGAGAACAGTTTAACCCCTTGAAGTAAGAGTGTGGATTTATACATTAAATTGATTAAATTGTATTTTTCACATCTCACAAATGCATAGTTGTTAAATATAGGAATAAGTAAACATAATATGGAACAACCTGGGAAGTGATTTCACCTTTAATCCATGCCTGATTGGACTTAAAGGGATACTCTAACTTGAAGAATGTCCGTAGTACTAGCGCTAGTTATAATCTCCAAAGAATTTAAGAAAGTGCATGTGCTTGATTCAACTATTAAGCTACTATAACACTGGGTGCAATCTTTTCTATATACACAACATAGAACTCAAATATACAAAACTATATATATTTTTGTTTCTTAAAGGTAAATGACCCAGAGACTAACAATAGCTGTCAGAACTTCCTTAAGGTATATAAGCATCCTTTTATTGATATACCAGTCCAGTTTCCACAATTTTCAAGCGCTACACCGTTTTGTATATTAAAGGCATACTCTAATCACTAAAATAAATGTAGCTTAAAGGGACGCTCCAGATCCCTAAAGCTTACTGATGTTTTATGTGTAAATAATGTGTCCTCTTTTTTCATTTTACAAAAAGTGCAAATTTTACCATTACCTGAATCCAGTGTGTCCAGTGACTGTATCAGTACCTGAACCCAGTGTGTCCAGTGTCTGTATCAGTACCTGAATACAATGTACCCAGTGTCTGTGTCAGTACCTGAATACAATGTACCCAGTGTCTGTGTCAGTACCTGAATACAATGTACCCAGTGTCTGTATCAGTACCTGAATACAATGTACCCAGTGTCTGTATCAGTACCTGAATACAATGTACCCAGTGTCTGTATCAGTACCTGAATACATTGTACCTAGTGTCTGTGTCAGTACCTGAATACAATGTACCCAGTGTCTGTGTCAGTACCTGAATACAATGTACCCAGTTTCTGTGTCAGCACCTGAATACAATGTACCCAGTGTCTGTGTCAGCACCTAAATACATTGTACCCAGTGTCTGTGTCAGTACCTGAATACATTATACCCAGTGTCTGTGTCAGTACCTGAATGCAATGTACCCAGTGTCTGTGTCAGTACCTGAATACAATGTTCCCAGTGTCTGTGTCAGTACCTGAATACATTGTACCCAGTGTCTGTGTCAGTACCTGAATACAATGTACCCAGTGTCTGTGTCAGTACCTGAATACATTGTACCCAGTGTCTGTGTCAGTACCTGAATACATTATACCCAGTGTCTGTGTCAGTACCTGAATACATTGTACCCAGTGTCTGTGTCAGTACCTGAATGCAATGTACCCAGTGTCTGTGTCAGTACCTGAATACAATGTACCCAGTGTCTGTGTCAGTACCTGAATACATTGTACAAAGTGTCTGTGTCAGTACCTGAATACAATGTACCCAGTGTCTGTGTCAGTACCCAGTGTCTGTGTCAGTACCTGAATACATTGTACCCAGTGTCTGTGTCAGTACCTGAATACATTGTACCCAGTGTCTGTGTCAGTACCTGAATACATTGTACCCAGTGTCTGTGTCAGTACCTGAATACAATGTACCCAGTGTCTGTGTCAGTACCTGAATACAATGTACCCAGTGTCTGTATCAGTACCTGAATACAATGTACCCAGTGTCTGTGTCAGTACCTGAATACAATGTACCCAGTGTCTGTATCAGTACCTGAATACAATGTACCCAGTGTCTGTGTCAGTACCTGAATACAATGTACCCAGTGTCTGTGTCAGTACCTGAATACAATGTACCAAGTGTCTGTGTCAGTACCTGAATACAATGTACCCAGTGTCTGTATCAGTACCTGAATACAATGTACCCAATGTCTGTGTCAGTACCTGAATACAATGTACCCAGTGTCTGTATCAGTACCTGAATACACTGTACCCAGTGTCTGTGTCAGTACCTGAATACAATGTACCCAGTGTCTGTGTCAGTACCTGAATACAATGTACCCAGTGTCTGTATCAGTACCTGAATCCAGCCTTCCCAGTGTCTGTATCAGTACCTGAATCCAGCCTTCCCAGTGTCTGCTTGTCCTATTGCACATACTGTGTGAGATCTCTTAAAACATTTACTGTACCTCCTGCATTTTGTGTATTTTGGTTGGTCACAATTGTTTTACTTCCTACTGCTGTCACTATGGGAACCTCTCATTACAGTGAAAACTCTTTAGCTAAATTCTTTTCTACAGAAGCCAAGTAACAGCTTTATTTCTCTGCCCAAAGGCTCAAGACAATAACTAGTAGGAGGAGGGGTGATTTCATTGCCAGGGAGGAAGGAGGTGCCTGGTACACTAACTGCCTTTCATTGCACAATGGTCAGAAACATAGGTGGTTTAGAATGGGATTACTTAGCAGTAGTATAATATTTGAATGTACGTGTCCATTGTTTTGTAAAACTACCATATTACCATACAGTTTTGGTGATGCCAAAATCCCATGTGCTTTTGTAAATCTCAGAGGGCACTCTGTGAGATGATGGTTTGTTGAGAATGTATACAAAAAAAAATAGTTTCATGAATTTCAAATTTCAGACCAGAGTAGTCAAACTGGAAGTATAGCTGAGTTGGAGATTTCTTTTTCTGGTTTGGCTATTTGACCTTAAATTTTAAATTCACTTTAAATTTTCACTTTATCCCACTGAATATCCCTGTAGGTGCACATGTGGAAGAACAGAATCACTTACTCGTGTCTAATTAGAGGTTATGCCTCTAAGAAGTTCACCTTGACTTTGTAAGGTAAACTTACACTCCTTGGCTTTACAGTGGTAATACATATCACTGCAGTTTAAAGAAACACTGTAGGGTCAGGAACACAAAGATGTACTCCTGTCCTTATATTTTTTTAGTAAATATCTTTATTGACAGGTGTTTAAGAGTGCAGTTATACAATACGTTATCAAGTTGCAATAAAACAACAGTGATATAACCAACAACCATTATCTTCAAACGTTATTCCAAGCATCCCAGAAAATTTCTTTTTCAATTTCTTTCCCTACCTTCCTTCCCTACCTTAGCTTAACCTTCGATCCCTATCCGGAAGTATATATCGTTGGTTGTGGAGATTGTGAGATTATAACATCGAGACTCGCAGGTCTCCACAGTTGTAGTGCGTAATCAGAACAACAATAAGCCAAGTGTGTAAACTGATGGGGTAACCAAACGGTTGCCAGTAAAGTGGCTCGTGGGCCCAAATGTAATTTGGGTTCGCAGGTCTCTAGTGGATTTGCCATGTGTACCTGAACAAATATACATGGTGGGGGTTAGTGGGCAATGTGTCACTACCAATATTACATGGAGCAAATAGCAGCCCGCTTATCTGAGCATATCTTGGGACAATTTGGTAAATTACATGTTTGGGGCTATACCAAAGGTGAAACTTTATGGCCCGCAGGTCAAAGCAGGCAGGGAACATTTGTAAAACATAAGTAAGAGAGAACTCGGGGAACTCAAGAAAAAACACACACATAACTCACACGCCCAGTGGCCGGTGTGTCTACGGGACCAGTGGGGATACGGGTCCACTGCAACATTTTGGGACGGGGGTTTCTGGAGCTCCTTCCCCCCATTAGGAGCACATGTGTTCACTTCGTTACAATATGGGAGATACTGGGGTATCATCCCAGTGAGACTCCGAGAACCAAACCCTATTGGGAGCATGTATCGACATATAGCTTAAGTGAAGCGTTCGGAGTCTAGAATTTTCCCATGACCATTACCTATGGCAGAGCTCGCGCGTTGTTCAGGCTTCCCTATATCCCAGTCGTGGTGTCCGAGTCCTTGTCGCCAGCTAACGTGTGGGAAGCGTCGAGGTTCCGTGTAGTATGGGTATTGCACCCGCATGCAGGGGGGGATGAGATGTATGTCAATCGGGTTATCAAAGGTCCGTCATATTTAAGAAATACCCGTCTAAGCGTCGGGCAAACAGGCCACGAAGGGTCTCGAAGTTCCGCGTCTTGGGTTAGAGGTCATCGTGTTTTATCCGTGAACTTACGTGAGTGTACATTTTGTTCGTCCCTATCACTCATTAGTGCCACTACGGTATCTGCTTATCTACAGTCAACTCATTCGGCCCCAGCCCCGGGACCCCAGATCCCGGTGTGTAGGCAGATGGGAAAAGAGGGGGTTAGAAAAGGGGGATAGAGGATAGTCAAGGTACAAGGGGAGTTGTCCCCCCGCCATGGCCCACACCGTCCTGCGTCCCAGCCGAGGGTCCCGTAGTGCCTCCACCTCCACGGTAACGGGAAATATATAAGTACCATGGCATCCACATCTCGGCGTGCCTGGTTCCTCGACCCGTCAAAGTAGCATGTGCTTCTTCAGCTCCCTGAATTTCCTCAACCCTGTGGATCCATTCTTTTTTGGTCGGGGTAGTGCTCTGTTTCCAGAGAGCTGGAATGTTAGCCTTAGCGGCATTAAGCAGGTGTCGAAGTATCGATCTCTGATATGACGATATGGATTGAGTTGAGATATGTAATAATGCCAATTCTGCGGACCACTCCATCTGTACTCCCAAAATGAGTTCAACTGTTTCCCTAATCATTGCCCAGTATGGAGCAATAGCTCTGCACTCCCACCAGATATGGAGCACCGTGCCGCGTGTTTCCTGGCATCTCCAGCATATTGGGGGGATCGAGGGGAATATCCGGTGCAGTAAAGTGGGTGTCCTATACCAGAGAGAGAGCAATTTATAGTTCATTTCCTGGTAGAAAGAACTCATAGAGCTCTTATGCTGCCAAAGCAACGCCGTGTCCCATTGCTGTGTCGTGAGTGCTTTCCCCAGTTGATCTTCCCATTGTCGCTTGAACGTCGTAGCCACCGACTTGCCCCCGATTAGTAGATGTTGGTACAGTGCAGAGAGAGCATGTTCGATCGTGGTGCCTCGGTCGCATAGGTCTTCGAACCACGTTAGGTCCCTATGCAAGTGAGTCTTGTGTGGTAGCAATTCATAGAAATGTTTCAGTTGGAGATACCGAAACTGGAGGAGAGGGGTCAGTGGTCGATCACCCAACATCGATGAGAGATCCCGCAGTCCCCCGGCTGCGAGGGCCTTATGTATGGGGACGTATGATCCATTACTCTGGATGGGTAGGGCTCCGGGAGGGAGACCACCCCCCACGGCCGCATTGTGGGTGATCGGTAGCATCGGACTGGGTATAGGGGATACGTGATCTTGTGTTCTAAAATTCCTCCAACCTTGTAGGGTCTGTAGGATCAGTCCCTCGTCTGCAGAGTGAGTTAGCAATCCTCCAGGGCTTCCCCAAATCTTCGTCTCCAGCGTCGGGCCGACGAGACCCCTGTCAAGTTCCACCCATTGTTTAGGTGTCTGCAATGAGTGCCAGTCCAGTATACGTTGCAAGATTGCTGCCTGATGATACTTCTTAAAGTCTGGCAACGCTAGTCCTCCGGAAATTCTAGGTCGGCAGATGATGTCATGTCGGATCCTAGACCGTCTGCCCCGCCAGACATATTTAATCACCGCCGACTTCAGGGTGGAGAAGAAGGCCGATGGGAGTGCAAGAGGTATAGTCTGCATGAGATACAGAACCCTCGGGAAAATATTCATTTTTATCACCGCAACTCTCCCATGCCAAGTAACATGTGTGTAGGACCACCTGGACAGGTCTGCGAGTATATTCTTTAGTAAGGGTGTAAAATTATGCTGATAGATATCTCCCGGGGCCACCGTCATCCAGACGCCCAGGTATTTCATCTTGTCGTGGCACCAGTGGAACGCAAATTCCAGTTCCAAAGACCGAAATTCCCCTGTAGGGAGTGTCAGATTCAGGACCTCGCACTTCGAGATGTTAAGTTTAAAACCGGATATCTGTCCGAATCTGTCAAACTCCGAAAGGAGACACGGTAGAGTGATCCTGGGGTTGCGAACAAAGAAAAGGAGGTCATCCGCATACGCTGCTACCTTGTGTTGGACACCCTTCCAGTCATATCCCTGTATGTCCGGGTTTTGACGGATCGCCTGAAGCAGTGGTTCCAGGGTCAGCGCGAACAGCAGTGGCGAGAGTGGGCAGCCCTGTCGGGTTCCGTTGCTGATCGCGAAGTCCGCTGTCGTGGCTCCATTAACCCTCACAGATGCGCGCGGTCTGCTATATATAGCAGAGATCCACGTGAGGAGTCTCTGACCGCATCCCTGCCGTCTCAGGGTCTCCAGCATGTATATCCAGTTGACCCGGTCAAATGCCTTTTCCGCATCCGTTGATAGCAAAAGTAACCGGGACCCTGTCTTCCTTGCGTGGTGTTGGATAGAGAAAAGCCTGAGAGTGCTGTCCCTAGCCTCCCGACCCGGGATGAATCCCGTCTGGTCCGCGTGTATTAAGTCGGGAAGTAGATGTTTAAGCCTGGTTGCCAGGACTTTCGTGAACAGTTTAGCGTCAACGTTCAACAGCGAGATCGGACGATAGCTGCTGCATTGCAACGGGTCCTTCCCTGGTTTAAGTATGACTGTGATGGTAGCCGCCAGAGATTCCCTTCCCAGAGCCCCACCCTCGCCTACTGCGTGAAGTGCTTTAGCGAACCAAGGAAGTAGCATTCCCGAGAAGCTTTTATAATATCCCGTAGAATAGCCATCTGGGCCAGGGGCCTTGCCAGATTTGGATGTCTTCAGGGCTGCGGCTAATTCTTCCACAGTGATCGGATTGTCCAAGAGCGTCGCCGAATCCTGAGCAATCGTGTTCGTGACTGTGTTAGCCAGAAAGTCCTGTATCTTAGCGCGTTCTCTTGCAGCGTCGACGATCCCGTTAGACGTGTACAGATTATATAAGTGTTCATAGAAAGACCTGAACTCTCCTGCAATTTTCTGTGGGAATGGGGAGACCTCCCCCGACGTCAGGCGGATCTTACGTATCTGCCTATGGGGCAAGGGGCCTTTCAATAATCTCGCCAGGTATTTACCCCCTTTGTTGGCGTGCACATAGTAAAAGCCTTTCGAGCGTTGGACTGATCGGAGGTGTCTTTTTAGAATGAGATCCTTAAGTCGTCTCCTGTGTTCCATTAAATCGCCGTAAACCGCGTTTAATTGGGAGCGTTTGTGTTGGCGTTCCAGGGTCGCTATAGAACGATATAAGTCGACCATTTCAAGCAGAGCCGCTTTCCGCTTCTGGGAGGCAATCCGTATGAGTACGCCCCGGATCACACTTTTATGGGCTTCCCATATGGATATTGGAGAGGTCTCTGGGGTATCATTTTCTCCGAAATATTGTTCCAACGCTTGTTGAACCTGTTCCTTGGTGCCCAGGTCAAGTAGAAGGGCCTCGTTAAGTCTCCAAGTCCACGTCCTAGGTCTGTAGAGGGGTGATTCCAGCTCAATCTCGACCGATCCATGGTCCGACCAGGTGGCCGTTTCAATCTCCGCCCCGCATAGGTGGGAGAGACCCTCCTGTGCAATAAGGATATAGTCTATGCGAGAGTAACGATTATGGAGGGCGGAGTAGTAGGTAAAATCTTTCACCGTGGGGTTTAGTGTCCTCCAACAGTCCACCAATCTCAAGGCGTCCATTGACTGTCGAATGGATCTGATGCTATGTTGTAGAAGGCAGCTATGACCCATGGAGGAATCCAGCGTTGGGTCCAGCGGGGCGTTGAAGTCACCTCCTACTAATAGTATCCCATCGGTGAAGTCCTCCAATTGATGCATAGCATTTCGTATGAATGGAGCCTGCCTCCGATTGGGCACATAGATGGTTGCAATGGTATATATTTTATCCGCTATGATGCCCTTAAGAAAAAGATATCGTCCCTGCGAGTCTTGTATGCGTTCCAATTCTTTAAATTCCAATTCCGCCGCTAATAAGATAGCTACCCCGGATTTATGGGCCGTTGGGTGGTTACAAAAGTAGTTAGCAGGGTAATGCCTATTCCATAGTCTAGGAGCCGAACCTTCCTTGAAGTGCGTCTCTTGAAGCATAGCAATAGTCACACGTTTTTTCTTCAATTCCTGCAACAGGTGCGTCCTCCTTTCAGGGATATTGAGTACCCTGCAATTCTGTGTGAGAACCTTCAAAGAAGCGGTACGATAGGCCATGTTTACCGTATGGGTTGGGTACGTTTCCGTTCCTACGCTGGGTCCGGGGGTTTCGCAGGTAGTCCGCTACCTCAGGGGAGATCTTGTAACCGGGGCACAGGCAGGCCCAAACACGGGAGGGGCAAAGGGAAGTAAAGAGGGGGTGGAAGCGGGGGGGGGGGGGTTAGAGTGGGGTTATAGGAGGTGGCACGAGTGGCGACTTTGGGGCCCGACACCTGGGGCCGACTGCGCTGCGTAAAATGTAAGAAGAGATGTGCCCCCTCTAGGCGGTCACCCTCCAAATTCCGGTAGGATCCCGGATCTAGGTCTAGCTCCCCTTCTGCAAGGGAGGGGGAAAACTCGCGCAGCAACCAGTATCAACGGGGGCTCGCTCCGGTACCAGCCCAGGAGTCGAGGGTCTCCGCCGTCTGGTCACAAACCTCTTAGCACGAGTGTATGTGTTGGGGAACGCGGCTCGAGCACTGCCCAGGTAAGGTATCCAGGAATATACAGGTGGTACTCCACTCCACCGTATCCCCCATAAACAAGTTCGAATGGACAGCAATAACCTGCGTACATAATACAGTGACAACAAAGGCAAACAGGTATTAACAACAAACAATAGTATAGCATCCATGGCACCGAAGGCAGTTATACATAAACAATACAAGTCAATATAAATCAATAGCAATATAACCCTTCATCCCCCAGGGACTTCCCCTAATCCGAAGGCAAATGCCCACCCAACGTCCACCCGTTCTGGCCGATTTAGTGCAACCCCTTCCCAGAGTGTCGCTGAATGTTAGCTCCCCTACAACCAAAAGCGGGAAGATGTCCTATGTTGGGGAACCTTGATCTGTCCTACGGTCACCCCGGAGTTCCTCAAACATTGACCATGTACACAGTATACATCATGTGCATGTCACACTCCTGATTTGCTTCCGTCATTTCCCAAGTGGGGGTGGGGGGGTTCGTATATAAGTGAGGCTCTAGTCGGTCGCCTGCATGTGGGCTGAGTACAGCTACGGGCATGAGTGTTCTAGGTAGATGAGGCGATGTCATGAGGTATTTGTGGCATGTGTGGGCCTAGACCATGAGTTAGCTGCTTGCATACGTGGAAGGTGGTGGGAAGGTCCAGCGTATGTCGGGTAGGACCATAATAGCCCGCCCAGTCAGTCTAAGTAATAAAAGACGTGAGAACATCGGGGCCCAGTCAGGATGCAATCAACGTGCTACCACCTAAAGCTTCCTAAGTACAGTGGTGTGAGGGGGTGGACGTAGTGGGGGCCGAGGGTCAGTCATCCACAGGGAACAATATATACAGTATTAATGCTCAATTCTGCTTCACCACCCCCCTCCTCCCCCTTCACCCCACCCCCACAGATCGCAGGCAATGTTCCCAAGCGCACACTGTCCAACCGAGTGACCCCCCCCCATGAAGAAGTGTCCCCAAGCGATAGTCCTGGTCAGTGTTCCAAGATAAATTATGCGTATCCTTAGGGATGCTCATTGTGCACTGCCCGCTTCCCTCCAAGACCCCCCACCCCAAAGCAATGTCCGCTTGCTCCGTGCCGGGATCACTCATGAAATAAAGTGAGGGAGTGATTGAGGAAGCTGGTATACGTCTCGCATGCCAGTCTCAGATATGCCCAAGCCCAATGCGTGTGCCCAGAAGCCCTGGACCCCCAACCCCAAGCCCCGAGACAATAACCCATTGTACCTGATGGTGCACCGTAAACCAAAACTGCTCATCATGGGCGCCGGTAGGGAGGAGCGGAACTCAGGCATCAAGTCGCAGGGGTCAATAACGCCATGGTTGGCTCATCTGTGGGAGACACCAGGTATCGGTACGGACGTAGTGCCAAAGGGTGATGTGCGGCCGTCGTGAACGTGGGTAGTCGAGTGCCTTTATTCTTCAGGGGACGTCGGGTCTCCGCGTCGCCCAGGGTGTTGAGCAGGAGGAGCTCTCACGTCTCGTTGTCTTGGCCCTCTCTGTGGTCTCGGCTGTGGGCCCAGCGGTCCCAGTATCCAGTTGGGGACCGACGGTGAGGGGAGGCCCATTTCTCCTATGAACCGCGGAACCTCCTCTGGCCATCTCAAAGTGAGCCATCTATTCTGGTGCCTAGCCATCAAGGCAAAGGGGAAGCCCCATTTGTATGGAATGTTACGGTCTCTCAGTGTAGCAGTAACTGGGCGGAGGGCCCGTCTGGCCTCCAGTGTTATGGGAGACAGATCATTATAGAGAGAAACTTGAACTCCTCTAAAGGGCCAGGTTTGCCGTTCCCGTGCCTTAGCCATAATGGTGTTTTTCACCGGGAAGGAGTGTAGGCAGCATATGAGGTCCCGCGGCCCGTCCTCCATATTGCGAGGTCGCAAGGCCCTGTGCGCCCGTTCAAATTCGATCTCAGGCGGCGGAGTCGGAAACAGTAGGGAGCAGAAGAGTTCCGTGAGGATTTCCATAGCATTCTCCGTCCCCTCCGCCTCCGGTACCCCACGTACCCGTATATTGCATCTCCTGCCTCTATTGTCTACATCTTCGAGATGTCGACGCATGGAGAGCAGCATCTCCCCTTGTCGTGCCACAGCCATGTCAGTAGCTGTCACGCGGGTCGTGAGGGCCGCGTTCGCCTCCTCCATCAGAGTAATGCGGCCTGCTTGCGCTGTGAGCTCCGTGCGGATCCCAGCAATCTCCGTCCGCAGGGTATCTTGGATGGTTGTTGTGTTAGCCTGGAGGTCGGATTTTGTCACCATGGCTGCAGCCAGGTCCCTCAGGGTATCTTCAATCCGGTCCAGTGCCGGCCTCTCCTGTCCCGAGGTGGATGACGCTGCCATTTTGGGGCTCGCGGAGCCTCCGCTCGCTCCAGTCTGCGGGTGGAGAAACCCGTCCAGCGGGCCCTGTGAGGAGTGCCTCGGGGTCTGGGACTGCTCCGGGCGTTTAGTGCGCCCCATGAGGTACCGTGCGCTATACTTATGGTGCTTTTCGGGGTTCGGTGGAGCGGAGCTCACTCCTTAGGCGGCCATCCCGTTCAGAGCCGAAACCACGCCCCTACTCCTGTCCTTATAGTGTCAAAACCACCATCTAGCTCCCCTGGCCCCCCTTAACCCTTAAATATAGTAAAATCTTACTTTTATTATAGTCTGCTGCTGTTGGTTCTGTCCCTGATCTACCTGCTTGGCTGACATCATCAGAAGTTATTCCCATTGTATTGTTTGAGACTGTAGAGAGGCAGATATGGGGCAGAGCCAGCACAAGTCGAACACAGCCCTGACTAATAAGCATCTCCTCATAAAGATGCATTAAATCAATGCATCTCTATGAGGAACATTCAGTATCTGCATGCAGAGGGTGGAGACACTGAATGGCAGTGCTGCTCACTGTGCAGCACTGCCCCAGGAAGCACTTCTAGCAGTCATCTGAGGAGTGGCTAGATGAGTTATCACTAGGCTGTAATGTAAACACTGCATATTCTCTGAATATACAGTGTTTGCTGCAAAAAGCCGGAAGGGACGGATTCTACTCACCAGAACAAATACTATAAGCTGTAATTGTTCTGGTGACTATAGTATCACTACTGAAATACTTCAGGCCGGGAAGATCAAGACCCTACCCCCAGTGAGCCCTAATGTAATTAGTGCCAACTAAACTAGAATACAAAAATTACAAAGTATTAGCGCTTAGGCGATCTTCCCCTTCTAAGATAAATTGGGGGAAAAAAAGCATAAAAAATAAAATTACTGATTAGTGAGAGTCCCAAAGCCAAAATAGTTTTAAGAGGATATATTCCAAAATTGAAGGGGGTATAGGTTTGGAAAACACAAAGTTCTGTGGTGTTAATAAGAGGTTCCAATCTCCAGTCCAGGGGAAACTATGTAGCCACATTATAGACAGGAAAGAAACAAATATAGTGTAACACTGTTTATTAAAAAAAAAAACCTCTATGCAATCCCTTTGAGGAAATCTTACCCAAAATAGTGGTGGTGCTTATTTCTAAGTACCACAAACAGGCATAAGGTGCAGCAAAATTGAGAGTGATGACAGAGTTACCACTCCACTTGTCTGATTCGAATTCATTTTTTTTAATGCTTTTTCCCCCCCAGTCTATCTTAGAAGGGTGAGATCACCCAAGCGCTGATGCTTTTTAATTTTTGTACTTCTCATTTTAGGAACTTGGGATGGTTCTATTGTACCTAGCTGCTGTTATTTGTTGTTTTATTGTTCTTATATATTTGTGCGCTCTCTTATAGTGTACACTTGTAAACTATAATAGTGCGAAATTGATCTGTATTTCTGTACGTGTGACAAAGGCTACAAAAATAGTAATTTATTTCCAGGAGTGTAAATCCATCTCCAGTAGCTGACACCAACCAGAGTTCTGGGCTCGTTATGTGGAATTTGTGTACTTTTAGCATTCAGTGTCAGCATGCTGACAAAGGAACATGCGACCTATGCAACTGGAGTTTAAACAACACTTTCACTGACAGACACACACTGACACACCCACTCACTGACAGGCACACACTCACTGATACAAATATACTCACTGATTTGACACTCTGACAAACACACATTCACTCACTCATTCATAGACACACATTGACAGCTACACACACACAAACAGACAAATGCACTCACTGACAGCCACACACACACACACACACACACACACACACACACACACACACACACACACACACTCTCTCTCTCACCAATAGGTTTCTTTTTTAATTATTTAAATCCATCCAGCCTCCCTACCTTTGGGAGAGCTGGAGTGGATCTTGTCCCTGACTGCTGCTGGGCTGGCTGGCTTGGCGGGCTCCTTGCTGGGGATGCTGGCTCCTGCTGGCTGGGCTGTCAGGCTCCTTGCTGGGGCTGCTGGCTAGGCTGGCAGTTTTTTTGCTGGGGCTGCTGGCTGGGCTGGCTGGGTGGACGGGCAGGCGCTCAATGGAGGCGGCAAGGGAACAAAGCTCTTCCTGCTCTGCTCCCTCGCCGCCTGCCTACACTATGAAAAGCTGAATGCCTCAGAGGGCCCTAAGGTGGCCAGCCAGCCAGCCACCTCTTGGGCTCCCCAGGATATGAGGCAAACAAGGTGTTTTCTGCCACCCCCCTGAAAGTGCCGCCCTAGGCAAATGCCTTTTGAACACTGGTATTTATCATTCTATTTGGGAACATTGCCATACTATTAAATAATTGCTTTATCAAACTATCTCCGCATTTGTAGGAGGGTTAGGAGAGACTTGCTGTGACTAGGGTCTCTTTATTTTTCTGTACATAGACCGTTTAACTAATATTGGGTCTTTTTCCTAAATACAGATCTCACCATTGGAACCTTCTCTATCCAGTGTCCATTATTTTCTGTTGGACATCAATTGTAGTTAACCAATTGGGAATTACAAAGGAAAATTTGTTGATATATATACTTATAGGAATACTCTCCTGGGATGATAAAATGATTATTATTTTGTTTGACAGCAACTTTTATATCCACTGTGACACATGTAGGAGTGCAACACCACATTAAAGGAATGGCTGAGATCACTGATAACCAGGGCCGGACTGGGGATACAAAGCAGCCCTGGAAAAAAAATTGTGCCAGCCCCATAAGTCACTGTGCCATATATTTACGCGTGTAATATGTAAGGCTATGTCTTGCCAGGACAGATGATTGAGTAATATATATATATATATTATATATATATATATATATATATATATATATCTTTTTCTAATATAAAATATTGGTCCTTTCATGGTAAAACGTTTAATTATACAGTAAGCATACTCACATGCAGACACAGGCAATTTCACTGACATCTCAATGACACACACAAGCTCACTGATACACAGCCTCATAGACAAACAATCTTACTGATATACATCAGCTCATTGACATAAAAACACAAGCTCGCTCACTAGCAGGCACACGCATGCAAGCAAGCTCACTCACTAGCAGGCACACGCATGCAAGCAAGCTCACTCACTAGCAGACACACACACACAGCTTAATGTGGTGGTACTGGTGTCTATAGCATTTTCAGAGAAAAGGCAGTGTTTACATTGCTTCAAAGTGACACTGCTAAGGACAGTCACTCAGACGGTCACCAGAGGTGCTTCCTGTGTTAGTGCACATTCAGGGCCTCCACATTCTGTAGGTGCTGAACGTTCCCCATAGAGATACATTGATTCAATGCATCTCTATGAGGAGATGCTGATTGGAGTGGCGTTTTGCAGCCAATCCCATGGCAAATCATTGGATTGGCTGAGATCATCAAGCTTGATGATCTCAGCTATAGAGGCAGGGCCAGTCTAGGGGAGACCGTGCTGGTCTCCCCTCGACTGGCCCTGCCTCTATAGCTGAGATCATCAAGCTTGGGGAAAAAAAAAAAGGTGAGCAAAAACACTATTTTTAAACACACATTTACACCATGACAGACACAGAAACACACATATACCATGACAGATACACACCCCATGACAGATACACACACACCATGACAGATCATGACACAGACACACACACCATGACGGACAGACAGACAGACACACACACTCCATGACAGACAGACAGACACCCCATGACGGACAGAGACACACACACACCCCCCCATGACGGACAGACACACACACACACCCCATGATGGACAGACACACACACACCCCATGACGGACAGATACACCCACACACCCCATGACAGACAGAGACACACACACACACACACCATGACGGACAGACACACACACACACCATGACGGATAGAGACACACACACACACCCCATGACGGACAGAGACACACACACCCCATGACGGACAGACACACACACCATGACGGATAGACAGACACACACACACACACATCATACAGACAGACAAACACACACCATACATACAGACACCATGACAGACAGACAGACACACCATACATACAGACAGACACCATGACACAGACACACACACAAACACACACCATACAGACACCATAACACAGACAGACACACCATACAGACAGACAGACACCATGACACAGACAGACACACACACACCATACAGACAGACACCATAACACAGACAGACAGACACATTACTAATACCTGCCAGGGGGAGGTCTTCTGGAGGCCGCTGGGGAGGTCTTCTGGGGCCGCTGGGGGACTTTTACTGGCGGCCGTTGGGGAGGTCTTCTGGCGGCCGCTGGGGGACTTGTCCTGGCGGCTGCTGGGGGAGCTGCGCTGGCTCTGCTCTCCCGCCCTTGCGCGCTGCTGAATGAGACCGGTGCCGGAATATGACGTCATATTCCGGCGCCAGTCTCATTCAGCAGCACGCTGGGGAGCAGAGCCAGCGCAGCTCCCCCAGTGGCCGCCAGAAGCCCCCAGAAGACCTCCCCAGCGGCCGCCAGCAGACCCAGGTGTCTGCCCGGACCCAGGTGCTGACGGCCCGCCGGGAAATATCCCGGTATCCCGGTGGGTCAGTCTGGCCCTGCTGATAACGATCATTCATTAGATAGCTTGTCAAGCGCCACATTAAATCCAGCAGCAGCACTTTTCATGTCTAGCCGCAGATTTTAATTTACTGCCTTCCGCTGATTACGATTGTCTATTAGACAGTCTGTTAAGTCTAACACTATACACAGCGGCAGCACTTTTCATACCTAGCCGTACTGTCATTAGATTCTTTATTCATACATCTGTCTGATTTTTGCCGCTTTCTATGGAAATGTGCTCACCTTCTTTTTTTCCATATTTAGTTTTTATTGAAATGTCATCACAGTGGTACAGAAATGCATTGGTTTCAGGACAGGTGCATCATACATAATAAGGATAAGCATTATTAACCCCTTAATGACACAACTTCTGGAATAAAACGGAATCATGACGGAATATTTCCGTCATGTGTCCTTAAGGGGTTAAATAGTCTGTCCTTTTCTGTTTTAACATATATTACAAGATTCCATGAACATGAACTGTAGGGAGGAGATAGGAGGGGTACAGAAATGAAAAAGGTGGGGGGGGGGGAGGGGAGGAATTTGAGTTAATACATCATAATGTTTTGTTGTGTCAGCAATACAATTATCATGCTTCATTTAAATTGACTAGGCCTCGTAACAGCATTGCCTTGATGGGCTTTATCCCATCTTATTCAGATATCCAGCATCCCCATTCCTTTACAAACTTTTCTTCACATCCCTTGAGACGATAGGCTATGTGTTCGTAAGAGCTAATTATATGTAATTTTTGTTTAATGACTGCCTTGGAGGGGGTTGTTTTGCTTTTCCAATGCTGTGCTACATTGATTTTCACCAGGGTAAGGATGTTTATGATAACTTTTTTGTAGTGGTGTCCCACCAGTGTAGGAATCATATGTAGGAGATCTTGTTCTCGCCTGCGTGCTAGCCTCAATTGTGTTTTGGTTAAAATCATTGATCTCACTTGCTCCCAGTAGTTTTGTAGACCCGGACAATCCCAGAACATGTGTAGCATTGTTCCTACCCCACTATCACACCTCCAACATAACTCGGAAGTCCCTTGGTACATGCAAGCTAATTTGTGCGGTACTAAGTACCATCTCATAGCTATCTTACAGTATGCCTCCCACAGCGAGAGACTTCTTGAGGAATGTGCTCACCTTCTAACGCTCTAAAGAGAAAAATATCTCAAGATATTTGTAAGTACAGGTTATAACTCCATATAGGTCTCTGTGATTACACCAAGAGGTAGGTAATACTAGGATCTGAGCGACGGCTCCCTGTACTGTAGGTTTACAAAGTTTTTACATTTGAAGTTTAAACCCAGTTGATACAGTTAGAATATGTACAATGTTGATTTCTACTGTGATACACATTCTTTAAGTGTTTTCAGATCCGTCCCTAAATAGGAGGTTACTCTAAAGTCTTTAACTATTATGCACACCTAATTTCCCCTTTCATGATTCAGAACACTCAGCTGTCAGAATTAAAAATGAAGGAGGGTGTTTGCCCATAGAGGCGTTCCCCAGACTTCTGAAGTTTCCCATTGGCTAATTTATTTAAGGAGGAATATATAACAGAATCTAATCCTGGACACATTTGCTCTTGACAAAGTCAGGATTTACTGCCGAAACACGCGTCAGGTTACTTAGTGTACCGATGCACTTATTCTTTTAGTTCACATTTCTATTTGTCTATCCATTTGTATTAGCTGCAGCTCTTTATGTTAAACATGCAGGGCAAGCTACATGGGATCTTTTAGCTGCTATGAAGCAGCAGATAGCCTAGGCCCTAGGTCAGGGATAGGCAACCTTCGGCACTACATCCCCCACAATGCTCTTACACTCATAATGCTGGCAAAGCATCATGGGAGGTGTAGTCTAAAGCATCTGGAGTGCCCAACTTTGCTTATGCCTGCCCTAGGTGGTTAGGTTGGATAGCTTTAGCCATTTCTCTGGATAGCTTCCTAGCTACGGAGAGTTATTAGCACGGCTGGTTTGGGAGTGAGGTTTGGCTGCCATTGGTTTTATTGTGGGGTTATGCCTCCATTCAACTAGATGCATGTCTACTCCCACTACTCTGATGGGTCTTATTCATAGAACCTCACTGGCTATTACCTATCTCTGACTTCTGATCTCTGATCTTTTCCCCTACTGTCCTATACAGGCTTCATGTTCTGTATGCTGCCTGCTATGGAACTGATATCCTGAGCACCTCGAATGTTTTGCTCTTCTCAGGCTATACTTACTATACATATTATTTTGTGCATGCAGCACACTTAGTTTTATTTGGGATTTTTCAATACCCTTTATACTTGATTATTACAAGACACTTTCTCCCGCTCCTTTTTTTCCCACTGTATTCTATCATATTTTAACTTTAGGATCTTGTTTAAATAAAGTTTATTATTATTATTATTTTTGTTGTTTTGCTATTACCTTTGAATGATTCTATTTAGTAGGTGATTTCAGTAAGGAGTGTTTCTGCCTTTGCTAGGCAGATTCATTTACCTTATTTGTATCTTTTTTCTAACTAACTTGGGTCCCTCTAACACCTTATCTATGACTTGTCTATGAGGTCATAAGGAGAGGCATTACATCACCAAAGCCTTGAGGGCAATTAACATAGACTTGAGCTGCATTTGGAAGAGGAGCCTGATCAAGGCGTAAGTACTGTCAGCCATACATTGTTTTATTATAATAAATGCTTACTAAAAATCTGTGCTTTGCAGCTTTACGTGGCAAGCTTACTGCAGTATACTGAGCTACATACACGAGGTGATATTTACTGTATACTGTACAATATAAATGAATAAATATTAAGAATTGCACTAGTTGAATTAGTTAAGTTATTGTCTATTTCATAAAATTATATACAGTATCTTTTTTTTTTGCATTTTATTTATTTTTATAGTATATTTTTTCATATATAGTCAGTAATAACTTGTGTTTTGTCTTTTATAGCTTCTCCTCGGCCTATACACCTGTGTGTCCTGTGAGCAAGCACTGGCTGCAACTGATGAGGACTTTGCATTATAATATTAGTTTTCTAATATGAGGTATGTATGGGCAGCGCTCAAAAATTAGGAATTACTTATTACAGGTGAGTATTTTATACAGGCGCAACATGTATGGATGTAGCGGGGAATGTGATGCAAATAAGAATAATGTAGCCTAGCCAAAATACCCCCCAATAACGACAGACACCGAATTTGGATGGTACAGGCCACAGCATTTATTAAACATAAGACCGTAGGACTCATCCCACATGTATTAAACTTTATCATGCAATTATAACCAGAAATAAATACATAAATAATCCATAACTTTACATATAATTATTAACACCTAGTGCCATACAGCCTTCGCTTACATAAGCGTCCTTGCCAATGAATGAGACTACGTGCCTATGCACCAACTTGCCCACAGGGTTCTGGCCTCCCCTCTCGTTCAAACCAAAATTCCCTTTTCCTTTCAATGCTTACCACCAGGCTTTTAGCTCGGTGAGCACGTCCAAGTCGGTAACTTAAATGTTTACCCTACAGAGCAAGGTAGGTTGAGACCCGACCATGTCCATATCCTGACACTCCATTTAATAGCCCCCAAAAACCTATTGGCAAGGACACGCCCCACGCTAGCTGTGACATAGACAATAACCAATAGAAAAGAGGTTGGGTGGGAGATAAGTTGTTTGCTGGACCATCTCCCAAGAAGCACTGAGGTAAGATGATCCCTACAACACTCCCAAACACATAGCCACTCCCATATACACATACAGCCAATCACAAGCATCTATCCCTACACTCATACATGTTTCCTTGTCCGCTTAGCTGCGCTATCTCCTTAGGGCCTTGATGGCAGACTTTTTACTGTTTTATATTGAACAGAGTTCACTAGGGGATATACACTGTATACTATACAATAAAATTAGGGACAATTACAATCTCTCCTCCTATGAACTGGGCTCCGATTAATTTCTGGAGATAAACGGAAGGTAATCTGAGGTATACAGGAGGACAAAAAAAATATAAGAAAATGTTAAATTTGTTTGATTTAAATAATTCACCTTATTAAAATGGTAGACTTAGTTCAGTGTAATAGTTGTTATGTATTTGTTTCACGTTCCACTTTTTGCAGATTTGGATGCTGTGTAATCTGTGGACAGTTCTCTATATTGCGACAGGAGATTGTATTTTTGAAGTCTGAAATTTGTAAATTATCTGATAAACAAACTCAGGCTGGAACTGCTGCAAAGCCACTGCTGCAGAAACGTACTAGGAATGGCAGATGGATTACTGTAGGATCTGGTAGACTTAGAGTTGTGGATAAAGGCATATTGCACTGTCTGTTCCTCTACATAATTCATTTTCAGCACTTTCAGAGTGTAATTGTGTTATGGAGACAGGCTCAGGCACCACGTGTAGTGGTGTTATGGAGACAGACTCAGGCACCCAGTGTAGTGGTGCTATGGAGACAGGCTCAGGCACCAAGTGTAGTGGTGTTGTGGAGACAGGCTCAGGCACTGAGGGTAGTGGTGTTGTGGAGACAGGCTCAGGCACGGAGGGTAGTGGTGTTATGGAGACAGGCACTGAGGGTCGTGGTGTTGTGAAGACAGGCTTGGAGACTATGGTGAGGCCTAATAGAAAGCAGTTGTTGTTGTGGGGTTCTATCATAAGAGGTGTGGAGCTGTACAATAGTGGTCTTGTGAGATGTCTTCCCGGAGCTACTGCTCACAGAGACAGGAGACGTATTTGTAATATTGTTAAGCGAGCAAAGCAGGAAGGGGAAATGGATGTACTTTTCTATCTAGGGACAAATGACTTGGCTTGCATGAACTTGTGGCAATACTGGCAACTGATAATGTAGATTTAGTTGCTGTTACCGAGACATGTTATAATGAGAAAAATGACTGGGACTAGTAATACCATTGTACTCTTTATATAGAAAAGACAGGGAAGGCAAGAAAGGGGCAGGGGTGGCTCTGTATGTGAATGATAGCATAAAATCTAGCCTAATAAAAGTTAGTGAGGCGGACATAGACTCCGTTTGGGTTACGTTAGAATTTGGTAATCACACAGTAACTCGTGTAGGTGTAATTTATAGGCCCCCAGGACAAATAGAAGAGTTAGATTATCTACTAGTTGAGGAAATAGCTAAAATGACAATGAAGGGGGAAGTTATCATCATGGGTGACTTTAATCTTCCTGATGTGAATTGGAAAACCAAAATAGCTGCTTGTCTCTAAAACAAGTCGTTGAGGAGCAAACTCGTAAGGAGGCCATACTAGATTTAGTGTTAACAAATGGAGATTTGGTTTCAGATATTACTGTAGGTGAAAGTTTAGGATCCAGTGATCATCAGTCAGTGTGGTTTAATATAAAAACAGTGACTGAGTCACACCACACAAAAACAAAAGTTTTAGACTTTTCTTAAATTTGAATATGTGTAAAGGAGTCATTATCAGACACTGGGGCAATTTAAATAGAGTCCAAGAGAAATGGGATTATTTAAAAGTTGCACTGCTAAAGGCAACAGAAATTGCCTTAGGCTTGTCAGTAAAAGCAAAAAATTAAAGAAACCACTGTGGTACTCCGCAGATGTGGCCAAAATAGTAAAAAACTAAAAATTAGCATTTAGTAATTCTAAAAAAAAAAACCCAGGGTAAGGAAGACAGAATGATCTATAAAATGAGGCAGAAAGAGGCTAAGCAAGTTATAAGAGCATCCAAATCACACACAGAAGAGAAAATAGCACAGTCAGTAAAAAAAAGTGGACAAATCATTTTTAGATACATAAATTAGAATAGGAAAGTAAAACAAGGAATAGTTAGATTAAAAACAAAATAAGGAAGGTATGTAGAAGAGCATAAAGGTCTAGCAGACTGTCTCAATTAATATTTTTGTTCAGTATTTACAGATGAAAATGAAGGAAAGGGGAAGGGGAAGGAAAGGGGCCTCAGTTAGGAAAAAGTTACATATGAGTTTACAGAGGAAGAGGTTCTATTTCAAATGTCAAAAGTAAAGAAAAATAAGTCAATGGGACCTGATGGAATACCCCCAAAGTTATTAACCCCTTAAGGACGCATGACATGTGTGACATGTCATAATTCCCTTTTATTCCAGAAGTTTGGTCCTTAAGGGGTTAAAAGAGCTTAGTGGTGTACTAGCAAAACCATTAACAGATTTATTTAACCAATCATTGTTAACAGGAGTAGTCTCAGAGGATTGGAAGTTAGCGAATGTTGTACCCATTCACAAGAAAGGTAATAGGGAGGAGTCGGAAAACTATAGACTAGTAAGCCTTACTTCAGTAGTGAGGAAAGTAATGGAAACCATGTTAAAGGATAGGATTGTTGAACATCTAAAAACACATGGATTTCAAGATCAGAGACAAGATGGGTTTTCTTCAGGGAGATCATGCCAAACTAATCTTATTGATTTTTTTGATTGGGTAACTAAAATAATAGATCAGGGTGGTGCAGTAGACATTGCTTACCTAGATTTCAGTAAGGCTTTTGACACTGTTGCACATAGAAGGCTTATCAATAAACTGCAATATTTAAGTTTGGATTCCAATATTGTTGAATGGGTAAGGCAGTGGCTGAGTGACATTCAACAGAGGGTTGTGGTTATTAGTGATATTGCAGAATGTCTTAATGGTATGTCTTTTTGCTGCTGATACTAAGATATGTAACAGGGTTGATGTTCGGGGAGGTATAAGCCAAATGGCAAATGATTTAGGTAAACTAGAAAAAGTTGTGGCAACTGACTTTTAATGTGAATAAGTGCAAGATAATGCATCTTGGACGTAAAACCCCAAAGGCAGAGTACAGAATATTTGATTGTGTCCTAACCTCAACATCTGAGGAAAGAGATTTAGGGGTGATTATTTCTGATGACTTAAAGGTAGGCAGACAATGTAATAGAGCAGCAGGAAATGCTAGCAGAATGCTTGGTTGTATAGGGAGAGGTACTAGCAGTAGAAAGAGGGAAGTGCTCATGCCATTGTACAGAACACTGGTGAAACCTCACTTGGAGAATTGTACGCAGTACTGGAGACCGTATCTCCAGAAGGATATTGATACATAAGAGAGAGTTCAAAAAAGGGCTGTTAAACTGGTTCATGGATTGCAAGATAAAACTTACAAGGAAACGTTAAAGGATCTTAACATGTATAGCTTGGAGGAAAGACGAGACAGGGGGATATGATAGAAACATTTAAGTACATAAAGGGAATCAACACAGTAAAGGATGAAACTATATTTAAAAGAAGAAAAACTACCACAACAAGAGGACATAGTCTTAAATTAGAGGGGCAAAGGTTTAAAAATAATATCAGGAAGTATTACTTTACTGATGGGGTAGTGGATGCATGGAATAGCTTTCCAGCTGAAATGGTAAAGGTTAAGATAGTAAAGGAGTTTAAGCATGTGTGGGATAGGCATAAGGCTATCCCAAACTATAAAATAAGGCCAGGGAATAATGAAAGTATTTAGAAAGTTGGGCAGACTAGATGGGCCGAATGGTTCTTATCTGCCGTCACATTCTATGTTTCTATGTCCAATTCTCACAAAAAGTGTTTGAAAAGAATGTCTGTCAATCTTTAAGTGACCGACTCATTGGATGACAGGCTGAACAATCTATCAGGTTAAATGGGGAGCTGCAACAGCAGTGGTGTATAGGCACTTAGAGAGCAAAACATTACATTTTGTCCCGTAAGCAGCACTTCAACAGCACTCAGTACGTTGAATAACGTGTCATTAATCTTAATCTTTGCTGGATGGCACCCCCTTGTGGATTGGCAGGTTGCCCGTGACACTGTGCCACACGCATGCCCACCTCCCTTTCCAACTTGACAGATTTGGCAGGTCTGGAAACTGATTAATGATAATCCTAATAGCTGATCAAATTCATGCCCCGATCTAGGGTTGTAAAACCGATCGCTGTTTTTCAGGGTCAGGAAGGAATTTTTGCTTGTGACTCAAGGTTTTTTGCCTTCCTCTGGATCACTGGGCTTAGGCATAATATGTTTAATCTACTTAAAACTAATAAACTAAATAGAAGTAATCTAACAAAAAGTAAATGAAATGCAAATTATAGTAAATATAAAAAATATAAAATATAATAATATAATACACATAAATATTGATATTTTAATTCATCCCATCCACACCATTTAGCAGAAGGGATTTTAAAATAAATTCTTAACTATAATATCTATATGAAGGTGACAATTGTGATCCTTGTTTGCAGGTAGCACGGTCCTCTAGGGCAAAAACATGCACAGTCCTTGTAATTGCATATACTCAGGCACTTTATTTGTAAGTTCACACAGGATACAGCAATAAATGAAAACAAATGTAACACAAAACCCTATAAACAAAAACCTAGCTCGTCTGAGCACTAACTGACATTAGGTTCCCTATCTCTCAGGGTTAAACTAAACAAAACAATATTGCACCAAACTTATTAGAGAGCAACACTCTGCTAGCTAGCCTGTTGCTTTCCTTTCTGCACTCCCAGTGCTCCAAGCCAGCCTTGCCCTGACTGCTTTGCTTTCTGCACTCCCAGTGCTCCAAGCCAGCCTTGCCCTGACTGCTTCCTTTCTGCACTCCCAGTGCTCCAAGCCAGCCTTGCCCTGACTGCTTTGCTTTCTGCACTCCCAGTGCTCCAAGCCAGCCTTGCCCTGACTGCTTCCTTTCTGCACTCCCAGTGCTCCAAGCCAGCCTTGCCCTGACTGCTTTGCTTTCTGCACTCCCAGTGCTCCAAGCCAGGCTTGCCCTGACTGCTTTCCTTTCTGCACTCCCAGTGCTCCAAGCCAGCCTTGCCCTGACTCTATCTGTAGAGAACAGCCTCTCTCTCCTACCTGCTTCCTGGGAGGAAGCCAGCAATCCCTCTCCTTTTCCTGCCTAGCCGGGAGGGGTTTATTCCCACTGCAATAGCTCATTAACTGCAGCTGAGCAGTGGGTTGGAGATGATCCAAAAAACCCTGGCCTGGATCTATGTCTCCCCAGAAAACCACTAAACTGTGGAGTGGAGCATTGGCCCACCCTTCTCTCCAAATGCTCCACCCTTCTCTCCAAATGCTCCACCCCAGGGGCCCATAACTAAACAGTGTTTTGTGTTGCCTACAACACATCCTACACATACTCCCCCTGGGGTTAAAAGGCCTATCTGCCTTCACTTTATCACACAATGTAATCTAAACGATTTGTAGATAAAAGAGTAGCATTGTTTTAAACTAATTAAATGATTAAAGCTAATACAGACAGGAGGCATATTTGCTTAACCTTCCTTTACTGAAACCTCCCAGCAGCAAACAAAGAGTTAAGTTTCAAAAACAACCAACCAATAAAATAACAGTACAGTGCAATAAAACCATAACAGGCCCCTCCTATATCCTCTTTCTTTGCTTCTGCTGGTGAGTCTGCTCCAATCTTAGGCCCTAGGCCTTTGTTTTCTACTTTGTGTATTCAACTAAGTTATATTTACTGTATTTTTATCTTTTGTTCTTGGTATATTTCTGTCATTATTTTGACTCCTTTAGTTCTTTTCCTTATTGTCTATGCTATATATATATATATATATATATTACCCTTTTTAATTCTATACTGTTCTTCCAGCTTTTTTTCTCCCGTCTATATTTTACCAACAGAGGTACTGCGGTGGGGTCTTTCCATCCTGCCGTTTATCTACTCCATTCGAGCGCTATTCGGTGTCCAATCTGTTCTCCTGTCCTGTCATATTTGTGGTTTGAGTGCCATTCAGCGCCCAAACTGCCTTTTTTCCTTAGGTTTCATATTCGCAATCCGAGTGCTATTTGGTGCCCGAACGACTTTATCTATATGTGTGTTGTTCGTAGTTTGAACACCGTTCGACACAAAAACACTTTCTACTCACATTAGGGTTTTGCTTCTGTGGCACTTTCACGGTAGCCATCTTCCTTGTGAATCTCTCTGCGATCTCTACCTTTTTCCTGCGCCATCGCCTCTTCAGGGCCCGCATTGTGCTTCCTGCAGCCGCGCTCTCTCCAATTCTTTACTGAGGAATCCTTTTATTGATTCTCAACAACTTGCACAGATCTAGGTGAGGACTTTATATTATCTTTCACTTATTGCTCTTGATTATTTTTTATTGCATTTTACAAATATTACTGATACTGATTATTGGAGTGCTTTAAAAACCTCCTATTAATTATATTATCAGAGGCGAACCCCAGGCATTACAGTCTGTTTATTTCTTATATACCGATTATATTATGTATATTGAGATCAGGCTGAGGTCTACAAACCTATATCCCTAGCTCTATGAGAGATATTACTGATATCACTGTGGCTCTATTTCACTTAGCCTACTGTATATATATATATATATTTGGGTCTAATGCACCTATTTGGGGGCTGACTTGGGTGTGAACCACCCTCCTCCCACTTCTAACAGTTTTATCCTTGCCTAGGGTCATGTTTGGTGTAACCCCCCTGTTTTCTTGCTCAACATTTTACAGTTTGATTGCTTAGAGGAGTAACATTCCATACCCCAATAAAAAATTCCAACATTTTGTCCCTTAGGCTTACCTTATTAAGACATGGCTGAGAACAACAGCGTCATACCAGAGAGTTTCAAGCAATTGCTCTGGTCCGTTCTGGGTGATTGGCCAAAAACCCCTTATATATCTAGCGGTGACAATACACCCTCTGAATGTGAGAACTCCGCTCCTCCATGGGAAAGGTCTTTTTAAGTTGACCGTTCTCATGCAGGCAAGGACAAAATGCTTTGCTCCTCTTCTCCCCATTTGGAAAAGGACCTTCATGCCGGTTCCCAGACCTTCAGGACTTGACAGACTACAATCTACTCTACACCTATTATGCTGGGGAATCTGACAAGGATCACACTCTCTGCACCCCTCGCGCTGAAGACACTGATTCTCCCTTTATCAGGGAATCCTTCATGGAGAAGGCCCCACCATCACCTAAGGTCCTGAAAGCCCATCCACGGGCAGGCCCCTTTTTGACCCAAGATGTATCCAACATCCTTGTTCCGCTGAATGGGCATTCCCTCCATACAGCCAAATTTCCGAGATACTGGCTTTGCCATCCTGTGGACTAAAAAGTCTGCAACAAGTTAAGGGCCAAATATCCGCATCCCACCATTCCTCAGAAGGTCATGTGCACCCCGTAATGCTGCTGACCTTCATGTACAAAGCTGGCCAGGATTTATGCAAGGGTATGGAACAAGGTCTCAAGTCAGCTTGAGACTCCTGGTCATGTCCAGGCCCATGACACAGATATTCTTGCTTGCAGACAAAGCACTCTCTGCTGGCATTGAACTGGATCCCTTTTATACTCCGTGAATGGGCTCATAGAGCCATTTGCCTACTGGGGAATGCCAATATGGCCATATCAGTGGAACGCATAAAGCCGTCTCTTACAGATTGGACGCTAAACTGGCAGACCTCAGTGCCAAAGAATTGGATGCTGGTGGCCTTCTTTTCGAAGTTAAATTCATAAAAGAGCTCAACCATCATGTGGCAGTTTATACTTCTGTCAATGTGGCTCAAATCTATTTGAAAGGGGTGTTTCATTCAAACAGTTTCTCCCCCAGGGCTGGCCAGCAGAGAGGTCTTGCCGCCTGTGCCATTTTTTCCCGCAGTGGCAGGAGGTCACCTCAGACACATGAATGGTTTGCTCATAGATTTTGTCAGCCCTCCGGTTCAGAACAATTTACCATCACAGATTTTCATGTCCATAGAGGACCACATGCTCATTCACAAGGAGCTTCTGTCTCTATGGAAAAAAGGTGCCATTGGCACAGTTTCGGGTTTTGTAAGCAGTATTTTTCTTGTTCGGCCTCCGCTTTCCTTCGTGAATGGGGTGGTTTTTTGTGTACTTGGACGACCTCCTCTAGTTGGCTCGGGACTGCATCACTCTACGCTGACAGACCTCCTCAGTGGTGGACCTGTTGCAGAATCTTGGCCTCATTATCAATGTAGAGAAGTCAGAAATGTACAGGAGATATAGTTTCTGGGCTTTACCAATGATTTAGATCAGATGATTTTGGAGCTTCCTCCAGGATTACAACCATCCAAAAAAAGATTGACAAACTCTTTCGAAGAGATTGGGTTTGCCTACAGGATCTCTCCATGATGATCAGTCTTTTCGCCGCATACATTCAGGTGATGTTCTGGGCCCTCTCCATTACCAGGCTATGCAGTGGTTGAAGAGGGCACACCTATACTGGTCGACTTTGTACGGACAGACACTGCTGCTCACAGACAAAGTGCGCTCAGAACTATTCTGGTAGCTGCACAACATGGAGTCCTGAAACAAGCGAGCGATTTTCGGTTCTCAACCAGACTGTGTCCTGAATCTAGACGCCAGTTTTCTTGGGTGGGGCGCTGCCTGTCTGGGCTCCTGTACATGTGGAGGGATCCTTCCACATCAATTATCTGGAGCTGTTAACAGACTCCTTCGCCATCCTCAGTTTTTCTTGCAAATTATGCAACTGTTCTCTTGAAATTTATCCGCGGTTCACTACATCAACTGCTTAGGAGTAGTGATGTCCCGAACGGTTCGCCGTGAACGGTTCGCCACGGACTCATCATTGAATAAACTTTGACCCTGTACCTCACAGTCAGCAGACACATTCCAGCCAATCAGCAGCAGACCCTCCCTCCCAGACCCTCCCACCTCCTAGTGGCAGTTCTCAATTTCCACTTGTCACCTTACTCCCAGGGTAAATCTTACCGCACTATCAACCTCATTTGCTCAGCGATCTCTGCAGCTCACATTTCTTTCCATGGGGTCCCGATTGGCAAGGACCCTTCTGTCTGCCGCCTCCTGCGTGGAATGCATCACTATAAACCTTCGTCCTCCTGGTATTCCTGTTTCTGAGATGTCTTCCTGGTGTTTTACTCTTGGCCCAGCCTGATAACAACCTCATATAACTTTGCCAACTCTCTGCGAAACTTGCTTTTCTTCTTCTGTTGTGTAGTTTCATTCCGCTTGTGTCAGACATTCAGGCTGTCAATTCCCACTTGATTAGCTTCTCCACAGAATGGGGTTTCCTTTTCGGTGCTTCGGCACACCTAGTCTCTCTCCACTTTGCTCTTATCTCTTATGTTCCTCCTCATTGACCTGTCTCGTCGACTACGGTAGCTAGTTGGATCAGTTTGCTTTTGCCATCGGTGGTTGTTGAAGCTTCCTTCGAGGCCCATTCGGTACTTAGGGCTGCCTCTTCGTTGGCTTTCTCTTTGGATGGCTCCATTTTGGATATACAGTTGGCGGTGGATTGTTAGTGGGAATCCACGTTCCAGACCTCCTACTTTCGTCCTCGTCATCACGTGGCACCACCTTTTGTATATCTTGTATTGTCTGGTATTAAAATTGGGAATACCCTAGCCTTGGTGAAGGTATAGTCTAAATTTTAATAAAGACAGAAGGTGATATATATTTGTGCCACTCGTGTCTCTTTTTCTCTCTGCCTCCCCCTTTTCTCTTTTGGTTTGCCCTGGAGGCTGTCTGTCTTAATCTCTTGCCTGTGTTGTTTTCATTTAATGAAGAACATGTGTTTGTTTTTTAAACTTGTAATATTTACAAAAGAATTCTTAATACATGTTGGTCAATACTAGGCAGCAGGTCAGTTCACAGATTAGATAAATTGAACAAATGCTTGAGCAAATAGCAGCTGCATGATCTATACACAAAAACTGCTTCACTGAGCTAAAGTTGTGTTGGTGACTATAGTGTCCCTTTAATGACAGCTAATTTCACAGTTTGATGTAGACACGATAACCTGTGTAACAGAACAAGCTTCAGCTTGTGCTGAAAAGCTATGAAGGAGCCAGTTCAGGCAGTGTAGAGTGCACACTCGCTATCTTACTAAAATAGCTAGTGCAGAACTGTTTTAATAATTTATATTATTACTATATTAACTAATGAAAAGTTAACAGATAAAAATAAAGTCAGAGTGTGTTAGGTATATTTTCTAAAACAACAGTAATCTATTATTTATTCACAAGATCATGAAAAAATTATGCATTCTAAAATCAAACATAATATAACACAAATTTCAAAATGTATAAAAAAGATTTTAATTATCAATAAAAATAGTAATGCATTTAAACTTTCAATCTGTGTTGTCAATTCATTATATTTTGTCTTATAATTAAATGCATACTTTCTACACACTACACTTGCACAGAGTCAAGGGCTTTGGGTCAGGTCATTATCGATGTTTAGAATACCGGAACTGCATTCATTGCTATGGGAAGTTCAGAATTAGTTTTCAATCATTTCTATTAAAATAGTGTTGGATCTGCATAAGGAACTAAAAGATAGAACGCAAAACACAACAACAAAACAAAGTGATTGCAAAGCACCCAACACAATTTTAGCTTCTTGCTAAAGTTGGAAATGTAATTCTATAATCCTTTCATGATACCTAGGTTATGGCACCACCACTTGGGATGGCTTTGTTGAGTGCCCGCTAAAAGTGCTGTTAAAAAAAATGGTCTCACCACGATGATTTGGTATTGAGGTATAAGAAAAATAGCATTTTGGAGATCCACCAAAGCAAGCGACCAGTAATGAAATGGTTGTAGCGGAGAGGTAGTATAATCCACAGTACATCCGCTGGTAGACAGGAAAAGCATACAATAATCCAGGGAGGCAGGTACAGCATACAATAATCCCGGTAGTGTTATAAAGATCCTTCCCTCCCAAGAACTAGACGACACATAGGCTGGGAGTCAACTGACGTTTTTATTCACATGCTCCAGTATTTATGTGGTTCCCCATGCAAGGTGTCTCCTTAATTACTTTACAGGGGTTATACAGTAGGGGACTACATGGGGAACTGAACATGCAGGACCTTTTCCCCACCATGCACTGCTGTACGGGAGGGATACTCCCACAGAATATCCTGTTAAGTGGATTATCCCTCCGTACAGCAAAACCGGGCATTTTACTTAAAAATATATAACTTGCATGTTATTCGTGCCATTTAGTCGAATAACCTCTTTATAGGCTGGGAGTCAACATAGGCTGGGAGTCAACTGAGGTTTTTATTCACATGCTCCAGTATTTATGTGGTTCCCTATGCAAGGGGTCTCATTAATTACTTTACAGGGGTTATACAGTAGGGGACTACATGGGGAACTGAACATGCAAGACCTTTTTCCCACCATGCACTGCTGTACGGGAGGGATACTCCCACAGAATATCCTGTTAAGTGGATTATCCCTCCGTACAGCAAAACCGGGCATTTTACTTAAAAATATATAACTTGCACGTTATTCTTGCCATTTAGTCGAATGACCTCTGTATAGATAGCTGGGAATTTGAGCGCATAGTTTGTGAAACTACCGCTCAGATCCCAGCACAATTAGCCGAATGCCACACGAAACAATGCTTAATATACACATACCAGAAAACAGACGAATGGACGATTTGTAGGAAACTACCGAATGACCAGTAGTCCCGAACGGCCTGGAAGTCCAGCAGTGTTCGTGCCGTTGAGTAGCCGATTTTAGTTCCAGGACCACGACGACCAAACACCGCTGGGCTAACAAAGGATCCAAGATGGCTGCCGAGGCGTGGTCGGTATCCGAACGGCAGCCACCCTGAAAACCTATTAACCGAGGGTAGATTCAATGTTGCAATCCGTAATGGTCCTGTGTGTGGTCTTCCATTCGGTACTTTGTTCGTTTCACGAACAGTGTTGAAAGTCACTGTTCGTGAAACTATCATAGGAATGCTAGTGGCTTTCGTGCCACTAGCATACGAATGCTCTCTATACACATTTAACCGAACAAGCATACAATAACTATAGATAACCCATCTCTCCCGGGCCACCCTATACATACAGTAGTCTTAAAGTGGCTATGTTTGCCACAATGGTCAAATTAAAAGATTAAAAATTCTCCATATTAAACAGCCAAAGCTTTCTTATTTTACAAATGGTTAAAAAAAAAGGTTTAAAAAATGATGGTGGTAAATTGCGGACAAGGGCTACTATATTATCCCATAAGTGACACTGGTTTAATAAACAAGTGAAAACTGGAATCTGTAAGCAAAAACGGGCATGTGATTTGACCCTTCAACTTTTCACAAATCTGGTCTACATGGGACGTATTGCTATAATTAGGATGCAAATCTGGTATCTTGGAACACAGTCTGTGAAATTCCTTATAAATATGAAATGTGTTTGAAAAAAAAAGGCAATTAAATATAACCAGGTAAGTGTGCATGTGTAAATTGTTTAACAGCTTATCCTAGGACAGCGCCAGGGGACTCCTGGCATCATAATAATTGTGGTGCAAACTAGAAAAAAAATAAAAAATCAGAAAACATTTAATTTCAAAGATTAAAAAAACCTTTGATATCATTTACAATAAAAATACTTCTGAAGCCTCCAATGGTACACAGAAGCAAACATAATGGATACATCTAGCCCAATTTTAATGGAAAGGCTACATGCGGAGGGGTGATGCAATGTAAGCTCTTCTAACTCGTACCTTAGAGTTCGTCCACTTGCGTTCCAAAAAGCAGAAGTTACATGTTACATAAAATCATTTTAGACTCGTTATCTCTATAGAGATATAAAACCGTGACATATCTTGATTGTAAGAGCATCTGGACCCTATACGCTGATTGCATATACGATATAAACTTGTTTCAGTAATTATGACACGATGTAATGAAACTTGATGTTTAACCCGCACAATCTTCTCTAATTTTGTAACCATAGACTGTCATGTATGTCATGCATAAATAAAGAATAATAAAAAAAAAAGAGACCTAGTCCAACAACAAAAATTAGATCTATTAGATCCGTGTGGCTCCTCCATAATTGACGGTGGGTTCTGCAGAAAAATGTTACGTTAGAAGGACCAAAGCCATAAATTGTGTAGGCTTTGACACGCTCCGGCCAATGAGGTGGGGAGTGGCCTCCTCTTGCCCTGTGCTTCGCATGCCCATGATCATTGGCAAAATCCACAATTACAATTTACAAAAGTACAATTTTTCTTTTGACACTAAAGAACATCATATGAACAGCATGTGTACAAACAGCAGTGAGAGTAACAGTAGTAGTAGCTTCTTGGGACACCACAGAAAATTCCACATAACGTGCAGTGTGCGCATAGTATTAAACACACCCACCTTTATCAAGACTGTTCCGTCCATGCAAGGGCAATTTAGCAGTGATCTGCATATTACTGGCACATACGCAAACCAGCCCCAACTCCCAATCTTAAAGTATTGGTATAACATTACTGGGGAAGCAACAAAATTGGTAGCAGCAGGTAAAGAAATGGATACTTTAAGCATCTGTACAAATTGCAAAGGGTTAAAGGGTACCCACTTATTTGAGGTGCAAAATATGGGTTAGGTCACAGTTATAATGTTATTTAGTTAAAAAATAATTGGTTTGCCCCATAAGCCCAGTGTTTCCATCCCTCCAAAACTGCAGTGTTTCATTTTTTACCCAGATATAGCGCTGTGTTGTGAATTGTGGGAGTTATAGGTCTGCAGTAGAAAGCTGACTGACTATACATTTTTAGATATGAACTCAGATGTTCTATAGAGTGCCAAAGAGCCACTGTAAGCACTATATTTGACAAATATGTTTCTGACGCTTGAAAAATCTAAAAGGGACAATATAAGCACCGTAAACAATACACCCTGTTCTGGCCCTAAACTCACTCATATTGGTAATGCAGAACTTTCACATATATTTTATCCATTTGCGGTTTTATATAAGGGCTAAAAATTTTAGTGTTAGTGTAGGACCTGCCAAAGATGGGGTACATTGACGTTGTGGCAGGCTTATGCAATGTATGATCAAATAATGTAACTAAACCCCCATTATTTTTGCCTAGATTAGGTGTTTTTAAAAAAACAAATAAAATCTTTCAACATTGAAGTTGCTGTTTAGTGGATAGGTGAGTGCGCTGGATCTTGTGTATTGTATTATTTGGCCCCCAGCAGCACCCCCATTTATGCATGTTAAGGTGAGTGCAGCCAACCCCCTCTTGTTTTATATATATTTGGGAGTCTAGCCAACTCCTTGGTTTTGCACCCCTCCCTGTCACAGGTGCCTCATCCCAGGGCCCTATTTAGCCTTGTACTGCAGAGAGCCCCAGATGGAATTTCTTTCCCCAAGTAGGTTAATCTCATAAGAGCAGACAAACTGCTATGTTTATAAATTGGTTAATCCAGCCTCCAAATCCTCTAGTGGCTGTCTCATTGACCCCAAGCATTGTAAATGCTTGCCTATGAGACCGGCTGAATGCGCGCGCAGCTCCTGCCGCGCATGCGCATTCAGCCGAAGAGGAGGAGAGGAGGCGGAGAGCTTCCCGCCTGGAGCTGGAATAAAGGTGAGTTTAACCCCTTTCCTCTCCCCAGAGCACGGCGGGAGGGGGTCCCTGAGGGTGGGGGCACCCTCAGGGCACTATAGTGCCAGGAAAACATGTATGTTTTCCTGGCACTATAGTGGTCCTTTAAGTTCTCTGCTACTAACCAGGCCTTAAACGTTACTTGCCTCTGCAAGCCTGGAAGACCCATGGCATCACACATTGATGGGGCATCAGACAGGGCAATACACAGTAACTGGGCATCAGACAGGGCATTACACAGTGAATGGGCAACTAGCATCCCACATAGAATTTGCAGCAATCTTGGTATGATACAGTGCTTGTTCATTAGACATGACATAACATGCCTTGACAGAAAGCATGAGATCACAACTGACTGGGCACTGTGTATGGCATTGCGTAGTGCTGTGGCAGTCCCATGCATGCGCATCATTCTCAACATATTTCTGTACCTAACAGATGTACAAGGCCAGCTGATGGTGCTTCACTTCTGATGACGAGGTGGCCCGGGCATGAGTCCATCAGATTTCGCTACGTGCGCGATGTGCTAGTGTGCCTTCGCAGCACAATACCCAGCTGAAGGCGCGTCACCAGAAGTGACGCGTGTATGGAATTCTGACAGGTAGGGAAATCTGATAGCAGGTTAGTGCCTGCTCTGCTTGGGCTGACAGGAGAGATCCTCTGATCTCCTCTGATCTCCCCTGTCTGCCCCTGGTCAGAGCGGCCCATCAGGGGTATTTTGTAAGTACGCCCCCCTCAAAGTGTGCATATTGTTCAATACTCTTCCATGGCAGCCAATGTTCAGAGCACTGCTGAAGAGCTCTCACAGAGAAAAGGTCCCTGTTTTTGTTCTGGGCAGAGCAAGCAGATTTGGGGTGCAATGTGTTTGAGGGGTACAATGTGTGTGTGAGGGGTACATTGTGTGTATGAGGGGTACAATGTGTATGTGTGTTTGTGATAGCTGTTTTAACATATGAGTGTATACCGCATAGGGTTTAAAAAGAGGAGGGAGGTTCCAATTGGTTTGGAGGTAAGTACTTTCTATTGGTTAGTATTCAACCTGTCCACGTATATCGTGGAGACTCCTCCTGTATTGACAAGGGCCTGTAGCATTCCTAGACAGGTGCTAATTCCACAGCCATACATATCATCCTACCTGTGAGCAATAGGAGTGAGAGTCCATAGTTCAGTATCACTACATGATACACGCGCTCGGTTCAGCCACAGTTCAATTATCTGCAATACATTAGTGCAGCCTGCATGTGTAGATCCGGCTGTACTTGTTGCACTCATATGTTAAAACAGATATCTTCTGTAAACAATAATAACAGGTATCAGCCTTGAACCAGCATCACTATATGCTTAAGTATTTACATCCTTATACGGCTGCAGTTGTGACTGAATCCCCCAAGTACCCTAATTTCACTCTCGGAGGTGGGAGGCTGTTATTTAAATGGAATACTAGCACCTATATATTTACCCCATTCAGCAGGTGCCATTACCAGGTTTTTATTTAAATAGTGATAGACTTGGCACAGACATGTGCCTTTCCCTATACACTTAACAGATTTGCTACAGACCTTATCCTTCATAGTTTATCGATTTATCAGGTATCAATTTTATTTTGGAATGTATGTCTGTATTCCTTTTGGATTTTTCTATTTGAGTGTTCACTATTTAGCTTGTGTACAGCACATAGGGTGTTTGCCGGTAGGCAATTTTTAATATTCTTATATTAATAAAGGATTTTTTATTTTTCATTATATATATTTTTTGCCTCTATTACAGATTATAGATTCTTCTGTATTTGAGTAAATTACCTGTATCCCAGTTTCCCTCACTTGGTACACTACTTCTCTCATTATATAGAGTTTGACCACATGCCTCATTTATGTGATTTCATTTCTCCAGGATATTTATCTATTGGAATTTTTACACATTCAGCCATTTTCAGCACAACTTGATGTTATGTTTGTGTTTGTATTTATATTTTGTGTTCTGTTTGAATTTTCCGCCCTCCCACTATGCTTCATTTTTGCTGTGAGTTCTGCCTGTTCAGCTGCACATTTAGGATTCTCTCATTTGAAGTTTGCTATTATGTCAACAATTTCTGTCAACATTTTTTGTAATCTTTATGCCCGATATATGCTACTTAACTGTTTATGAGAAATATCCCCAAATAAAACATGCACACATTTAATTATGCATCTTTTCATTGGGTTTATATCTAAAATCAACTTGCAAAAGATGTAGGTCTCTGGTCTGAAGCCTTTGCAAGCCCTCCCTTTCTAACCCAGCCCAAACTTTCTGCGGCTGTCCAATTACAGATTTCCCATTGCAACTCAATGAGAAGTTTTTGAAAGACAGGTGCTCGGTAATTACCTGCTTCTTTGGCAAAACAAAATTTACCTCTTGAGTTTAGCTTCACTGAGCTTAACAACCAGGAAGTAACAGGACAGGTTGTCTGACTGACTGACAGGGGGTGTAACAATGTTAAAAGTGTCAATTTCTATTCAAGTATTTTTTTGTAAAATTAAAATAAGACATCATTTTTACACACAAAGCATTTCAGCAGGTGCGTAACTATTTCACAGCATTTCACAAAGCCCCAGTGCAAGAATAAGAGAAGAGTCCCCCTTACGCTCTTACTGATACACATACACTGCTGTATACTCACTGACACACACATTCACTGACAAGACACAGTCATTGGCACAAACACTGTTTAATGAACACCTACTTTTACTGACCGACATACACTCTCATTGATACACATACACCCACTGTTTAACCAACAGACACACACTGACATACACTCACTCACTCACACATACATTCATTGACAAACACACACACTCTCAAATACATATACACTGACATAAACACACGCACTCACTGACACACACACACTCATTGATTCGACACTCACTGACAGACACATACTTCCACTGACATGACACACATTTACTGACAGATACACACTCTCACTAACAGACATACACCCTCTTTGACACACTCTTACAGGCACACACAGTCATTGACAAAAACACACTCACTGATATGACACACTGACAGACACACTCTCAGGCACACTTACTGATAATTTTTACACACCTATACACTTTTTTACACACACTCACAAATTATTTTTATTTATAGTGTTTTATAAATTTGCTTTAGGCCTATTCAGCCTCCCTACAATTTGTAGTCTATAGTTGCTTTATTCTTCATGCTTTTCCTCATTGCTTCCTCACAGGCCCCAGCTCACTCTAGCCCCAGAATTCAGCGTTTGATGCTTTTCCATTTCCCCCCAATTTCTGTTTTATATATAACCCTGACCTCACATAGAATGTATGCAGACTAGTATAATTATAATCAATTCAATATGACAATCATCCATTAGATGGCACTATACTACCACTTTACTGATAGCAAAATGACAACAGAAAATAGTAAATGTTTAGAGATAAACAAAATAATCATCTTTAACCCCTTAGGACGCAGCTTCAAAAACTGGACTTGCCCTTAAGGACACAAGCCATTTTTGCATCTTTTGCTGTTTGTGTTCAACCGCAATTTGCATCTCTGTCATTTATTGCACCAACACATATTATACATCGTTTTTTAGGGGGCAAAAAGGGCTTTAATTTGATGTTACATATACATAGATACATTCTATAAAAATGCCAAAAGCCAATCAGCAGCAGACCCTCCCTCCCAGACCCTCCCACCTCCTGGACAGCTCACTAAGAATGCAGCTTCACAATGAATGTAAAATGGATGCTGTCCAGGAGGTGGGAGGGTCTGGGAGGGAGGGTCTGCTGCTGATTGGCTGGAATGTGTCTGCTGATTGTGAGGTACAGGGTCATATGTTCGCCATCCGCCGTGAATCGTTCGGCGAACCGTTCGGGACATCACTAGTTAAAATGTATAAATTTGTAAAATGGTTACAAAATAATGTAAAAAAGTAAGAGACACAAATTGTGTCTACCCTTACTAAATTAACTGAAATAAATTAACTGTAACATATACTTGAATAAGGAATCTATGCGTCTTGCCAAATTAGTGAAAAGATAAAAAATAACACATTTAAACTCCGAAAAGAAACGAAAATGTAATAAAAGAATGTTGTGTAATGGGCATTCTTTGTTGTACATTCTCTCAACCGACAATTAGGAAAATGGGGTTTATTTATTAAAGTTGAAGTTGTGGAAATTGACAAGTAAATTGCAAATGTTATGATAAAATAGATAAACTGAAAAAATTACAATACTCAGCAATTTTTTTTTTTTACCGTGGCTATTTTGTTCTAAAAGTTACAAATGTCCTCACTCCCTGGATCTGTGAACAATATTCTCTAACAATACGTTCTAGAACTGCTTCCGACAAAATCCATAATAAATCGAAGTTTCTACATTGTTAAATTTTGACGGTCTGTAAGTGTGAGTAATGTATTATTTATACTAGGGATGTGCATGGGCAAAACATTTGGTTTGGATCGGCATTCCGAAATTCGGGACTTTGGATATGTTCCCTTTGCAGCCGCTTAGTAGATAACTCCCTAATTCCCACGGTATTAAGGAGCTATCTACCAAAAGGCTGAAAGACCTAAATTGGCCTTTAGTCAAATTTACTAATACTAAGTAAAGATTACTTAGTATTAGTAAATTCTGCCCCTACTCGCTATACCGGGAGTAGGGGCATGTCTAGTAAACAGTGAGCAGCTGCTCACTGTTAAAAAACCCAAAAACAAACCCAAGTGTCCCCCCTCCCGAGCCCCCACCCTTGCCCTGAGCGGCGGATGGGGGCCCTAAATTACAATAAGGGGGGCTACTGTCCACCTCCCAGGCCCCCACCCCTGAGCAACGGATGGGGGCCCTAAATACCAATAAGGGGGGGATCTATTGTCCTCCCCCTCGGCCCCCTCCCCTGAGCGGTGTGTTGGGGCCCTAAATACCAATATGGGGGGGGGGGATCTATTGTCCTGCCTCCTGGCCCCCACCCCTGAGCGGCGGGTGGGGGCCCTAAATCAGAATAAGGGGGGACCTATTGTCCTCCCCCCTGGCCCCCACCCCTGAGCGGCGGGTGGGGGACCAAACACCATTATGGGGGGGGGACCTATTGTCCTCCCCGAGTCCCCCACCCTTGAGCGGCGGGTGGGGGCCATAAATAAAAATGTTACCCCCCCAGGTATCCAGGGGTTCCCAAACCCCTAGTCATTCCCCCGCCTTAAAAATATTAACAAACCCCTACCTACCCCCCTCACCCTAAAATAGAGAGGGGGGAACAATAACTAAGTACCTGTAAAAAAAGAAGGGAAAAAAGGGAAGGGAAAGAAGAAGGGAAAGCTCTTTCCTATCTGATCCTTGTCTTCCCTCCCACAGCAGCAAGAGGGCAGAGTGGCTGTTTGTCTGCAAAGCAGGCCAGCCACTCCCCCTTCCCTCCTGCTCTCAGTGCCGGAGAAGCGTCTGGCCATGTTGAGCAGGGCTGAAACTGGAGGACGGGCAGGGACGGTGCAAGGATTTTTGGCCACACAGGCGAAGATGAATTTTGCCGCCCCTCCCACCCCACACAAATAAAATCTTTAGCTGTGTCTTGAATCCAGCCTTTTGAACAGTCATATAGAGACATACAGGTGAGTTTAGGTATACAGAGCAGGGGCAGATCCAGAACCTAATCTTGGGAGGGGGCTGTTAGTAAGTTGTAGTGGGGTGATAGGGGTCTGTAATTGAGGAGTTAGGGGCTGTAGTGGGGGTACATGGGCTGTAGTTGAGAGTTAGGGGCTGTAATTGGGAGCTTAGGAAATGTAGTGGGGGATAGGGGCTGTAGTAGGGAGGTTAGGGACTGAAGTAGGTTGATGGCTGCAAGTGGGGACAGGGGGCTGTAGTGTGAGGGATATGGGCAGCAATTGGGGAAGAGGGGCGTAGGGGGGGTAAGGACTATAGTAAGGGGCTGTAGTGGTGTTAAGGGGTGTAAAAGGGGGTTAGGGGCTGTAGTGAATTTATGGGGTGTAAAAGGGGGTTTGGGGCTTCACGTGGGGGAATAGAGGCTGTAGTGGAAGGGATCTGATGTAGGGGAGTTAGGTGCTGTAAAGAGGGTTATAGGGGCACAGGGGTAATATGGTTGAAAACAGGGGCAGTATGGTGGGGAACAGGGGCAGTTGAGAGGGACACGGGCTGTAGAGGAGGACACTGAGGCAATATAGTGGTGTAACAGGGACAGTATGGTGGGGGTAAATGGACAGTAGAGGGGGGACAGAGGCAGTAGAGGAGGCAGGGGCTATATAGTGGCACACAGGGGCATTATGGTGGGTGCACAGGGGCAGTAAAGGGGGACCGAGGCTGTAGAGAGGGGGACAGAGGCAGTATAGGGGGGAGACAGGGGTAGTAGAGGGGGGAGACAGGGGCAGTAGAGGGGGGACAGAGGTAGTATGGTGGGGCTGGGGCTGAAGAGCGAAATAGAGGGGCTGTAGAAGTAGCAGGGGCAGTATTGTGGGGAAAGGCTGTAGAGGGAAGTAGAGGGGGCACAGGGGCTGTAGAGGGGGCAGGGAGAGTAGAGGGAAATAGAGGGGATGCAGGGACAGTATAGTGGGGATAGAGGCAATAGAGGGGCTATAGAGGGAGCAGTATAGGGGAAACAGGGGCAGTAGAAGGGGCACAGGGGCAGTAGAGAGGGGCTGCTAAAACAAACAAAAAAACACAACTTTTGATTTAACCCCTTCCCGACCGAGGACGGTTCAGGACCGTCATCGGCATTTTTGGCTTGCCGACCGATGACGGTCCTGAACCGTCCTAACGGTCTGAGCTACTTACCTGATCGCCGTCGTTCCCCCGGCGGCGATCAGCGAGGCTCCGGTTGTGGGGAGACTGCCTGCAGCCCAGACAGTCTCCCCACACTGATTTAGGACCCCTGTGGCCATGTGATCGCTTAACACAGCGATCACATGGTCACAATAGGTGCCTGTGTATCTGCCTGCAGGAGGACTGCCTGTGCTGGCAGGCAGTCTCCCTGCTAGTGTAAAATCAGAAAAAATAAATAAAGTTAATGTTAATAAAAAAAATTATAATAATTATATAGGTGTATATATGATATATAGACATATATTATATCTATATAATATATGTCTATATATCATATATATAATGTCATACTAAGTGTATTTGTATATTAATATGTACTTATATTAATATAAAAATACACTTATAATTAAATTACACACGTATATATATAATATATATAATAACTATATATATTGTATATATATATTATTATAAAATATAAATAATAAGTAATTTAAATTAAATAAAAAAAATTTTAAATAATAAAAAATTTAAAAAAATTATATAGCTATATGAAATTTTATTCTAACTGTATTTTAAAATTAATATATATATATTTATATCAAAATACACTTAGAATGAATTTGTATATATATCTATGTATATAAAAATAAATAAAAATAGAAATATACATATGTCCATATACAAAATTACATAAATAATTATATAAATATACACGTAGACTTAAACTATATAAATATGCATATATATTTAAATTCTACGTGCGTATTTATGTAATATTTTTACATAATTCAGTAATTTTATTGATTGCAATTTGAGGGACCTGCCTGCCAACCCAGGCCGAAATTCCAGAGAATTTAATTTGCTAGCACTGTATTTTACCCTGTAACGTTCTACGACACCCTAAAACCTGTACATGGGGGGTACTGTTTTACTCGGGAGACTTCGCTGAACACAAATATTAGTGATTCAAAACAGTAAAACATATCACAGCGATGATATTGTCAGTGAAAGTGACTTTTTTTGCATTTTTCACACACAAACAGCACTTTTACTGATGATATAATTGTTGTGATACGTTTTCCAGTTTTTAAACACTAATATTTGTGTTCAGCGATGTCTCCCGAGTAAAACAGTACCCCCCATGTACAGGTTTTATAGCATTTTTGAAAGTTACAAGGTCAAATATATGGGTCAAATATTTTTACATTGAAAATGGCCAGGTTGGTTACGTTGCCTTTGAGAGCGTATGGTAGCCCAGGAATGAGAATTACCCCATGATGGCATACCATTTGCAAAAGAAGACAACCCAAGGTATTGCAAATGGGGTATGTCCAGTCTTTTTTAGTAACCACTTGGTCACAAACACTGGCCAAAATTAGCGTTCAATTTAGTTTTTTTACTTTTTTCACACACAAACAAATATGAATGCTTACTTTGGCCAGTGTTTTCGACTAAGTGGCTACTAAAAAAGACTGGACATACCCCATATTGAATACCCTGGGTTGTCTACTTTAAAAAAAATATGTACATGTGGGGTGTTATTCAGAGATTTATGACAGATAATAGTGTTACAATGTCACTATTGATAAATTTTAAAAATGTATGTTTTGAAACCGCAATATCCTACTTGTACCTATAGCCCTATAACATGCAAAAAAAAGCAAAAAAGCACGTAAACACTAGGTATTTTTAAACTCAGGACAAAATTTTGAATCTATTTAGCAGTATTTTTCATTCGCTTTTGTAGATGAGTAAAAGATTTTTCAAGTAAAAGTAAAAAAACATGTATTTTTTTCAATTTTTCATCATATTTTTTTTATTTTTTTTAAATTAAAATACATGAGATTATATAAATAATGGTATGTAAAGAAAACCCCTTTTGTCCTGAAAAAAACAATATATAATTTGTATGGGAACAGTAACTGAGAAAGCGGAAAATTACAGCCAAACACAAACACCACAAAAGTGTAAAAATATGCCTGGTCGCAAATGTACAACATCGCAAAAACAGTCCAGTCCTTAAGGGGTTAAAAAACAAAACATACTAAAAGGCCTCTTCCCCCCCCCCCCTTCTAGAGGCTTACCTTGGGCCAAGGAGGGGAGAACCTTACCCCTGGTGGTGGAGTGGGACAGGATCACTGGAGGCTGGAGCTGCAGATAGTCAGGACCGCTGGGGAGTCTGGGAGCAGTTGAAGTCCCGCCCCTTCTGACATCATCAGAAGAGGCAGGCTGACTTCACTGCCAGAGCTCTCACAGGACTGCAGTGCCAGCCCATTGGACCACAGGATCCACTCCAGTTCTCCAGAAGGTAGGGAGACTGGGTGGAGTGAATGTGTGTATGTTTTCTCTAAGCCTCACTCACCCTAATACTGTCCTAACCATACCCTAGCCCCCCAATGCTGTCTGTACCAAAATACTGCCCCTTCCCCCCAACACTGTCTGTACCAAAAAACTGCCCCTTCCCCCCAACACTGTCTGTACCAAAATACTGCCCCTTCCCCCCAACACTGTCTGTACCAAAATACTGCCCCTTCCCCCCAACACTGTCTGTACCAAAATACTGCCCCTTCCCCAACACTGTCTGTACCAAAAATACTGCCCCTTCCCCAACACTGTCTTCCCCAACACTGTCTGCGCAAAATACTGCCCTTCCCCAACACTGTCTGTGCAAAATACTGCCCCTTCCAACACTGTCTGTACCAAAATACTTCCCCGCCCCCAACACTGTCTGTACCAAAATACTGCCCCCTCCCCCCAACACTGTCTGTACCAAAATACTTCCCCCGCCCCCCAACACTATCCCTACCAAAATACAGACCTTTCCCCCAGAGGCGTAACTACAAACCATGGGGCTGCGATGCAAAAATTTCCCTGGCACCCCCATAGGTCTACACCCCTCATACGTCTATTTCCCCTCCATAGGTCTACTTCTCCCCTCCCCCATACGTCCACCCTCCTCCCCACACACACATGCAGACAGATACACATGCAGACAGATACACATGCAGACACACACTAACATACATACACACACAGAGACACATACACACACATACAGAGAAACATACACACAGACACACATACACAAACACACACGCATACAGAGACACATACACTAACACACACACGCAAAATGTTTAAGTCATACAAAATGTTTAAGTCAAGCTGTTAAAGCGCAGCAGCGCTGACCAGGGCCCCCTGGATATTAATTGCCATCGGGTACCCCTAACAGCATGGGCCACCAAATGGACCCCTTCAATGCGGCCTCGGCGGTTACAATGTGCGGGCCATGGCCGCAACATATGGCGGCGGGCATTCAGTTGCAGGGGTCCGCTGGGCGGCCAGGCCCCCCCAGAGTGACGGGCCGGTTGCAGCTGCAACCCCTGCGACCGCGGCAGTACCTCCAGTGTCTGCCCCCAATACTGTCCCTACCAAGATATGCTCCTACCCCCAATACTGTCCCTATCGCTCCCCTAAACACCCAAAATACTGTCCCTGCCCCCAATACTATCCTTAGCAAAATACTCCCCCTGCCCCAACACTTTCCCTATCCCCTCACAATACTGCCCCTGCCCGCCCAATAATGTTCCTATTCCCCACACAATGCTGCCCTAACACCCACAATACTGTCCGTATTCCCCCACACAATATTGCCCTAACCTATATCAAAACTTCACTTACCACCACACAATACTGCTCCTGCCCCCAATACTGTTCTTATACCCCCCACTAAAGCCCTATTGTACAGCGTTACAGAATTTGTTGGACATATATTAACCCCTTAATGACGAGTGACGGACAACGTCCGTCACTCAGGGGAAACCCTTAACGACGCGGTAAATTAACCCCAGATTGCTGTGATTGCGGCGATCACAGGGTTAATGGTGCTCCGCTCTGCCTCTGTATTAGAGGCAGACTGGGAACACCCGATCTCGCTGCCCAGCACATGTGCTCGCTCTGACAGCCTGTGTGCTCAGTATACTTACCTTCCGCCTCCCTGCACTTCCTGGTTCTGTGTGAAGTGCAGGGAGCCGGAACAGTGCTGATCTTGTCCCTGTTAGAAAAATAAAATAAAGTTAATTTAAAATCCCACCCCCCTGACTACAGTGATCAATTGGCAGGGATTACATTTTACTATGATCTGATTTTTTTTTTAACCCTTGAGGGTTAATTCTTTTTTTTTTTTAACCCTCAGGGGTTAAATTTATTTTATTAATTAATTTAAGTATTTTAAAATGATAAATTTAGCTAGCTGGGGTGGGTGGAAGTTAGTGGGGAATTTGGAGATTTGGTGTTAGGCTAACTAGGGGTTAACGTTAATAAAAGTTTTAAAATAAGCTTTAAAAAGTTCAAAATTAAGTTAAAAAAACGTTTAAGTAAAAAATTTTAAAAAAAAACCCTTTAGCCAGTCCAAATAAAAATTAACCCCTTTCCTGCCAGTTGATAACTGCCTACATCTAATTTTTTTTAACCCCTGATGATTAACTTTTATTTATTTTTTTAACCCTCGGGGGTTCAATTTATTTAATTAACTAATTTAAATATTTGATAGTTATATATTTTGCTAGCTGGGGTGGGTGGGAGTTATGGGAAAATGGGGAATTTACTGTTAGTGCTGCTTACTGCTAGTTAGGGGTTAGCGGTAAAAAAAAAGCTTAGAAAAATTTTAAATCTGTAAAAAAATTAATAAGCAAAACAAAAGTTTAAAAACTAGTTTTAAAAAGTAAAAAAAGTTTCAAAAAGTAAAAAAAATACCTTTAAAAACGCTCATTACCACTACACCTGGAACAAACTAGAGAAAAAATGATCCCACGCCAAGGTTCAAAATATGCCTTTTGAATTACCCCAGGGTGTATTCTTTAATAAATAGTATGTGTTTGTGGGGAAGTTTCAATAACCAACCATATAAACTACTCCAAACTACTCCAAATTGGAACATGGACAGAGCGTAAAAAAACGTCAAAGTTAGAAAAAAACTGAATGTCTGCGTCTCAAATGTGCCCCTTCAACATCCACATATACCTGGGGTATTGCTGTACTCAGACAACATAGCTGAGCAACATATGAAGTATTATACAGTCATAGCACACACAAGGTTTGCAAAATATACTGTGCAAACTCACTTTGTGTGTCAAAAAGGCAGAAAAAACACTTATTACCACTACCCTTGGTACAAGCTAGCAGAAAAATGATCCCACGCTAAGGTTCAAAATATGCCTTTTGAAATACCCTGGGATGTCTTCTTTAAGAAATGGTATGGCTTTATCGGGTATTTGGATTATATAGCCTGGTAAAATACTCTAAAATGGGACATGGGCACAGCGTAAAAATTTTAAGTTTGAAAAAAACTGAAATGGCTGTGTCCCAAATGTGCCCCGCCGATGTCCACATATACCTGTCAAAGGTACATACGGGGGTATTGCTGTACTCAGGCGACATAGCTGGTACAAGCTAGCGGAAAAATGATCCCACTCTAAGGTTCAAAATATACATTTTGAAATACCCTGGGGTGTCTACTTTAAGAAATGGTAGGCCTTTGTGGGGTAGTTTGAATTTAATACCTGCGAAGATGCTTGGAAATTGCACATAGGCCCAGCCTCAAAATTCAAAGTTCGGTAAAAACTGATATGGCTTGGTCTCCTATATGGCACTGTAGCTTCACAAAATAGTGCCAAAGACATACAATGGGGGTGTCCTTTTACTCAGAAGACTTAGCTGAGCATAATTTGGGGGGTTTGAACTTAGTGGCACATATGAAATATACAAAATGCCCAGCAAAAATGCAATCCGTATGTAAAAAATGCACAAAATTATTTTTTACCACATACTTTGGCATATATTGGTGAAAAAATCGGGCCATGTTAAGGCACAATATGCACCTTATGAGATACCCTGGAGTATCTACTTTTACAAATGGTAGGCCCTTGTGGTTTTTTTTTGAACAGCCAAACTACTATACCGTATATACCCGAGTATAAGCCGACCCGAATATGAGCCGAGGCCCCTAATTTTACCCCAAAAAACTGGGAAAACGTATTGACTCGAGTATAAGACTAGGGTGGGAAATGCAGCTACTGGTAAATTTCTAAATAAAATTAGATCCTAAAAAAATTATATTAATTGAATATTTATTTACGGTGTGTGTATATAATGAATGCAGTGTGTGTGTGTGTGAGTGCAGTGTGTGTGTGTATGAGTGCAGTGTTTGTGTATGAGTGCAGTGTGTGTGTGTATGAGTGCAGTGTGTGTGTGAGTGCAGTGTGTGTGCAGTGTGTGTGTTGCAGAGCCTTGGTGGGGGGTGGGCATTTTTATTATTATTTTTCTTAAATTATTTTAATAATTTTTTTGTTTTATAAATATTTTGTTATTTTATTATTATTTTTCTTAAATTATTTTAATAATTTTTTTGTTTTATTAATATTTTGTTATTATTTTTTATTTTATTATTATTTTTAATATTATTTTATTATTTATTTATTTTTTCGTCCCCCCTCCCTGCTTGTTAGCTGGCTGGGGAGGGGGGCTCTCCTTCCCTGGTGGTCCAGTGGCATTGGCAGTTCAGTGGGGGGAGGAGGGGTCTGGCAGAGCTGTTACTTACCTCTCCAGCAGCTCCTGTCAGCTCTCTCCTCCTCCGCGCCGGTCCGTGTAAATTAATGTAAATTGCCATAATACAGACACTGACTCGAGTATAAGCCGAGTTGGGGTTTTTCAGCACAAAAAATGTGCTGAAAAACTCGGCTTATACTCGAGTATATACAGTAATACCCCAAATGGAAGCAAAGGCTCATTAAATCCGTCTCTCAAAATCCTACTGTGAATACTGAAAAGGACAGGTATCCTATATGGCACTGTAACTTCACGAAATAGTGCCAAAGACACACAATGGGGGTGTCATTTTACTCAGCAGATGTAACTGAACACAAAATAAAACTTTGTACAGGAATAGTACACACCAACTTTACAAAATACACATGAGAATTTCTTTGTTGTAAGTTTGTGTGCCAAAAACAAAAAAAACACAATTTTACTCCAATAATTAGCAGAGGTTGGCGGTGAAATGGCTACGTAGTAAGTGTCAAAACAACCTTAGGTAAATAGCCCGTGATGTCTACTTTATATAAATATATACTTTTGTGTGGCAATTTTGTTTTCTTTTATGGCTATTAAGCTTACAAGACAAACATACCAAATTCTAAAATCGCTCCACATTAAAGGTTTATTTTACTCCTTGTGCTTTGTGACCTGTAACTACCAAAAAAAACTTAAAATCCCAGACACATTATATATTCTGTAAATCAGAACAACTAAATGAATTTATTTTTAATTACTTTCCTTAACCTGCACTAATTATGCACACATTATTATTGCAAAAACTGTAAAAAAACAACAACACATTTTTAAATTTTTTTGCATTTTTCTGTATTTTTTTTATAATACATAAGCATATATATAATATATATATATATATATATATATATATATATATTACATTAAAGCCCTTTCTGTCCTGTAAAAAACGGTATATAATATGTGTCGGTGCAATAAATTAGTAAAATGCAAATTGCATTTGAACGTAAACAGCAAAAAATGCTGTTGTCATTAAGTGAAAGACAAGCTTCTAAAGCTCTGTCCTTTAGGGGTTAACCCCTTCTGACCGGAGGACGTACAATTACGCCCTATTTTAGGCGGCTCTAAACGCCGCCGGGCGTAATTGTACGCCCTCCGGTTTTTGCCTACTTACCCGGTCGCCGGCGGTCCCACACCGGCGATCGCGGTGGGGGGGACTCCCAGGGAGCCCCCCCACGGTAGATCCCATTTGCAATACCTTGGGTTGTCTACTATTGCAAATAGTATGCCATCATAGGGGTAATTTTCATTCTTGGGCTACCATAGGGTCTCAAAGGCAACGTAACCAAGCTGGCGAATTTGAATGTGAAAGAAATGAAATACAAGCTTTATATTTAAAGCTGTAACTTTTGAAAACACCATAAAACCTGAACACAAATATTTGTGTTTCAAAACAGCAAAAAGTATCACAGCAATAATATCGTCCGTGTATGTGCTGTTTGTCTGTGAAGAATGCAAAAAACGTCACTTTTACTGGCGATATCATCGTTGTAATACATTTTACTGTTTTGAAACCAGGCCCGGACTGGCCATCGGGCAAACATGGGCAAATGCCCGGTGGGCCGTGATGGCCATGGGCCGAGGCCGGCAGGAAAGATCAAGAGATCTCTCCTGCCGGCACATGCAGGGCAGCACTGGCCCCAAGATGGAGTCCTGTCTCCAATCATGGGCCGGAGGGGAGAACGCCGAGCAGCTTCCTTCTCTTCCTCTCGCAAGCTCCGAGATTATCAGAGCGTTGCCATGGTAACCCGCAGCAACACTCTGAAAAACCAGCACTCGCGAGAAGGAGAGAGAGGACCAGCGGGGTACAGACTGAATTACCTGCCGCTGGACCACCAGGGATCAGTGCGTGGTGTGGCCCCCCCTCCTCACTGGACCACCAGGTATGTGAATGCTTCCTCTCTCCCCTGCCAAATTAAAAGGGGGGAGTAAATGGGATTATTTATTTATTTTTTTACTTTTTTTTTGTTTGTTTAATTCTTAAATTAATAATGTATGGCCATATCATCCACTATATACACCCCCCTCACATACACACACTACAAACACACTACACACACACACATTATCCCTGCACTAACACACAAACACACTGCACTAACACACAAACACACTGCAGACCCTGCACTAACAAACACACTGCACAAACACGCTGCAGACCCTGCACTAACAAACACACTGCACTAACACACAAACACACTGCAGCCCCTGCACTAACAAACAAACACACTGCTTTAACACACAAACACACTGCAGCCCCTGCACTAACAAACACACTGCAGCCCTGCATATTCCGCACCCCCTGTACACACTACACCACCTATGCATACATCACCGCACCTACACACATGTGCTGTACAGCTACTATATGCATACACACACTAGAGCCCCTAGATACACTCACAAACACACAGTACAGCTCTTTACATGCACACACTACATCCCCTAGGCCCACACACTCCACAGGCCCTATATAAATACACACACATACTTTACAACCCAGAAACACACACTGCAGCCCCTAGCCAAATGCAGCACGCCACAAACAGACCCCTTTACACACAATACAACACAAATAGTCTGTTCTACACACATGTAACCTCCAAACATAAACAACACCACAGGGAACATCCCCACACATGCTTAACACTTTAACAGCCCTGTTCCTGTTTTGATCTCTGGTATCCCACTATTGAGGACACCAGAGACAAATCGCCAGCAAACACAGCGCATGCTTGCGCCCCAAAAGAAACAACATGGCATTTACTTCATCTAAGAGCACTAGATGCTCTGGAGAAGCGTGACATTAAAGGACCACTCTAGGCACCCAGACCACTTCAGCTTAATGAAGTGGTCTGAGTGCCTGGTCCAGCTATGGTTAACCCATTTTTTTTTATAAACATTGCAGTTTCAGAGAAACTGCTATGTTTATATATGGGTTAATCCAGCCTCTAAAGCCTCTAGTGGCTGTCTCATTGACAGCCACTAGAGGCGTTTGCGTGTTTCTCACTGTGAAAATCACAGTGAGAAGACGCAAGTGTCCATAGTAAAGCATTATGAATGCTTTCCTATGAGACTGGCTGAATGCGCGCGCAGCTCCTGCCGCTCATGGGCATTCAGCCGAAGAGGAGGAGAAGAGGCAGAGAGGAGGAGGAGAGCTCCCCACCCGGCGCTGGAGAAAGGTAAGATTTTAACCCCTTCCTCTCCCCAGAGCCCGGCGGGAGGGGGTCCCTGAGGGTGGGGGCACCATCAGGGCTCTATAGTGCCAGGAAAACGAGTATGTTTGTTTTCCTAGCACTATAGTGGTCCTTTAACATACTCATTTGGTGGGGGAGGGGGTGTGTATGTCAATGGTGGTGACATGACATGCCCCCTTTCTGACCCCGCCCCTAATAGTGGGCTGCTCTGCCTTTAATAGCCTGGGCTGAATTTTTGTCCCAGTCCGGCCCTGTTTGAAAAACTAATATTTGTGTTCGGCGAAGTCTCCCGAGTAAAAACAGTACCCCCATGTACAGGTTTTATGGTGTCTTGGAAAGTTATAGGGTTAAATTTATTGCTAGCAAATTAAATTCCCTATACTTTCGGCATGGGTTGTCAGGCAGGTCCCGCTAATTGTAATTAATTAAAATACCTAATTATGTAAAAATATTACATAAATATATGTGTAGAATTAATATATGTATATATATATACATATGTGTATATATATATATAATTTTTTAAAATATTTTTATTTATATATAGGTGTATATATTTAGTGATATATATGTATATATTTATGTATATAGATATATATATATATTTATATCAAAATACACGTAGAACGAAATAATATATATATTAATATCACAATACAGTTAGAACGAAATAACACACATCTATATATTTTTTAATTATTTATTTTTAATTATTTTTTAATTTTATTTTTTATGTATTTACATATATATTTTTTTATATTATATATAAATATATATATATAACAATAATTATATATATATATATCCGTATCAGTCTACGTGTAATTTGATATATATATATTAATAGTAAAATACACGTAGACAGTGTATGATTGTGTATGTACATATGTATATATATATAGTTAGATCATATATATTTAATATATATATTATCTAAGTATATAATTTTTTTTTTTTACACTGATTTTAACATTATTTTATTTAATTTCCAGCCAGCAGGGGGACTAACTGTCATTACAGGCAGTCCCCCTGCTGGCAGTGCAGCAGCCAGCTAACCCGGCCATGTGATTGTGAGGTCCTCGCAAGGACCTCACTCTCACATGGCCGGGGGGGCCGGAGGAGGCAGGATCCACCGCGGGGGACTCCCTGGAATCCCAGATGAGCCTCCCCAACCGCGATCGCCTGCGTGAGATCGCGGGCAACCGGGTAAGTAAGCAAAACCTGAGGGCGTACTATTACACCCTGCGGCGTTTAGAGACGCTTAGAATAAGGCGTAATAGTACGCCCTCCGCTTTTATGGGGTTAATAATAATAATAATAAAGCCCATATCCCACACAATTCTACCTCTACCCCCCACATTAAAGCACAGTAACATAGAAAGGGGCTGGTGGGGAAGTAAGAGACACAAGGGGGTTTAAGACAAACTAAAGGGGCTGATATCATACACTAAATGGAGTGAAACACACAAAGGAGCAAAAGGGGTAAGACATTCAAGAGGAGATAAGAAACCATAAAGGGGGTAAAAAATTCAATAAAGGTGAAGATTGTAGGAATATTTATGGGATCTGATCGTGATTTATCCATGCATGTATCCTGCTATTAATAGATTTTAATTAATTTAGATTAATTAAATAAAACCAGCATAATTACCACTTATGATGTAGATGTTCTCATCAGATGAGTAGGTAGTCCCAGGAACTTGAATGCAAGTATGATTGGTTGTATGGAGGGGTGTGAGTAATAGAGAAAAGTGATGTTGGTTAGAAAGTAATAGTAAAATTCTAAGTGTCAAGGAGTGTTTCTTGAGTTGTGTCCAAGAGAGTTTGAGAGTTGAGTGTTAGTTCCAGAGTGTCCTGGATCTCTCAATGTCTGAATCTGAAAGCCCAAACTAACCTCTCTCTCCCTTTTGTCCTAACTTTTTAAAGGGAAAGATTCTCTGTATGTCATTAGTTGATAACGCCAATAGGAAACTGTAGGTGTGTCTACGTTATCTAGTATTATCTAGTTTTTGGTCAATAGAGGGCGCAATTGCCTCATCAAAAGTTTATGTCCTTGAAAGAGTTAACTTATTTTGATGACGATTCTGACGCCATTTGGCTTATCTAAAATGACTACCATAACTTAAATTTGCTGTCAGTTCAAAGCGTTTGCCTAAGTCTTTGTGGCAACGACTTTGATCGTAATTTCTAGGATTGACATGTCTAAACTCAGTTTCACCCCTTACTTACAATGGGACCTTGTAAGATTTAGAAAGTAAAATTAATTACTTAGTCTTCTCTGTCACTAGTGTCTGTTTAAAATTATTTCTATTCCATTAACATTTAAACAGAGCATTCCATCCCCCTGCTTCATTGCTTATCACTTGGCTTGTTTACATAATGCATTTCTTAGCTCAGGCTAATGGCTAGTGTTACTGAAAGCAAGGAAAGAAATTTTGTCTGTCTTGCCTGAAGATAGCAAAATGGAGTCCGCTTTGTTCTGAGTGACTCTGGCAATATACACTTTTCATTTCTATCTTAGCACAAAATTCTGCCGATATAAATATCCTGACAAGATATTTGTTTTTGAGGGGGTTCGGCAAAATCATCTTCGCCTGTGTAGCCAAAAATCCTCACACCGGCCCTGGTTACATTCCCTCCTTCAATATTGCCCATGCAATCCGAGATATACACATTAGAATGGTGTAGGGCAAAAAAGTTTGGTTCTTCCTAAACATTTCGGCAAAAAAATTCAGGTCAGCAGAATTTAGTTCATGGCCGAATCTCAGTACCAGAAACAAATCGGGAAGGCCATGTGGAGAGCCAGAACAGCATGAAAAATGGTCCTATGACTTTGCTGGCATGCAAAATCCGCTACTATAATGCCTAATGAGTACGTAATATCAGAATCCCAGCAGAGGGGGTGTACGAGAAAGAGTACAACATAAAATAGTATAGTAGCAAAACCAAAAAAATTGAATGAAAAACTTTATTAAGACTAAAACATAGAGCCACTATATCTAACTAGGGTCGTAAATAGGAAAGACAGTGTCTGATATCCTGCTAATATACAGGTACTGTCAAAGGGTAGATGAGGACAAGGGAATTGTCTGCATATCACTCAGAAACAATGGAACCTTTCATCCAGCGGTAATTGTAGATAAAGAGCTGAGTATATGAAGAGCAGAATTACTCCAATACAAATATTGAAACAGGAGCAAAAAGAAAAAATGCTAGAAAATCCATAATAGGTACACATCATACCCCACAAAAATACTCTGTCACTAGTACCTCGGCACCGCACTAGGCTAGTGCCTACCTAAACCATAGACCCTGCAGAGATAACTCAAAGAAAAGGTAAAGTTCTACCTAATGTAAAAACAAATACATAATTAAAAATAACAAAAGAGCCCGACGTGCGTTTTGGCATGATACAACGCCGTCGGCAGGGGCAAAGTAGTCTATCTCATCAAGAGGTCTGTTTAAATACCATATAAACAATTAGCCATCAGCCGGTCAGGGGGCGGTGCACAAAGATGTCTCATCCAATCCCCTTACTTGGAGCGTAGCCAGACCTCACAGGGAGGTGTGTATAATCAATGGGATTGGGGAGACTGTCAATAGGCAGTCAACACCTGTTCACATTACCCGTTACAGGAAAGCAGCATCCATATCGAACTGCCTGCACAGGAGGCGTCAGTATGCAGCGTCATAGATCCGGCCCGACGTGGGCAGCGTCCGTGACGTGCGCAGAGTGGGTGTGTTCAATAGTTCTGGGATGGAACATCCCACCCCCAAACACCGCCCAAATGCGATCGCTGCAAACCAACATACATAGCGGGCAGTTACCATCATATTTCATACCCTTGTTTATACCACCACGAAAATAAAATTATATTATGTCCTGGTTAGCTGTAAACAAGGTTAAATAACATTACTTGAAAAGTCCTGCAGTAAATGGCATTTCTGCCACGTCATGATTATAAGGCAGGCATAAGACGAATACATCATGGGTGAATACATAATGGGTGAATAGTGCCAAAGTGGGTTGACCCATTAGAAGGTACCTCCCACGTGTAATCATAAATTGAGTATCTATAATAAATGAATATCTTCTTGCTATATTCCCTTGGTAGTACCAGAACAGGGGTAATGTTACATTGTATCATGAGTTGGTTACACAAGTAAATGCTGTGACTTAAATCATGCTACTATCAAGCTCACTACTATGTGACCGTAATCCAAAGAATATCACATCAAAAAGAAGTTGCATATGGCTAATGAATCGAGACATCAGTGATAACATTAAATGTAATGAAATTATAAGGTCCCTTGGTAGTCAAGTGTAAGGTTTGCAGCAACAAGCACATAACTAATCCCCAGTGTGTCCGATCCCTGGTTTATATTTCCTATATTCAACCAGTCATGTGTCTCTCAATTGGTTTACCTATAGTTGTAAACAAATAAGTCCATAAGTGGAAGTCTAATTTAAAGTGGTAGAAAGACACACTAAAGAATACATGAACTACTATAATGTCACAAGTAGTCAGTCATGATTATACATATTTAGATGAGAACAAAAATAGTGTTTAAAGACACCAGTTAAAAAGTGCAAGTAACTAAAAAGGTTAAACAAGGTTTAGACAACAATTGTTGTATAGCATACTAGCGTACAATAAAAAGCCACATAGTCACAGAATCAGTCCCTGTATTATATGAAGGTGGATTAAATAAGGTGCCAATGCACAGTATGATGCTACCTTTGGATTTTTTGGTGTTTTCATTAGAAGTTGGCGATCAGTCAAGAGAGCCCTGGAGTAAGTCCTTTTTAAAACCCTATTTCGGTACCCCTTTTCCCTAAATGAATGTTGTAAAGTTCTAGCTTTATCCTTGAACTCATCAATGGACGAACAATTACCGCGTAACCTTAGGTATTGCCGAATTGGAATCCCGCTTTCCAAGGGGTGGGGTGATAACTGGACCAATTAAGTAGGCTTAGTTGCCGTCTTTTTTCTGAAGAGAGTGGTCTGAACCTTACCATCCCTACACAGTTGTATGGATACATCAAGGAAGCAGAGGTTAGAGCCACCTATGCCGCTAGTGAAGCGTATATTAAAGGGACTAGAGTTTAGGATCTGCACAAACTTATCCGTCGTGCCAAGCCAGACAACAAGAATTTTGTCTATATATCTTTTCCAATGTAGGACTTTGTCCATATACGGTTAAAGGTTCGGGTCAGTCCTAGTACTCTTCTCCCACCAGCCTAGATGTAGATTTGTCTAAGATGGCGCACAGGGCGTGCCCATAGCAGTTCCCGTTACTTGCTGATAGAGTTTGCCATTGAATAGAAAGATGGGCCTGAACAGCCCAAATCCTAAATACACCACTGCTGCTGGGTAGCCAGAATATGAACAGACCACCCACTCCTCTTCTCATGCCAGTAGCTCAGAGGTTTCTCAGTAGGAGGCAAATTAGGTTCAGACAGGTAAGCTCTAACCATTTCAGAGACACAATTCTCCTTGTGGCTGCTTGGTGCTTTACCTGAGCCCCATTAACCAACACCATTAAAACAAAACGTAACTGTTCCACTCTGCTGTCTTAGCAGTTATGCTGCAGGCACTCCTGCTGGTAGACAATGCAAACATGGTGTGTTTAATACGCACATCTACATCAACCAGTATGCCTCTCTTTCTGCAAATCACAGGCCTTAATATCTTCCCCTCCAGTATATCAGGCTGTTGGATCAGAATGCCACTTGGCTATTAATGTTAGGTTAACACGGCGAAGCTAGCATCTGTTTGGCATTAGCTAGGGTTGGATTAACTAGCAATAGCTAGGTTAGTGCAACGTAGGATAGTTAAGGTTAGATTTCGAGTTAGCTGGGGTTAGGATGCAGGTTAAAGCTAGTGTTTAGGGTTTTTTATAGTAATTACATCACAGAAGGTTTGGTTAAAGCATGCATGGGGATATAAATGTAGTTCAATACAATTTTAAAGGGGATTACAATATACATTAAAATTCATAATACAATACGTTCAGGGCATTTCTAATATGACCCAGTCGGGATTATTTACTAAACTGAGAATTCAGTGTAAATTCAAACTGAATTTTACATTTAAGGCCAAAGTGACTGAACTGGAAGCAGAGCTGGCTTAGAGAATTTTTCCTGGTCAGCTATTTTTACCTTGAATTTTAAATTCTTTTTGATGTCACTTTTTTATTTCTGCTTTTAATGAACAACCCTGTAGACATAGAACTGAGTATATGCTTATCTGGGCATTTTGAAATTGCAGAAAAGTGCTCTAGTTTAATGTTTTCCTATAATTTTACAAATCCTGTGTGATCCGTATATTATCTTGTGATTTTCTCTTTACAGGAGGCAGACATCACTAAAGCCTCTAATAGGATAGGAGTGGGTAACATTGCATCCTTAACCCCTTAAGGACACATGACATGTGTGACATGTCATTATTCCCTTTTATTCCAGAAGTTTGGTCCTTAAGGGGTTAAAAGTACAGGCACTCAATGAAGTAGTCTGGGTTTCAGGTCCCTGTAGTTTTTAACCCTGCAACTGAAAACATTGGCTTTCCAAGGTCACACAGAAACTGCAAAAATTATGATTGCAGGGTTAAGTGTATAGGGTCACTGCACCCAGACCACTTCAGTGAGCTGAAGTAGTCTGGATGCCTATAGTGTCCCTTTAAACTTGGTTATTTCAATCAGATGCTGCTCATAAAGACCTTTTGATTTACGCAGTGCTGTGTTTTGCCATGCATCTGCACTAGCCTTCTAATTTTGATGATCTCAGCCATGCAGGCAGGGCAGGTTTATTTGGGGGAGCAAACGCATGTACTATACAATTAGGAATATGTGTCTGTATTAATAACGCTATATAACGCTATAGTGTTTATGTGCTATACTGTACTATATCTACAATACTATAGATTTAAATTGTTTATATTTTATATTTGACAATTAATTCCCAATTCTATCCACAACATACTGATGGAATATTGGGAGCTCTATTAAATAGAAAAGAATCAATGAAGGGGAGAGTTAAATCACAATAAGTCAGATTATTTTATGGTTTTACTAGTAGTAGTGTTTCTGTGTTTCCATAATATTGCTATTTCTGCAGTTTTGCACAAAATCAATCATTTATATGTGCCATTATGCACCCCATCCCTACTCTCAGCTGATGAGAAAGTTGGATGTTGCCACTGGCCATAGAGGACCTTTGGCACGTGACGAGGATCTGAGTAAGAGGGCAAACCATTTAAAAACAGTCCTGGCATTATAACCACTAAAGTGGTCTGTAGTGATTATGGTGTTTCGCATAACCTTTAACCATTCATTGCAATTCATAGATATATTTTTACAAAACCTTTATAGATGGAACATAAAAGTTAAAGGGACATTATAGTCACCAGAACAACTACAGCTTATGGTATTTGTTCTGGCGAGTAGAATCATTACCTTCAGGCTTTTTGCTGTAAACAGTGTCTTTTCAGAGAAAATGCAGTGTTTACATTACAGCCTAGTGATAACGTCACTGGCCACTCCTCAGATGGCTGTTAGAGATCCTTCCTGGGTCCTGGCTGCCTAAAATGCATCCAAACATTCAGTGTCTCCTCCCTCTGCATGCAGACACTGAATTTTCCTCATAGAGATTAATTGATTCAATTCATCTCTATGAGGAGATGCTGATTGGCCAGGGCTGTGTTTTAATCATGCTGGCTCTGCCCCTGATCTGCCTCTTTGTCAGTCTCAGCCAATCCTATGGTTGAAGCATTGTGATTGGATCAGGCCAAAGACATATAATACCTAGACGCCGTATTAACCGCTACTTCCTATTGGTGCTAATGAGCCGCAGGGCCACCATCTTGGATCGGTCACTCACTAGAATACAGGACACAATAGACATATAGGTTTGGCGTATTTTAACTTTAACCAGACCCCATGTAATAATACAAAGCACCATCCAATACATAGACAATAACCAGATCCCATGTAATAATATAAAGTACTGTCTCAATACAGACACAATGACTAGATAACATGTAATAATATAAAGTACTGTCTTAATACAAAGTAAATCACATAATACAAGTACTGTTCCATGCATGCACATTTAAATTAAATAAATTTAATAAAACAAAGTGCTGTCCAAAGAAGATAACTTGACGATATTACATACAGTAACAGAGTGTAATATTATACTACAAATATCTCTAAATGCAGAATACTGCTATAAAGTGACGGTACACCTTACAGGATCACTGTGAGAGGAGAGATAGATAGATATATATTACACACAGCTAGGTAGGTAACCAGGACTGTCGCTGGCTGTAACACGTTAAAGAAAATGTTACGCAAATGTTAAATAAGTTTAATGGATTTTCTGTTTTAAATCCCTGCACCTACCTGGTTCCCAAGGTGCTTTGTAGAGCGGTAGCAAAATCACAAGCAAACAGGCTGCTGGCAAAGAGACGAATCTGATCTGCCGGGTACCATAGACATATGTATGTCTATGCCGGGTACAACCGGCCCAAAATGGCGCCCTCATTTCTCGCACCACAGCGGTCAATGCAGCGTCTAGGTATTATATGTCTATGGGATCAGGCTACCACTTCTGGTGATGTCAGCAGACTGCTTGTTTTTTTTGAGGCAAACAGCATGCAGATCTACATCTCCTGGCTTGAATACAGTAAGATTTTGCTATATTTATGGAGGCATGAGAGGTCCAGGGGGGCTGGATGGTGTTTTTAATGCTATAGGGTCAGGAATACATGTTTGTGTTCCTGACCCTATAGTGATCCTTTAAGCCTGTTATTATTCTCTTCTTAATGTGCTCTGGGTTTTATTCAATAAACTAGCCAAATAAATAAACCAGAAATATACAAAAAATTTTTGTAGTATTAACTTTTTTTTTGCTCTAATATTTTCAGTTCCTTTGCCTTTTCCTCACAATTCTCAGTCTAGTAAATAAACCTCAAAGCATTCATTGGATGTTCATTTTACTCTTACTATAACCATCTATATTATTATTGACAGTGAATTTAAATCCCATTAGAATCAGATGGCTAATACGTGTTCCGTGTCACCTGCTGCAGTTCTTTTGAGTTCTCAAATGACACCCTTCTATTTACCTATCCATATCATAAGCACATACATGTTAAAAAAAGCCTCCAGGCTCTAACATCCTATCATTATCTTTCTGTTAAAGCTGTCATTTATAGAAAACGCTGTTCTCCTCTTGTATCTTAGTTCTCGCAGGAGAGCACTCAACAACCACTTGATAGGACGGAGTGCATTAGCCCCTGCACATTGGTTGTTTTGGTCCAGCGTACTTTCTTTCCATAATCAGTCTTGTTTACTTTCCTGACAGAGCAAGAGGATTGCATGCTTCTTACAGACGTCAGTATTGGCAACAATTTTTTTTTTTTCGTTGTTCAAAAGTCTCTTGCTCTCTGCACTTTTGTTCGCTCCTGTCCTGATGTTCACAAACCAGTCTGCTCTTACCTGTACCGTTTGCCATCCAAAATGTTTTCGGAGCCGGAGAGAAAGGTAAAAAGATATAAATCTGAATTGTTCATATTGTGCACCTTTTTTTCGCACTACTTCCTGGTCTATAATAGGAGCAGGGTATTAGTTGAACAGTATTGTCTGTTAATGTACTGCTGTTTTTGTTTTGTTTATTTTACTGTGCCTTAAGTTTGTCTACACTTACTACACCTGGGTAAGTTGGAGTTTTTTTTAATTCTTTACTAAACCGTGAATTATGATGAACTGAAAACCGAATTCTAAGAGTAAGGCTGAAATAGTTTCTATGCAAAAATGCATTTATTTTGAAGCATTGGCTATTTTAGGATTATATATATATATTTTTTTTTATTGAGTTTTCCTGTCGCTACTTGGAAATGAAAGGTCTGAAGTTACAATTAAGGAGCCTCCAAATAAAACAGGTTAACTTTGATAAATCTCTAGGCTCTTGTTTCATGCCGGCTGAGGATCATGTGCGATGCAGTTCAAACACCTATAGAAATAAAAGAAACTGCAGCGTCAACTAACCCTCCTACTCTATGTCCTTAATAGGCACATAAAATTATACTGTACATACTGCAATGCATACGTTAGCCTTGAAGCAAGATAGTTATTTTATAAGTTATTTCCACGTCACCTGTGGCAGATGGAATCACTTCCCCAATGTCAATTTTTTGGTAAACTTTTGCTTTAATAATTACAGTTTTATATAGGATGGGTAGAATGGATTCTAACTGAATTCCCTGGCCAGTTTAATACAAAAACAATAGTTTCAGAGCTGTCGTAGTCAGTCAGGGGCTGCAAAACCAAGCCCCTGGTTTGGCAGCCACGGCTAATTTGTGGCACACGGCGTGAAGTGGTGTGCACATGCCTGTAGCCTCTGATCAGCTGACACATCTGTCAGTATAAACAGAACTATATCCTGCCAAGACTTCTGCATCTGGAAGACTGCTTTGGGCTTTTAACTTCTCCCTCTATGTTATAAACCAAGACAACAAAATCAAAACATTTCCTTTCGCAAAATAATGCCATCATAAAAGTCAACTCAACGGAAAACAAGTCAGGGAGAATGTGTCAGGCTGCTCATAAAAAGTCCAACAAATATTCAAATATTCTATATCTAAATAGATTGTGTTGCTTCATGTGCTAATACAATATTTTAGAATACTGGCATAGAGTCTTTATGGGCCAGACAGTGATAACAGAATGTAGTAGCACGGTATGAAATATTATTGGTCTTTGATGGGTTAAGAGAACATATTATAAGAGATGTAATATCGCTGCTATATATGTAGTGTTCTACTATTAATAGTTTTCACTCCCGCAAAACCTTTATTTCCTTGTAGATCTAATTTCTACTATTTTGTCTCTTGAGATGTGTTTTTGCAGTCAGTAGCAAGAAGTTCACTGGTGCTATTAATCACTCGTTAATTGAGCTGTAGTTTCTATTTATAAACACTTTTCGTTGTTTGTTTTTTTATTACAGAAGACAAGTTAATACTGAGGAAACATTCACTCAACAAGGGTTAGGGAGATCAAGTTTGTCATATTATAGCTAATTGGGTCTATATTTATAGGAAAGCAGGATTCTACATCTCTAAATCCAAAATTCCAAAACGTTCCTTTCCACGAGGTTATAAATATTTGTATTCTTATTATTTTGAAATATAAATACAATACACTCTTTCACTTAATTACCAATGTATTGTAGTGGGTACAATAAGTGGACTCAATGGAAAATGCATGTGAATTCTTTAGAAATTGGTTTACATGTTGTGAGCTTTAAAGGGACACACCAGTCCCCTAAACTGAGTTCTTTATGGATTAACTGCATTTCATCTCTGGCTTGTTTCATAGACGTGCCCATTTCAAGAGAAATCAGCACATTACAAATCTCCTGTTATGCAGACAGCTGTAAAGGTTTTTGAACTAGTTCAAATGAGAAGTGAGCACCATTTTGTTTCAATGCTTCTCTTTGAGAAGCATCTGATTAGACACATCTCATCAGTAATAATGGCTTTGCGGGAGGAGGGAATCAGAGCTGCTGTGAGAAGCAGGGTCAGACTGGGAAAACATTTTCAAGGATTTATCACCAGGGAATCTTATGGACAGAGCTCTGCTGAAGAGCTCTCACATAGGGAAAATGCCCTATTTTTGTTTTACACAGCGCATGCAAATTTAATGACACGGTTGCGCAGTGTTTACAGGTGAATTGTCTCTGGTGTCCCCATAAGAAGAATTCCAGAGGACAAAAGTAGGACAGGCCGGTACAGAGTGTTGAGCTTGTGTTGGGAGGTTGTCTGTGGGACTGCATTTGTGTAGAGACAGCTGTTTGTGGTGTAGTATGCGTAAAGGGGCATTTTTAGTGGTGTATTATGTGTTGAAAGGGCTGTAGTTTGAATTTGTGTCCACACATAACGTGTGTAAAGGGTGTGTCTATTGGTTGTAGAGATTGTGTGTGTGTGTGTGTGTGTGTGTGTGTGTGTGTCTAGAGGGTGTAGTGTATTTGTCCATGGAATGTAGTGTGTGCCTAGGGCAGTGATGGCGAACCTATGGCACGCGTGCCACAGGTGGCACGCCAGGCCCTCTCTGTCGGCACGCGGCCACAGGTTCGCCATCAATGCAGAGTAGGCACCTGCCTGCCCGAAACGGCAGGCGCCTACTCTGCTTCCGGGTCGGGAGGCAGGGGGAGGGATCTGTGATGCAGCTCCCCTGTCCTCCCGCGCGATGCTGTGTGGAGCATTGCCGCACGTTACCATGGCAACGCTCCACATAGCATTGCACGGCAGGACAGGGGAGCTGCATCACAGATCCCTCCCCCTGCAGTGCTTACCATCACCGGACCACCAGGGATGGCTGTGTGTCCCCCCCCCCCACTTCATTAAAGGTAAGAAGGAGGGAGGGGGGGTATACTGACACAGCACCCTTACCCCCCCAGCACTACCCTTACCCCCCCCAGCAGTACCCTTACCCCCCAGTACCCCCCAGCAGTACCCCCACACCCCCCAGCAGTACCCCCACCCCACCCCAGCAGTACCCTCTACTCCCCCAGCAGTACCCCCCCAGCAGTACCCCTACCCTACCCCCAGCAGTACCCCCACCCCCCAGCAGTACCCCTGCCCCCACACACACAGTACCTCTACCCCCACACAGTGTACCCCACCCTCCAGCAGCACCCCACCCCCAAGAGCACCCCTTACACATACAACACACAGCACCCCCCACACATACACAGCACCCCACACACACACACACACAGCACCCCACAACACACACACAGCACCCCCACACAAACACACACAGCACCCCCACACCCCCACACACACAGCACCCCCCACACACACACACACACAGCACACACACACACACACAACCCACACACACACACACAGCACCCCTCACATACAACACTCACACACATACGCACCCCCCCACACACACACAGCACCCCCCCACCTCAATGCAGTATGTGTGTATTCAGCAGTGTGTGTGTGTGTGTTTGTATTCAGCAGTCTGTGTGTGTGTGTGTGTGTATTCAGCAGTCTGTGTGTGTTTGCGTGTACTCAGCGGACTGTGTGTGTGTACTCAGCAGTCTGTGTGTGTGTGTACTCAGCAGTCTGTGTGTGTGTGTGTGTGTGTACTCAGCAGTCTGTGTGTTTGTATTCAGCAGACTGTGTGTATGTATTCAGCAGTCTGTGTGTGTATGTATTGCTTTTGTTGGAGATACTAATAAATATAAGCTTAATTTTATCTATTTATATCATTATTTAAAATTTGTATCATTGAACTCTCTGTGTTCTTTTAAAACTAAAGTTATTAGTTCGGACAACAGTACGAGTTGTTTTTTCTAAACTTAAACCTCAGTATTTGGGTTTAATTGCCGTGTTGGCACTTTAAGGAGAAAAAAAGTTGGCATGTATTGCGGTTTGGGCACTCGGGCTCAAAAAGGTTCGCCATCACTGGCCTAGGGGAATCTCTGCGTTAGCATAGGGCCTGTAGTATAACATGTACAAAGATTGTATGGTGCATAAATGTGTATTGGAGCCATAATGTGCATGTAAATGAATAGAGGCTGTTGTGAGTGTGTTCATTAGGAGCTCTTGTGTGGGCTGTTTGTGTATGTACAGGAGCTGAAGTGTCTGGGTATGTATAGGGGCTGTAATATGTGTGTTGTGATGCATAGGGGCTGGAGGGTGAGAAAGAAGAGCATTTAGATACGTATTTTTAAAAAAAAATATCCCCTCTTTTGTTAGCTTTGGCCCAGGGAAGCGGGGACACCCTGGTGGTCCAGTGGGCTGAGTGCTGACAGGAGCTCATGAGAGCAATGCACTTTGTCCACACCAGCCTGAAGTGTAAACCAGATACTCCCTGCACAACTCTGCCTCTGTGTGCAACGCGCCGGTGATGGAGATCTGTTATCTCCCTACTGGCCCATGAAGGGACTGATCATAGGACTTCCAGCCTTGGATTGAATGGGCAGGAATATGCTTTAAACTCTCTGGCCAGCCTTGGCACATGGCCATTGTGGCCCACCGGGCCAAAAAGGTTTACTGGAACTGGAATTACGTTAGTATAATTGATTTTTAATTGCTTTTTATACCTAAGTGAGTGGAGCTAGTAATGTACACTCCAATAAATAAAAGAAAAAAGATTATACACTGCTCATAAAAACAAAGGGAACACTTAAACAACACAATGCAACTCCAAGTCAATCACACTTCTGTGAAATCAAACTGTCCACTTAGGAAGCAACACTGAGTGACAATCAATTTCACATACTGTTGTGCAAATGGGATAGACAACAGGTGGAAATTATAGGCAATTAGCAAGACACCCCCAATAAAGGAGTGGTTCTGCAGGTGGTGACCACAGACCACTTCTCAGTTCCTATACTTCCTGGCTGATGTTTTGGTCACTTTTGAATGCTGGCGGTGCTTTCACTCTAGTGGTAGCATGAGACGGAATCTACAACCCACACAAGTGGCTCAGGTAGTGCACCTCATCCAGGATGGCACATCAATGCGAGCTGTGGCAAGAAGGTTTGCTGTGTCTGTCTGCGTAGTGTCCGGATCATGGAGGCGCTACCAGGAGACAGGCCAGTACATCAGGAGACATGGAGGAGGCCGTAGGAGGGCAACAACCCAGCAGCAGGACTGCTACCTCCGCCTTTGTGCAAGGAGGAACAGGAGGAGCACTGCCAGAGTCCTGCAAAATGACCTCCAGCAGGCCACAAATGTGCATGTGTCTGCTCAAGCAGTCAGAAACAGACTCCATGAGGGTGGTATGAGGGCCCGACGTCCACAGGTGAGGGTTGTGCTTACAGCCCAACACCGTGCAGGACGTTTGGCATTTGCCAGAGAACACCAAGATTGGCAAATTCACCACTGGCACCCTGTGCTCTTCACAGATGAAAGCAGGTTCACACTGAGCACATGTGACAGACATGACAGAGTCGGGAGACGCCGTGGAGAACGTTCTGCTGCCTGCAACATCCTCCAGCATGACTGGTTTGGCAGTGGGTCAGTAATGGTGTGGGGTGTCATTTCTTTGGGGGCCGCACAGCCCTCCATCTGCTCGCCAGAGGTAGCCTGACTGCAATTAGGTACCGAGATGAGATCCTCAGACCCCTTGTGAGACCATATGCTGGTGTGGTTGGCCCTGTGTTCCTCCTAATGCAAGACAATGCTAGACCTCATGTGGCTGGAGTGTGTCAGCAGTTCCTGCAAGACGAAGGCATTGATACTATGGACTGACCCGCCCGTTCCCCAGACCGGAATCCAATTGAGCAAATCTGGGACATCATGTCTCGCTCCATCCACCACCGTCACGTTGCACCACAGACTGTCCAGGAGTTGGCAGATGCTTTAGTCCAGGTCTGGGAGGAGATCCCCCAGGAGACCATCCGCCACCTCATCAGGAGCATGCACAGGGAGGTCATACAGGCACATGGAGGCCACACACACTACTGAGCCTCATTTTGACTTGTTTTAAGGACATTACATCAAAGTTGGATCAGCCTGTAGTGTGTTTTTCCACTTTCATTTTGAGTGTGACTCCAAATCCAGACCTCCATGGGTTGAAAAATTTGATTTCCATTGTTTTATTTTTGTGTGATTTTGTTGTCAGCACATTCAACTATGTAAAGAACAAAGTATTTCAGAAGAATATTTAATTCATTCAGATCTAGGATGTGTTATTTTTGTGTTCCCTTTATTTTTTGAGCAATGTATATATTTTGTTTTTCAATTGGAGTGTTTCTTTAAAATATGATTGCTTCTTATCCATATGACATATTTGCTGAAGTAAAATAGTATGGTTGGAACCAGCGTGTGCATCCCGCGTGCTCAGTCCTTTCAGTCCCAAGAAATGAGTAACTCAACACATCCTGGCATTATTACCTCAGTCAAGTAGCATTTGTTCCTTTCATTTCTTTATAAGTTAAATAATTAATACTGACATTTTACAGTATTACTTTGCTGAGATTCAACTGAGCCAGGAAATGCTGTCTAAATCTTAATGACAAAGTTTTATTAAACTAACTCAGACCAGAAGGACAGCAAACCTCAAATAGCAAGATAATTGCCAAACTTTTTCTAAACGGTTTGATGAACTACCATTGGCCATCAAATGAAGATTCCAGGCACCGTAACCAATACAGAGTGCTGTGGTGCTTGTGTTATCTAAAATGCCCTTTTAAAAAATATTTATAGTTTGATTAACTAATTTGACTTCCCTGATGTTGGCAGTGAGTTTTTTCTCTGTTTCATCATAAACCTTTTAGACATATCCATTTACAAAATGTGCCTTTGTACATGGTACGCATTTTGCATGTTTTCACAAATAACTGAAACCATGCTCTAAGTATACAGTACAGGCACTGAAGTTTGGTTTCCATGGCGTAAATCATTGAGAGCCGTCACCAAGTGATGACTGAGGGCCTTGGTGTCATGCATTGACGTGAGATATGGATGAGGGAGTTGCCATGGTAACTTTCCTGAACAAATATTGGACAATCTGCTTGGACTCTGTTTACCTGTCACAGGAAGTCTGAAAGGTTGAGCTTAATGTACTCTGGTAAAAATCTAAAAATAATTTCATGAACATACAAGAAATAGACAATAAACACAATAAATAATCCCAGTATATATAGGGCATTCTAATTTCAAAGAGTTCAAAGAGTGCTACTGAATATTTAAATGATATAATTCTAGTATGCATGTTAAACAATCGCCAATCTTGATACTCGAATAGCTTTATGTAGGAACCTTGTGTCTATAGATACATAGTTCCTGCAAAAAAAAAAAAAAGAGACTAATTAAACATTAAGCCATACATTACACCATAGACATGTGGGTTCCTGAAGGGCCCTCTTATGAATCTAGCATCATGTTATACCTAACCAGAGCGATTTATAGTTTCCCAGATGAAGGTGATGGGTGTGCCAGTTAATATAATACTCAGACAATAATAAAATAAACTAGCCAAGCACCATTTATACAGAGTTTTCAGTCTACAACAGTGAGGTGAGGTGAAGAGTACTATGGGACAGTCAAGTTAAGAGAATATGAAATCCACACTATAACCTCGATTTCTTAGTGCTTGTAAAAACTGGGATTAACAAATGATTTATGCTTGTATTTATTTTAAAAGATCTGTGAGACATATGAGTCTAACTCACAGTATCAGGAGGTAGTATATGTACAGTTCCAGTATAATAAAATGTCTTGGTTTTAAGACTTCAAAGTTGGGGGCATATTAGTTACTAGACTTGGAGAATCGTTTTGGTTTTAGCTTCAATTTGTTGAATTTGGGCTGATTAAGTGATTGATCAAATTCCCAAACTCTATACGAGATGGTTGAGGATTCTTGTGTTCATTCCAGATTTAAAGGAAAAAAAGATTATTGAGACAGTCACTAAATGTTGATTTTATTCACAGATTAAATGAAAAGTAAGCAATAAAGGGAAAGAATTTGAAGCAGTAAAAAATAATCTATATTTAGATGTTTATATATCATATGTGTAATAAAAATATAATATATATCATTGAAAAAAAAAATTATACTGCTCCTACTATTTTTCTTGACCATTGTAAACCAAGTGGCAGAAAATGCTGCTATCAGTGTACTGAAAAATATATACATAGAATTTGTGTGACCTTTTAATTTCTCTGATTTGATTCCCGCATCAGTTTTTCAGTACTGAAATTCTGCCGAACCGACATATAGGCAAAATTCGGAAGTCACAAAAAATGTAACATTTTCAGGAAAAACGGTTCAGGCAATCTGAATTTACTCGTTGTACACAAATCTTTGAGAAACACCAAATAATGTTCATCAATGGAAAACTGAGAATCCGCCATCTCAGGGTTGGAACCAGTTGCTAAATTCTTCCCATTGAGAGTAATAAGAGCTGTTAGTGATTGTCTTTTATTTAGTGGCTGCCGTTAACTTCCTGTCAATGCTTGGGAAATGTACAAAATAAAGATGAAGGAATAGCGCACACACAAAAATACGTTTTAAATTGTACAATGCTACTTATAATTCACCTATCTCAGCAAATAAATAAGGGGATTCAGTTCCACCATATGGCCATATTGTGTTAGTCCTCCACTACGTCACAGTACCCCAATATCGTTGGCTCCTAACCTAATTTTGACATGTTGAGACAAACGACTACTTAAATAGTGACAGTACTAAATTAATATAAATTATATTAAAGTGCATTGAATTAATCCTTAACAATACCTATTTGATATAGAGCAGATTTATCACAATGCACTGTTACTGTATAATTATAAGTTCTGTCACTTAGGGTTAGGGCTTGTAGTGTGGGGCTATGGGGCTGTAGTAGAGGGATGCTAGTTGTAAATGGGGCTTAAAGCCTGTAGTGTGGGGAGGGGGTGGAGAGGTGCTGTCATGTGGGTTAGAGGCACTAGTGGGGTGCTATGAGCTGTAGTAGGGGTTATGGTGTGTTATGATGGCGTGTAGTGGGTGATTGTGGGGTGTAGTGGGGGTTAAAAGCCAGAATGGATTGCTTAGCACCTGAAATGGTTGTTAGGGGATGTAGTGTGGATAGTAAGGGGCAGTAGTGGGCTTAAAGAGCTGTAGTGGGGGATAGTGGCTGTAGTGGGGTATAAGGGCAGTATTAGAGGATGGGCAGTAGTGGGGTTTAAATAGCTGCATTAAGTATAGAGATTGTAGTGGGATGTAAGAGCAATAGTGCGAGGTTAGGAGCTGTAGTGGGGGATATGGGGTAGAAGTGTAGGGTTAGATGCTGTAGTGGGGAATAGTCAGTCTCACTCCCCAGCGCCAGTGCTTATTACAGGGAGAGGAGACAATCGGTCTCTCTCCTTAGCCGCAGTATCTCTCTCCCCAGCAGCAGATTGTGTTCCAGGGAGGGGAGACAGTCAGTCTCATTTTCCAGAGGCAGCAGCTTTCCTTCCCAGCAGAACCCTGGATTTACAAAAGGGAGCTTGTGGCACGAGGCCCTCTGGACAACTGAACCTTTTGAGAAAGGTCACCAGACTAACACAGGGTTTGGTTAGTCTCCCCAGGAGGGGCAAGATATGTGACAAACACTCTTTTCCATCAATGCTTGCCACAAACTACTAGAGGATTGTGGAAGCTGGCCTCCTGCCCATCGACTATAGTCCAGGTCTGAGACCCCATTCGAGAGTTACCCTGCCCAGCAGCCATTAGCAACTTTCCCTCGGTGCCCCTGTTTCAGCACTTTTCCTTCTTACGAATGAAACCAAATGCTAGCTCCCTGGTGGCAGTTGGCATGAACAAACCAACGAAGGGTCCTCATCGGTACTTAGCCGAGAACGCTATGGAACTAATTTCAGCACGAGGACTTTGTGGTTCCCGGTCACCTCGAGCGGTACTTAGCCGCAAATGTTATGGAACTATTTTTGGCTAGGTGACCTTGCGGTTTTCTGGGCAATTTGGTCCAGGGTTTTGAACTACTTTGCAACCCACCAGGAGAGCACTTTTTGAAAGGAAGGTGCCTGAGACTAAAGGGAACAAACGCTCCCTGAGAGCCAGGCGGAGCACCCCATATTTCGGACGCAGGATGTAGGACATGTGGGGTTATTATACGTTTTTATGATGTTTTGGGGTCATTTTATGTTTTTGTGTTTTTGTTTGGCTCTCTGCACCTTGGAGATAATTTGCTTATCGGTCATTAACTCAATTATCTCCCAGGCCCAGAGATTAATGGGAGGGGCTTGTATTGTATTGTTTGGAGACCTCCTGCTGTACATAAAAGACCAAGATTGGCTCATTAAAATCAGTTTTACTCCCAGAACAATGTGTCGTCTAGTTACTGGGAGGGGAAAGAGCTATTCACTATCCTGTTCCAGCTCATGGAAAATTCACCGGGAAAAGTCCTTGTAAGGACTATTGCTCCCAGGACTGTGTGTTGTCCAGTCACTGGGAGGAAATAGAGCTAGTCCCCTATCCTGTTCCAGGACGGAGAGGCTCCTGTCAAACCATGGTGACAGGGGCAGAAGCGATGAGGTTTTAGCAAGAAAGCGATCCTTGGCAGAGGTTCCCATCCAGGGTACAGGGAGCTCCACTACAGAGTATAAGTGCAGTATTAGTTAAGGGCTGTGGTTAGGGGCAGTATTTGTAGGATAGGGGCTGTTATGGGGATTAAAGAGCTGTGGCAGGGGATAACAACTGCAGGGGGGTATAAGGACACTGGTGGGATTTTAGGAGCTGTAGTGGGGTTTAGTGGGAGTAGTGAGGGGTTATGTGCAGTAGTTGAATTTAGGAGCTGTATTGGGGGTTAGGGGCAGTAGTAGGGGATAGGGACTGTAGTTGGGGACTGGTGCTGTAGTGGGGTATAGGGGAAATAATTTTAGGTTACAGGCTGTAGTGGTGGTTACGGACAATAATGCGGGATTATGAGCAGTAGTGTAGGTTTGTAGGCAGTAGTGGAGGCTAGTAGCTGAGGGTAAAGTTAGAAAAACATTTTAACTTAAAAAAAAAAAAAAGTTTCTTCCCCACTCCATAAAGCTTGCCTTGTAGTTATTATTCTAACAATAAATGCATACTAATAAAATTCTATGCCCTTATTCGGTCACCACAAGATGACCTGGCAACAGTTTCTACCCTTTCTAGTCCTTTCCATTTTGGGTTGACTGAATAAAGGCACATATTTATTTGAAAAACATGGTCATTACTTATCACTGTATTTGTTGGGGTCCGAGGTGGAGTTCCTCAGCTGAGATGTATACATAACAGGTGTGTTTTCAATTTGATAAGAGCAGGGAGCAGCCATCCAGTGTGCCCGGGGTCCACATTTATTGATTGTGCGAAATGAAATGAACACTCTACTCCCAAAACAATTTTATCTTAATGACATTGTTTTGGAGATTTGAGTTCATGGATGCTGGCTTACTTTAAAGTGTTAAAATGTTATTGAATGGTTTAACTCCTAAGCTGATCCCTGGGCAGCCATCTACACTCTTTATTGCCTCTTGTGTTCGGCAGTTGCAGGAGAGCAGGAAGGGAAGCAATGGGCGTTGATGGTACTTACATGGTTACATAGTTACAAAGGCTGAAGAGAGACATGTGTCCATCAAGTTCAGCCTCTCTCTTATATCTTTTTGCCTATTGATTCAAAATAAGGCAAAAAAAAAAAAAGTCTGAAGTGCTTTCAATTTTGCATCCAATTTGCATCAAATTCCAATTTATCCAGTTGCTGTTTAAACATCACTCTGATAAAACCACCTCTTCATGCAAGAATTCCACATCCTTATTGTTTTTACTGTAAAAAAACCTTTCCTTTGCTTTAGACTAAATCTCCTTTCTTCCAGTCTAAATGTATGACCTTGTCTCTTATGTATAGTTCTGTTTATGAATAGATTTCCAGACAATGGTTTGTTTTGGCCCCGAACATATGTGTATAATGTTATCATATGCCCTCTGAGACACCGTTTTTCCAAACTAAAGAGATTTAAATTTGTTAACCTTTCTTCATAACTAAGCAAAAATTCTGTAGCCTGCCTCTGCACTTTTTCTAATGCCATAATATCCTTCTTTAGAACAGGTGCCAACAATTGCACAGCATATTCAAGGTTGTGGGTCTTACCAGTTATTTATAAAGAGGCAAAATTATATTTTCATCCTGAGAATTAATGCCTCTATTTATACATGTCAATACCTCACTCAGGGCCTGCGCTACCATAAGCCTTAGGGCGCTCTGGCCGCAAATATCCAGTTGACCAGCAGGAGAGAAGTGCACAGCGCTCCTCTCCTGATGGTCATTTACTGTAGCGTGGTCGAGCGCAGCAGGAGAGGTTGCCCGAGGGAGCTCTGATCCAGATCCACATTTCCTGTATAGCTCTCTCGTGCGCCCTGTTTAGGTCCTGGGAGCTGGAATATGATGTCATATTCCAGCTCCCAGGACCTCTACAGGGTGCGCGAAGAAGCTATACAGGAAATGCGGATCTGGATCAGAGCTCACTCAGAGGTGCACTATGGCAGCCCACTGGACACCAGGCTGTGCATCCACTCCAGGTCTCCAGAAGTTAGTGAGACTGGGTGGATTGAAAAGTGTGTGTCTTACAATACTACCCCTGTCCCCTTACCCCCACAATAGCTCCAGTCCCCCATAATGCTGCCCTACCCCATACTGTATCTATCCCCCCAGTACCCTGCAATGCTGTCCCCTTCCCACCATAGCCCCTGTCCCCCACAAAACTGTCCCTTCCCCCACAATAGTCCCAGTCCCCCATAATGCTGCCCTGTCCCTCAAAACTGTTCCAATCCCCCCCCATAGCCCCAGTCCCCTACAATGCTGCTCTACCTCCCACAATACCGCTCCTGCCCCCCCATACTGTTCCTAACTCCCCCAACATTGCCACAGTCCCCCACAATACTGCCCCTGCCCCCCCACTAAAGCTCCAAACCCCATAAAACTGTGCTGATCCCCCCAATATAGCTCCAGATCTCACAATACTGTTCCTATCTCCTCCACCATAGACTCAATCCCCCACAATACTGTTCATATACCCTCACTAATGCCCCTGTCCCACACAATACTGCCCATATTCCACCACACTAAAGCCCCATCCCCCAAAATACTGTTCCTAACCCTACCACTAATGCCCCAATCCCCTATGATACTGCCCCTTTCCCCCCACACTAAAGAATCAGTCCCCCACAATATGGGCCCTGTCCCCATACTAAAGAATTAATCTGCGACAATACGGCCCCTCCCCTTGACGGAAGCCCTAGTCCCACAGACACACAGTACTAAAGCCCAATTGTACAGTGCTACAGAATTTGTTGGCGCTATATATATTATAATAATTATAAAGTCCCTATCCCACACAATTCGGCCCCTATCCCCCACACTAAAGCAAAGTGACACAGAAAGGGGCTGGTGGGCAAGTAAGAGACACAAGGGCTCAGGGAGGTGTAAGATACTAAATGTGGTATAACACACACAGGGATAACACATTCAAGAGGGGATATGTAACACTAAAGGGGGTAAGAAATTACAGCATCAGCTAAAGCTGCCAACCTATGACTGGCTGCCCGATTTAAGTAGCAGTATTCCCTGTTCTGCTTTGCTTCCTGCTCTTGTATGTAGGTGGACCAATCATCTTTGTACTATCTTGGCTTTTGAATGGTGTCACACATGTTTAATAGCTTAAGGTAAAATGGATCCAAGGGACTCCAGTCCCCAAAACAGCTTTATTGAAACAAGGCTTTTTTTCTTTAACTTTGTTTGGCGGAGTGGGAGGTTCAGTGTTCCTTTAACAGCATAGAGCAGTTTATTAACCCCTTCAAATCCAGGTGTCTATTTTTTTGAGGGGGGCACAGGGGGGATTTAATGACAGGCAACTGTCCTATGTTTGCTTCGTGATTGAATTTTCCTTTAAACAACATCAGACTTCAATAATAAAACTCAGTTTTAATGGCACATTTAAAAATTTTACTTGAAGTTCTTGCAAATGGGGTATTTCAATTTTTGCAATATCCCCCTGTATGCTGGAAACATACAGGGGGATATTTAAAAAGAGAAATAGTAGTACAAAGTTTTATGTTAAATTATCACGTGCATTCTACTAGTTTTAAAGGTAATTATTCCACTTTTAAACCACACAATTCCTCTTAATCCCAAACTTTCTAGCACCCTTGGTTATCAATATGATCAGTATATTATTATAGTTATGATGATCAATTCGAGTGGTGCCTCTTTCATAAAGACTGTGCTTGCATTGATTTCTTATGCATAACATGGTTATAACCCACCAACATTGGGATCCAGTAAAACAGGATGCTGAGTGGCAGGATAAAAGGGTTCTTTACTGGTAATATGAACCATGTCATGACCTACCCAGAAAGGGGACCGTATCGATTACTGTATAGGCAAGTCATCCTGGATTGAATTAACTTCCATTCACGCAGACCAGCCCACCAAAGGAGAACCATGCAGAGAGAATTGAGCATAGCAAGCGTGTCTAATAATGTGCTTGTGCTGCACTTTCTAGGCACAGTTCTCTGGTGTCCCCAAAAGCAGTACACCAGGGAACAATCTTAGTCAGTGCAACAATGCTGGTGTAGGAACTGTCCTGCTGACAGTTGGGAAGCCCACTGTAATGAAAGCAGGGAGTGCTGGGGATGGGTTAGCCTAGCAATGCCATCCAATTTGGATGGAATTGCATTTGATTCATCGGAAGAACAATTTCTATATTTTAACGTCTGGAAGAGACCAATTTTTTTAAAACTTCTGCAAAACTGTTCTACAAACAAACTAGGGATTTGGCACCTGTATTTGTAGCACCAAAACTGCTATGGAGCTGTAATGGGTATTCTGAATCTGAAATCATTGGGGTCTGCAGTCTATGAACATATTTTGCATTTGGATAAAACAAAAAGAAATTTAGAGCAACTCTGGGGAAAACTCCTAAATGTGGAGCTAAGCACATGGAAACAAACTGTGGCTTCTTCTTCTGATATAGTTATTAGCAGAAAAATCTCAAAATGATTGTTAGGTCCCTCTACAGCTCTATCTGTGCATTCTCATATCACCTCCAGGTAAGTTCACTGTTCTCTGTATGGGAATATGTGGTTGCATTTTAGTGAATTTAAAAAATTGCCAATGCAGGAAGTCTGGACAGCAAGCAGGAGACAGGAGCCAACTGAGTGTCTCTCACAGCAAAATTAGCTAATTTTAAAAAAAACAAAAAAACTTCCAGAACCAGCCTATATTGTTTGAAGTAGTGAGAATTTTTAATAAAAATTCTATACATATTAAAAATCAGCTTTTCTTTGAATATGATGACCAAAATTAACCATAAATACCATATTCTTTTATCAAGTGAATTTTTTTTTAAAAACAAGTCATTTTAACAGAAACTCGATTCAATGGAATGCTATTTGTTTTAAAATCACACTCATGTCACATTATTTTATTAACACAGACTCATTTCTAACCATGTTTCTTTCCTTTTAACATCCAGCGCTCCCTTCAATTTCTGGAGTTCTCTTTTTGGGAGGTCCGAAATGCAAGAACTCGCCTCTCCACCATAAGAAACAAATTCAAAGCTTCTAAATCATTCTATATTAACAGATCACTGGAAACAAGAGAGGTAAGAAACATTGGGTCCTCCTACTATAGGAGTTTGGCTTTCTTCATAACCATTTAGGCCTAAATTAAACCCAATTAGAGAATTTAACATAAACCAGTTCAAATGTTGCTTGGAAAAATGTCAAGAGGACTATTTCATTATTTGCTCACTTTTTATAAGTAGAGCAAAATAAAAGTGATCACCTGTTACCAAATATTTGAATTGACGGTTACAAATAATGTTACATTATAGGTCTTTCCTATAACCCCATAGGGTTTTCTATGCATAACCCAATGTGTTATATATATCTTCTTCTGAATTGTAACAAAATCCCTCTCAATCCTAAATAAAGGGGGGAAAAGATAAATTTGATATTGTAGATTATTTCAATATACAAAGCAGTACGACTTCTGGCAGCATTAGCCTAGGGCAGGGGTCAGCAAACTATGGCACGTGCAATGCACGGCACTCAAGGCTGCCACAGACAAACTGACTCTGGCTTCTCAGGGTCCAAACTGTGTTTGCAGGAGGTGAGAGACAATCCTCAATTTACGCATCTCAGCACTTGTAAACGGGAAACCACTTTTTAGTAGAGCAGCCCACAGCAGCTATTGCGGCTCCTGCCCGTGACCTGTACCTGGCCTGCCCGGTCCCCACTGGACCCCAGGGAAGCCACCCACACTGCTAGATATACACAGAAATTCATAATAACCCTCCCCTCATACAAATAATACAAAAGGCCCACACACAAACACAACACCTCTGACAATCCACACACACGCACATAACCCCACAAGCAGCCTCTCACATGCAATACCACAAGCAGAATTACACATCTACACATCATTAAACACACAATATGACATATCATTCACACACACAATTCCACAAGCTGCCCCCATAAACAGCCCACATGCAGGTATACACAATGCTACAAAATACTCATGAACATATACAATACAATAGCCCACATACGCACAAATACAACACTACAAAGCAACATCAGCACTCACAAATAACACAGCAACATACATACCTAATTTTAAAAAAACTGGAAACATTTTTAAACTATATCAAAATTTAGTTTAGCACAGTACTACTAAAAAGTTGCCAACCCCTGGCCTAGTTTATGAATATTATAAGCAATTAATGCGAACGGCACAGTGTCAAACTAGGGTCTGTCACTATACTAGTAGCTAGCACAACACGTATTACAGGCTGACTGAATAGTAAAGACACTAGGGGGCAGCACTTACATCTGCAATTATTAACACAGGAGCTACACTCTGATCACTGGCAAAGTTTGATATTTTATTGATTGGTAATATTCCTGGGATTGAGTGCAGTATCTAAATTTCCTTTAAGAAAATGAAAGGACATTTGCAACTTAACTGTATTTTGTTGTCTCTAACATGTCTAAACACATAAAATCTGTAGCTACACCTACTAACACCTGAAATTAACAACATAAGTTAAAACATGTGTAGTTAACTAAACATATAGTTAATATAACATGTAAAAGGTTATTTTATACCGACCCCAAATGTCCTGATTTTGGTGGGATTGTCTGCACTGCTGTCATGATTTTATTCCCCTGCCAGTGCATGTCTCCCAACCATCCCAATCGTGGCGGGACAGTCCAGATTTTCATGTCCCACCATCCTGACTGCTTTGAGAGACACCAGGGAACTGTCCCCACCAAGCATAGGACAAGCGCATTATAAGACATGCTTGCTCTATGTTCAGGGCACTAAGACCCAGCAGGTAGCACTGAAGCAGTGCTCCCTGCATATCATGCCCTCTATGGGCCGACCTAAGATGATAGGCAGGCAGCTTGGTATTGTAATTACGCCAAGCTGACTTACCACTAAAAGGCATGTACCCACCTCCTTTCCAGGTGCACTAGGACCATGCAGAGAATTCAGAAGTGCTGTCTACATAGTTCACTGTGAGTGGGACTAGCCAGAAGTCTCTCAGTCAGCCTGACATGTGTTCACGCCAGGCTAGCATGCACCTTCTGTTGGTGGTCCTGCCCCCTTTCCAAGCTTGACCGTTCATTTTGGGCATTGCCTGTGATGCAAGTGGCATCACTGGCATGCCCCTCTAGATCTGCTCATTCCTGCTTTCATACCTCCCAATGATATTTTACCTGGTATTTGAATTATGGTGGTGCTTAGTTAAATCCTTTGTCTCAATAACTAATAGCATAATAGCAATAACTAATAGCTTGATTACGTTGGACTAATCTTGACCGTGAACAGTGAAATGATCTGTAGACCAACATTGTACAGCTCCAAAAAAAGATGTTGAATTGTGGCACCTTCTTGCTGTTTGTATACTGCTGTTCCCATTAGTCTCATACTTCAATTGCTTTACAGAGAATTATCAGAACTGAAGTCCTCTGCATTCAGCTAACATTTGGACTTAGGGAGGCTCTAGTTTAAGGGGAACTCAGGGTTAACTGGGCCTGCCTTCGAGATACTGTGGATCATACCTTCCATGATTCTCAGCAAGGCAAAGAATATTAAAGGAGAATATGTATTATTATTGTTTTTTTTTTATTCTTTATTTTTGTTGTGCAGATAATTACAGGTTATCAACAGACGCCACAACAGCGTGTTTCAAGAATGACAGAAGTTAGACCATGGCATAGAAGTTCGCACATTTTTTATATATAGATATCAAGCTTGATTAAACATTTATGTTGTCAGAGTAGCATTAAGTGAGTGTAGTTTAACAATGCTAGATTGGTTATGCTAATATAGTTATATTACAATAATATGTTATAACGTGTAGCAATATCTGGTTTAATCGTGATGCTTAAGTAAGTTGTACTCAGCTACCACAGGCTATGAGGCAGTAGAGAACGGGTAACTTTGCTAAATCGTGCCTATATCGTAGGGCAGGGGTAGGCAACCTATGGCATGTGTGCCATGCACGGCACTCGAGGTGTCTTTGCATGGCACTCAAGGCTGCTAGAGCCAAACAGGTTCTGGCCTATAAGGAGTCCCAGGGAAACTTCAGATATCTGCTAGTTCAAAAAGGTGGTGATCTCAGATCATCATGTAGAGGTGGTGATCTCAGATCACTTCCTCCCAGCACTTGTGAATGGGAATGCACACTGGAGTAGAGCAGCCCGCAGATGCTATTGCAGCTCCTGTCCTTGACGTGTACCTGGTCAGCCTGGTCCACTGGAACCCAGGGAAGCCAACCACACTGCTAGATATACACAGAAATGCAGAATAACCCTCCCCTCATACAAATAATACAAACAGCCCATACACAAACGCAAAACACAATCCGCACAAACTTAACACCACTAACAATCCACATACAGTCTCTCATATGCAATACCCCAAACATCCCCGCACATATACACACCACCAAACACACTATGTGACATATCCATCCACACACACAATTCTACAAGCAACCTGCATACGTAGTTCACATTCATAGGTATCATGTGACGCTTAATTTGAAATAAATAGGACCGGAATGCTATAGGACATCACAATCCTATTTCGGCACAGTGCTACTAAAAGGTTGCCTACCCCTGTCATAGGGTAACATCGCTAATCTATCTAAACAAAAGAATAAGCCGCTGTGTCAAGGGTTAACTAAGCATTAATCCACTGGAAGTAGGTTTCAACATAATTAGCATTACCATAACGGGTAAGGGTAAAGATGGGAGCATAGTCTGCTTCAGAGATGCATCAAGCCTCTGAGTCTGGGTATTTGGTTGCTGTGGGAGCTCGGAACAGTCCAGGCTAAAACAGAGATACCCTTGTGAGGCAGTGTAGTGGGCACTTCAACCTATGCCCAGCGCTGGTAAGTCCCAGGTGCTGTTGCCTCCCGTCCCTCCTTTGTGGCCCCTGGGCTTGGTGTCCCTGCTTCGGGGGTCAGCTCCGGTGGTGCTCTGTGGGGTGTGTGGTCGCATGGCTACTTGTTGAGTAGTATTGGCTGAGAAGAGTAGATTCTTGCTGCGCTGGATGCCGGGATTTTGGTCGGGTGAGAAACTTGCGTGCGTCGCTTGTTGTGTGGTCCCGGGTTTGCTCGTGTGCGAGTGGGAGCGTGTGCCCATTAGGCATGGCGTAATTTTCCGCCTCGAGGTCCATTGATACCTGCTTTTCCAAACAGCCGCCTTAGAGGCTTTTGGTACCTGTCTGTAGGAGCTGCGTCTTGCCGCTGGCCGTACCCACGAGGCCACCAATATTTCAGCTTGGGGGTGAGTTGTTCCCCGGCTGTGCAGGGCATCTCTGAAGCTTGTGCGACCAGGGGGGTCGCGGGTGGTGGCGTGCGGGTGCTCCTCTTTCTGGGCCTAGGCTGTGCGGCCATTTTGGCTGAGCCTTGCGGGTCCGGTGCAGCTGTACGTTGTGCTGCTTGCATATTTGCATTCCGTACTGGTTTGTGTTTCCATTGTGGACCGGGATGTCCCCCACCGGTTTGGTGGGGGGGTAGGTTAAGGTACAGTCGTTTAGGGGGTGCTGCGCCGAGGAGAGCTTCTGCCTCGCCCCAGCTTTAGCCCCAGTAGGCCGCATTTGGGTCTTTGCGTTCCCGTCCCCGACGGGCCCCAGGATGGTATCGTTGGGTTCAGTGGGGCACCCCCGACGTGGGAAGTGCACCCTTGGGTGTCTGTGGGCTATGTAGCCGCCGCTTATGTCCCGGATTCTGCCCGCTGGGCAGGAGCTCGTGTCAGGCACGTCTGTACGGCTCGTGGTCAGGCTCCGCCCCCCGGAGAATATGTATTATTTTAAGGTTTAGATTATGCCTTCCCTCCTCCCAAAAATTTTGTTTGTATTAATTTGTATCCAACGCACGACAGCCTGTCAGGCAACCGCCCCTTTTCATCTAAAATCAACTGTCCATGAGTTAAGATTCCAGCACTCTCCCAGCGGACGCTTCTCATAGAGAAACATTGAATACAATGCTTCTCTACGAGAAGCATTGTGACAAGGCATGTGAAGGCTTTCCATTATTGAAAGTCTTCACGAGGAGGTTTCTCGAGTGGCTGTTTAATGTGGCAGTCACTAGAGGCCTCCTGACTGGCAAATAGAGGCTTCCTGACTGACATTAGTGGTTGTCCTAGAGGCCTCCTGACTGACATTAGTGGCTGTCCTAGAGGCCTCCTTACTGACATTGGTGGCTGTCCTAGAGGCCTCCTGACTGACATTGGTGGCTGTCCTGGAGGCCTCCTGACTGACATTGGTGGCTGTCCTAGAGGCCTCCTGACTGACATTGGTGGCTGTCCTGGAGGCCTCCTGACTGACATTGGTGGCTGTCCTAGAGGCCCCCTGACTGACATTAATGGCTGTCCTAGAGTCCTACTCACTGACATTTGTGTCTGTCCCAGAGGCCTCCTGACTGACATTGGTGTCTGTCCCAGAGGCCTCCTGACTGACATTGGTGGCTGGCCTAGAGGCCTCCTGACTGACATTGGTGGCTGGCCTAGAGGCCTCCTGACTGACATTGGTGGCTGGCCTAGAGGCCTCCTGACTGACATTAGTGGCTGTCCTAGAGGCCTCCTGACCGTCATTAGCAGTTGTTTAATGTGGAAGCCACTTGAGGCCTCTTGACTGACAAATCTAAACATTGTCATTTCCCACAAACCACAAAGCTGACATTAGTCAGACTGCAAGGTCAGGGTTTTTGAACCAAAAACCACTACAACAAGTTGCAGTGTTTTTTTGCTCAGAGTATCCCTGTAAGTGCTGTTAATATACTGTTGCCAGGTACACAAATATAAGCTATATTTATATGCATAAAATATGTTCGTAGCACACTGTACCTTTGTCACTAGAATAATGACTTTCTGTTATGCTATTATAACCTGTTTATGAGTCTTCAGTGTTTGTCCCTACAGAAGTACACAGTACAGCACGCACCCATAGGACAGCAGTGCAGAGGAAATTAGATAATTGGTGATGCAATAAGCCCGATTGCTATTGATGCATCTGCAGCCATGAAGCAATAATGCTGTACGAGGGGGGGGAAAAAAAGGCTGACAGCTCAATGATGTGTATGATATTGTTTGCTCATGTATCCACAGCAAAGTTACACATGTCATGATAAGAATTTTCACGCAAGCAAAGGGAAGGGTTTTCTTCAGCTGAAACACCAACTTCCTGCTGTGGGCATGTTTCCATGGTAATACTTCCTGTGGCTTTGATGGAAAGAGGTAGTTTGGCTTTTGAGGATGCCGAGGACTTGTCAGATCAGGGGTGGTGCTTTTTTTTTTTTTTTTTACACCACTTTAGAAATGCTGTGATCCGAACGATGAAACATTGAAACGATATACGTTGGGATGGAGGGGAAAATGAAATATCTGGACGTTCCTAATGGGCGATTGGTGAGTCACTATACACTTTAGAAGTTGACAATAAGTGCAGGTGTGTCATTGATTTGCAAGCAGATGTCTACCCAATTAGACCTTGGTCTCCTATACAATGTGGTTTGTCTGCCCACACACTGCTAAACGACCTCTTTAATGAAAATTATTCTCACAGTACACTGAGCTAGGAAAAGCATTTGAGGGATTCTTTCTTGCGTGTTAACCATTTTAAATATGAAACTGTATTTTCTTTTTTTTTCTTTTTTTTTTTTTTTATGTAGAACGTTTGCATGCCAGAGACTTCTTGTATGTTTCGTGCTGTAATCTAAATATAAAAATGTATGCACTGCAAACTACTACATCATTTCTTTAAAAGAGTTGTTTGGTTTTAGCATATTCATTTATGTCTTCCATCTTTCTAGGTAGGCAAAAAAAAAAGATAGATTGCATTCTTTAACCTAAAATAAATTGTGATGGTGTTCAGGATTTGTTTGTGTCTTGCTGGTTAAAATACTTTGTTAAGTAGTACATGTTTCCCTTAGATGTATCTAGAATTCAGAGCTTCTTTGCTTAAAGAGGAACTGTAATGTTTGTGTGACAGTTCAATTTTAGCTCAGCCTTGCAACATCTGTTGAAGTAGTTATGGGTGAGATGTGTGGCTGAAATTCGAAAGAGACATAACTTCACTGCACGTCCAAGAGATAGGTGCTGCTGGTTTACCAGTAGGAACAAATTGGGCATCATTTTCACATTATACTTTGTTCAGGAAATGATGGGTCATTTAGCATTTGCCTGGGATTCCTGGCTGTAAATGAACAGCATTGAGTGTAATGCAAATAAAACGGTATGAAACCAGAATACAAATGCAAAAATAAATAAAATTTTAAAAATAATAAAAAAATATATTACACACATGCTATGGGTTTGAGATTTATTTTACATACCGTAGGGCAGTGGTTTCCAAAACCATTCCTCAAGGCACGACTACCAGTCCAGGATTTAGGGTTTACCCAGTTGTGTCGAGGTGTTTTTTTTTTTTCGTTTTAAAAACACCTTAGGCACAACTGGGTAATCACTGAATGCTAAACTGGTTGGCGTGTCTTGAGGACTGATTTGGAAACCATGGTCGTAGGGCTTTTGTTATTTGTGTCAGTTTAAAAAAAATATATATATATATATTTATATAATAGGAGGCAACTCAATTCAAGAACAAAAAGCAACAATGCTTCAATTACAGTAGTATAAACATTTACTATTTGTTTGTACTTGTTTGTGATGAACAAAACTTTATATATTTGGGTACTTGTGTTGTCATGCATCACTACATATTATGGACTGTGTTTTAATCTTTTCATAAGCACATACTGTAGTACTGTTTTAGAAACACATTTTTTGGGGGTCATGATCAGCTCACATTGTATTACTGTGCTTGTTATTAACTGCAGGCTTATTTACTAAAGTGGGAATTGCTGTGAATTCAAAGTGAATTTCAGAAATGTCGGCCAAATTATAGAAAATATCTTTGTCAGCTATATTTTCAGTCTGACTATTTTGGTCTATCATTTTAAATTTACTTTGAATTCCTGGCGGTAGTTACTTTTGTAAATAACCTGCTGGTGTTTCCATGCCATGTACAGGGGATTGTGACGTAGCATGTCCTATAATTTGAGCCAGTGATTTTTGAGCCAATTGGTGCAGTTCTTGATACAGTTGAATATAACATATTGATGACAATCATGGGTCACTCACCATTGGTTTTCCTATCTGTCATGTGTGTAACAGAAGGGAGACACTCTACATCAGATCATTAATTTGAAATTAAAACCCACTTCTGATTCATGTCTTCTTTTAAAGTAAGAGCTCACGTGTTCTATGATGAATAAAACCAATAGAAACCCTATCATATGATATACAGAAATGCATATGTATGTATTGACAAAAAAACTTCCTGAAAACAAATCAACCTTAATGTAGGTTTGTCAACATAGCAGATCCATGTGATTGCCTCCTTAATCGTTACAATAAAATCTAGCCTCTTCTCCCGATGGTTCTAAATATATGTGGGCACGAGGCAGGTCTTCTCTAATGTTTTGCCTGGTAAGCAGAGAAACAATAAATCTCCAGCTGTTGAATGATTTGAATTCTTCTGGAAGTGCGCATGTCATCTAATTAACAATGATATATTATATAGAGGATGCCATTTTTAAAAGACAGATAATGAGGCTATTGAGGGCATTGAATGTTGGAAATCCTAAGTAGTTGTAGGACTAGATTTTCTGGCTTAAAAGCTTGAAAGTTGTTCCATGGCAGCTACTCCTTAGCCATCCTTTTTTAAAAGGTTAGGCACAAAACCATTTAGTGGCAAAGGAGTAAATGGGTGGCAAAAAGACCAAGAATTTAATCATAAGATTAAATTATATGGCCTATTACATTCCATAATTCCATAATGTGTTATAGAAAAAAAAAGAGAGAGAAATAAAACATTCATTTGTAAATGTTTAGCTGACTTAGGGTTAACAACGAAACATTATTAAATTCTTGGGTTTTTCAGGAACCAACTCAGAGATTCAGCCCAGATGAGCAACCCCCAGCAACACCCCATGAGAGGAACAATCATTTTATTTTATAATTTCATGGATACTGGGCATCCCTCTACTAAAGTGATGGACCATATTTAGTTGTTTTTGAAGAAGGAATGTTTGTTTTACTGCTATGCTAATGTGCTTTGTCCGCCTTGGCATGGAAAATGATATTGGATATTCTCTGGATTCTACTGAATGGAGCGTAAGATTATTTCTTTGTGTATAAGGGGTGAGGAGAAGGTGAGGAACATTAAACAGCCCCCCCCCCCCTTTAGTAGAAGTAAACCCCAATTCACATTTCAGGGTAAGGAGGATGCTGCAAGTGGGCATGGAGAGCATAGGGTGCATCTCAGATATGAACTCTACTGTTGGTGGTACTGGTCAGATATGCAAACAGTATACAGTCCACTCTGTAATGGCACATGAATGAATGTCAAGTCACATTTGAGCAATGCTTTAATAGAGCTGTTTAACAGTATACAAGATTAGTCTTACAATTTAATGGTGATCATAGTCTCTGGATTAAGACTAATGGTCTTAATGTGTAGTTACGTTTCAAGGGTGCAAGTTGAGGATTAGAAGTCTTAACATTAGTATGGATTTGGTGACCGTGATGTGTATACAACTCAGTGTCCATGTCTCTATGTATACTGCTATTCTAAACATTCTAACTATCACTCTAATGATACCATTCTAACATTACTTTAAAGATAGCCTTCGCTTTACCTTTTTAACCTTTTATAAAGTAAATGTTAACCCCACAGTTAGAGCACGTTTTACCATATCAATGTGAAAATATTGTGAGCAGAGAAGGAGTAAGGAGCAAGTTACCAGTTTGCCCCTCCATTCTTCATATAGATGACAGTAAATGTGACAAAGCAAATTTACGGTTTTGGGTCCCGTGTGTAACCCCTGGGCCAATGGCAATTGCCTTAGGTTACCTTATGCTTACTCCTGTTCTGTTAGTGAGGTTATGTTGAGATACCACTTTTGTAAGACATATGTGCTCTTAAGCAGCACAGCAGCACAAAAGGCGGGTTTTCCATGTCTCTTGCAAAAACATATTTTTTATTTAAAACATATTGGTGTAAAAAATGCTTTGTTAGTTGGCTTTGAAAGCATAATAATGTAAGCAGAGTCCATTACTCACCTTTAATAACACAACAGACCAGGTTTTATTCTGGGGTTTTTCAGAGTGTCTTCGTAAGTTAATGCTTTAGTCAGGCTCACTGTATACCTCTGACTTCCCAGTTATCCCTTCTGTGGCTTTGTTTCCATCAGGGGAAAAACAATTGGACAGTTCCTGGCTGCTTAAAGTGCTTGTATTTCTCCCACTCTGCACTTATCTCAAAATTGGGGGATACCATTTTAATTGAAACTGGAAGATATTGGTAGATGTATGAATATTTAAAATGTAACCCTCTAAGAACAGGACCTGACTGGCATAGATGTGCTTTGAAAGAGCTCACCCTCCAATATTGCTGTTTTAATTGCCTTTTTTTGCTCTAATCACAAGATTAGTAGAGACATACCTGATTTCCACCCGGGCTGGTCCACCTTAGAGTGGTTGACAACCATATTTTTTTATATTTCATATTAACAGAATCCTCCGCTAAACACAGTGTGGCCTAGGTAATGCACCAGACGGGAGAGGCAGTCAAACTCCTAGCCTGAAAGAACCTGAATCCCCAGGGCATCATCTTGGTGCCACATTTTCTCTCCCTTTGAACCAGTGGGGGTGATCCCGGTCTACAACTTGGAGGCCTTCTTATGGAGTTGCCATAAGAATCGACAGACACAGCGTCCTATTCAACGTGGTAGATGCCTCATGTTCCTCTGACTACTGCAGTGACAATTCTACCATTATGTCCAAGAAACTCTTCACAGATTTTTGTGGAAAACTAAACACCCGTCTTCACCAATCTGCCTTCACAAGGCATGTGAAGGCTTTCCATTATTGAATGTCTTCACAAGGAGGTTTCTCGAGTGGCTGTATACTGTGGCAGTCATTTGAGGCCTCCTGACTGACAAATAGAGGCTTCTTGACTGACATTAACTGTAAGTGGCCACTTACCTCAGAATCCACTACTAAGAACCCAGTGCGAGTCTGTGGCTACAACTCATGGGCAGGCTTGAACATGGCAGTGGCAACTAGAGCAGTGATCTCCATCCCAATCCTCATGGACCACAAACACTCCAGGTTTTGGCAGAGTGTCAGTTGGAATAAAACAGGGAAATACATAAATCCAGGATTACTGGTGGGCCACGAGGACTGGGTTGGAGACCACTGAACTAGAGCACCTCACATTAGAGAAAGCTGAGGAGAGCCCTTCATCAGGCCTCAGTCCCTGTGAGACAGCTTTGGAATATACCAGGAGGCTGGAGTACCTGGAGGGACATTGATGCCATCAGTGGGTCTATCTCATCACCCAATTGGAGACCACATCTATGCCTAAAGATTATCTTTCTAATGAGAGGGGAGGCTATAGGCTGATCTTGGTTTTGGGACTAGGGCTCTTGTTGACATCTTGTCACTTATCTGTATTTCTACAAAACAGTTAATGTAGTGAAATAGTTGTTCTTGTTCGCTTTATTGATCTACCTGATAAATTTTATATTATTTAGTCTGCCTCTTTTTAATCCTCTGTGCTCCATTACCTTGGCCATACACAATTATTTGGCCATTTCAAAGGCCTCCTTGGTGTATTATGATGTCTGATACTTGGCTGGATAAGCATTTTCCCACACACTTCCTATCTTCTTACATACAATATTGTGCAGATATTTAGCCATGCAATACTTGAAATCTCTTCTTGTTCTATAGAAGTCATACCCATTGTTGTATTGTTTTAACCATTGCACACAAAAATAACCCTACAGTTAGGAAAACTCACTAGGGCCTTTTGATATGGTCTGTCAGAATGATAAGCTTAAATAGATCGCTTAGATTGAGCACGGTCAGTTCAGAAGCTTGATGGATTTTGGCTTTTACACATGGAGCTTCTGTTTTCACTTTATCTCTCATCTAACTGTACTATTTCCCTCTATCTTTACACACATCTTTTCACTGCAAATTTCTCCGATTCACAGATATATACAGGTTCTTTATATAGAGACAGCATTCTCATGTGAGAGTTAAAGGAACACTATAGTCGCCAGAACAACTCCAGCTTATTGTATTTATTCTGGTGAGTAGAATCATTCCCTTCAGGCTTTTTGCTATAAACACTATTTTTTCAGAGAAAATGCAGTGTTTACATTACAGCCTAGTGATAACGTCACTGACCACTCCTTAGATGTGCTTCCTGGGGTAGTGTTGCACAGTGTGCAGCCCTGCCATTCAGTGTCTCCACCCCCTGCATGCAGACACTGAACTTTCCTCATCGAAATGCATTGGTTCAATTAATCTCTATAAGGAGATGCTGATTGCCCAGGGCTGTGTTTGAATTGTGCTGGCTCTGCGCCTGACCTGCCTCTTTCACAGTCTCAGCCAATCCTATGGGAAAGAACTGTGAATGGCTCAGACCACCACTTCTGATGATGTCCGCAAACAGCAGGCAGGTCAAAAGGCAGACAGGGGCAGAACCAGCTGCTGCAGACTTGAATGCAAGTAAGATTTTACTATATTTAGGGATTGTGGTTTTAACACTACAGAGTCAGGAATACATGTTTGTGGTCCTGACCCTATAGTGTTCCTGTTTGTATACAATCAGGAACTGTTATTTAATATATATATACAGAAAAGTCACTATTTCTGTTTTTTGGTCTGCCGTTATTATAGTATCTGAGAGTAGATAAATGTGTATACAATCCATTGGAGACAGAAACTCAGCTATCAAACTCTCCATTATATTAAGTGACATAATTAAAGAAATAAGAAGCCCTTTTAATGACTCTGTAGATAATTTCATTATTATTTGTCTTTTCTCCTGTTGTAATTGATTTCATATGGGTGGATTTACATTTTTAATATTCTTTATTTTTGTTGTGCATAAACAAGAAACAGTCTTGAGTTGCCCCAACGAAGGGTTGAGTGCACTTCCATTTCCATTTATGTTTATTTGAGTTGCCCCAACGGCAGAAGCAAGATCAAAAAATAAAAAACACTTATCATAGTCGTAACAGTGAGGCAATTAAGGTATAAGCACAATTTTGTATACGGACAAGAGAGCACAAAATAAGGCACATCAGTAAACCTTAAAGAGATATTAGGCTATAGTAGATGTACTTAACACCCTGGTTTGCTAGTAATTAATTATAGGAATAGCTACAGCAAATAATTGCATGCTTGTTCCCACTGGAACTGTGGATCTCAGTAATTAAACGCTCTATGACCCTGGCAAGGGGGGAAACAAATGTTTAAAACAACATATCAAAAATAAAGAAAAACAGTAGAGCGACATGAGGGCCACTTTAGGTAAAAGATTATCAATCTATACATGGGTGGATAGGGCTTCTGGTTGCCTGTGCTGTTATTAGGGCTCAGCAGTTCAAGAATCATCCGGGTTCAGCCTATTCCCAATGAGGACAATCCTGTTGTGTCTCTGGGCATGTCTAGGACTGTGAAAATACTGCAAATTTTTTGCGTTACATTGAAGTCAGGCTAATTCACTAGTTTCTGCATACAGGATGGTCAATGTCAGATGAGTAGCTAGGCAGATAAATGTGTCAGAGTGGGACATGTTGATGATATGCAACTTATTTGAGTTAAGAAACAAGCTTAAATTTGCGCATCTTATGTATTGCATCCTATGTCAAACTGAGGATAACTTATATATTTAATAAACCGCTAGATTTCATGCTAGTCAAGCTATAAAGGGGTGAAACTACTGGTACTGGTGGCTTTGCACTGCTTCCCCTTAACTGACAGGTGGAAAGTTGAGGTTTTCACCCCGAGGACCCCTAAATTAAGCAAGATATGAAAGCCGAATAATGCCCCTCCATGATAGAAATTAAATTTAACACAAACATTAAAACAAAGTAGATCCCATATATTAAAAGACCTTGGGTAGGGCATAATGAACATTAGCGGCAACTGATACAAGCCGGACAACTCCTTGCAGGGTGACTGAACTGTCCTGCTTTGGTCAGACCTACAAACTGGGGTTAAGCACCCTAACTAAAAGGTGTGCACTGGGACACGTTAGAGAACCGTGTGAGTCTCCATAGTCTCTGTTTAAGTGGTGACCGCTGCGTAGGAGACCAGCGTTGAGCCTTGGGGGAAGAACGGAGTGATCCTTGCCGGATCCCATGTGCAGCTCAGACTCTAGCACTGCTTCTGGGACCTCTCTAACCTTTAGATTGTGTTTCCGCCTGGAGTCCTCTTGAGTCGCAAAGCAGCGTTCATACTGCTGAGTCTGCAGCTGCGGGTCATGCACGGCCTGCTGGAGCATGGCAATGCTCTGGGCGTTAGCTTGAGAGTGGGGCCTGTCAGACCTTGTAAGTCGTCTCGTAGCGCTGTAACATCCGCGAGGATGTTTTATTTGCAGGTCTGCCAATAACTGTGTACTGTGTCGCCTGGTTTTCATGTGTGCACAGACAGCTCTTAATGGCACGGAGTGCCCCAGATATAGGCAATAGGCCCTGGGACCCTACCCTGTGTGTAGGCAGTAAATGGTGTTCAAGAGGCATGTTGCCCCCACTGAACATTTTAACAACAGATTAAAACAAACAACGTAAAACAGAACAAAGTAAAACATGACCTACGTAGTATACATTTGGTGTGTGCTTATGGGATGATGTGTCTATGGTGTGGTATGTGTGGGACCTTTCAGGGTGATGTTCGAGGGATGGAGGTGGGGAAGAGCGGGTGTTAGGGGAGGGTGGAGGCTGATTTAGCCGTAGTTGTGTACGTGTTAGCTACAGTTTGGGCTTCATTTTGGCTTTGTTGGTGCTAGCCTGCTTTTGTGGGCCTGTTTTGTCCTAGTCTCCCCGCCTCTGTGCCGGATCATGTCCACAGTGAGCAGGTTCAGCTTCTGGAAGAACGCTTCTCGGCCGTCCGCAGAGGTCAGGGTGTGTGTCTGGGCCCCTCTTTGAAACTGCAGTGAGCCGTCTGCCCCCCAGCAGTAACGGAGCTGTTTAGCAATTGGTGCAAGCTGCCTCCGGACCACCAGCGCTGCAAAAGGGATGTCTCCATAGATAGCCACTGTATGACCCTCAAATTGGATATTGGTTAAGTCTCTGGAGCGTGCTAAAATGGCGGTACAAACAAAGCTCCTAGGTTCATTATAGTCGTGATGTGACAGTCCGTCACATCACGACTATAATGAACCTAGGAGCTTTGTTTGGGGCAGCTGCAGCCTTCCAGATCCAGAATGCAGAGAGTACTGTCCCTGGTTCTCTGCTGTCTTTGATACCCATTGTGGTAAGTAGCCTCTGTATATGGGGCAGCAGGTCATCCCCGCCGACGCATTCCGGGATGCCTCGGAGGCGGACATTCCTCTTCCTATGCCTTGCTTCCAGTGTCGTAACGGTCCGGTTCAGCCCTTGGACCTGTTGGAAGATTTCCATCATTTGGGCTTGAGTGGTCTGCTGGGTATGTTCTCTGTCGCCTTCTTTGGCTTCCAGTGCGTGACTCTTTGCTGGAGGGCCCCCATCTCCTTGAGAGTTTCTCAGAGGTCGGCCCTCCAAACCTCCCTCATTTCCATCAGGAGATCTCTTATGTCCCTCTTTGTCACTGGGGATGAGTTCTCCTCTGACTAAGAGTCTCAATAGTGAGCCCCCGCTGCCGGTGAGGTAAGGCTCTCCCTGTCATCGTGTCAGCTCACTGAGGCCTCCTCCTCGCTGTGCGCCATTTTGGGTCTGAGCCAGTGGTGCAGGCCTTTCAAACGAGAGCCAAATGTCGGCTAATTTATACATTTCAGGCGGGCTGAATTTTTTATTCTTACGCCCCATTTGGTTTTGGGGGCAGGGATAGTGTGGTTTTGGTCTCTGATTGGGAGCCGAATAGCTCTTTTAGGCCATGTTTGTATCAGGTTGGAACAGAGCTCCACATGCACACGTCTGGTCCGGTAGCTGGTCGGCCCAGATTTACATTTTAAGCTTATCAGGAATAAAGTTTGTTTTAAATATACATCTGCCAATCTTACAATTTCAATTCAATTGTTTCCATCAGTATCTCTTTTTGATCCTTTTCAGTCCCAAATATTACGTGACCTCTTGTGGGCTACTGTGGCTTCTCTGCCTCACCTTGTAATCCCATTGGTTCTAGATATGCTCTTGAGGCCTCTGCCGCCTCTGTCATTTCATCTGCCTCTCTTTGTTCCCCTCTGCCCCCAGTTGTCCGTTTTGTGGCATCTCTAGGATGCCCATTGCTGACGTCATGTTAATTCTTTAGTCATTATTATCAATCTGATACTTTGCAGCAACATTTTTTGTCGTTGTCAGGTGGAGGCTATATTACAAAGGATTGTCAGAATCAATAAGCATATTATTATTATCAGTGATTGGTTGCAATAAGTCAGGAAATGTTCTAAGGTCCGAACACTAACATTCATAGGGATGGTCACATTCCTTTCTGATAATTGACTTCTCACGTTTGCAGGTCTCCCAACAGTTGATAATTGACTCCTCACATTTGCAGGTCTCCGAACAGTTCCAATTTAGATGGTACATTCTCTATTTTTTGCATCCTGCCCCTCCATCAAGAGCCAGCACAGCGCGAGTACATAATTAAACACTCTCGCACTGTGCTAAGGGCCGGCCACGAGGCTGTTTTAGCCACAACACAACTGCAGGAGATGGAGGGCTCTGCCCTGTAGAACATAATCAATGATAGGTGTTTAATAGACAAGAATGAACTAGGAAAAATATTTGCGATTTCCATAAAATTGCAAATTCTCAAAAACACAAAACGCTAATTTTTTTTAATAAAAGATAACTACGTATTGCATTTATTTGTTCCTTTATTCCTGCATATTTGGGGCAGGAAAATGTATAGAAAGAACATATGCAAAGAGAGTACAGTGTAAAATCATTGTTTGCTTAGGGTTCCAGAATTACAAGGATTGACCTAGTGACTAGTCTAGTCTGCACTTTGGATCCTCACAGCACTAGTATATATGTTGATAGAACACCCTAAGATACACATTTACACACTTTAACAACATATTTGAATGTACGGGTGGAGGACTAAGAGCATTATGATATGACTTCTTCCAACAGATGGGAAATGGAGGAGTTCCAATGTTTAGCTTTTAGGACTTGACCCCTGCCAGTAATGTCACTGAAAAGGTTGGGTCCCAAGATCCCCACTAGCTTTGCCAATTCTCAGTGAATGCTTGTTACACTTTAATGTTGACTTCAGCCTGATCTACACAAAATTCATCCATTTGGGGAAAATATTATCACTTTTTTTGTTGAGAGTTAAAAATGAAAGAGGTCCCTTAATTGTCTTTTTTAGTACAACTACAGTAGTAGCACAAAGTATGTTTAACGCTTGTGTTGTTTTGGTTTGGTCTTTGCAAGGTAGGCAGGAAGTGCATGAGTAATATGAGAAGAGGCTGAAAATCATCACAATAGACCAAAAGTCTTCACCGTGGTTACATGGTATATGTACCAGGCCTGATATTTTCAACAAACTTGGAATTTAAAGCCATTCGGTTGACTTCAATCATCATCAGAATAATACACTGCTTGAGAGAGTCACTTTTACATGTGGTACATCTAATATAAGTCAAAATAAATTTTTTGACAAAGCAATGAAATATTTTTTTTTTTCAACTAGCTCAAGTTGGGCAGTGGGTATAATGCAGTCACATGCCCTGTCAGTTCTGATCTGATCTGATCTGCTGCCAGAACATAATGAACTTGTCACGCATGCTTCATTCTATTTATAGTTACCATTTTGTCACGCATTGTTCATTGCCTTAGAGATAATTCCTGTAAGGTGCGAACAGAGGTCTTCACCCACTCCTCTGGCTCATAATAGCCTATAAATTCTCATATCGGGCCCATTAAGTGAAAATGTTAATAACCATTATTTATATTAGCTATTTAAATTACTTCATCTTATCTCTAGAGCCATGTTTGTTAATGTGTTTGTATTTCTTCACCTGAATGGATATTCTGTGATAGGTTACTTTGCACAGTAATGAAATTATAGACAAAGTGGAATTCCAAATGAACATGTTTATTCTTATCATTGAAGAAAAAAAAAGTATATAAAAGTTAAAAAAAAGATTCCTCATCTATCCACTTCTATGGAAGGTGTTACTATTGTAGTAATATGTACTTATGTTAACATGATCTGCCTTTTGTTTCACTGGGAAGATTGTGCCTTTTAAGTCCTGTAGTGACAGCAAGTGGGATATAAACCTTAGAACATGGTGTGACTGATGCTGTGCAATGCAGGGGTCCATAATCTCAGTGCAACACTAGGTTTTGCAGAACCTTAGTCTGTCCCAGATAGAGGCAACTACACTTATGACAACTGTTATATGCTGAGTGAGGAGCTAGGGATTAGGATCACACTGCCTATATATACTAAGCTCCTCTCCCAGCATATCACTAATGGGAAAGGGGCTGAATTAAAGGGACACCATAGTCACCTGAACAACTACTGCTTAATGTAGTTGTTCAGGTGAGATCTATAGCTCCCTGCAGGCAATCTAATGTAAACACTTCAGAGAAAATACAATGTTTACATTGATTGATAGGAATACCTCCAGTGGCCGTCACTCAGACGGCCACCAGAGGGACTTCCTATCATGTAGGGCCCTAAAATGGCCTTGTACACGTCAGACGTATTAAAATACGTGTGACGTGTGCAGGAGAGAGAAGACACTGTGTGCGCGCCTTCTCTCTCCTGCCTGTCAGCAGAGGAGAGGGGGCGGGCAAAGACAGCGAGCTGAGCTGTCAGCTCAGCTCGCGGCCGCGCACACCGCGCAGCAGTGCGCTCAGGACTTCATAGGGCGGCATGAATGCCGCCCTATGAAGTATGTGCGCATGTGTGACGAAATAGCGGGCGCGGCATCACGAGGCTCCCAGCGCTGGAACCAGGTGAGTAAAATCCTCTGCATGGAGAGCAGCAATTTTTTCATTGTAGGTTTAACATGCCACTAGTGGCTTCCATGACTATAAACGAGTTAAACTTGGTTATATCTCATATTACTCTTAGAGAGCATTTGATTGGAACAGCATGGCATTTTGCAGTGCATGTACACCAGCCTTTCAATGCTTCTCTACTTAGAAGCATTGGGCTGTCTTAGATCATCAGTCTAAGATGCTCTCATAGCGACATAGTGGCCACACTGACACCAGCGTTCTGCAGCATGTAAGGTACATGGAGATTATCTTTTAAACCCCTGCAAGAAGGGGACACCTACATAGGTTGGGGAACACTATAGTGTTAGGGTTACATTTTTGTATTCCTGTTGCTGTAGTGTTCCTATTAAGGACAGCAGGTTCAAAATACAGCTGCTGCCTGGGAGTGCAATGCCCACTAATCCTGGGCACAGGCCTCCCAACAGTCGAGGTTTTGGTGTCTGGCATCCCGGACTTGTTTCCTGGTCTGCCTGCATGGTCCAGTAGGTTCAGGGACAGGCTGTCAGTCAGCATGGCTTCCTTGAGGTAAGACTGACGTGCCTTTTCACAGGGCTCCACCCAGTTCAGTTTCGGGCCATCACTAGCAATGTCTCCAATCATGGTCTGCCCAACCACCCGATCTCATACCTTCCAATGTTGAGAGATATCCATGCAGTCCAGGACATGTGTAAGGCTGCACTTACTGTACATATAACCATACTGTTATCAACTTTCATGCCAAATATTCGACTCAACTACAATTTGTACAGTGGACCACATTGTCCAATGCTGAGTCTCTACACAAAACCCTCCATTGGCTTCCCTTATAGTCAAGAATAATATTTTAAATTGTGTGTCTAACCTAACAATTCCTCCTTAGTTCTGCTCCCTCTTACAGGTCAGACTATTATTACTACGTACACTGCCGATTCTCTCAATCCCTGCCCAAGCCCTTCCAGAAAAATCAACTCTTTCGAGAGGTTTATGAATCATAATACTGACCGCAAACACCTATAGACCCATTCTAGCCACAACCCAGCCCACACATCTCTTTTGCGGTGGCAACGTGAATTTAAAATTTAGGCCAAAATAGCCATAATATTTATTAACTACATATGTGACATTGTCTACTGCAAGTCTACTGCTGGTCCATACAACCCGTCAACTCTTACTTTTGTGTGATTTAGATGTTATATTTCTAGCATTGAGGCTGTATACTCAATATGAAACCCAGCCTCTGTACACAGTAGTGGCTTATTGCTGGGAATATATAAAGACAGTTTAGAGAGTCTATTGCACAATAGATAAATTAAATGTATATTGTGGCTGCCTTCGGCCTTTTTCAAATCATGGGTTTGTATAGGAGTTCAGTAGTGTTATGTAACATTTATTTTTAAAGGGACTCTAGAATCATCAAACAACTTTAGCTTAATGAAGCAGTTTTGGTGTATTGACTATGCCCCTGCAGTCTTAATTCTCTGCCATTTAGAAGTTAAATCAATTTGTTTATGCAGTCTTAGGTACACCTCCCTGCATGTGACTTACACAGCCTTCCTAAACACTTCCAGCAAAGAGTCATCTAATGTTTATACTTCCTTTACTGTAAATTATGTCAAATTTAAAATGTCTTATTTCCTGCTCTGTTAATAGCTTGCTAGACCCTGCTGTTTGTAAAGCTTAAATTACTGAGCAGGAGATAAAGTAAGTTACATCTGATTGAAAATTAATCTATTTTAATTTCATGCAGTGTGAGTCACAGCCAGGGGAAGTGTGGCTGGGGCTGCATAAACAGAAACAAAAGTAATTTAACTTCTAAATGGCAGTGAATTGAGCAATGAGATTTCAGAGACATGATCTATAAACCAAAACATCGTCATTAAAGGGACACTGTAGGCACCAGAACAACTACAAGTAACACCTCTACACCCTAGTTGCCACTCCTCAGACGACCACTAGAGGTGCTTCCTGGGTCAGTTGCTCTGCATGGAGATTCAGAACTTTTCCCATAGAGATACATTAATTCAATGCATCTCTATGAGGAGAGGCTGATTGGCCAGGGCAAAGTTTGGGTTTGCCCCCTGGCACGCCTCCTTGGCTGAGATCATCAGAATTTAAGATCTCAGCTAATCCAATGCTTTCCTATGGGAAAGCATTGGGATTGACTGAGATCATCAAGTGTGATGATCTGAGTCAAGGCGGCGGACAGAGGGCAGGACCAGTACCAGCGTACCTGCACGGCGCTAGAATAAAAGTAAGTAAAATGCATGTTTAAGGGTAATAAGGGGTCAGCCATCTATTTTCATTAGTTTAATATAGGGTCAGGAATACACATTTGTGTTGTTGACCCTATAGTGCTCTATTAAGCTAAAGTTGTTTTGGTGACTATAGTGTCCCTTTAATCTTACAAATATGTCTAATTTGCTATTATAGCCAGTAGTCGTTAAACAGGCAAGTTCTAATCATTAAATTCTCGTTTCTGATATATCGCACTGGCTGTTGGCTCAAATTGATCAAAAAAAGTGCATTCCTTTATTTAAATTAGTTTATTATGTAGAGTTGATTATGATTGCAAGTTAGAATTGTTTTCCATTGTCTGAATGGCAGAATTGTAATGCTCAATTATATACTGTAACAGAGACAGAAAAGTAAGAATATTAATGTCTGATACTGGTGAATGTATGAATCGTTTTATCCTTCCTGATCCCAATGCTTTCTCTTTTTCAGGTGCTAGCAGTTTCTGATGGAGGTGAGTCACTAACTTCATTGTGGAAGGAAATGTCACATTGAGAGACATATTTCTGTAACTGGCTTGATGAAAAAGCAATCACAAAGTGTGTGTGCAGAGGTATAAATAGAAACTTCAAGCATTAGCAGAGCAGGTGGGACAATAAGAGCCCACACTCTGGCGTCATGATACAGGGGGCTACACATAACCTTGAGACATTGCTTACGGCGACATATGAATGATTAGTTACAGTGTTAATTCGAAATAGGGTGAGTCAAAAGTCAGGAACCTCGCAAACACTCTGTAAAATGTTTAAAGGACTACTTCAAATCCATAAAGTACTTCAGCTTGCTGAAATGCTTGATAGGTGAGGAGTATCCTATTGTAATTATAGTTTATAAAATTGATGATTTCAATGAGAACTGCGTTTGCACTGCACACGGAGGGACAGATTCAGAGGCATCTCGATGATAAAGTCTCTTCCGGAGAAGAATGGGAGGGCTTACAAAGACTGCAGTCATAAGAACGGCACCTTTTAAATATAACCGCAATGACAACATGCTGCAAAAAATGTGCAAAAGTTTTATAGTTTAATTGAACAGTGATTTTTTTTTTCCCTCTCCCATTTTTGGAGTGAGTGTTCCTTAAATGTTAGATTAATCTCATCATAAGTTATGTAATAGACCAAGGAGTGTAACATGCACCAAGGTTACGTACATTCATTTATTGCATACAGTAAAGTAATGAAATTAATCCCAGAGGCACACTCCGTACTCCAAAGGCACTTTTGATTGCTGGAATGTTTTATGTGTGAAGAGTGTGTCCTCTTTTTTTCATTTTACAAAAAGTGCAGATTTCAATAGAAAACAAACAAAACTGGCAACGGATGAGCCATTTTGTTTGTATCATGACTCCAAGTTCAAGAAAGATGGAGGGAATGGAGAAGAAACTGATTATTTAATTTATTTTTTTGTATTGCGGTACAGTTATAGATACATTTCTGCACCATTTTGGTTCATCCAGATGGTTTTATCTGATAGGATCGCATGGACAAATTTAGTATGAACCGAAACGCCTTGTGGATTCAAATCTTGTCATCTGAACCAAAACATTTTCTCAGATGGATCAATTCGGATAAACCACATCTTTATTGCCATGTACAAGACTAATATGCACTGAAGGTGTTATTAACCCATTAAGGATGAAGGCAATTGTCCAACCATTGAACTAAAACAAGACCTAGAATTTGTTCCTTAAATTAGTGTTTCTTTCACTGTAATATAACCGCTTCTCTTTAAGTGCACCTATACATATTATATATTGGCTTTTAGGACAGAAATTGAAATATTTTGAAATCCTATATGTATACCTAGCACAATACTAAGTGTGAATAAAATAATAATAAAGGGAAAAAAACAGAAAAAAAACCCTTATATTGTTTCACAGTTTTGTGTATAATAATTTTTACATCAAGTGCAACTAAAGATCACGTATTAACGTCTGGTAGCTAACAATATACCATCCCTACCATAATGCTATGATTAAACTAACTGTACCCCAACCGTACCCCGGCATTAACCCTAACCTAGAATGAACCTTTACCCTACACTAACCCTTTTGTGACAAGCTTGTACAAAGCATAATTCTAAACGTAAAGCAGACTCTACAGGAATACATTGTGTCACAGTAAATGAGTCCGGGACAATGATTGATGTTTTACCCCCTGTAGTGCAGACAGATCCTCTGTACACTATTAGGGAGACACAGTGGGGTATGTTAATTGGATCAATTGTTTCCCCCTCTGTCTGGAATTACCTGTACCTGTTCTTCTATTAAATAGCGTTTGATATTTTATATATACTGTTGTCTGGTGTACTTGAATTACCTGTTTTAACCCCTTAAGGACTGAGCCAAATGTACACGTTTTGATCAAAATAAAATGTAAACAAAACTTGGAATTTGACTATATGTCTGTTCAACCATAATTCACCTCTTTCATATTAAGTGCACCCACACTTATTATATATCATTTTATTCAGGAGAAATAGGGCTTTCATTTAACATCGAATATTTAGCTACGAAGCATAATTTTATATGAATAAAATATTTTTTTAAAAAGTGAATAATTAAGAAATGTTATTTTTTTAGTTCTGCGTGATATTTTAACTGTTACCAAAAAAAATACACTATCTTTGTATTCAGCCATATCTCACGTGTAAAACAGCACCCCCTATGTACAGGTTTTATTGGGTTTAGAGAATTTACAGGGTCAACTATAGCATGTTACATTTTTCAGTTTTTTTCACATTGAAATTCGCCAGATTGGTTACGTTGCCTTTGAGACCGTATGGTAGCCCAGGAATGAGAATTACCCCCATGATGGCATATCATTTGCAATAGTAGACAACACAAGGTATTGCAAATGGGGTATCCAGTCTTTTTTAGTAGCCACTTAGTCATAAACACGAGTGGTACTGTTATACTCAGGAGACTTCGCTGAACACAAATATTAGTGCTTCAAAACCGCAAAACATATCACAACAATTTAATCATCAGTGTAAGTGCCGTTTGTGTGTGAAAAATGCACAATACATTTTACTGTTTTGAAACACTAATATTTGTGTTCAGCAAGGTCTCCCAAGTAAAACAGTACCCCCCAAGTACAGGTTTTATGGTGTCTTGGAAAGTTACAGGGTTAAATATAGTGCTAGTAAATTAAATTCTCTGTACTCTCTGCCTGGGTTGTCAGGCAGGTCCTGCAAATATAAATATATATGCAGTTGCAAGAAAAAGTATGTGAACCCTTTGGAATGATATGGATTTCTGCACAAATTGGTCATAAAATGTGATCTGATCATCATCCAAGTCACAACAATAGACAATCACAGTCTGCTTAAACTAATAACACACAAAGAATGAAATGTTGCCATGTTTTTATTGAACACACCATATAAACATTCACAGTGCAGGTGGAAAAAGTATGTGAACCCTTGGATTTATTAACTGGTTGAACCTCCTTTGGCAGCAATAACTTCAACCAAACGTTTCCTGTATTTGCAGATCAGACGTGCACAACGGTCAGGAGTAATTCTTGACCATTCCTCTTTACAGAACTGTTTCAGTTCAGCAATATTCTTGGGATGTCTGGTGTGAATCGCTTTCTTGAGGTCATGCCACAGCATCTCAATCGGGTTGAGGTCAGGACTCTGACTGGGCCACTTCAGAAGGCGTATTTTCTTCTGCTTAAGCCATTCTGTTGTTGATTTACTTCTATGCTTTGGGTCATTGTCCTGTTGCAACACCCATCTTCTGTTGAGCTTCAGCTGGTAGACAGATGGCCTTAAGTTCTCCTGCAAAATGTCTTGATAAACTTGGGAATTAATTTTTCCTTTGATGATAGCAATCCGTCCAGGCCCTGACACAGCAAAGCAGCCCCAAACCATGATGCCCCACCACCATACTTCACAGTTGGGATGAGGTTTTGATGTTGGTGTGTTGTGCCTTTTTTTCACCACACATAGTGTTGTGTGTTTCTTCCAAACAACTCAACTTTGGTTTCATCTGTCCACAGAATATTTTGCCAGTACTGCTGTGGAACATCCAGGTGCTCTTGTGCAAACTGTAAACGTGCAGCAATGTTTTGTTTGGACAGCAGTGGCTTCCTCTGTGGTATCCTCCCATGAAATCCATTCTTGCTTAGTGTTTTACGTATTGTAGATTCGCTAACAGGGATGTTAGCATTTGCCAGTGACTTTTGTAAGTCTTTAGCTGACACTCTAGGATTCTTCTTCACCTCATTGAGCAGTCTGCGCTGTGCTCTTGCAGTCATCTTTACAGGATGGTAACTCCTAGGGAGAGTAGCAGCAGTGCTGAACTTTCTCCATTTATAGACAATTTGTCTTACCGTGGACTGATGAATAGCAAGGCTTTTGAAGATACTTTTATAACCCTTTCCAGCGTTATGCAAGTCAACAATTCTTAATCGTAGGTCTTCTGAGAGCTCTTTTGTGTGAGGCATCATTCACATCAGGCAATGTTCTTGTGAAAAGCAAACCCAGAACTGGTGTGTGTTTTTTATAGCGCAGGTCAGCTGTAACCAACACCGCCAATCTCATCTCATTGATTGGACTCCAGTTGGCTGACATCTCACTCCAATTAGCTCTTGGAGATGTCATTAGTCTAGGGGTTCACATACTTTTTCCACCTGCACTGTGAATGTTTACATGGTGTGTTCAATAAAAACATGACAATATTTCATTATTTGTGTGTTATTAGTTTAAGCAGACTGTGATTGTCTATTGTTGTGACTTAGATGATGATCAGATCACATTTTATGACCAATTTGTGCAGAAATCCATATCATTCAAAAGAGTTCACATACTTTTTCTTGCAACTGTATATATATATATATATATATATATATATATATATATATACATATATATATATGTATATGTATATTATTTTTTAATTATTTTTATTTATATATTGATAAATATAGAGATTGTAGCCGTATTAGTCCAGTGATGTAGATGTAAAAACTGATAAAATTTGTATCTTGTAATACCTTTTTTATTGGACTAACAGAATTTTTTAATGACAAGCTTTTGGGAGAACCTCCCTTTCTCAAGTCTGAAGCATTTCTGAGCAAGATGACACATAGAATTCAAAGTTGAGTTGTGATACAGGGGTTAAAGCGACATGAGTGTAGATAAGACACAGGTTTGTTAGAAAATAGTCACCATTTTTGCAGAGCAGAGTGAGGGGGGAGAGAGGGAGAAGTGTATTTTGATATCAATATATATAAATATTAATATCAAAATACTGTTAGAGCAAAATACATATAATTACACACATATATATATATATATTATTTTTTTTTAATTTTTCATTTTTAACGTATTTATATATTTGTTATATTATATATATATTTAATATCATACTTGTATTTTGATATTAATATATATATATATGTATATATATATATAATTAGATATATATTAATATTAAAATACACTTAGACAGATAGATAAAATAATGGTAGAACAACTTAGAATATATTATAACAACAGCAATTAGAAACATGTGTTATACTGCTATATATTCTGTCTATGAACCTGAATAAAGTGTGTTTGTGATTTACCAAGAAGGAGTTTGTGTGTCACTTGAAGCATCCAGATGGACTAGATAGATAAAATATTCTATACGAACCGGAGCTATCAATGCAGTATATCCTGCATTGCCGTTGGACACATGACTCAAAGTACTGGGTTTTAGTGCTTGGTATAGCGATTATTTGTGCCGTAGCAGAGACGCCAGGGCCATATCGTCACTACTCTAAAACCAAACCAAGTCAGATGGATGTAGACATCAGTACTGGCATTAGCAGAGGGACTTACCAGCACTGTCTCCCATCTGCAGCTCCTGCATGCTGTCCCTAACCAGGGCCGGTGCAAAGATTTTTGGTTACATAGACAAAGATGTATTTTGATATCCCCCTCCCAAAAAAGCATTTTAACCTGTGTGTCTTTTAACTCCCCTGTAGTGTTTCGTATTCCCTATTTTCCCCATTGTTTGTCTTACACCATGTATATCTCTTGCAAACTCCCTTGTGTGTCTCTTATCCCCCCTTCTTTGTATGTCTCTTACATCCTCTCAACCACTTTGAGTGTCTCTTTAACCCCCAGCCTCATTACCTTCCTTTGTAGTGTGACTGAGTGGAGCGGAGCCTCCTCTTCTGTAACCTGGAAGCTCCTGCAAAAAGCTTTTGTTAAAGGACCACTATAGTGCCAGGAAAACATACTCGTTTTCCTAGCACTATAGTGCCCTGAGGGTGCCCCCACCCTCAGGGACCCCCTCCCGCCCGGCTCTGGAAAGGGGAAAGGGTTAAAAACTTACCTTTTTCCAGCGCTGGGCTGGGAGCTCTCTGCCTCCTCTCCTCCTCCGATCCTCCTCCTGGGCTGAATGCGCACGCGCGGCAAGAGCTGCGCGCGCATTCAGCCTGTCGCATAGGAAAGCATTTACAATGCTTTCCTATGGACGCTTGCGTGCTCTCACTGTGAAAATCACAGTGAGAAGCACGCAAGCACCTCTAGTGGCTGTCAATGAGACAGCTACTAGAGGATTAGGGGGAAGGCTTAACCCATTCATAAACATAGCAGTTTCTCTGAAACTGCTATGTTTATAAAAAAATGGGTTAACCCTAGAAGGACCTGGCAGCCAGACCACTTCATTAAGCTGAAGTGGTCTGGGTGCCTAGAGTGGTCCTTTAACTACACTGAGCTAAGCCATGCCATGCAGGGCTGACTCGGCTGAGAGTGTCAGCTGAGTGCTCCGAATCAATTAATGCCTCCCTGAACCTCCATGCTTAGCACAATGCAGGGGCTCCTGGTGGCTGAGAAGGCGTACCCCAGGAACATTGTTGCTAAAATACCAGGGAACTCCTGTCTCCCAAACTAGAAAGAATTGGGTTAATGGCATAGATTTTAGCAGTAAATCACAACCATGGTGTTCACAAGTGGATGCATGTTTAACTGCACTACCCTTAGACGTCACTGTAGCATATCCCCATTTCTTTTCAGGAATTATGGGGTGCTATGCGTTACATTGAGGGTAGGTATTTGCAAGCAGTCATTCTTTCCATTTGCTGGAAACATTTTGGAGAAGTAGCAAGTGATCTTCAGGTTAGCATACCTTTCAATTTATACATTCTGTAGCAAGTTCACCCACACAAACTAAATGCATACCTACCCAAAGGCAACCTTGTCCTCTGCTTTGCTCTGTGAATAACCTTGGCACTTTAAGATATTTAGAGATATACATGACTTAAAGACATTAATGTCAGTGTCTGAAAGCAAGTCTGAAGAATTCGTCATGTACAATTAGTGTCAAAACCCACAGGATTGTAATCACAGGACAAGCAAAGATGACTTCTTAGTGCAAGGCAAAATACAAATGATCTTTAGTATCTCCCTCAGCAACTCCTTAACCTAAACACAAAAAAGCTATTGTCTGTAACCTTTTGCTGAAAGTGTTTTGGAGATCTAAACAAAGTATCAGAAGCAAGGCCCTTTCCTCTTCAAAGGTTACATGTCTGGTATTGCTGGCTCTTTAAGTTGATCAGTGCTGCTCACTTGTTGTAGGTCGGATTGGGACATTCTAGGATTTAACGAGAAATGTTTCCTGATTCTTTTATTTATTTTTGTGGGTTTTTTAAATCCCCCTTATCTTGCAATCACAGAAAGCATACAGGTGAGTTTGTATTTATATAAAGGTGTGGTTGCATGTGGTATGTCTTAACTAGTTATCTTCAAACAGTTATCTTTTAGACAGATCAAGTTTACGTGTAATTTGGAGCTCCCATGTAGTTCTCAGAGATAGTCATTTTAACAAGTTAGGTAAAGGTACGCTTTAGAAACTTTGTTCCTTGTTCTTAAATAATTGCAAAATTATTGCATAATTAAAAAGAAACATAATATATTGCTGTATTTTTTAGGTTTATTGTTATCTCTTTTGTCATTCTGTTTGACAGAATTAAATAATACCGATATAGATGGACGAGGGAGTGATCAGAGTCTTAACAGCCTGCCTAGCGTCCGAAGCTCTGGACTTACATCAGAACATTCGGTGGCCAGCTGGGCAGTGTCGTTTGAGAGGCTTCTTGAAGACCCTTTGGGGGTTGAATATTTTACGGTATGTGAAATTTAAAAGCGACCTTTCAAAAGTGCAGGTTACACTTACATTTACTGTAAAATGTGATGTGACGTCAGTTAAACATTTTCTAAAGAATCACAGGAAGAATCATATATTTAAGCTGATTTTTGTTACTGACTTTTTACAGTGATTTTGTCGTGTGACAAGAAGTACATGTTTTTAGAACAATTACATTCAATATTTATTACATTTTACAGTTCACTAGGAAGGATGGAGAATGAAAGGTAAAAATTATAGAGGTTGAGGTCCAGGCTCATAGATTTCCAGAGAGCCAAAATAAAAAATTTTCATTCTATTGTGTCTGAACTTTCGCTTGCCTACTCAATTACATTTCACTCTGTCTCCCTGGCATTGGCTTATTCACAACTAATCTGGTTTGACTTAAGCCTGTCCACTCTGAGGTCAAATTATACACTTCTATCTCCTGTCCCACCCTACCTTAGTTAGTAACATAATCTGTGTGTACTGCAACTTTCGGATCTTTTTTTAAAATCTGTTTATATTATCCTTATTTATATAATATGTTACATTTGAATCGATTTAAATTCTTATTTCACTGCAGGAATTTCTAAAGAAGGAATATAGCGCTGAGAATATATTTTTCTGGAAAGCATGTGAACAGTTCCAGAATATTCCAGCTGAAAACACTGAACAGGTAAATTAGGCATGGGGTGTCCTTGGCTTTTAATAGTTATTTAAATTTATTTATTTATTTATTTATAAAATATTTTACCAGGAAAGATACATTGAGATTTCTCTCGTTTTTGTATGTCCTGGGTCCACAAATCATTGCATTGTTACATTAGGGTACAATAAAATACAAAACCAATATTAATACACAATATAAATAGCCATTTATATTATTTATGTTTGCCAACTTCCATTAAGGCATCAACTGGAGGGACATTACGTAATTTTTTATCCAGTAAGAGCTTATTTAATGTTGTGATTTTTTTGTACATGCATGCCACTTCTTATATCAAAAAGAGGAAAGTATGTTTTTATTTTTGTATACATTTTCAGAATTTTCAAAAAAATTCCACAGAGGACCAGTTTACTGGTAAAGTCGTGGTGTAGATTGTCTCTGAGAAAGCAAAGTAACGTGATGCCTTCTGGTTTGTGTGGCCAGCTTTACGCAACATTTGCTTGACACATTTAAAGAATTTCCCAATCAGCCACATCACTAACTGTGCAAACTGCAAGAAATTGTAAAATGAAACTACTTTACATTGCAGATCAATGACAATGGATTTAGAGCTTCATGATGTAAGACAGGTCTCTGTGATAACGTTTATCCCACAGAAAGTATTTAAGAAAAATAATATTTAGCAATTACAAAAAGCAATTATTCCTCTTTTTTTCCATCCAGTAGTTTTAGCATTTGTTTTTATGTAGATTGATGAAATTCCATTCTTACATCACCATGTCCTTCTGAAATTTCATAGACAGGCTTTTCTCTCAGTTAATTTGTATTGTTCACAATTCTATGATAAAATAAAATAATTTTTCTACGTTTACCAGATCTGTATCCCCCGCTTTTCAAATGTCTGCAAAATGGGCTCTTTGATGAGTTTGGAGAATTTTTCCAATTCAGATATTTTTACCTTAAAGAGGATCTATCCACCTTTTTTGCCTGAACTACCAGTCTAAGCAACAGAGGCACTCTGGTGCCAGCTCAACTAGCAACATCAATCTACTTAGCTTGTCTAAGCTAACTTTTTGCTGGGCGTTTTAACCTGGACACGCTAGAAGCAGGCATGTGAAGCTAATATGGTTTTATTCTGCATGTCTAGCCAGAAAAGCCTAGTCATCAACACACTTAATATATAGCAATGATAATATGAATAACTAGCCTGCAATTTTCTCTAGTATTGCTGATGTGTTATAGCAGCTATAGCCTGTTTCACACTCAGCCTGCTTATTACTTATATTAATAATCAGCTCAGTTACAAATAGGTGACAAACGTTATTAACTTAAAAACGTGCAAGTTTTTCCTTTTCCATTGTCTACCTAACGTAAACCTCTGTTGGCCTCTGCATACTCTGGCTGTTGTGGCCAGATGTGATATGTGTAAATTGCCATGCACAAATAAAATAAAGAATTTAAAAAAAATAAAATAAATGAGGATCTATCAATTTTCAGGGTCTTTGCATATCTCACAGCCCATGCCATCTTTATGCCGCAAGTCTCTCAGCTACTGGCGCTTCAGCTGCCAGGAGCACCATCCATGCTGTACTCTCGCACATGTGAGACTGTAGGAACCTCCGAAGACAAAGCCTGTATCCCACAGCCTTCATTTGTGATGGCTGCTGCGATTGGACAAAGGTTGACAGAGGAAATACATCCTTTGTCAACTTTTGTAAACTTCAGGTTTTATCATAGGACAAAGTATCTACTTTCTCTTATGGTATTTTTGCATTGCATTGGAGCTTCTCTGAAACCAGTCTTAATCCGTATTTCATAAAGATTATATCTTTATGAAATCATGAAAAGTGACAGATCTGCCTTAAATTTTAAATTCACTTGAATTCACTACAATTCTCAGATTAGTAATTAGCCTTCTGTGTCCGAAAAATAGCAGTGATGAGCACGTGCATATTCAATGGTAAGTAAAAAGAAGACAAATCATGGCTGTGCAAGTTGCCCACTTAAATTGTATTTCTTATCCTTGTTTTCGACTATAAAACATAGCACATTTTCTGTTTACTTATTAAAATTTTTATGTACTTTGTGGTTTTGTTATCTACCATATTTGCTTTCTTTTTGTTGCTTCTGTATGCTTCTCTATATCTGTGTGGCATAAATGCACACTAGCATTTTGGATCTATTATGTTTACATTACAGTATCTTTTTGGCTGTTCTCCGGATGGCCTCCTTACGGTTTAGATCCATAGTAACATTATATTCCTTCAATTTTATTTATAAAATACATACCCATTTCATATTTATATAGCTTAGCAGCATTGCTAAATTAAAGTAGCAGAAGATAGCTAGTCAGAGGAAAAGTGTAGGGCATTTACATTCTAATTTTAGTAGCATGAACACATTTGATTAGCATCTGGTTTGGTACCTGTCAAGTTTCTTTGTGACCTTTGATGCATTAAAATCAGAGCTCACTTGGTATCTGCACCTTCAGTTGTAGAAAATGTAATTGACAGATCAAGGAATGAGTTTGAGATTAGATTTATACAGTAACATAATCTACACAATTACTTTACACGTGGGAATAACCTGTTACCCTGATTGGTGTGATATTGCACTACTGTAGAGAATGTCATTTTTAATTGTACTAGTTATCATTTCATAGCTTAACTTACTGTTGAAAATCAGCATTAAAGAAATTGATTTGTTTTAACTTTATGAACAGTATGCCAAAAAAAATAAAAAAAGTGCTCAAAACGGGGGGCGTGCCACAAACATTTGGCACCCGGAAGGATCCGCAGTAGCAGCACTACCTCCCAAAAAAAAAACTGTAAAAAATGTTAAAGGTTTTATTTCTTTTATTTTTACAATTTGTAAACTTTGCAAAACCGCTGTCAGCCCCTCCTACAAAACCCTTGTCCTGCCTTGCCCCTCCTACAAAACCTCTGTCCTGCCCCTTCTACAAATCCTGTACTGCCCCGTCTACAAAACCCCTGCAACCCCCTTCCACAAATCCCCTGCTTATCCCCCCCTTATAAAGACTCCTGTCCCAATACAAAACCCCCGCCCCCTTCTACAAAATCCCTGCAGCCCCACACACACATTTACAGGCAGACAGTCACACTCAGTTACAGACAGACAGTCACACACTCAGTTACAGACAGACAGTCACACATACACATTTCCTCCGTGCGGCCTGTTTATCAGCTGTTTGCTTGTGTGAGCTGTACTGGCCGCACGGCACCCTAACTACCATGGGACACTGTGCGGCCACAGCTCACACAACCCCCTCCAGCCAGGGCCGGTGCAAGGATTTTTGCCGCCCTAGGCAAAAGTAAAGTTTGCCGCCCCCCATGTGACATCACAATGCCCCACCCATATGATTTGCCATGTTAACTAACGCCAGTGCTGCAGTGCCGCCGTGTTTACATTAAAAAGGCCTGCAGGGACAGGCTATAGACACCAGAACCACTACATTAAGCTGAAGTGGTTCTGGGGACTATAGTGTTTCTTTAATGTGAGGTAAATTAGAGCTTAGTGCCACAAATAATATACTAGATTGCCTACTTACAACCAGATGAGGATGATGATAGGCTCTAGCTGCCGTCTGGCTCCACTGGTCTGGTGTAGAACAGGCTCTCTGGAGGCGGTTTGTAACTGTGGTCACAAAAATCAATGTTCTGGGAGAAAGGGAAGCAGCTCCATTTTTTTGAGGGCCCTTTACACAGCTCAAAGTCTGGGTCCAGGGTCCCACCTTCATGTTCCACCAATGAGGTTTGTTCACAGGGGGTAAGGTGTGTGAGATGTCCTGACCTGTGTAGGGAATGCATTGTGTGAAATTGTGTTTGTATGTATAGGGGGCTGCAAATTGTGTTTTCTGTGTGTATGTATGGGATACATTGAATGTGTGTAAGGCGTGCATTGAGTATGTGTAATGAATGCATTGTGTGTTTCTGTGTGTGTAAGGGATGCATTGTGTGTAACGGTTGCATTGCTTGTGTATGTGTGTCTGTGTGTGTAATGCATTGTGTGTTTTTCTGTGTGCAAGGGGTGCATTGCGTGTATGTGATGAATGTCAATCTCTCCTCCCGCTCCAATTTCCTTCTCCTGCTCCCAATTTCTCTTTCTCCCCCCCCCTAATTTCTCTCCCCCCTCCTAATTTCTCTTTCTCCCCCATCCTAATTTCTCTTTCTCACCCACCTCCTAATTTCTCTTTCTCACCCCCCTCCTAATTTCTCTTTCTCACCCCCCTCCTAATTTCTCTCCCCCCTCCTAATTTCAATTTCTCTCCCCCCTCCTATTTCAATTTCTCACCCCCCCTTCCTATTTTCTCTTTCTCACCCCCCCTCCTATTTTCTCTTTCTCTCTCCCCCCCTCCTAATTTCTCTCCCCCCCTCCTAATTTCAATTTCTCTCCCCCCTCCTAATTTCGTTTCTCACCCCCCCCTCCTGTTTCTCTTTCCTACCCCCCCCCTCCTATTTTCTCTTTCTCTCCCCCTCCTAATTTCTCTTTCTCACCCCTAATTTCTCTTTCTCACCCCCCTTTCTCTTTCTCCGTCCCTTCTTTCTCTTTCTCCCCCCCCTCTAATTTCTCTTTCTCACCCTTCTTTCTCTTTCTCCCCACCCCTTCTTTCTCTTTCTCACCCCCTCCTCCTAATTTCTCTTTCTCCCCTCCCCCCTACCTTTGCTGTAGCGTGGCCGAGCCCTGTATAGTCCGCGGGTACAGGGAGCTTTTGTTTCCTGTACCCGGCCGGACTAACAGGAAGTGCACACTGAGGAGACAGATGCTCTCTGTACCCGTCGGACCATCATGCTGCAGGGCTCAGCCACGCTACTGTCAGCCCCTCTCCTCAGGCTGCGCCTGGGCTGCAGCCGCCTGAGGCTCTCTACAGAGCGGTCGGGCGGCTGCAGCATGGGGGGGGGGCGGCGGGGCTGGTCATGGCACCCCCCACCCTGGTGGCACCCGGGGCGGACCGCCCCCTCCGCCCCGCCCCTTAGTACGCCACTGTGCCCAACATTTCATAGCTAAAAGCTTTACATTCAAACTCCAAGCACCAGCACCATTCCAAACAGTGAAATGGTCATGGTGGTTGGAGAAATGCTAAATGCTAAAAATACGCTAAACATACCTATTAACAGACACTTGCTCTTTTTGTAACTTATGTTTTGTGGGACATTAATATTAGTTATGTGGTTAACCTCCGTGCTGAGCGTAACACCTCATGAACATAATAATTGTGATAGATATCATTTCCTAGGTGTATCTAAAGTGAAATCTAAAAAAAATTTAAAATCTTCTATGGTTCCGTTTCCTAAGAATTACTGCTGCTTAAGTAGAATGAGTCATTGATGTAAATAACATTATTATGGTGTACGATATACATTACTGAGACAGTCATCTATTAAAAAACAACTTAGACAACAAACAGCTGCAATACTGAGTTTCTCCTAACACATTGCACCACGCCATGCAAATTAAGTGAAGCAAGAGAAAATTAGTAAAAACAAAAGACTAATTAAATTGACACTTTCATACAAATCAAATGGAAAAAAATGCATGTTGATTGCATGAAAAAGATTACAAATAAAACAATATATAATATCATATAGTTTAAGAAGGAAATTTTGTGTACTATAAATAACAATGCACTCACATATGGCAGGGCTTTAAAAAAACAGGATGTAGCTGTAAGGCCTTGTTGTGCCTCTAAAGGTGGCACCCTACCTTTCTTCTGGCCTAGTGCTCCTTACAATTGTATGTAAAAATAAAAATGGAAGATACACAGCTGTGCAGTTTTCTAAAGGGACCAATAGATATATGGTAAATAACAATAGTTGGTCCTGCTCACCGGTTTGAAGCCTTATTTATCCCAGCTCCAGGCTATGGGAGTATGGTGCTTCTACATACCTTTTTTTAAGGTGTGTATAAGTGTCCAAATAAGGGATAAAAAAAAAATATAAAATATAATACAGCACAATTTGAAAAATGTAGAAATTAGAGATAATAGGGATAATCGCACTCATGATGAAGATCCTGTGACCTGGTACAGTACCTAAAGGGTTTATTTCTAGCTGACAAACACCCAATAATTAATTCACTTGGATACAGCCAAAGACTTAGACAAACATTTTTTTACATTTATTAAATAAAAATCAATGTAAAAGTAAACTGCCCTTTTCATGTCCATAAGGTGGTCCTCCAAGGTAGTTTTCGCTCATTAAAACCTTTCTCAATTTGATGTGTCCCTTCATTCCTTGTATTGTTTCAAACTTCTTGTTTCTGTCATTGATGAATCAGTTTTTCTACTGATCCTGGCTCAAGACTATCCTCAATTAGAGTGTTGTAAGGGAAATTCTCTGATGCAGAAATGGTCCATTTAGTCCCTTCTGTAAATTACATTGATGATTTTCTGTCATGTACTGACTGGTCCAACAGAATCAATATTATCACCTCCCATTGGATGGTTTCTTGAACTATGGCTTCTTGTGATTGCAATTGGGTATTCATATGGTTGCCATAGATATATTGTTTATTTATAACCATATGAAAAAAGTCAGGCAACATTATGAACAATGTTATAAATGAATACCAAATTATCCTTAAAAATATATGCATATATACCGTATAAAGCATTATACCATATTTTTTTGTTTTGTTTTAAGACTACACATTTCGCTTATTCCTTAGCACTTGAAGTGTGTACATTGGCAAATTGCTAGCAAATGTTAGACTTGCGCATTTGGATTCAGACACATATTAGCCAATTCTACCAATCTTCTGAATGTAAAATCACCAAACTGCAATGGAGGATTGAACAAATTGCGCCATGTGGAAAAATCTTTGTTCATTCAGATAAATTCATAAAATTGGAATACTTATGTGGGATTACCAGGGTACCACATTTGGGAACTGTTTTATTTCGTAGATAGCTCCCTTATTGGGTATCCTTAAAGGGACTCTCCTGGCACAGTTTTAACTCACCTGGTTCCAGCGCCGGGAGCCTCGTGAAGCCACGCCCCCTTTTTTGTCAAAATGACGAAATAGGCGGGCGCGAGCGGGGAGCAATCAGACACTTCCATTTGGAAGCGTCATTGCTCCCTTGTGCGCATGCGTGGCTTCGCTGCACATGCGCACATACTTCATAGGGCGCCATTCATGCGCCCGGAGTGCGCTGCTGCGAGCTGAGCTGACTGACAGATCAGCTTGCGGTCTTTGCCCGCCCCCTCTCCTCTGCTGAGAGGCAGGAGAAAGAAGGCACGCACACAGTGCCTTCTCTCTCCTGCACACGTCAGACTTATTTTAATACGTCTGACATGTACAAGGCCTTTTTAGGGCCCTACCTACAGTGGCCCTCTGAGTGACGGCCACTGTAGGTATTCCTATCAATCAATGTAAACACTGTATTTTCTCTGAAAATACTGTGTTTACATTAGATTGACTGCAGGGAGCTATAAATCTCACCTGAACAACTACATTAAATTGTAGTTGTTCAGGTGACTCTAGTGTCCCTTTAAATATTGTCAGTCCCACATAAATGTACCAAAGTTTGGTACTATAGATGAATTGAGGAATAAAAAAAAAAGTCTTCTAATCCAAGGGAATAAAGTGATACCTCAATCTGCTTGTCCGTCATGACAATCTACTTGTCCTAACACAGAATAATTTCAGTTAAAGGAACACTATTGGGCCAGGAACACAAACATGTATTCTTGACCTTAAAGTGTTAAAAGCCCCATCTAGCTCTCCCACCCATTCCTTGCCTCCCTAAATATAGTAGAATCTTACTTGTATTCAAGTCTGCAGCTGCGGCCTTTGCCCCTGTCTGCCTCTGACCTGCCAACTGTCTGCTGACACCATCAGAAGTGGTGGTCTGATCCAGTCACAATGCTTCCCCATACGATTGGCTGAGACTGTCAAGGAAGCAGATCAGGAGCAGAGCCAGCACAAGTCAAACACAACCCTGGCCAATCAGCATCTCCTCATAGAGATGCATTGATTCAATGCATCTCTATGAGGAAAGTTCAGTGTCTGATTGCAGAGAGTGGAGACACTGAATGGCCGTGCTGCTCAATGTTCAGCACTGCCCCAGGAAGCACCTCTAGTAGCCATCTGAGAAGTGGCCAGTGCAGTTATCACTAGGCTGTCATGTAAACACTGCCTTTTCTCTGCAAAGTCAGTGCTTACTGCAAAAAGCCTGAAGGGATTGATTCTACTCACCAGAACAAATGTAATAAGCTGTTGTTGTTCTGGGGACTAGTGGGGTTTCTGCTGAATTCTGAATTTTCACAGCATGAATCTTAATGGGGGCACAAATATCTGATCTGTGGAAATTGTCTAACTCTGCTATAGTCACAACATGTTTAATTATTTTTTGCCTCAATTTTGCTTTTTGGAGTAATTTTGCAAAAATCCAGTCTTGTGAATTAATTTGAGTGTCTTACCCTCTGTCCTCCCATAGTCCCCACGTTTTCATAGTGTGTGTAGTATGTGCTCACTGTCAGGGCCATCTTAACAGCATTTTAGGCCCGCTCTCCCATCCGGGCAAAGAAAGGCACTGGGACCCTGCCTGCACAACCACTCACAGGAATGAAAATTAAACTTATATTTATTGGTATCTCCAACAAAACCAGTGTTTAAATATTAAAAAAACATGCTGTACAGCAGAGATTAATCCACACAAACGTTTAGTAGGTAGCAATGCTTATGTACAGTTGGTACATATATGTTGTTTTAGTCAAGGTCTAGATATGTATTCGCAACAGCAAGATCGCATGTACAGATAACAAGTGATCCTGAGGTGTTTAGTGCACCTAAATGCTTTAATAAAAAGGGTTTGAAGGTTCGAAATAAATCTCCTAGAATAATATACTTAAAAGTTGGCAAGCCTATTTGGCCCCTATGCTTGTGGAGCCCCCGGGCAACTGCCTAGCATGCCCATGCATTAAGACAGCCCTGCTCGATGTGCTTCATCTATGAGCGGAGGGCTCTCACCGTGTGCAATGTGTGCTTATTGTTTGTCATCTGTGTGTTGTGTGTGCTTTCTCTATGTATGCTGAGTGGCTGTGTGTCAATGATGCACGTGGGGGGCAAAGGTAGGCCACACAGGCCATCATAGAAAGGTGTCAGATCACACAGTGCATTGCTGCATATTTAGCTGGAACAGCACATACGATCTACGGAGGCCCTACCTTGCAACTTGCAGGACTTAAATTTTAAAATCTGCTACTAATATCTTGGTGCCAGATACTACAGGACACGTTCAGAGATTTTGTGTGTGGAGTCCATGCCTTGACACATCAGAGCTGTTTTAGCAGTACGAGGGGGACCTACTTGATATTAGGCAGGTGGTTTTAATGTTGTGGCTGATCAGTGTACATTGACACACTGATCTATACACAAACACACTGTACACTGCCATACATATTCACCAACTCACTGAGTGACCCATACACATACAAACGACACAGCACAGATTACCAGCAGTCGCCTGGATTTTCAGTAGTGGGTGCAGCCTGGCCTATGCTCTCTTTGCCCATTAAGAGCATGTCACCCACCAGTGAGCTGCAGCTGGCTCTAGCCACTGCATCCCGGTACACCATTTCCAAATGAGCAAGTCCAGCTCTGCACATGTTGGAGATACACTCACTGCCCGGAACCAATTCCCCCAAGACAGCTATGCTGCTTCCCTGCAGCAGATCTAAAAGAATAATAAAAGAACTGCCCAGTGCCAAAAACACATGTCAGGTGATAAAAATGTCACTTTCCTGACCAGAGAATTGTTTGGGTGGCCAGACAGGGCTGGACCTGTGTACAGTGTCTTCTTTTGTCTTTGAATTATTTGTAGGATTGTTGTCTGTGAAGCCATTTACATTAGTCTGAAGTAGATTTTTACTTATTACAAAAATGTTTATCATTCAAAAATTCAAGAGTGTGAATCCATTTAAAATGTTTTTGTGTAACAGTGACAAAGCTATACACCTGTTATAGAGCTATCAAACCTACGTCTGGTAATGATAGCCATAGGGTCTGTAAAGATGACCCTTCCCCTTTTTCGTATGACTTGTCTTCCCAATATGTTCTGTAGAGTGACTCAAAGGGATATTTACAAGTAAAGAGCCCCAGGATAGGTCTCACTTTCCACAAGTGAAGTAAATACAATACTACTCTATGTATTATATTAAATTACACATGTTTTATATACTTGCACAGTTACATTTTTGGAAATAAAATTTTAGGTAAGTGCTGGTACTGTATATATTTTCATTATTTAGCTTTTTATTTATTGGTCACATATTGGATGTGAAGTAATGTGTGCATGGCTGCTCAGGGATATCTTTTGATCACCTTATAAGCCTGTGGAAATCTTTCCCTTCAAATCATGCTTTGGGAGCACTATATTAAATATTTTAGAGACCCCAACGGGCATCTACAGATCATGAGGTCTAGGGCAGTGGTTCTTTTGCCCTGTGTTAAAGATATTCCTGACAATTACTATATTTATATATACAAGGCCGGAAGTCATCTAATAAACTAATAAAGTATAGGTCCTATAGCTGTCTAAAGATTATTCATTAATTAATGTAAGTAATGTTGTTGAATTGCCAGTAGATGATTACTATAAACTGCTGTTGTCATTTATGTGCTTAATTGTAACAGCTTTTGAAGGACTCTCAGACCATCTACAATGAATTTCTGTCAAGTAGCTCATTGTGTCCAGTGAATGTAGATCAGCAGGCCATTATCAAAGAGGACATGCTGAAGAACCCCTTTCCTGATATGTTCAAAGCACAACAGATGCAGGTTAAATTTCTAATTGGCCTGTCTGTCTATCTATTTTTTTTATCTATCTATCTTTTGATCTGTATTTCTCTAGGTCTATCACTCTGTTTCCCTAACAGTCTCTCTCTTGGTCAGACTGTCTGTATAACTGTTGGTCAGACTGTCTGTATAACTGTTGGTCTCTCTGCCTGTCTCTCTGTCGGGTATTTTGTTGGTTGATCTGTTTAATCTGTAAGTTTTTCTCTCTGTCAGTCTATCTGTTGGTCAGTTGTCTCTTGGTTGGTCTGTCTGACTCCTAATCTTTCTTTTGGTCCTTCTCTCTGTTGGCCTCTTGATCTGCTTGTCTATCTATTCATCTGTCTGTGTCATGATTAGTCTGTCTGTCTCTCTGCTGGTTGGTTTGTTTGTCTGTCTAATGTGTGTGTGTGTGTATATATATATATATATATATATATATATATATATATATATATATATATAATCCACTCACCTGTAAGAAGTATGAATGTATAAAAGAAGAGTACACTAGTTGTGCTTTTCTCTGCACATATATTTCGATGGAGGCAATTTAGATAATATCTTAATCTTAAGTCTTTTACTAAGAGAATTGTTTAATTCACTGTTGTCTTGCTAGTAACCTGGGGCAATAGTGATACAGTGACTTCTTCAGCATACTGATCTGTACTTACCTCTATGTTTAGATTTTCAGCCTGATGAAATTTGACAGCTACGCTCGCTTTGTTAAGTCATCCCTTTACCAGGAATGCATGCTCTCAGAGGTGGAAGGACGTCCCTTACCCTCCCTTACTTCATCCCCCACGACAACCTGTATTTCCTTCTCCTCTGGGGCAGTAAAGGTAAGGCAATGTGATTTTTTTTAATTTTATTTTTTTAATAGCCGTTTCAGCACATAAAAGCAAGCTATATAAAATGCTAATTGGTATACCATTGAAAGAGTGATTACACACAAAGCTATCTGAAACTTTGGCCAGTGATCTATTGAGGCTTCTTTTAATATGCTCTCTGAAGAAATTGCCAAGGTGTAGTGTGGCCAATATCTCACATTTCAAAGTTTACCTAAGACCGATGTTTTTGAAAGATTATCAAACAAGCAAGGATGCATCAGAGAGATCATCATGTAAAATAATAAAATCTATATCATGTCAAAAAATGTTTTGGCATAAAATATGAAAAAAAGAAAAAACAGTTTGCACACTATTTGTCTCCCACTTCCAAGAAGAAGATACAATCTGTAATAAGTACATAAGTGTATCTCATGTGAAGAGATATATGAGAAGCCTATCGAAGAGTTTATATGTACACTAGAAACACTTGATCTAGTCACATTCTTTGAAAAAGTGAATGTAAATAAATTGTACACATCAACAATGCAAGTTGTGGGCTGAAAATTAATTTCTGGGAAAGACAGAAATCTTTAGAAAGCTATAGGAACACACGGATTAGCTAGTATATCAGTTTTTGGTTGACGATGGGAGGGTTGAGAGTTGGAAGCACATTTATTGGTCTTTTGTATTAATTAAAACATGTTTAAAGTCAATGTTTATGTGGGCCACTATGACCCCCATATTAGTATAAATATAAATTTTAAACCTTCCCGATACCCCCACTCGATATGCAGCTAAACAGCCAGTGCCTGCTCACAGTAATAAAAGACTAGCGAAAAGATAGTAGCCAGTAACGTAGAAAGGTGCATGGTACATTTCCCCTGTGCCCTCACCCTCCCCAACCAATCAGAGCATTCTGAAAAGCAAGTTTCACGTATTTTATTGAGATTAGCTTGGAAATTTTAGGTTCCCCATTAGTCACCCATGAATGGGCCTGGAGCTGCAGGACTTGGAGGGACAATATGTCCCCCCCATTTATTATAATTATAGCCACCACCCCTGATAACAGGTGGGCGGTACAGGAGGGGATTTGTAGAAGGTCCCCCTGTATGTTACTAGTGACTGGGCAGCAAAAGCAGCTGATTCCCTGTCACTTTTAATGCAGGTGGTGATAAGAACCAGGAAAGAACTCTTTTTAGTAATACAGGAAGACTTATGGGTTCACCACTTCATTAAAGTAATTAGTAATTATTATTTTTTTATCTAAAGTTATATTCTCTTGCATAGACCCTAGCTCTCTTGTCTGTTTGCATTTGGTCTTTAACACTCCTATAGTGATTCCTAATTGCAGACCTTCAAAAATTAAAGGTCTCAACTTTTGAGAGCCGTGACTGCTTCTCCTAGAGTGGAAGCAGGTGGAGCACTGCAATTTTTGTGCATGCACCATGGGTTCCTAACTGCTTTCTATGAGAAATGTTGGATCATGATCACTCATAAGGATGATCTCAACATGGGGGAGTTACTGTTAAGATGAGACTGTCTCAGTGCTGTATTACAGGTGGGTTTAAAGGCGATTTTTCCTTTCTTTTGTTTTGAAAATGGGGGAGCCTGAATCCAAAAAATACATTAATTTTTAACGTTAGAATATTCATTTAATGCATTACCATGTACCAAATGAATTGAGAAGGGAATTGCAAATTTCAGGTCCTGAAATTGCTGAAATTGAAGGAAAGTTGAGGAATTTTTCCAGACTGTCTATTTTGGCTCAAAAGTGTCAATTTCCCTCTCAGTTAACTGAAATTCCCAATTTAGCAAATGTTCCAAAATGAGATGAAAAATCCTTTACTTTTCAGCTGTAATAGAGATTTTTCTACGATTTGGTAAATGGAGAACCTACATGTTTCCTCTGAAAAGTTGTGGCTTCCTGTATGTGGAACACAAGGGAAATGGACTTATGGTCTATTTTTACTTAACATAAAATGTGTTTCAAATACCTAGAAACACATCTAATCATATTACCATATATAGGAAGAGTTCTGGATCTCACTCAAGTCTGGTCTGAAAAAATCAAGCATTAATGCTGTCTGTTAAATGCAACAAAATTCCCCTGATCAAAATTGTAGCTTCCTCTAAGTGGAACCCAGGGGAACTGGGCTTAAGGTCACATTAAACTTCTGTTTGAAGAACATAGACACCATAATACCATATACCAGGGATAGGTGACCTTCAGCACTTTAAATGTTGTGTACTATATCTCCCATCAGGACTAGATTTGCCATAAGATCACAGAGGCCACGGTCTCGGGGTGGGAGCAGGGCTGGCGCTACCATAAGGCAACACAGTTGGCCGCCTTTGTGCGCACCGAACCCGAGGAGCGCAAAAATGTCTGAGTGTCAGGTGGCAGCAATTTACCCATCTGGCTGTGAGATGGGGGGGGGGAGGGGGAACATGCAGCCACTGAGGGAGGGGGGCGGAGCAGTGAGGAGCGACTGCAGCCAATCTCTTCCTGAGCTAAAGGCCGCTGGGATACATGACATCATATCCCGGTGGCCAACTGCTGTGGAGAGCGGAGGAAAGCTACTGCAGTGCAGCGGGACATCTGTTTAGCAATCATTAGAACAGTAAGTCTGTGTGTAAGAGTTAGTGTGTGTGTGTGTGTGTGTGTGTGAGAGTTAGTGTGTGTGTGTGTGTAAGAGCCAGTGTGTGTAAGAGTTAGTGTGTGTGTGTGTAAGAGTTAGTGTGTAAGAGCCAGTGTGTGTGTCTGTGTGTGTAAGAGTTAGGTGTGTGTGTGTGTAGTGTGTGTGTGTGTGTGTGTGTGTGTGTGAGTAGTGTGTGTGTAGCCAGTGTGTGTGTGTGTGTGTGTGTTAGAGCCAGTGTGTGTGTGTGTGTAGAGAGTGTGTGTGTGTGTGTGTGTGTGTGTAAGAGCCAGCGTGTGTGTGTGTGTGTGTAAGAGTTAGTGTGTGTGTGTAAGAGCCAGTGTGTGTGTGTGTGTGTAAGAGTTAGTGTGTGTGTGTGTAAGAGCCAGTGTGTGTGTGTGTGTAAGAGTTAGTGTGTGTGTGTATAAGAGCCAGTGTGTCTGAGTGTAAGAAACTGTGTGTGTTAGAGCCAGTGTGTGTGTGTGTGTGTTAGAGCCAATGTGTCTGAGTGTAAGAGACTGTGTGTGTTAGAGCCAGTGTGTCTGAGTGTAAGAGACTGTGTGTTAGAGCCAGTGTGTCTGTTTATAAGCAGTGCGTGTGTAAGATACTGTGTGTAAGTGTGTTAGAGCCAGTGAGTGTGTGTGTGTAAGAGTTAGTGTGTGTGTGTGTGTGTAAGAGCCAGTGTGTGTAAGAGCCAGTGTGTGTGTGTCTGTGTGTGTAAGAGTTAGTGTGTGTGTAAGAGCCAGTGTGTGTGTGTGTAAGAGCCAGTGCGTGTGTGTGTGTAAGAGCCTGTGTGTGTGTGTGTGTAAGAGTTAGTGTGTAAGAGCCAGTGTGTGTGTGTCTGTGTGTGTAAGAGTTAGTGTGTGTGTAAGAGCCAGTATGTGTGTGTTTAAGAGTTAGTGTGTGTGTGTGTGTAAGAGTTAGTGTGTGTGTGAGAGCCAGTGTGTGTGTAAGAGTTAGTGTGTCTGAGTGTAAGAAACTGTGTGTGTTAGAGCCAGTGTGTGTGTGTGTGTGTGTGTGTGTTAGAACCAATGTGTCTGAGTGTAAGAGACTGTGTGTTAGAGCCAATGTGTCTGAGTGTAAGAGACTGTGTGTTAGAGCCAGTGTGTCTGTTTATAAGCAGTGCGTGTGTAAGATACTGTGTGTAAGTGTGTTAGAGCCAGTGAGTGTGTGTGTAAGAGTTAGTGTGTAAGAGCCAGTGTGTGTGTGTCTGTGTGTGTAAGAGGTGTGTGTGTGTGTAAGAGCCAGTGTGTGTGTAAGAGCCAGTGTGTGTGTGTGTAAGAGCCAGTGTGTAAGAGCCAGTGTGTGTGTGTGTAAGAGCCAGTGTGTGTGTAAGAGCCTGTGTGTGTGTGTGAGAGTGATGTAAGAGCCAGTGTGTGTGTGTGTAAGAGCCAGTGTGTGTGTAAGAGCCTGTGTGTGTGTGTAAGAGTTAGTGTGTGTGTGTGTAAGAGTTAGTGTGTAAGAGCCAGTGTGTGTGTGTCTGTGTGTGTAAGAGTTAGTGTGTGTGTAAGAGCCAGTATGTGTGTGTGTAAGAGCCAGTGTGTGTGTGTGTGTAAGAGCTAGTGTGTGTGTGTGTGTAAGAGCCAGTGTGTGTGTGTGTTTGTGTGTGTGTGTAAGAGTTAGTGTGTGTGTGTGTGAGAGCCAGTATGTCTGAGTGTAAGAAACTGTGTGTGTTAGAGCCAGTGTGTGTGTGTGTGTGTGTGTGTTAGAGCCAATGTGTCTGAGTGTAAGAGACTGTGTGTTAGAGCCAGTGTGTCTGTTTATAAGCAGTGCGTGTGTAAGATACTGTGTGTAAGTGTGTTAGAGCCAGTGAGTGTATAAAGCTGTGTGTGTGTGTTAGAGCCAGTGAGTGTGTACAGCAGTGTGTGTGAGAGACTCTGTGTGTGTGTGTGTTAGAGCCAGTGAGTGTGTATAAGCAGTTTGTGTGTAAGAGACTGTGCGTGTGTGTGTGTATAAGAGCCAGTGTGTGTATAAGCAGTGTGTGTGTAAAAAGCAGTGTGTGTGTGTGTGTGTGTAAGAGCGAATGAGTGTGTGACACAAGGGGGTAAAGAATGGTAGGATGAAGACACAAAAACTTAAAAAAAGAATGCCAAACAGGGGATACAATATACAAAAAGGGAAAACGAGAAAGAAAAAGGTGGCAAGATGCACAAAAGGGGCAAAAGAATGGGTAAGAGGGGCAAAAGTGGTAATATTAGACAGACAGGTGGAGACAAATTTTGGGGGCAGCAAAATGTGTCTTCGCCTTTGTAGAAAGTCCTGGGCGGGAGGCAGGAAAGGGGCAGCATGGCCAGTTAGGAGATCAAAGATCTCCCTTACCGGACACCCGATTCTCCTGCCATGAGGCCAAACAAGCCGACGGGGGGATCTCCGGTAGGTTTTGTGCCCTCTACTCTTATATTGAATCAGAGCTTTTCCACTCTGATACATTTCCCGGCACCGGGCTGGAAGGAGCTGACTGCACCCACTGGAGTGTAGAACGTAACATCACCCAGCGGATGACAAGGGATCATGTTCCACCCTCCCTGGCCCAAGGTAAGGAGCAGGGTTTTTTCTTTAATCAAAAATGCTTTTTTTTGTTATTTTTTTAAGAAGCTCTCAGCCTCTGTCTGCCCACTACAGTTCCTATGCCCCACACTACAGTCCTCCCACAATAGCACCTATCCTATTGCCACTTTCCTAACACCACTGTCCCCGCCACCACAGCCTCTACCCCCCCACTACATCCACTGCCCCCCCTCCTATGATGTTCATGTTGAGACTCAGCATTGTTTAATTTATGATTTGCATGGGGTGTGGGTCCTTCTTATTTCTCTATTCATGTTTCACATTTCTGTAAATGTGATGACGTAATTGCCCCTTATCAGATTTTGATTAGTCACTGCAATGAGGAAGTTTGTGATGGGCAAAAAAGGGCAAATCAGCTTAGCTTCAGAAGTAAGCTCTACCTCTAAGATAAAGTAGAATTTTAGGCAGTTAGGAAATTAATTTTGAAAAATAATAAATGTATTTTTGTTAATCATAGTCTGTATTTAGAGACCATTCATATTTATACTACAGCTCCAATTATGTCCATTATCCTTTTCTACATTGTAGAAAAATTCAACTAGTCTGAACAAACCCAAAAAATATAAAAGATCTTTACTTCTGAGTTTTTTATTGTTATTTAAAACACACAAAAAACATTTTTCTTTATACTATTTTATTTTTAATTTATTTTTTTTTGTAGAAAAAATTGAGACCAGGAAAATCTCTTCCACTTGGAGTTGAAGCCACAGGAGTAGACAACACCAGCGATTTCATTTCCAGACCCAGCAGGAGATCTTTTAAGAAGAAAGATAAGAAAGGATCATGTCGAGGTAAAAAGAATGAAATTCACATCAAATAGTTGACATTTAAAAGATAAGTAAGAGACATTAAATTAACATTGATGTTAAAGAATTTAAAAAATCTTTTATCACAATGAAATGAAAACATAATTAATCCTGTACGTCCTTTTCAGAAAAGACTGTGGATTCTGTTGTGTATACTTCCAGTAATTATCCAATATTTCAATACAGCCATGGTTTAAAGCAAGTTCTTTTAATCATTGGTTGGCAGGGGTAAACTCAAAGTCATTACACAACTAGTATGTAACTAGTGTTGGTTAGAAATTTCATATGCAGGCAGTATCTATGTATACTATATGGGCCCCGCCAGTGTGACAAGTGATCAGATACTGGTACATAGGTATCCCTGTACCATCTTACTCTCTATGATCTTCGTCTCTGTGACTTTGAGAGCCAGGCAACCAGATAGGAAGGGATATTGTCAAGCTTGAACCTTCTATTCTCAGCAATAATTTAGCTTGTGACTTAAGAGAGCTTTTAGTGCCTCTAATGGGCCTATAGACTTGAAAAGCCACCACCCCAGAAACAAACTTGAAGCCATTTTTCTAAAAGGGGTTTGATTATATTTTTTAAATCCTTATTTTTGTTGTACTTTGTGGTGACAGTATACATGAGAAACGTTGCGATGAATTAGACAAATCAGAGCAGAATAGATGTATACAGTTTTTAGCACATTTTTTTCATTTTTTAACCCAGTAATTTACTATGGTCACAGCCCAGGTTGAAACGGGAGTCACTTCCCTGTGTCCATGGGTCCCCCTGCTCCGTGCAGTAGGACCGTGGGCTCTCGGGAGCTCCGAATCCCGTTAGCCCCTCCGCATATATGGAAAATGGGTAGGACGTGCTTCCAATTGGACACCTAGCCCAGAAAAGGAAGGTACAATCCCAGCAGATGTGAGGTTCTGAGGTTTGGCATAGGAGGTAGAGTGGTGAGGTTGGCGCCGGAGACTTGGCCCAGCAGCCATTTTGCGTGCTCCGCTGGAACTCTGAGATGAGTTGTCACCACGAGGTTCCTAAGGATTTTTCATAATAAAGAGATAATATATATAACGCAAGCTAGAAGGGGACCTCGTGGTTTTTCACACTGTGGATTCAGAACAGATTATACCGCAGTTGTTTTAACCACTGAGCACTTTTTCTCTTCTAGCTTGTGTTATATATATTATCTCTTTATTATGAAAAATCTTTAGAGACCCAGTATTTCATGTCATGACGAAATATATGAATTAGTAGTGTACTTTAGCGAGTTGGAGAGTTTATTCACTTTTGTTGATACATTTGGTTCAGTATGCTTGCAGCATTGGCAACATTGTATTCATTTCCTATTTGAGACAGTGTTACTTGATATGTTAGAGGAGAAGCCTCTATCGGATATTATTTGGAGGCTTATTCTTTCAGCATAGGTGTATTGCAAAACATTTTTTTGCACACACTATTGGTTGTTGGTCTCTGAAAACTTTTGAACAGAACCACACCATTAGCCTGTTTTTATTCTTTAGGAATGTTCTTTGGATAATTATTTTGACTTCATTTTAATAGTGAATTCACTATATACAGTCACTAGTTTTGTGACAATTTATTTTAGAGGATCATCAATAAAATTAAAATTTTAATTTATGGTCTATTACATTTTTAAAAGTATCCCCAGCAGGGACCGAAAACCCCCCGCCGGTAAAAAGGATGGGGCAGCATGGCTTCTCTGGTGCGAACGTGTCCCCTGTATGGGGATCGGCCACCTCCACCAGGCTCCAGGCCCCTCATAGAACTAGGCTGCATGGCCGGACTAGGCATTTTTGCAGCGTACCAGCTGGAAATGGGTATCCCCATTGTCTCTGATGGTTTCTTCTCAGTCCTCTGGGCACCCAGAGCTGCTTCCAGTGCTGGTTTGGTCAGAAAAAGCCTTGTTTTTGCTCAGTAAAGAGAATGGATTCCATATTATCACAAATATGTGTAGATCACATATGAAATATAAAGGACGAAAGTTAACCTATATTATAAAGTATGCATTGAGACAAATAGTTAGAGTCTACACTGTTATCATTTCAAGTGGAGTTTAAAAGAACTTAAGACACAGCATATGTACAAAGATCTTGGCTAAATATAGTCACACATAATGCAGAACCTAGGACCATTTCTATTCATAAACAGGGCTATACATAGGACACGAGGTCACACATTTAGGCTGGAAGAAAGGAGATTTCATCTAAGGCAAAGAAAATGTTTTTTTACAGTAAGAACAATAAGGATATGGAATTCCCTGCCTGAAGAGGTGGTTTTGTCCGAGTCCATACAGATGTTTAAACTAAAATTGGATAAATACTTACAAAAACATAACATACATGGATATAATTTCTAATTAGTGGGGTGATAGCTGCTTGATCCAAGGAGACATCTGACTGCTATTTTGGGGTCAAGAAGGAATTTTTTCCTAGTTTGTGGCAAAATTGGAAGCGATTCAGACCAGGTTTTTTGCCTTCTTTTGGATCAACAGCAACAACATTTGTGAGGAAGGCTGAACTTGATGGACGCAAGTCTCTTTTCAGCTATGTAACTATGTAATTTCCTGGTCTATTTCTAATGTGCTTTGTCTGCAAATATATGGTGTGCTCACGCTACGCTTTCTGTGCACAGTTCTCTGATGTCTCCAAAAGTGGTAGAAAGTCATAACTGCGAGACCGGACATCGGACAGACAGAGACTGCCCCACCAAAATCGGGATGGTTGGGAGGCCTAGTGAATGTAGTCATACATATATACATACAAAAAATGTATTCCTCTCTGATACATTTAGTATTCTCATACTACAAGATGTCTATGAATTGCAAAATATAACTACATGACATAAGCTTATCTAAAAGAAAGGAAAACTGAACCATAGCATAATGGAATGGTATTCTGATACATATATATAAAAATTATATAAATAGATAATCATTGCTTTTGAACTCAGGTTTACAAATATACCTTACTATGATCAATGGTATGCATGCAGAATTGTAGCAGCAAATGCTGTGTTTTTCAACTGCACAAAACAACTAACTTCAATTTTGGTATCAGTCAAAGTTAATTCAAACTAAACAATGGCATAATAGCATACCTCCCAATTTCAAAGACACAGCCAGGTCCCTGACTTTCTCGGATCCTCAGTCAATGACCAAAGCGCTGAGTGGTCTGTCCACGGCTGACATGCATCATCAGCAGCTCCTGCACAGTATGCGCACTGGAGTCCCAATAACTATTCTGTTTTCTGTCCTTTCTCCTGTGAGGGGTATACCTGGTAATAAATATTACCTTAAATAAATAGAGTTGACACAAAAATGACAGAACAGATCAATTTAATTTATGGTCTATTACATTTTTTTTTGTTGCATTAACAACCAAACTTTACTTTAGAATTACCAGATTCAACATACTAACCTTTGACTTTATTAACTACTTCATAGCCGTTCATTTAACCTGACTACCTTTTAACACAGATGTATATAAAATGCGTCCTCTATTACCTTAACCTTAAGGATGACTGTACCCCTGTACAACAAATAAACATCACAACAAGTAGACACCATTGAAAGGAGTAAGAGTGTGGATTCCCCAGCATAGGTCCTGATCCAGATTCTTTTCAAGCAGCCTGTCCTGTTCTCTGCAGCTATTTAAATGAACATTATAGTGTTAGAGATACAAAAATATATTTCTAACAGTATAACTCTCACTTATTTCCAGTGCCAAGGTCCCTCGGCGCTGGCTCTGTCTCCACCTCTTCAGACTTCGGTGTAGAGGGGAAATAATTAAAGGACCACTATAGTGCCAGGAAAACATACTCGTTTTCCTGGCACCATAGTGCCCTGAGGGTGCCCCCACCCTCAGGGTCCCCCTCCCGCCCGGCTTTGGAAAGGGGTTAAAACTTACCTTTTTCCAGCGCTGGGCGGGGAGCTCTCCTCCTCCGATCTTCCTTCTCTCCTCCACGTCGGCTGAATGCGCATGCGCGGCAAGACCTGCGCGCGCATTCAGCCGGTCACATAGGAAAGCATTATCAATGCTTTCCTATGGACGCTGGCGTGCTCTCACTGTGATTTTCACAGTGAGAATCACGCAAGCGCCTCTAGCGGCTGTCAATGAGACAGCCACTAGAGGAAATAGGGGAAGGCTTAACCCACTGATAAACATAGCAGTTTCTCTGAAACTGCTATGTTTATGAAAAAATGGGTTAACCCTAGAAGGACCAAGAACCCAGACCACTTCATTAAGCTGAAGTGGTCTGGGTGCCTAGAGTGGTCCTTTAAGCCGTCCTAATTTGAAGACGCTGGATGTCCTCATGCAAAGTATGAGGACGTCCACTGTAATCTCCTTGAAACAGTAGGAAGTGCCTCTAGTGACTGTCTGGTCAATATACAAGACAGATACGTGTCCTTTTATAACTGCTCTGCTCTTAATATAACCAGGAACGTGCTATACAGATTCAGAACATATCTGATGCTTACCATAATTACATATGTTTGTTAAATACACATTTTGCAACTATTTCTATAAAACTGTCATCACTAGTTTTTCCAGCAGTCTGCCTTGGGGAGAATGCACTTATAGGCTGCTATTCAAGTGCGACAATGAGCAAAACACACCTGTCAACTTCAAATATCGTGGTTTATTAGACTAATCTGTACTTGAGAGAGCAACAGGTGGGGATCTGCAAACCATTGTTGTTGAAATGAATACATCATTATTATAATCCTTTGTATAAACAAGTCCTTAAAAAAATAATTATTCACATTAAACAATAAGGACTGCATATGACATTACTCCGTACCAAACCACACGCACTGTGTAGGAAGACTAATAGAGAGATATGGAAAGGCAGCAGGAGGTTAGGAAGGTCACTATGTGACTGAATTTATGTTGTAGGAAGGAGAGTGTGGGCTTTTTAGAGCACTGAGCTCATTTTGCACTTGGGTACAAGGTCTAAAGTTGAGGTGGATTTCATCTTAATGGAGGAGGGTTTTTTGTGCCTATAATTGCTAGAAGGTTAGAGGAGATTTTAAATCAGATCAGAAATGCCTCTCCCTCCCTGGTACACCCTGACTTGTAATATATTAGTTATATATTTGAGTAAATTTCTTTAGTTAACACCTTAAGGACTGTGGACATACTAGGTACGTCCGACAAAAACGGTCCTTAAGGTATGTCCGCGGTACTCCTTAGTACTTACCCGATCGCCGCAATTAGCCCGTCGGCGATTGGTGTTGCTCCCGGTCTGGGGGGGATTGCCTGACAGCCCAGACAGTCCCCCCTTGGCAAATTAGGCCCCCGCGGACCATGTGATCACTCTGAAAGAGCGGTCAAATGGCCGCAATAGGCGTCCATAGTGCTGCCTGCAGGGGGACTGCCTGAACTTACAGGCAGTCTCCCTGCATCTGTAGAATAAAAAAATATATATATTTGTAAATAAAGTGTTATTTTATATTAATATATACATATATTAAAATAAAAATACACTTGTAATTAAATTACACACACACACACACATATATATAATATATATAACTATATAAGTAAATGAAAATAAATACAAAATGTAAAAAAAAAAACAAATTTAAAAACAATTTTATATATATATATATATATATAAATATATACATATGTAATTTTATTCTAACTGTATTTTGATATTAATATATATTTATTTTAAAATACACTTAGAATGAAATTATATATATATCTATGTATATATGAATAAATAAAAATATTATGAAATATATATATATATATATATATATATATATATCCATATACAGAATTACATAACTAATTTTATAAATATACATGTAGACTTCAAATATATAAATATGTGTGTAGCAAACTGGGTCCTATACCAGAGTACGCCCCAGTTTCCTGGCGGGGGCTGATGGCTCACCTCCTGCCCAGGGATTATGGTCCCAGAAAATTCTTTAAGTACAATGGCTGGGATTAATGGGATTTTGAAGGGCACTACTGGCCCTTTAAGAGCCAGCCAAGGACATAGTATACTATTACAGAGACTTCGGACCATATACCTTATGCAGCAAAGGACATTGTGCTATCTACCAAAATTCGTTTCTTTTAATATATTTTCATGTATTCACCTGTATGCAGCATTCGTCTGATTGTTCAGTAGAATCACTCCAGTTATTATGAGAGTGAAACTACCGAACAGTCAGACCACCCCAGTAGTAAGTGTGCCTCCAATTACCGTTTGCAACAATGTTGCGAACGGGTAATTGGCCCTCCGTGTAGTGGGTTCTTTGTTCTCTGGGTGGCCGCCATTCGGGAGACGAACACGTGGCGGCGGCCATTTTAAACTCCCGAACAGCTGTGTTTTGCTGTCGAGTGTCTGGAACTCAAATCGGACACTCGGCTAGGCAAACACCGCTGAGACCTCCATACTGCCTTAAATTCGTATAGAAACTACCGAACGGCCACCCGTTCGGTAGAAAGAAACATCCGAACAAGGGGATTTATGCAAACTCCCCCTAGTCTCCATAGCATAAGTCATTCATGTGTTTCATTCCCTTTTCTGTGACCGACCGCAGGGCCAAAATACATGGAACCCTTTTCGGCTGTTAAACCCAGTGCGGTCGGTCTTTTTAGTACTTCCATAAATTTCCCAAACCCCTGGTCCGATCTGGGTGATTTTTGGATATGTCTCTCACCCAGATCAGGGCTACCAGGGGATGTAACATTTAAAGGGGTACCCCTATGTTTAGGGGTACATCCAGAAACCCAGGGAATTTGTGTCTTGTATAATGGGATTATGTGTCACACTAAAGGGAGGGGATGTGTGGGTGGCAACTTGTATATGATTGGCTACTGCAATGATTATTGTAAATTCGTCCCTTACATGGGAGAATGCTTTATAAGGAAGTTGTGTGGATTAAAAGTCAGTTCTACTCCTGATACTGTGTGTCGTCCAGTGATTGGGAAAGGTGATGGGATATTATTGGATTTTATTGCTGATGGTGATTACTATGCTGTTCGGTTATTCTCTCGGTGTGGATATTGTGCCTGGGATTATTGCTGATTCCTGAGCCACACCTGGACTACCAGCGGAAATAGTCTGTGAGAGACCAGCGTTCCGTTACAATGTGAATATATTTAAATTCTACGTGCATGTTTATGTAATATTTTTACATAATTAAGTAATTTTATTGATTGCAATTTGAGGGACCTGTCTGACAACCCAGGCTGAAAGTCCAGAGAATTTAATTTGTTAGCACTGAATTTAATCCTATAATTTGCCATGACACCCTAAAACCTGTACATGGGGGGTAGTGTTTTACTCGGGAGACTTCACTGAACACAGATATTAGTGTTTTAAAACAGTAAAACATATTACAGCAATTATATTTTGGTATAACTCCCAGATTATATGAATAATCTCTAGGCTAATTTTCAGAGCATTTCTAAGTTTGCTCTAAACTATGAAGGCAGGATACATCAATCAGATGTGCATATATCTGTGCTCGGTCCCCTCAGAAGATGTTTGTAGTTCTCTGTAGAATCAGTCAGGAACCAGGAAGCCAGATGAGAAGATAAACACTTTTATTTATACAGAATAAAAAATAATAAAAGGATAAATAGCACAACGCGTTTCGACCCAATGCAATGGGTCTTCCTCAGGTGCATATGTAGTTACAACTGCATCCGTTTTCATTTATATATGGCAAACATCTAAAAAAAAACAATTACAGGTGTGTAACAATAATCCCTCCTTCTCTTCCTTATATGGAGTATTTCCGGCTTCTTTCTTATATTGTTGTATGTGCAAGAAGCCATTTTAAATCAGCGCACATGTAAATATATAATATATTTTTCTGACCCCCAGTAATCCCAGTGTCTGCTTGGGGTCTGATTAACCCCTTAGTGACCTACCGTTTTTCAATTTTCTTACTCTTAAGGGCTGTTATTACATTTCTGCAGTGTTTGCGTTTAGCTGTAATTTTCCTCTTACTCATTTACTGTACCCACACATATTATATACAAATTTTGTATTAAATGGTCTTTCTAAAGTTACCATTATTTTCATCATATCATATAATTTACTATAAAGAATTATAAAATATGATGAATTTCTTTTTTCAAAATCCCATTAATCCCAGCCATTGTACTTAAAGAATTTTCTGGCAAAAGTTATAGTGCTTAATTCGATCTGAGAAAGGTCATATTACAAATAGTATTAAATGGCTTAACGAAAAAAGAGGTCTATGATCACAGAAAATTAAAGTTAAATAGACTGTAGGAAAATCTTAGGAGCGGGTTGTCAGTGAGCTAAATATCAGTGACCCATAAACAGAAGTGATAGTAGTGTAAATAGTAGATAGAGTGCCACTGATACATGCATATACAGGGGGAGAAAAAAACCCACAACCAATTGTATATAGAGTATTATCACTTATAAGACAAAGTAAGTACTATTTGTCTTATGGAGGTTTACTACGCCTGACCATCTCTGACCAGCGGAGGAGCAAAGTGTGCTTCATTTCCGGTGGTCAGAGAAATTTCTAAGCTTTCCTCCCTGTTCCCGCGATGCTTCTTGTCAGTATTCCTGAACAGGACGCCGGCGGAACTCCCAAATTGCATCCTAACACAATGAGAACAGTTTGTTCATTCATGTTAGGACACAATTCGGGACTTTGTTCGTATCGGAATTTAATTCTAATAAATGAAATTCCGATCCTATTCCTGCCGCGGCTGCATCTTGGTCAGAGACACTTTCCCACAATTTTTAGCTTTCCTCCGTGATCTCGTGACGCCTGCTTTCCGTATTCCCGAACGCCGGCAAAATACAGAATTTCGCCCTAACAGAATGAGAGCAGTTTGTCCATTCGTGTTATGACGAAATTCAGGACTTTTTTTCGGTTCGAAATGTCATTTGAATGAAATTACGATCCGATTGCGGCTGCATCATGCAGCCGCTTAGTAGATAGCTCCCTAATTCCCACAGTATTAAGGAGTTATCTACCAATAGGCTGAAAGACCAAGCTTGGTCTTTCAGCCAACTTTACTAATACCAAGTAAACATTTTACTTGTTATTAGTAATTAATATGCCCCTACTCGCTATATTGCTCTATTAAAAAAAGAAAGCAACCAATCAGAGAGTTATGAGTCAAATTACACAGCATGGGAAAAGTCCAAAGAAATTTCCCACGCTGTGTAAAATGACTCCGAGCACTCTGATTGGTTGGATTTCAAGCCAACCAATCAGAGTGCTGTGACAGGTAAATGTAGAGACTTACCTGTCAGTCTCTTCATTTACCTGTCAGAGCACTCTGATTGGTTGGCTTAACCCTCGTTGGCTGGTCACCACAACAGCTGGTACAGGCTTGTCATAACGCAGAGTTTAACAGATGTGTTGCATTGGATAACAGTGCACTTTTTTATATAGTATGTAGCGCTTGAGGTATAGAAACAAGCTAAGTCTATAGTGGCTTTGGTGCGTGAAGCTATCACACGCTAAGGTTGTGTAAACTTGCCGCCACTGATAGTATAAATGAAGTCGTTATGGACCGCGTGGGTTCACTTGCTTCTATAAAACATGCATGGGGTTGCAGCCGTTAGCAGACAATATGGGGGCAGATTCCAGCTCCTCTGTACCTTCTTTGTGGTATAATCGAAACTAATGCTGAGGTTACTGCTTATTGGGGAGTAAGACTATAGCCCGGGGTATGTGTTCTATCTCACGCTATACGGCCCCTAACCAAAGAGGGCCACGTTGCATATGGCACTGAACAGAATGCTCGCCAAAGCAAGGGGACCCACATTGTGGTGTATGTATGTCTGACAAGGTAACATTGCATCAGAAACACAAGTGAGGTAAAGAAAAGGAAACAAGATAAATCAAACATAATTGCATGACACTTAAAACAAGCACAATTGCATGATAGAACAGCATAACTTGGGAGATGCCACATTGTTAGAGTGTAATTCGGGTAGGTGCCCCTAGCCTTTCTCCTCTACGTTGTGCGAACGGGACAGTCTTTGCAGGGTCCCACTTATGTTACGTGGAGGGTTCCGCTGTAGGTGCCGGCTGTGGTGGGAGTCCCAGAGCTTGCAGAAAGGAGGCAGCTTCTGACAGGGAGGGGAGTCTAAGTTTGGCATCATTTTTAACCACCATCAGAGACCTAGGTATGCCCCTTCTATACGCCACTGTACGTAGTTGATTGGTGATCGGGCCTAAGGATCTTCTCCATTGCAGCGTGTTTTTGTTTAAATCCTGGAAGAGCGTGATACAGGATGACTCGAAGTCGAGCGGGTTTTGTTTTTCATCGATGTCATTATTAGTTTTTGTGTCGGAAATAGAGTATCAGCATATGATCACGTCTCAGGTGGCTGTAGATTGTGCCTGTGCAGGCTTGTTGACCCGAAAGCAGTTATCAAAAGTTAGCTTTTTGGCCTGTGTGTGTGGCAAGATAGTGGTTAACAGGCATCGGAGGTAGTGGGGTAGTTCCACCAGGCTGATGTCGTTTAGATTATCTCTCTGGTTGCGATCTTCTGCAAGATCTAGCTTAGTGAGCATCATAGCGTGGGAGGTTTGTAGTTGGAGTAAAGATTCTTTGAGTACCTCCTGTCTCATGACCGTGACATCCTCCTCGGAGGCCTGTATCCGGGCTGTCACCATCTAAACGTCAGTGCGTAGCAGGTCCACATCAGTTGCGAACATCTGTCTCATCTCCAACATGATATTGCGGTTATCTTCTTTCGTGGCGAGATTCCACGTGTCCCTGTCCGACGATGTTGCAGAGAGTGCCATGGGTGTTGCGGGTTCTGCCATTGTCTCCGGTGTTAAATCGGATCATGTGGAGCAGGCCTCTGGGTCTGGGGGATAGCAGGTCCTCAATATCACGGGTGTTTCCACCTGCTTGTGGTTTTTGGAATCGTCAGCCCATTGGGTCAGTGCTGCGTAGTTGATTCTTGTTAGGCAGAGGGCGCAATGCCTCCAGGATCGTCGGCGAGTTCTCCTGCCTGTCGCATTGTACAGGAATGGCATGTGCCGGTAGCCCGCTTCTTCAGGGAGAGGAGGTATGTTGTCTCTTTTTCAGTTTTCTATGAAAATCAAGATTTTTTTGTGGTTTTGTGCCCATGTCGCCGGAGTTCATGAGAATGGCATCCGAGCTGTTCAAGTGTCAGGCTCCGCCCCCCCAAAAAGAGAATACATCAAATGACAGTAAAACCAAACAAAAAAAATCAAAACACTTTTTACACTAAACCTCTAACCTCTACAGTTAGATGACCATTAAACATTCCACATGCTGAATATTCCTTCACCTGCATTAAAACATTAATTAATTTATACACAACATGCAATTTGTTTTTTCATGTTTCTCATTGTGCATTCCATTCTATATGTGGTTAATTAGTGAAGTGCTTTTTCTGATTATTCTAATATTAGCTGTAGTGTAAGGGTACACACATGATGACAATCAAATCATTTGTTATGCTTTGCTCTTGCCTGCTGTGTTATTTATGGAGAGTATTGGTGTATCCCTTTAAGATGTATTTCAGGATTTTAATGACTCATTTTCCTCCAATAAAGAAAAGTACAATAAAACGTTTTCAACTAATAAGGTCATCAGTCTTAGATTTTTACAGTGTTATAGAGGAGCGGTTATGTGTGTTTGTTGAGCACAGTCAATATCTCATTAAAATTATTCTATTAATACAAATTCCATCACATACCTATTGCACAGGCACAGCATGGTACCTTTAATTTAATTTCCCATGATTGCCTGCCTGTTACAGATGGGCACACCTGTGTATGCAAGGATTAATGGGAACAAGATAGCCTGGATGAAGATCCAAGATGGCAGTGTCTACTCTCTTCGAGTGGATGAGTTAAATATGGTTTTCTTATACCTGTTGCATATTTCAGTTCGATAATGTTTATAGAAAAACTAAAGTTTCTTTTTAAATTTTATTATTATTTTTAAGTCTCTCATACTTGTGTTTAAAGCATTTAAAAAAAAATAAAAAAAAAATATATATATATATACATATATGTATATATATATGTATATATATATAAATAATATATGCCAGTTCAGCGTTTTCTCATGACTCTCTCTATTCTCTGGCAGAATTATCTGATAGCAATGAATTATCATCTCGTCGTGAATCTCAGACGTCACTGAACTCCACCACGAGTCTGGACCATAATTTGATTTCTTCCCTATCAAGCAAATTTGAGGTACCAACCAGACAGTTCTATTTGTCACAACACAATTTATGTTATGCTTGCCTTCAGCTCTGGTGAATGCCTCCATGGCCAACTGTTATTATAACCATAACGCTGGGAAATATAGCCTTATTCCAAAACATCCCAGGTCAACGTTTAAAAGAACCAAAAAAATTCCCGAGGGTGCTTGCTATGCGGTGATAGAATGGAGAGATGAAGAATTTGTTGATCTACACTATAGAAAAACATAAACCTTTAAACTGAAGAGTCCTCCTTGTAGTTTATCACATACAGCGTGTATGTGAAAGGCGTGATTGCCATTTCATTTCTGTAATCTCCAGGGGTGAATTTACAAGCCTATCCATCTTGCTTGGCTCAATGGCCTTCCTTAGGGGTGGCCCAGACAGGAAAAGGTTATCTGGAGGTAGTAATTTCAAAAACCTTATTTTGTCTAGATCTATTGATGGCATTACTAAATTCCAAACATTCCCATGTTACCCCCACGAGAGACGCTTTACTCCTCATTTACAGAGTCTGTACTTCTACTAGAACGTGTGTATCAAGTAGATGGAAAACCTCATTGCCTTATTTAGAATACCTCCACAGCAGGATTAAATTTATAAAGAATATGGAATACCTTACGCTAGGTAGCAGGACCCAGTACAGAAATACAATATGGGCCCCTAGTTGTGCTACAACATTCCAGCTCCACAGCGACATTTTAGATGGACGGGATATTGAAAACAAAAATGTATTTATAAAATATTTTACCAGGAATGTTCAATTGAGATTTCTCTCGTTTTCAGATATGTTTAACATCTGACTGTTTTTTTTACCTGGCCACCCCTTGGGGCTCTGATATCCCACATGTTACCCATCCTCTTTCTCTCTGTCCACTCCTTCCTGCTCTTTTTTTCTCTAGTTTTTTTTTTAGTATCTTGAAACCTTTAAAAATAATTTAAAAAAATGTGATTTTAAGGTATTTCTTTGTTGACATAGAGTTACACTATCAGTTACATTTAAAATCTTGGCACAGAGTACCTGAACTGAAAGCATAGCTGACTTAGAAAAATTTTCCATTTCAGAAATATTATTTGTTTTAATTTGAAATTCACTTTGAATTCTCAATTTAGTGAATAACCTGTATATGTTTATTATATTAATTGTTGTGGGTAATGCTAATTTTCCCCTCTGCGTTTTACTTTTAGAATGACAGTGCAAGCTTGGGAAGTATAGAACATGATAGTGAAGCCAAGCCAATGAAATATTGCTGTGTCTATCTGCCTGATGGCACTGCCTCACTTGCAGCAGTGAAACCAGGCTTAACCATCCGGGACATGCTTGCTGGGATCTGTGAAAAACGAGGTTACTGTGTTACAGATGTGAAGGTCTACTTGTCTGGAAATGAACAGGTATTGATTCCTATATCAGGGGTAGGCAAGCTTCGACACTCCAGACATTGTGTATTGCATATCCTAAGAGGCTTTTCCACACATAATGCTGGCAAAGCATCAGGAAAGGTGTAGTCCACAAACCCCGGAGTGACTACCCCTGCCCTATATAATATAACCTTACCTTATACTACTGCAACATATATACATTTCAGAGTCTCCATGCTCATTTGTTTTTTGTTTTTGTTTTTTCTTATACATTATGGCCAATGATTTGTGTATTTCCAATAGCATATGAAGGATTAGGCTTGGTATTAACATCAAAGGTAGCTGATTTTCACACACAGAATGTTTCTGTCTCGCAATCAGCTTTTCTCAAGCCAGAGAAGGGATCTTTGAGAGTGAAACCATCAGGACTCCATATGGAATTCAACCGATGAGTTTGACCTCTCCAGACTGTTCGGCACCAGTATTTAAAAAAGACAAATCTCTATGTTTGTTGATCTATTGTCTATCTCCAATGACATGCTTTAAGTATTTGTAGTAGATAAGAATCTCTGAAACATTATACCACTGCCACAATCTCTCTAGACCTATCTGTCTAGTTATGCATGTGACATACAACATTACACTAAACCTCTACTAAAACTCTTAAGGTATTTGTTTTTAATATATATATATATATATATATATATATATATATATATATATATATACACACACACATATACACATATATATATACACACACACACACACACACACACACACATACATATATATATATACACATACATATATATATATATTTCATATTTCTCAATACAATTAAAAGGTTTATTTCCTGCCGCTCAGTCATACTAACGAGCTTAGTGCATTATTAAGAATAGCCCTTTGCAAAAAAACAGAAAGATACTGGCAAAAAAAACCCACAAGTTTAAAAACAAATTCAGGAAAGCCAATCAAGCCACTACATTAAATGCTAAATAGATATAACTGCTACATCAGCTGGTACTGGGCATTTACGGAGTAATAAGAGCGGCTTTTCCTCCACTGCATATATTTAGATGGACTTCCAGTCAGTTTACCACCCAATAAGAAAGGAGGATTGACGGGGGCGGGGCCTGGCCGCCGAGCTGAGTGGACATGGGGCGCCTCAGCTCCCTGACAAACCCGCAATAACCAGCCTCAAAATGCCCCTACTCGCCTGGAAAACCCTCAGCTGCTGTGAGAGGGCAAAGGGGACCCGACCACCAACCTTTGGGGCAAGTACCAGCCCCCACTCCGCTGGCGATGCGGTCTGGTGGGCGAGTGGGATTGCGGCCTGCTGTGAGGCCCTGGCGGGAGAAGCGGCCGATCTCCCGTGCTTGGTCCGGCGGGACCTCCCACCGCCTGCTAAGGGCCCCGTTACCCCCCCCCCTGTGGGCCGGGGGGGTTATCCCGGACCCCACCGGGGACGAAGCGCTCGTTCAGGGCATACAGGCTGAAGGAGGACTGACTGGGGACCGCATGGAAAATCCAAGATGGCTGCCGCGATCATTGTGAGTCGGAGAAGTGAGGGGGAAGTACCAAAGCAACGGCAGACAGACTGAGTGCTCCTTCCACCCACAGGATACCAGCATGAGGGGTATACTCCACAAGCAAGCCCAGCTCAGCATAATAACCCTCACACCAACAGAGGCATCACCTCCCATTAATACCAGTGGATATAACTGACTCTGCCTGAGTACAAGGTAACAATGAGAATGGGGGACAAGCTTCACTCCACTGCTAACTGTCAAGCCCCTGCACACTAAAACATCCAGCTACAAGCACAGATCTAGCACAGCTGCAAGAGAGATCAAGGCTTCCAACCACATATGCCTACAGAGATAACCAGGGCCGGACTGGGAAAAAAATTCAGCCCGGGCATTTTTTTATCACAGCGGCCCACTAAGAAGGGGGCGGGGCAGAGAGGGTGTGTTTTGTCATCACTCATGAAAACACGCCCCCTCTCAAAGTGAGCATGTTGGTTCAATGCTCTTCCAGGGCAGACCATGCGCAGAGCTCTGCTGAAGAGCTCTAGCATGAGAAAAAAGCCCTGTATTTGTTCTGCACAGTGCAAGCAAATTTAATAACATGCTTGCACTGTTTCCTTGCAACTTGTCTCTGGTGTCTCTATAAATGGATACCAGGAGACAAAAGGGCCAGGAAAGAGTATTGTGCATGTGTTTGGAGCCTGTTTGTGGTATTACGTTTGTGCAGAGTGAGCTGGTCATGGTGTGGTATTGTGTAATAAGGTCTGTTTTAGTCGTGTTGTGTTTGTGGTGTAATGTAATGCATATGTGGCTAGGGGCTGTAGAGAATGTGTGTATAGGGGATGTAGCAAGTGTGTGCATACAGGCTATAGTGTGTGTGTGTATAGGTGATTTAGTGTTTGTAGAGAGTGTGTGTTCAGGGAATGTAGTATGTGTTTGCTTACAAGGAATCTAGTGTGCATATAGGGGATCCAGAGTGTGTGTGTGTATATGATCCAGAGTTGGCTAAAGGATCTAGTGTGTGTCTGGAATGTAATGTGTTTAGGGGTGCAGTGTGTGTGTGAGGGGTGTTGTGTGTATGTGTATATATATATATATATATATATATAGTTTATATAAATATGTTTGGAAGTATTGTGTATGTGTGTGATGCAGTGTATTGGGGGTTGTGTGTGTATGTGAGGGGTGCAGTATGTGTGTGTGAGGTGTGATGTGTGTGAGGGTGCTGTGTGTGTGAGGGTGCTGTGTATGATGTGTGTGAGAGTGTTGTGTGTGTGATGTGTGTGAGTGCTGAGTGTGATAGTGCTGTGTATGATGTGTGATGTGTGTGAGAGTGATGTGTGAGAGTGCTGTGTGTGAGTGTTGTGTGTTATGTGTGTGAGTGCTGAGTGTGATAGTGCTGTGTATGAGTGTTGAGTGTGATAGTGCTGTGTATGAGTGTTGAGTGTGATAGTGCTGTGTATGATGTGTGTGAGTGCTGAGTGTGATGTGTGTGAGAGTGATGTGCCTGAGTGCTGAGTGCTGTGTGTGAGAGTGCTGAGTGTGAAAGTGCTGTGTGTGAAAGTGCTATGATGTGTGTGAGAGTGCTGCGATGTGTGAGATTGCTGTGTATGCTGTGTGTGAGAGTGCTATGATGTGTGTGAGAGTGCTATGATGTGTGTGAGAGTGCTGCGATGTGTGAGATTGCTGTGTATGATGTGTGTGAGAGTGCTGTGTGTGAGAGTGCTATGATGTGTGTGAGAGTGCTGCGATGTGTGAGATTGCTGTGTATGATGTGTGTGAGAGTGCTGTGTGTGAGAGTGCTATGATGTGTGTGAGAGTGATGTGTGTGAGAGTGCTATGATGTGTGTGAGAGTGCTGCGTGTGATGTGTGTGAGAGTGCTATGATGTGTGAGAGTGCTGCGCTGTGTGTGAGAGTGCTGTGTGTGAGTGTTGTGTGTTGTGAGTGCTGGGTGTGATAGTGCTGTGTGTGATGTGTGTGAGAGTGCTGCGTGTGATGTGTGTGAGAGTGCTGAGTGTGAAAGTGCTGTGTGTGAGAGTGCTATGATGTGTGTGAGAGTGCTGTGTGTGAAAGTGCTATGATGTGTGTGAAAGTGCTATGATGTGTGTGAGAGTGCTATGATGTGTGTGAGAGTGCTGCGATGTGTGAGATTGCTGTGTATGATGTGTGTGAGAGTGCTGTGTGTGAGATTGCTGTGTATGATGTGTGTGAGAGTGCTGTGTGTGAGAGTGCTATGATGTGTGTGAGAGTGCTGCGTGTGATGTGTGTGAGAGTGCTGCGTGTGCTGTGTGTGAGAGTGCTGATGTGTGAGAGTGCTATGATGTGTGTGAGAGTGCTGAGTGTGTGAAAGTGCTGATGTGTGAGAGTGCTGTGTGTGAGTGCTGGGTGTGATGTGTGTGAGAGTGTTGTGTGAGTGCTGAGAATGCTGAGTGTGATAGTGCTGTGTATAAATGTTGTGTGTTGGGGGGTAAATAAACAAATAAAAAACTAAGCAAAAAAAAAAACTAAACCCCCCCCCCCTCCCTTCTTACCTTTAACCTGGGAGGGGGGGACATGCACGTGGTAGCTGGGAGGGGGGGCACCGGCACTCGCACACCATCCCTGGTGGTCCAGTGGTGAGTGAACTCTCTCGCGAGATCGGGGCGTTGCCATGGCAACGCTCCGGATCTCGCGAGAGAAACCCGGCGGAGCTGCAAGACAGAGCTCCGCCGGGTCCTCTCCCTCCCTCCCCAGCCGCAGGTCTATTTAAATGGGCCGGTGAGGGAGATCTTTGATCTCCCCATCGGCCCTCCATGGAAGACAGCGGGGCCGGCGCTCGGATAGTGCCGGCCCTGCATAGACCGGCAGGGGAGATCCTGGGACCTCCCCTGCCGGCCTCGGCCCCACGGACACCGCGGCCCACCGGGCATTTGCCCGCTGTGCCCGATGGCCAGTCCGGGCCTGGAGATAACAGACTATGGTGTACCTCTTAATCCAGCACCCCATCCACAATTTTAATGTGTGTCTTCTGCATCGGACTCTCTTCCTGCAGTTAGAAAGTAATCCAAATGTCTGAGCCTGCATGTGTGTCCGACGCTCTGCTGCCCCCTGGTGGTTAAACCTAATTAAGCTTAAAGAAATCTGTTCTTGATGATAACCTTAGCTTCTGTTTTAATGTCAAAAATATGCTCACTGTTTTGTTTCCCACATATATGCCTAGCACAAATGCCGATTTAGACAGGTTAAGCATCAACTATCTCGCTGTATTTTATGTAACTTCACGCTAACAATTTAACTGTTTAGCCAAGCTTGCTAAAAATATAAAATTGTGCAGACTCTCATGCCACTGTTTAACCATTGTATATCTTGCAATACGCTGTTGTGGCGTCTGTTGATTCCTTGTACCCACCTGCACAGCAAAAATAAAGAATTACAAAGAAAGGAGGATTGAAAGGAACAGAAACAATCCACAGCAAGAGATCTCAAATAGTAGAAACATGTATTATTCAATAAAAATACATGGTAGGCAAAAATAGGAGAGCACAAACCCATATGTACAAAAACCAGAATACTCCTAATGCAGTTAACGCCTTGTGTGGTACTTACCCATAGAGTAAGAGTCTATTGAGGTTTTTCACCTGGACTGCAATATCTAGACATTGAACACGCTATTCAACAATGTCCTGATCCGAACTGGCCCTTAAATCTGTACCGAACACTACCAGATGGATGAAATCCAGACCCGAATGCTTCAAATCTTCCCACTGGCAGGACCAGCAGCCAAATAATTAAAAACCTTTGGCAGCGCAAGGATTTGGGGAGGGCAAAGTCTTTAAAATAAATCATGGAGGTAGATAGATCACTACGCTTTTGCTCGTAAGCAAAACACATTTTAAGGAGTTTGTGGTTTTATAGATAAGTAATGCATGTTTCCAATTGTAGGAACTTAAAACATGAAAAAACATTGCTTGCGGTTTAATTAACGAATACAGGAATTTAGAAAATATTCTGGGCCCAGTACATCTGTACTGTATGTAATATGTATTATTAGTCCATGTAAGGGCTTTTTCTAGCATTTCTGTGCCATACTTTTTTGTCACTGTGTCATTTACCTAAACATTGGCAAAGATCCATTTAGCAACATGTATTGTCATAAATTGACCACTAGGTGGGGCTGTGTCACTATTATGGAAACCATCAAGGACTATTTATATATAAGTGACATTTACCTTTTTTTCAGTTGCCAGCAGTTGAACTGCACATTCCTGAAATGAAAAGGTTAAAAATTATAAGGAAAAAGGCATAAATGTTCTTAAAAGGGTAAAAGGATAAAACAGACGCTTAAATACGCTATTGTGTTCATAAGCAAAACACTCTTTGAGGAATTTGTAGTTTTCTAGGTATGCAATGCTTGGTTCCAATTGTGGAAGCAAATACAAATACACAAAAAAAAAAAAACAACAAAACACTGCTTGTTGTATAATACACAAATACACGTGAATAAAGAAAATATTCTGGGCCAGCACAATGCCCAGTGCATTTATTTATAACAGTAATATGAGTTTGTCCATGTCAGAGCTCATTCTATCATTTCTATGCTATAAAATATTTTTAAACCTACTAGTTCAGTGTCTCTTAACCTTTTGACATTCTTCAAATTGTGTACTCAACCCAGTGACCCATTCTTTCACTGTAATAGAACATGTACCAAACCCTTTCATTACACTATGCCTGGTGTCAGAGGGATCTATACTGCCCTGAGGAAGGCATAATCTCTGCATTTAGCTATGTATTATAAGCTGTTGCCTAGGGCCTGATGAATTTGAGATGCTTTTCACAGCCATGGGGGCACCTTAGTACTACACTATCAGCCTTTATACATGTTCTCCCTGTAAACTGAACCATGCACTTATTTATCACTAAACAAACTACACATTTTCACCTCTTCTGAGTGTTCTGAGCTCAAGCTCAATGATTGACATCATTGGGAAATTTTCGTATTATGGCCTCAATTTTAATATATTTGGATAAATTTTTTAAATGATTTAATATTTTTTGGAAAAACTATTAACATATCCAAGAATTATCATATATATAAAGAAAAATATTGAAATATCAAAAAAACTAATTGTTTTTTCAACATATTAAATAATTTTAAAAAGCTCATCCAAAAATATAAAATCAAGGTCTATGTTTGCCATCGATTTTACCATATGTACATTTAGTTTATTCAATAGACTGGAAATGTGGAAAACTGAATATTTAGGGCAATATACTAGGGCAAGAAAAATAGCAGATTTGGAGAATTTTCCCACTTTTTCCAGTTTTACCTAAAATTTTCAAGTTCTTGTTAATTCTCTACAATTCCTAGTTTAGTGACTAAACTCTTGGTTTTGTTTGCTAAATCTATTTAGGGCTATTCACAAAACTATGAATTTTACTGGATTGAATCCATATGTCCAAACCACTTACAAGGCTATTCATCAAAATTAGAATTGTCAGGAATTTAAACGACCACTATATTATATAATTTAAAGGACCACTATATAGTGTTAATAGGTCCCCCCCACCCTCATGGCCCCCCTCCTGCCGGGCTGAAGCGGGAGGAAGGGGTTAAGATCTTACCTTTCTCCAGTGCCGGGCTCCCTCCGTGCTGGTGACTCTCCTCCTCCTTCCGACGTCATTGCTGAATGCGCATGCGCGGCAAGAGCCGCGTGCGCATTTAGTCAGTCCATAAGAAAGCATTCTCAATGCTTTCCTATGGACGCAGGCGTCTTCTTACTGTGAAAAATCACAGTTAGAGGCGCGGAAGCGCCTCTAGCGGCTGTCAATGAGACAGCCACTAGAGGCTGGATTAACCCATATGTAAACATAGCAGTTTCTCTGAAACTGCTATGTTTACAGCAGGCAGGGTTAACCCTAGATGGACCTGGCACCCAGACCACTTCATTAAGCTGAAGTGGTCTGTGTGCCTATAGTGGTCCTTTAAGGCCAACTGAAATCATTTAGGGACGCTATAGTCACCAAAACAATTTGAACTTAATGAAGCTGTTTTGGTGTATAGATTATGCCTCTGAAGTCTCACTGCTCAATTCACTACCATTCCGGAGTTAAATGACTTCTGTGTCTATCTTTGCATCCCTAGCCACACCTATCCTGGCTGTGACTGACACAGCATGCATGAAAACAAAATGGTTTCATTTTCAGTCTTTTTTAATTTACTTTAAAAGTTTCTATCTCCTGCTCTGTAAATTTGACTTTAATTACTTACACAAGACTTCTGTGGGGTCTATCAAGCTATTAACAGAGCAAGAGCTAAAACATCCAAAATTAAACATAATTTGCAATAAGGGAAGTGTAAACATTAGATTACTCTTTACAGGAAGTGTTTAGGAAGGCTGTGTAAGTCACATGCAGGGAGGTGTGAATAGAGCTGAATAAACAAAGTGCTAAATGACAGAGAATTAAGCAGTTAAACTGCAGGGCATGATCTATACACCAAAACTGCTTTAGATAAAGTTGTTTTGGTGACTGGAAGAATCCTCCAAGGCAACTATGCTTCCTGGTAGGCTACTTTGTCTGTTAGTTTTAATTCCTGATTATTTTCACTTTAGTGAAGATTTCTGTGAGGCTAAAATAGTAAACTGGGGAGTCTGACTACCAAAGCGAACAGTCGCATGCTCGTTAATCTCCAGAAAACGAGGGCCCTAATTGACACATTCCTGCCTTTTATACCAGTTTAACTGGCACCAGGGGTTCCTAAAGCTTGTCTGGACCTCAGGGGAAGAAAATGAAAAAATTAAGGCCTTATAAACCCCGAATGGAGATAAATACCGGGGACATGTGGCGGCAGGCAAACAGCACTGTTGCGTCCAAGATGGCGTCCCTCACTAGGGACTGCTCGGATCTCTCTGATGACCTGTCCAACGAGGCAGACGAGGGGTACTTACCCACACCAGCAGTCACGCCACTGACTCCACGGCCGAATCCGGACTCTGCTCCAGTGACAACAGAGGTCCTGAAGGAGCTCCTAGCGGACCTGCAACAGAATTTAATTGTTGACATGGCCACCATACGTAGGGATTTACAGGGCCTGACAGGCCGCCTTGGAGCACTAGAAGCGGCATCCAACACAGGCACAAAGCAAATCACATCCCTGCAACAAGCGGTGCACGAATTGCAGCAACAATTCTATGGATGACTTAGTCTAGGAAGGTGTTTTCCCTGGTAGACGACAACGGCGAGTGCCAGATATGTCAGCCCCTTACTAGGGGAAATGTGTTCCATAAATGACTGGGACCAGGGGCGTATTAGCCGCGAGGCAAACAAGGCATTTGCCTTGGGCGGCATTTTTCAGGGGGCGGCCCAAAACCAGGATACACCACTGACTGGGACCCAGTGGCGGATCCAGAGCCTGATCTCGGGAGGGGCACTTGTAGATTATTTAAAGAAATAATCCAGACACAATAACAACTACAGCTCAGTGTAGTGGTTATGATGTCAATAGTGCCGGGACCCCCTCCCAGAGTAAGTTTGACAACTTACCTGAGGTCTGCTGGGAAATGGGGCAGTAGTAGGGCATAGGAGCAGTGGTGTGTGTGAGTGGTGCAGTGTGTGTGTGTGTGAGGGGGACAGTGTGTGCGCAGTGTGTGTGTGAGGGCGGCAGTGTATGTGTGGGACAGTATGTGTGTGTAACAGTTGCAGTGTGTGTGTGAGTATTGCAGTGTATGGGGCGGCAGTGTATGGGGCAGTGTGTGTATCGGGTAGTGTATGTGTGTAGAGTGTGTGTAGGGGGGCAGTGTGTGTATGGGGCAGTGTATGTGTGTAGAGTGTGTGTATGGGGGCAGGGCAGTGTGTGTGTATGGGGGACAGTGTGTGTATCGGGTAGTGTATGTGTGTAGAGTGTGTGTATGGGGGGCAGTGTGGGTGTATGGGGGGACAGTATAGGGCAATGTGTGTGTATGGGGGGGCAGTGTGTGTGCATGGGGGGCAATGTGTGGCCAATGACAATGTATGGGGGCTGTATGTATATGGGTGTATAGGGGGCAATGTGTGTGTATATAGGGGGCAGTATAGGTGTGTCAGTATAGGGTGTATGGGGGAGACAGTATAGGGGGCAATGTGTGTGTATGGGGGGGCAGTATATAGATTTGTATGGGGGGCAATGTGTGTATGAGGCAGTATGGGGGCAATGTGTGTGTATGGGGGGCAATGTGTGTGTGTATGGGGGGGCAGTATGGGTGTATGGGGGGGGGGCAATGTGTGTGTGTATAGGGGGCAGTATGGGTGTATAGAGGGGTAGTATGGGGGCAGTAGCCATAGAGCAGAAGGTAACTAGGGGCAATGTGTGTGTATAGGGGGGCAGTATGTGTATGTAGGGGGCAGTATGGGGGGGCAATGTGTGTATAGGGGGCAGTATGGGGGGGCAGTATGGGTGTATGGGGGGCAATGTGTGTATGGGGGGGCAGTATGGGTGTATGGGGGGCAGTATGGGGGCAATGTGTGTATGGGGGGGCAGTATGGGGATCAGTGTAGTGTGTGTAGAGTGTGTGTGTGATAAGGGTAGGGGGGCTTTTTAAAAAATATATATATTTTTTTATTTAGTTTAATAAAAATAATCATTATGTCCCCCCTCCCTTCTTACCTTTACTGGGGAGGAGGGGGGACATTTCCCTGGTGGTCCGGTGGGGGATTCCCTGGTGGTCCCAGTGGTGATGAGTTAACTCTAGCCCGCGCTCCCGGGCTAGAGTTCACTCTCGCGAGATTTGGAGCGTTGCCGTGGTAATCGCGGCAACACTCCAAATCTCACGAGAGGAGGACCCGGAGGAGCTGCAGACTGAGCTCCGGGTCCTCTCTCTCACTCCCTCCCTCCCTCCCCCGCCGGCCGCCAGCACGGTGCCTGCGGACCGGGGAGGGAGAGCTCTGATCTCCCCTCCGGTCCGCAGGCACATTGCAGGGCTGGCACCTGCATGTGCTGCTGGCAGGGGAGGGAGACCGGCGGATTTCTCGGGGGGGGGGCAATTGCCCCGTTGCCCCCCCCCCTGGATCCGCCACTGCTGGGACCCATAGTTGTATTTATTATTTATTATCATTTAGCAACTGTTATGCATTTTTACACTCTTTACAAATATTGCTCACTTCCTATTCACTGAGCCACGCCGACTCACTCACAGTACGACCCATGTACCTCTTACAACAGCAGTCTCAGCATGTGTATAACTATATACTTCTTGTGTTTTTGATATGAATACCTCATGTCTATCTGTGGCAAAATATAAAGAATTAAAAAAAGAAAGAAAAAAAAATAGTTAGAACACCAAAAAGTAAATAAAAATAGTAAACTGCTTACAAAGATGTAGATTGTTTTCCAAATCAACGATTTTAGTCTCAGTTTTGCCATTTGGACTTAATTTGCTAACATTTGTATCATAGTGGATAACTCTCTTATTGACTGTCAGTGCTCAGACTGAATTCACTGTCTTCTTCTCATTATACTTTTGATAGAAGCCTTTGGCTCTTGACCAGGAATGCAAAGTGCTTGCAGATCAAGAGGTGAAGCTGGAGAACAGGATTGGGTTTGAGTGAGTTTTTGTTTCATTTTTTATCCCGGTCATATTGAAGAAAGATCGATGTTTATACTTTTACTATAGATAAAAACCTCATCAAAGATTATGAGAATACATACGGTTTATGAACGCTGTACTATGACATACTTTTCAAAAGACTTAAAACAATTACACGTGCATTTATTCTCTGCTTACACTTTGACTATTGTTCTGACAGTGTTTATGTAACATTGAACCATTATCCAGAGCTGGATTGCAGACTGACTGGCACCTTGAATATAAATTAAATTGTGCACATTTCTATTCTTCCATCTCATGAAAATGCCAACCAATCAAAATATGTTATTGATGTTCAGAGAACTGGCTAGAATGAGTTCTAGTTCAGCAACCATTCGCTCCCCAATTATTGAAAGATCCCATTTCAAATTAGTGACCTGTTTCTGTCAATATTGGTCACATACCAAACAATTCAATAAGCAGGGGTACTAACGATGCTGTTTGAGGATCTTAGTTCATAAGTCTTAAATGAAAAATATATAGATCTCTATTTGGAGAATTAAACACTGTGTTATCTAGAAGATCGAAATTATCTGAATAACAGCAATGTTTTTGAAAGTATTGTCTGAGTCACCATAATTTGCAATGCCTGTCAGTCAATGATTTTTGACTCATACATGTTAGAACATCCTTTCTAAATGAGGAATCTGCAATTCCTGTCCAAATACAGCACATTCCTGAACCCTGATAGTCACAAAGAAAGTTACCATGTTATCTAAATGTTATTAAAGATGATGAGCTTGAACATCTAGAATGAAAGTGTCCAGCTCTAGTAATCTCGTGCTATCCTACAGATGTGCCAGAAATGTTTAATGTTTAATAATTTGTAATAAAATTGGTGGGGCATAGTTGTTGCAAATAACTCTATAGCTTGGAATAGAGGTAGGCAACCTTCAACACTTCATAATGCTGGCAAAGTGTCAGGGAAGATGTAGTCCACAACATCTGTAGTGCCGAAGGTTGTCGACCCCGGTCTAAAATGTCCACACTCTGAAAAGGCAAGGAATCTTAATCGCGTAACCATGTAAATTAAAAGTTCAGCAGAAGGCGACTTTATGATTTCCAAATTCAGTAGACTTCACATGTTACAACCAGAAGTTTTAAAAAACGTGTAATAATAATAATATTAATAACTCATACTGAGTTTTTTCGCATTGGACTCAAAGCACTTTAGACAACATACAATCATGTATTTAATGATTCTATTCCTGTAGCGCTTGTGTACACATGTAGATCTTGAGTCTTTCTTTAAAAATGTCCAGGGAGGTGGCTTCTAACACTGTGCTAGGGGGGAGTGTTCCATAGAGATGGGGCGACATGGTTTAAAGCTCATAAATCACATTTTTGTTGAAAGTAGACATTAGTCAAACCGTAAAGTGTGTTTAATACTTTCTTTGTCTGGTGTATTTGTAGCCTACAAATCAAACATGTGAATAAAAATGTTCGTATTGTGTCAAAACCCACGAAAACCATACAAGAAGCGTTACAACCAACTTTGAAGAAATATGAACTTCAGAATTGCCACATTGTTCTTCATAAGGTAGGAATTTAAACCTATTTTGTGATATCATAACTTCAAAAATGTATCCCTGCCTGTCTCTTTTACCTGTGTATTTCAATAAGCTGTGGACTTAATCAATAGCAGTCAACATTGTGACTAAAAATAGATGAAAACATTGGAAGACATCCCAAGAGACATTTTCTGAAAAAAGCCAAACACAGTTTAAAAAACAGTTATTACAAAACCTATAAATTAGCATGCTGCAGGAGATATTTTGCCTATTACCTCATGCCAGAGCCAGATTTACATCCCCAGTGGCCAGAGTGGAAAGAGTCAAGCTTCTGCCCTCTCACGTACTCTTATGGTAATAGTGCCGCCAGTACACCGGCCACCGGTGATATGCCAAACTATTTACAAATGGATTGACTCTTAACAAGCTGTGTCGGCAGTGGTGTATCCTGGTTTTGTGCTGCCCTAGGCAGGACAAAACTCAGGCGCCCCCCAACCCCTCCACGCGCGCGCGACCCCCACCCATCCCTTCCCCCCGCCCTGCCTTCTAAATACACACACACACAAACTCACTGACACACACAGACACTCACTCACTCACTAGCAGACACACACACTAGCAGACACACACACAGTCAGACACACACACAGTCAGACACACACAAACACACTCACTCACTAGCAGACACACTCACTCACTAGCAGACACACACTCACTAGCAGACACACACACTCACTAGCAGACACACACTAGCAGACACACACTAGCAGACACAAACACTCACTGACACACACACTCACAGGCAAACACACTCACACTAACAGTCACACACACACTAACACAGACACACACACACACTAACAGACACACCTACACACACACACACACACACACACTAACAGACACACACACACTAACAGAAACACTCACACACACACACACTAACAGACACACTCACACACACTAACAGACACCCTCACACTCACACATTTATTTTTTTAACCCCCCCTTCCAGCCTCCTTACCTTTGGGAATGCTGGGGGTGGGGGGTTCCCTATTCCCTGGGGTCCAGTGGCTGCTGGGCGCTGGGCGGGCGGCTGGCGAGGGAGCTCTTCCTCTGAGCACTCTGCTCAGCTCCCTCGCGCGTCGCAGAGTGAGGCTGGGAGACGGAATATGACGTCATCTTCTGGCTCCCAGCCTCACTCTGCGGCGCGCGAGGGAGCTGAGCAGACAGCTCAGAGGAAGTGCTCCCTCGCCAGCCGCTCGCACAGCAGCCAGCGCCGCCCAGCCCGACCGGCATGTCTGTTAGCCGCAAGGCTAACAAGGCATTTGCCCTGGGCATTTGGGGGTTGCGTTTTTTGCCGCCCCCTGAAAAATGCCGCCTAAGGCAAATGCCTTGTTTGCCTCGCGGATAAAACGCCCCTGTGTGTCGGGTGTTAATGGTCCTTCTGATCTAAGTGGTTTGATGAAGTGGAAATTCGCATTCATATATTTATGCTGCGATTTCTGGCAAATCTATAGATAAGTCCCTAATTTGTATTAAATTAAGGAGGGAGCTGAGTTTAGTACATAGCTCCCTATTTTGGTATCCATAAATATGGGAAACCCACATAAGGAAATTTGGGAGCTTTATACTAAGCAGCGGAAAGATCAAAATTTACAAAAAAGAAAAGGGCTTCCCTTAATTTTAATCTTTCAGCTGTTTAGTTGTTAACTCCCTAACTAAGATTGGTACACTTATGTGGGATAGCTATATATTGATGTATCAAATTAGGGAGTTGTTTAGCAGATATAACTAAATTTTTTGGTATCTCTAAATATGACAAATCCACAAAAGAATACCAAATTAGGGAGCTGTCTACTAAGCAACTGAAATATCAAATTTAAGAAAAGCCCTTTTCTTCATTTGAACTTTCAGCTGTTTAGTAGATTGTTATAATTTGGTATCCTTATGTGAGATTTACATATGTAAGATACCAAATTAGGGAGCTATAGACTAAATGCAACATCTCCCTAGTTTGGTAGTGGTACCCAAATTGGTACCTATTTTACGCAAAGGAACTAATGAATGAAAATGTTAGTTTTGAGCGTTTTTGGTTTTTTTTGAAAATCTTTTTATTTTGATTTGTTGGAGTTATGACATACAGAAACATAAAGAATCAAACATTGGCACTCGCAGGTCCCAATCAAAATGTTAGCATTGGTAGAGCACATAGAGTGTACACAGTGTCATTGATAGATATCAAGGTACAATGTAAGTGTGTTGGTGTCATGAGACCTACAGGACACATTCCCACTTGACCACCTCTAACCTGGAGACAGCTACACCAATAGTGGAAGTTATCCAATCATGTCACTTCATGGTGTTAGTCAATGTACACTTGATCACTCCCATGCACACCTTTCCCTTCCGTGACCCCCGTCTGTGAAGTATGGCGATACCGGTATGCGTGGTGGGAGTGACAAAATGGCGTAACAATAATAATGCCAGACATATTTTACAAAACATTGGGTACAACAATACATTGACATCATGAATGGGGTCTGGCAAGCCTTAGTTAAAGTGCGTGGTGTGGAGAAAGGACGTGTCTTGGTTTCCTGTTTACGCCTTTTGTCATGATAATGAGCTCTCAGTTGTCGTACCACACAAATGTGTCGAAGCAGGTATACGTAAAGGTTGTGGGGTAGTCTACTGTCAGTTAGCTATGTCAGGGTGTCGTCCATGAGGGTAGTTTTGAGCATTTTGTTCATTAGTTTTCCATTATGCAATTTGGAATTTGGCAAATAGATCAACGAGACGATTTTATTCTGGATTGTGATTCTTCCAATAATGAATGCTAAAGTCTACTAAATATCACTAGTTATAGGAATTTAATCAGGAGCTGAATTCAATTGAAGTTTTGGGCTTCAAATGTTCTGTTTCCCTCTTATAACCATTGGTGGGGCTGATACAGTACTCATTACACTAATAACTAAATGTGACCTTTTCATTAGCTTGTGTAATATTAGCTTACTCATAATAACCTGCTAAATTTAGCTGAAGTAAAAATAGCTTGCTTCTTTCATGTAAACATTTTTAAAATTGCACATGAATTGCACACGAACTGTGGAAGCAACTGTTCTTGAGATTGCACACTGAGTATTTAAACCTCACGTGCTGTATCTGTCGAACACTCTTAATAACATGAGTAACTGCACTCACAGCAGCTATCACAAACACTTCTTGACAAAAGATACAATAAAAAATGTAACTGGCCACATTGCTTACAGAATTATGAATCATTGATGATTCAGAGACGAGCACAGATCATCGGGAGCCTGTGTTATTTTTCATTTATCGTTTCTAATTGATTATTCTCTGATGAAGGTCATTTAATGGCACACCATATAAATATCCGCTTTCCACTAATTTGCTACAAGTGTTAGAATAAATGACATAATCAAAAACGGAATTGCTTTTTCATACTGTGCAATGTTGTAGTGAGCTAGTACTCGTTCGAGATTTATAATCAGGTACGTACTATAATCAAAAATAAAATGTTGTTAGCCAGTAGAATGTAAAGGTTTTAAGAGCATTTTAAAACAAACAAAAAAATGACATCACTGATGTACAACTGATACCGTTTATGGATGCAAGCTTTCAAGACACTAAGAATTTAATGTTTGCAAGACGGTTATTTATGGAAGTGTTGCAGATACTTATAGTCAAGTTTTTGGCACAGTTTATTACATTTGTTGGATTTTTATATCTGTTGCTTTTTTAGCACCCTAACCATCATTCTTTAGTAGTCATGGATTTATGAATTTTCCGCCACTTTTACGGACACAAAGGTGGCAGACGTTTTCCAACCACTGTAAACTTGGCAGTCTTCTGAAATAAGAATTTCTGCAAAACTGGCAGTATTTACTATAAAGAAAACTATCACTTTTGAGATCACTTTAATAAATATGATCTGTCAAGTAACGGTTGAAATCTGTCATTATTTTGAACACTTTGATAAATATTCTCTTTTGAGCAGGGTTAGCAACAGGACAGAACTATCTCATAGAATTCAAGATTGTAAAGTCTAATTACACCAACGATACAGGTGATGTAGGAAGTCCAATGTCAATTCTGTGCAAGAATTACATAAGTCATCAGCACACACTGAGTGCTTGTGACAGACAAAATTAGCTTCTTCCTCTGCAGGCAGCACTACCTAAGGGGGTGCTTATATGTCCCCTCTCTTACTTTCTTATTTTAGCCCTCCCAGCCATTCTCCACATTCCTTCCCTCCCTGTTTCAGCCTACGCATGCTCTCAGAGCACATGAGAATTGTCCAAACAAATGCTTCTCTATTTGAAGCATTTGACTGGATCTTGGAGAGGACATGACGATGCACAGGGATTGAAAATGCTCAAGGAGAATCTCACCCAGTGCTTGATGCAAGGTAAGTTTTATGTTTATTTAATAGGTTTTTCAAAAGTAATAAGGGGAAATGGACCATGTAACAAGTGGCAACAGGGTACAACAAAGTAAAAGAAATAAGCCGATGGAAAAAGGGATGGAGTAACCTTTTAATTTGACAAGGATGTTGGTTTGAGAAAAGGCATTTTTACAACAAGAGTATTTCAGGATTGACTAAATAATTGAGCATACCATAGGGGAGAGAGAGATTAAAGGTATGTGTTAAGGAGAGAATAGAAATAAGGAATATGCACATGGTGTCAAGGATACAGGACATGTCCAAGAGCATAGCAGACCAGTGAGAATAAGGTTAGAATTAGAGTAGAAGACACAAGTTTGAAGGAAAATTTAATGGGGCAGGGGGAAAGTCTTACGTTTTCAAATATTACTAATCACACCTACCTAAGAATCACTGGCTTCAAAAGACAGAAATTTTCCAGCTTATTGATTATTGGTGATATAATGTGCGGTTTGTAAAATAATAAGATTTAGATTATTATTATTATTACTTATAATAACACAACAAAGGATGTAATTTTTGGACACAGGCAAAGTGTAAAAATTCTGGACTTCTATATTTTTAGCTGACATTCCTATTGTTGCCTAAGGCAAAAGAATGCCCTATATATGAATTAATGGGAATGAGATTTTACACCACCGTTAACAATAAGTGGTCTGCCTGCATGACTTACTTACTGCTGATCTCTACTAAGTAACACTGTTGTTGTTTTTTTTTTTTTTTTTTTACTCCTTTGAAGATCCTTATACAACGCTGATTACAGGGATTATTTATCAAACATAAAGCATGACAAGTTGACAAACACAATTCTAAATGTAGGCCAAAAACAGCAAAGTTGAGTATATTGTAAATATATAACAATTCTTCTTTATTTTTTTATTTTTGTTTTGGGGGGTTTTGGAGGGGGGAGGGGGGTCTAATTATTCTATAACTGTTTCAGTGATGCACCTCTTACTAGATACAGTTTGAAGAAACCCTGCTTGTTACTACTTTTCCTTTAAGTGTAGGTTAAATGGCTTTAGGTTAAATGCATCTTTTGATCTTGAAATCTGTAGCAAGTAAAAGATGATCTGATACTGAGATTTTACCAACTTGCTGCAGTGAATGAATCTGACATGTCCCCCACTTTGGAGATGCAAGCATGTAACTGACAATTCCTGTGTTTTCTTGTAAGAGGATAACTCTGATATTTGAAATCATGCATAATTTCTAAGGCCGACTGTAAACAAGGAAGAAAATTGCTAATTGATGGTGTGCTTTTCCATCAATCACTTCCCTCTATTCCCACTCAATCCAATGCAAGGCACAAAATAGCTGAAAAAGCCCTTCTCCCTCTCCACTTTGCTCCAGATCTGATCTTCACCCAGCAAACAAATTAACTTTCTATAGCAGGGCTCAATTCATCCCTAAAGGAGTTGTGCAAAGACCCACAGGACATCAGATTGAGGTGCAAGATGGTTCTAATATGATGGAAATCACTCATGTTCTCTATTTTTGAGAATCCATCTGGATAGTTTGTTGATTTAATGCGTTGATAATGGATATTTATGTAATTTATATAATTAATGCAAGATGGTTCGATGGATATATATGAATTTAGGAATATATATTCTGACAGCAGAGATTTCTGAACTCTTAGAATCACATTAGCAATCACATTGGTCCGGTTCTTAATGTTACAGTGTTTAAATTAAAGTTTTAGTTTAAATGTAAACCACATTCATTTCTGATTCTGATGATCCTGATCATCTAATCTTCTGGAAATCACGTCTGTTTAAAATATTATGTAATGTTTAGTGCTCATTCTTATAGTAACAACCTACAAATGAACTGTATTATTAAAACTGCATGTCATTTGTTTCACATTTAAACAAGGGACTAGAACAGGGGTCCTCAAACCTTTTAAACAGGGGCAGTGGCGTACACACGATCTATGGGGCTCCTGTGCGAAAACCAATCCTTCCCCCCCCCGGCGCTTACACTGTGCGGGCCGGGCCCGCAACACATGGCAGCGGGCAGCGGTATGTACGCCAGTGCATGCAGATACACATACACTTAAAGGAACTCTATAGGCACCCAGATCAATGACGTGGTCTGGGTGCCAGGTCCCTATAGTTTTAACCCTGCAGCTGAAAACATAGCAGTTTCAGAGAGGGTTAATCAAGCCTCTAGTAGCTGTCTCACTGACAGCCGCTAGAGGCGATTCCGCTTTCCTATGGACGGTTTGAATGAACACCCGGCTCTTGCCGTGCATGTGCATTCGGAGCTGAGAGGTGGATCGGGGCGGAGAGATCCCCAGTGCTGGGCTCCCTTGAGCCGCGCACGCATTCAAACCGCCCATAAGAAAGCATAAGTGTTTTTACCCCTTCAGCCCTGCTTGAGGGAGGCCACAAGGGTGGGGGGGACCTAAGGACTATATAGTGCCAGGAAAGCGAGTTTGTGACTCTAAAGTGGTCCTTTAATGACAAACATTCAGATACACATACAGACAAACAGATACCCATACAGATCAAGAGATACACATACAGAACCACACACAGGCACACGCACACACATGCAGACACACACACAGATACATACACACACGCACACTCATAGTGAAAGACCCACATACACTCTCACTAACATACAAGCATACACACACACTCACTAACAGACACACACACTCACGAACAGACACATACACACTAGCTAACAGACACACACATGTACTGACAGGCACACACTCAGTGACAGACATACATATATACTCACTGACAGACAGACACACATACACACTCACTTACAAAACATACACTCTCACTGACAAACACACACTCACTAACAGACACACACTCAATAAGACACACACAGTAACACACTCAGTAACAGACACACACACACAGTAACACACTCACTGACACACAAAAACTAACACTCACTAGCAGACACACTCAATAACAGACACACACTAACTGACACACACAACTAACACCCTCAGTAACAGACACACACACAGTAACACACTCACTGACACACAGACACACTCACTGACACACAAAAACTAACACTCACTAACAGACACACACAACTAACACACTCAGTAACAGACACACACACCGTAACACACTCACAGACACACAGACACAAACAAACTAACACAACTAATGCACTCAGTAACAGACACACACACACACTCACTGACACTCACTAGCAGGCACACACTCAATAACAGACACACACAACTAACACACTCAGTAACAGACACACCCACTGACACACACATACAAACTCACATTTTTTTTTTTTTACATTTTAGTCCCCCAGTAGGGACCTTTGGGAGTGCTGAGGGGATTCCATTTGTCCCTGGGGTCTAGTGGGGCTGCTGGGCGGCCGGTCACTGCAGGCGGCGAGGGAGCACTGATCCTCCTGTTCAGCTCCCTCACACGCCGCTTACTGATGCCGGAGCCAGAGTGACGTCATATTCCGGCTCCGGCATTACTGCGGTGCGCGCGAGGGAGCTGGGCAGAGAGAGCTCAGAGGAGAATGCTCCCTGGCGTGCCCGCCCGCAAAGTGACGCCACTGCCGGCCTCGGGGGGCCCTGAGGTGGCCAGCTCCAGAGAGGCTGGCAAAATGCGGCCATGGCCGCACTGGCGTACATACCCGGTCACAGCCGCGACCCCTGCGACCGTGGTATATATGCCAGGGAACATGGGGCCAGTTCACTGTCCCTCAGACTCTGTTGGGGGCCAGACTATAGTTTGAAAAACATTTGAACTAATTCCTACACATGCTGAAACAGATACATAGACATATACAGACATACTGCAGTTTGCAATGAAACAAATCTTCAAGTCCAATGGAGAGTCATATTCAAATAGATTCCACTACAGTTCATTCTTTAATAAGTCCCAAGTTTATAATTTTGACCGTTTACAGACTTTTAATTAAAGTTTAATTAAAGTTTTCACAAATCACACAAAGGTCAGTTCTGCATTTTCTTAATATCTAAGATGGGGGTTCCACTAGTGTAATTCTTCATAGTCCTAGATCCATTATTATAACTGGACCCAATCCATTATGTAGTGATTAATATATGGTGTAAGTCTTTTGGGTACAATTCCCATCCCCACAAATTGCTATTTCTCAAGTGACACTGTATCAGAGATTGCCACTGCACATGGAACAATATACAGGAAGAAATGAATTGCACTCAAACTGATTTAATAAGTAACATAGCACTGCAGCTCTCACACCTGAAACTTGACTACATTGTGTGCACATTGAGACCCTACTCATACAACAAGGAATCCTTCCCAGACAGTTTTTACCCAGGTATTGGAGCTGCAAAACTCTGACTCACAAAAATGTCTGCATTTCATTGACATCAACACACAGCAGGGAGCTTATTAAAATGTAAAGCAGCACACAGCTTCACTGCCTATGACGCTAGCACTCCTTCATCTTCAATACTAAATAGAAATGTTGTGGGTTCCCAGAAACACCCCATTAACCATAAGGGGACCAGACCACTCACACAAAAGTTGAGTCAATCTGAACACCCATGGGTAACCTGTTGACCCAATTTGGGGACCCCTAAATATAACAAATAGCCACAAGAACAAGATAGCCAAGATAGAATAAGGGAAATAGATTATTCTCTTTATACACAGAACATGTGATATAGCTGCATCTTTTTATTAAACGTCAATTCTTTACATGTTTAATGCATAAACACATAGTGGAAGCAGAGAAAAATGTCCAGTTCGCTTAAATTAACACTCTAAACACCATCACCACTACGGCACATGGTATTGGTTATGGTGCCAGCGGTGTCTTAGCACATCGACTCTTTTCCTGCAGGAGAAGCCGGATGTCTCCCCTAAATTTAGCATGGTCCAAAACAGGTCCAAAATTTAGTTATAAGTCCTAAAACATTTTGACAGATTATTTTGGGAGAGAACCAGAGCACTAGTGACACCATAATCATGACAGTGGACTTTAGTCATTATGGTGGCTGTTATCATCCTTTAATAATTGTCCTATATGTATTTTCTACAGTATAAGCAAATAAAACAGTAGACCTGTGCATTCGTTTTCGTCTGAAAATTCTGTTTTTTTCATATTGGTTTACTAAAACGTAAACAAAAGCCCTACATACAAAATATAAACGAAATGAAAGGGCAAAAGCCGAATGCATTACCTTTTTGTTTCATTCGTTTAAAAGACTCCGTGCTGCAGGGGAATTAACCCCCACAGCACAGAGAAATAACACTGCGCATGCTGGAAAAATAGAAAAAGGAGAGAGCCGGCAGTGCAACAAGCTCCCTCCTTGTATTAATATTAATATTAATTCCTACCTCTTCCCTCCCCCCCCGCATTAAAACCTATGGGGGTCTCTATGACCCCATATTAATAAAAGGGAGGTTAAATTCTCCCACATGCAGGGGCTGCTCGCTGTCATTTAAAACTGGATATAAATCCAGTATGGGGTCTCTGGACTCTGACCCCCATATTAATAAAAGGGAGGTTAAATCCTCCTGCATGCCCCTACTCGCAGCATGCCGCAAGTAGGGGCATGTCACCTAAACAAATTTAAAACTAGTGACTGGGCTGACTATTGCTGCCAAGTCACTAGTGCAATAAGGGGGGACCTGGCTCATGGTGGGGAACCCAAATAACTAAAATGGGGGGACATAGTAGTGGGGAGTGACTAGGGAATTGGGGACCCCGAGTCACTTTATTGTTTGTGGTCCCCACCTGCCGGTCATGGGTGGGGACCGGCGGGGAACATTAGGTCCCCCCATTATTTAATTATTTAGGGTACCCACCCACCACTCATGGGTGGGGACCTGAGGGGAAATTATTTATTTATTTAGGTTCCTCACCCGCTGCTCATGGATGGGGACCAGGGGGGACATTGGGTCCCCCTTTAATTAATTACGGTCCCATAACTGCCGCTCATGGGTGGGGACCTGGGGGGACATTAGGTCCACTCCATTAGTTATTTAATCACTGTCCCTACCCGACAGTCATGGGTGGGGGCCTGGGGGGGGCACTAGGTCCCCACGTTTATATTAATATAAACTGGGACACTAGGTTTTTCATATTGCAACATTGTTATTGTTTTTGAAATAACCATTGGCTACACCTACTCTTACCGTAGATCTCTATCACTTCTATCTAAGATACTGATTTTTATATCCAGTTTTAAATGACAGCGAGCAGCCACCTGCGACTACACGGGGGACCTGGCACAGGTAGGGGCTTGCGGCAGGATTTAACCATTGCCAGGTCCTCCCTTATTGCACTAGTGAATGGTCAGCAATAGCTGCCAGTCACTAGTAGTTTTAAATTTGTTTAGGCACCATGCCCCTACTCGCGACATGTGAGAGTTCAGAGTGACCCCCATAGGTTTAAATGCGGGGGGTGATAGGAATGGTTTATTACAAGGAGGTTGTAGCTCCCTTCTTGCTTTTTTTTTTTTTTTGGGTGAATGCGCAGTACTATTTTCGTCCTAATGGAAGAAAACAGTTTTTTTAAACCAAATTTTGTTCGAAAACAAATGCTTTGTGAACGAAATTCAGGATTGATGAATTAAATTTTTATTTAGTATGAAATCATTCGTACAAAGCAAAAATTTTACTGGTGCACATGTCTATAAAACAATGATATTTAGTTGTATAAGCTAAGAGTGCTTTCATAACCATTCATCTTTTTTCACATGATATACACCCTGTTCCAAATTATTATGCAAATTATATTTTTCTCATTTACCTAAATAATTGATGTAAATAACAGTCAGCATAATTCTCATGTTATCAACTATTAAGAGTACAATTCAAATTTTATTGAACAAATCTTCTAATGATAACAGTATTTTTTTTAAACATAAAAAACTTTCAATGCACTGTTCCAAATTATTACGCACAGTAAGTTTTAAAACACTTTATAGGTTGTAAAGAACTGAAAATAGTCATTTGTTGTGTTTGCAGCATATTTACTGAAATCAAAAGCTATTTCAATCAAACTTATAACAACATTTTAACTTTTTAAACATTTTAACAGGACACGTTACATTTTAACATAGGACCCCTTATTTGATAGCAGCTTCACAAGTCTTGCATCCATTGAACTTGTGAGTTTTTGGACAGTTTCTGCTTGAATTTGTTTGCAACATGTCAGAATAGCCTCCCAGAGCTGCTGTTTGGATGTAAACTGCCTCCTACTCTCATAGATCTTTTGCTTGAGGATGCTCCAAAGATTCTCAATAGGATTGAGGTCAGGGGAGGATGGAGGCCACACCATGACTTTCTCTCCTTTTATCCCCATAGCAGCCATTGATGCAGAGGCATTTTTTGCAGCATGAGATGGTGCATTGTCATGCATGAAGATGATTTTATTACGGAAATCATAGTTCTTCCTTCTGTACCAGGGAAGAAAGTGGTCAGTCAGAAACTCCACATACTTTGCAGAGGTCATCTTTACACCTTTCGGGGACCCTAAAACATGATTCCGGCCCAAAATATGACTCCAGCACCGCCTTGCTGACGTTGCAACCATCCACTACTCCATCCATCTGTACCATCCAGGGTTGCATGGCACTCATCAGTGAACCGGACTGTTTGAAAATTAGTCTTCATGTATTTTTCTGCCCAATGCAGCCGTTTCTGCTTGTGAGCATTAGTTAGTGGTGGCCGAATAGAATGTTTATGCACAGTTGCAAGACTCTGGAGGACTCTACACCTTGATGTCCGTGGGACTCCAGAGTCACCAGCAGCTTCAAATATCTGTTTGCTGCTATGTAATGGTATTTTAGCAGCTGCTCTCTTGATCCGATGTATGGATCTGGCAGAAATCTTCCTCAATGTGCCTTTATCTGCACGAACCCGTCTGTGCTCCGAATCAGCCACAAATCTCTTAATAGTGCAATGATCATGCTTAAGTTTTCGTGAAATATCTAATGTTTTCATACCTCATCCAAGGCATTGAACTATTTCACTCTTTTCGGCAGCAGAGAGATCCTTTTTCCATCCCATATTGCATGAAAATGGTGCTCTGCTTAATAATGTGGAACACCTTCCTTTAGTAGTTTTTCCTTAAATTGGGCTCACCTGGCAATCTATTTATCACAGGTGTCCGAGATTGTTTTCAGTGATCAAAAGAGCCCTGAGACACAATGCCATCCATGAGTTAAACTGAAAAACAAAATATTTAATCTTTGTGACACTTAAATAGAATTTGCATAATAGTTTGGAACAGGGTGTAATATAGATTTTACCAAAGGATGTACAATGATGAAGGAAAGAAACAGAGTTGCACGCAGGTCAGAATTTAATTATATAATTGTCTGAGCATCCACTGTTCCATTCTGTGGCTCTGCATCGCAGCAATTCATCACAAGTTGATATGTTAGGTAGAACAGTCAGTGACGTCTCCAGGATTCATACTTGGGGAGGCACATAAGGGGCCAGGGACAAAAATAGGGGGCACCTGGCATTTGTCAGCCCTTTGCTAAGCCACGCAGGAAACGTTAAAGCCGGCCGTCGCGGGAAGCATGGAGGCGGCACGCGAGGAAGCAGTAACCTTCCTGCTGTTCCTCTCTGCTCCCTTTTACGCTGTTTAGTGACATGACGTCACTCCAGCCCCAGCATTACTCTCAGTCAGAGATTGGGGCGGAGCTTGCGTATGGGAAGGCGATCTTCCAATCAGGGGCAGAGCTTGTGTGCCAGGGAAGCTGCTGCACAGTGGCAGAACTAATGTAGAATGGGCGCTGGTGCAAAAACTGTGAGTTAAAGAGGCAAGCTTATGGTGCAACATTCTGCAAAACATTTATTTTTCTAATGAAGAAACAATAAAAATTTGAGCATACAAAAAATACAGAATATTAATGAGGCCAAAATAAAAATGCATTACAGTTGTATTGTGCACGGGGGTGTCCCTTTAACATAAGTTAGTCGTAATTTTCAAAGTCTTATTCATGATATAATTGACAGTTCCTCTTCATGTTTTGTTGTTAGAATAACTTTGTTGTAGAAGGAAACTTTGCTAAAACATTTATTGTGTTACAGCAGCTGTAAATATACCAGACCCTACCCCATGCATGACAGAATTCCAAGTATTTTAGAATTAACGTTATTGAATTTATGCTGCATTGCAGCTGTATGCAATTAGAAAACTGAGTCATTTATGAAAAATGTTTGATACATTACATTTAATAAGATAGAAAAATAGACAGACTAAGTGTGCTATCAAATGCTTTGATACTTCTTCAAATAATATTTGGTTGCTACATATCAAAAAAAATCAAAGACACATAAACTGCTTTAACAATAATTAGAATTCTCAGAGTTTGTTATTTTTACTGATCTGTTATATTGGCCCAAGTTTTAGAAATTTCTTTTCAATTCTTTACAGTTCATGGCTTTGTAAATAACCCATGAGTATGTTCAAGTAGGTTAACCAATTCTTCTGTTTGAATAGGCTGGAGACTCACATTGTGTAGAACAAGGGTCCTCGGTTTTAACGGTATCTGGACAAAAACTAATTTTGGAAGTCACTGGTAAGTAGAACCTTATCAATTAAGTACATTACACTTACAAAAAGCAAAATAGATATATGAAAAAAAGAAAAACCAGATAAATAAAAATGTAAACTTTATAGTACATGTGCTTTCATCTCTACATTTTGCTTCCTAAATATCTAGCAATGCGTAGATGATATTTTTTTTCTGAGAAAAGTGTTTAGCCTTTACCATTACGCTGTTCGAATAGAAATAAAATTCTAGTGCTCTAGCCACTCCAAAATAAAATGCACACTGAGTGGGTTATATTGGAGAAGGCTGAAAAAAGTTTTATGACTTAATCTATATATTGCAATAAGAAAAATTCACAGGCACTCCAAATGTGAAAGCCGGAGGCAGATTTATTGCAACAAAATAGCAATGTTTCGACCTAACAGGAGGTCTTTGTCAAGCTTGGCAAAAAATACAGAATATTTGACAAAGACCTCCTGTTAGGTCGAAACATTGCTGTTCATTTTGTTGCAATAAATCTGCCTGCGGCTTTCACATTTGGAGTGCCTGTGAATTTTTCTTATTGCCTTGTCGTATTGGGATTGCTGGTCCTGTTCCAGAGCACCTGTGGCCGTTGGGAGTGAGTGCGGTTCCTGCAACCAACTTTTGCTTAATCTATATATTTGCCGATCGTTTCACTGGCTAAATGTATTAATTATATATTTATACTAATATGAATCTGACTGTAATATTCACAATATTCAGAAACAAACCATTTCTATTTAAAAATCTAAATTAAATTTACTTATCGTAACTCTTAGCTTATTGGTTTAGATAACACGTTGCAAAAGTGCTACCAGATAGAGAGACCTTGTCCATTATTAAAGTGTTGGATACGATTTATTGTAAAGTATTCTAGCCACATTTAATAACAAACATTTCACTTTTACCATTCAGATAAAAAGGATTCCAAGAACAGATCAGCAAGTTTGTCCGACTATCACTCCAAGGTAATCTTATTTAACAGTACTCCAACTCCAGATACATGCAAGTATCAGATAGGTGCCTTAATTGCAAAAGACTCAGATAAAATAATCCCTAGTCAGGTGTTGACGAGATACAATAGCACAGCAGTCTGTGTAACTGGTGAAAGGTACAGAGCTTAATGTATCTCCACGTGCTTGCAGAGCTGGATTAAATATTTATATTGAAGCTGTCCAGAACTTTTAATTGTGGCGATTAAATAATGACCATGCATTATCAATATTTTAATTATATTTGGTGTGGGACAAATAGAAGGTCATGTATGCCGGTCACAGGTCTGGTTGGGAAGGGCTGCTGACCAGAGCACCAAGAATGCAAGGAAATCTGAATACACATAATTCAAGGCAAAAAGAATGGTATAGAATTAAATACAAGCACAGATAACTCAATGTAAGAGAAAGAAGCCCTCTGGATACAGGCAGTCCTCTGGATACAGGGAGCAATGAAACCAGGATGGCAGCTAGCTCAGGAACTCAGCGAAGGCAGCTAGCCCGGTAACTCAGGAAAGCAACTAGTTCAGGAAATTAGGGAATGCAGCTTGTGAAGAAATCCCTATTTATTCCCCTTAGTTCACCTTTATTCATTCGGTAGATCTAACTACTGAACAAAGACCACCCTCCTGGCTCATTCAGCTTCAAAGGATTCGTCAATTAACCTCTCTATCTGTGCGGCCAGCGTTCGTACTACCGAACGCCACATGACTGAGAAAACCGCGGCTATCTTTTTTCAGCCGAACAAAGGCAGCGGGACTTGGTCGTCGAATGTCTGGAACTAAAAATCGGATACTCGCCTACCTGAACACCGGTCTCCAACAGACGAACGCTGGAACTATATTTCCCGAATAGCTAGAAGAGCGCTATTCAGTACTTTTGTGCAGAGGGGAACAATCGCTGCTGAGAGCCAGGGGGATCCATTCGGTACTTTATTCGTTTTTTTCCCCTTTACTGAAGTGACCGGCAAAACCACCCAAACTCATGGAACTATTTTGGGCAGCCAGCCCACGGTTAGCCGGTCACAGAAGACTTCCACATTTTTTGAGAACCCCTGAACCGATCTGGGTGAAATTTGAATATGTTCGTCACCCAGATCGGGGCTATCAGGGGACATATTATTTGTGGGGATACCTCATGTATAAAGGGGTGTTCCAGATATTGGGGAAAATTGTGATTTTTCATCCTGGCGATAATCAAGATATTACTTTATCAGACTTGATTATCTCCAGGACTAGGGGAGGGAATTGTATGTGTGTACTGGGTGTGTTTTATTTTTTTATTGTAACGGATTGGTTAAACTCTGTCCCTCCCTGTGGGATGTCCCCTTGCATGGGGACTTGCATAAAAGCCTGTGTGTGATCATTAAAGCTCAGTTCAGTTGTACCCTTCTTCTTGACTTCGGCTGATGTTTGGGGATTCGTGTGCTTTATTAAGGGAATTATCTTATGAAGCTATTTGGATTACTATACAGCTCGTCTATTTCATCTACCGAACGGAGAGCTATATTCACTGATGCTCTGGCGATTCGGGAGGAAACTACCGAATGAGGATTACATATACCAGGTTTCCTTACACAGGAATTTAGGAAGGCAGCAAGCTCAGGAACGTAGGAAGGCAGCTAGCTCAGTAACTCAGGGAAGGCAGCTAGCTCAGAACCCAGAAAGGCAGCATGCTCGGGAACTCAAGAGGGCAGCTAGCTCAGGAACTTAGGAAGGCAGCTAGTCTGGGAACTCAGGTAAGGCAGCAAGCACAGGAACTCAGTAATATGCACACACATAAAAAAATAATGGTTTTGTTATTTACAAGGAACACAATAGAGTAAAATACAAGCACAGATAACTCAGTATGTAAGTGAAGGAAGTGCTCTGGATAAAGGTAGGACTCTGGATACAGGGAGTAAGGAGGCCTCTGGATATAGGGAGCAATGAACCCTGGAAGGCAACTAGCTTAGGAACCTCAGCAAGGCAGCTAGCTCATAACCCAGGCAGGTAACTAGCTTAGGAATTCAGGGAAGGCAGCTAGCCTGGGAACTCAGGAAGGCAGGTTGTTTAGGAACTCAGGAAAGGCAGCTAGCCCATGAACTCGGGGAAGGTAGCTAGCCCAGGATCTCAGGAAGGCAGCTAGCTCAGAACCAAGGAAGGCAGCTAGCGCAGGAACTCAGGGAAGGCAGCTAGCGCAGGAACTCAGGGAAGGCAGCTAGCCCATGAACTCGGGGAAGGTAGCTAGCCCAGGATCTCAGGAAGGCAGCTAGCTCAGAACCAAGGAAGGCAGCTAGCGCAGGAACTCAGGAAGGCAGCTAGCCCAGGAACTCAGGAAGGTAGCTAGCCCAGGAACTCAGGAAGGTAGCTAGCCCAGGAACTCAGGAAGGCAGCTAGCCCAGGAACTCAGGAAGGCAGCTAGCCCAGGAACTCAGGAAGGCAGCATGCTCTGGGACACAGACTGTTACATAAGACAAAACCACCAGACTAACAACAACAACATTAATGAAGTGGCCAACAAGAAGGAGGTAGGTAACTAGCTTAGGAATCAGGAAGGCAGCTAGCCTGGAACTCAGGAAGGTAGCTAGCCCAGGAACTCAGGAAGGTAGCTAGCCCAGGAACTCAGGAAGGCAGCTAGCCCAGGAACTCAGGAAGGCAGCTAGCCCAGGAACTCAGGAAGGCAGCATGCTCTGGGACACAGACTGTTACATAAGACAAAACCACCAGACTAACAACAACAACATTAATGAAGTGGCCAACAAGAAGGAGTAAGACTACTCTGGGAAATCAGGGAAGTCAGGTAGTATAGGAACTCAGGGAAAACAGCTAGCCCAGTAACTCAGGGAAGGCAGGTAGTATAAGAACCCAGGAAGGCATCTAGCCTTGGAGCTCAGGAAGGCAGGTAGTATAGGAACTCACGGAAGGCAGCTAGCCCAGGAACTCAGGGAAGCAGCATGCTCTGGGACACAGACTGTTACATAAGACAAAACCACCAGACTAACAACAACAACATTAATGAAGTGGCCAACAAGAAGGAGTAAGACACAAATAAATAGGGATGAGATCATTGCAAAGTAAGGCCAGCTGGGAACCAAAAAAGATCTCAGTCCGGGTTCAGCAGCCTGCAACAGCACCACAGACACATAGTGGCACTGTGAGTTACTGCACCAGACAGAGTAAACAGAATTATGACAGTATATATTTGTCATTTGTTGTTTTTTTATTTGTATCCTGATACTTTGGGCTACTTTTGGGTAAGTGGAAACTCTGACTTTACCTATACTATACTAGTGTTTGTGTTGGGTTCCACCCCCATAGTGCCCTGTATCATTTTTTATATACCTTTTACAATAAATTACTACTTTTTTACCTCATACTGAAGTCCCATCTACTTGCAACAATCGGATCATTAGCCACTACTTGGCACCCGTGAGCCTGATATACAGAGCCTGGTATGGCTCTGGAGAATGTGAGTGGGAGTTCCACATTGTATTTTATATCTTATATTATTATACAGGTCACACTATGTTGTTTTGTATTCTCTTCTTTTTATCCTAGTTAATTATCCTCATCAAGCTCAATTATTGCTAATATTTTTCCATTATTAGAGTTACACTGGGGAGGTGTATGCACTTGTAAATATTCTCTCTGCTTTCCTTTAGAATTATGACAGTACCTTTATTTCCCGTGTTATGAATAATGTGACACATTCTTATACTATATTACCCATCCAATATTATATAGTATGGTAACATCAGATGGGATGTTCAATAAAAATATCAGAATTCAAATACAATTCTTTATTATTTTTTTTTGTTTATTAACACATTATTTGAGATGTGTTGAAGATAGATTTCTATGAATTAATGTACCATAAAGTATAAACCAAGTTGCTATCCACCTGTGACATACATAGAGTAGACAGAGTCTAGGTACTGACATGTTACCCTGACACATGTTTTTTAATGTTATTAACTAGATATCGGGTGAGTGTTTCAAGACCCTAGTACTTTAAAAAAGGATTTTCACTCTTTAATCAAGGTTTTCCATTCTGGACAGAGCAATATAGCAAGCTAACCATTTAATTTGAATTTCATGTGTCTCATTGTATTCTTACAAACATGTTTTACATGGAGTCATGTTAAGGGGAACTTGGTGGGCTGTGAGAACTCCCTTCCCCTCATTCACTGGTTATAGCATGGCGGAACAGGATCACAGCAGAAGCTATGCATGCTTTGCCCAAAGCTCTCTTTGAAATTCTGAGTGGAGCTGTGCAGTGTAAGTCGGGAAACAGGAACACTGACTTAAAGGATCACTATAGTGTCAGGAAAACAAACCCTCAGGGTCCCCCTCCCACTGGGCTGAAGGGGTTAAAACACCTTCAGCCACTTACCTTTATCCAGCGCCGGGCTCCCTCGGCCCTGGTGACTTCTCCTCCCCTGCCGACATCAGCTCCCAAGTGGAGCGGAATGCACATGCGCAGCAAGAGCCATGCGCATATTCAAATAGTCCATAGCAAAGCATTTCTCAATGCTTTCCTATGGACGTTCTGCACGTTGGATGCGATTTTCGCATCCAGCGTTGCAAAAGCGCCTCTAGCGGCTGTCAGGTAGACAGCCAATAGAGGCTGGATTAACCTTGCAATGTAAACATAGCAGTTTCTCTGAAACTGCTATGTTTACATCTGAAGGGTTAAAACCTGGGGGACCTGGCACCCAGACCACTTCATTGAGCTGAAGTGGTCCGGGCGACTATAGTGTCCCTTTAACATCATAGCTCACCTCCTCTATGTACCCACATTACACACAGCAGAAAGCCTCTAATAGACTCCAGTAGAGTATTGACTGTCTCTGCCATGGTCCTGCTTGTACACACTATCATCTGGGCAGATGGAGTTGAGGTATGACAAAGGAGGGAATGGAGAGACAGAAAATGGGGTAGAATGTGGGTATAGAGACATACAAGAGTAAGGGTAGTGAGCAATCAAACAGAGATATGGAAGTGAAAATAAACACAGAGGCTGGAGACTAAAAACAACCAAAAGGGTGTAAGGGGAGAGAAGGAGAAAATATTGTAGGGGGAATTATGAATAGAACAATAATGAATATATAATTGAGGTTATGGGGAGAGTGGCACTTGTATGACTTACACATGTTGGAATAGATGGATAGATGTAGACACAGATAGAAGAGAGGCACAAGACATAAATAGGGAAAGATGAAGACGGTGACACAAATAGAGAAGAGATGAAGAGGATGAAGAGAACATGGTAAATCAAGAAGGAAGACACTAGTAGGATACTGAGGGGAGAGATACAAGTTTGGAGTATAACAAAGAGATGGAGACTCAGGTAGTGGGCATAGATGGGAGGGAAATATAAGTGGGGAGAACTGTGAGTGTTAAAAAAAATGGGAGGGAGGCTCAAGTGAGGGAAAAAGGAAAGAAACACAAGTGTGGAACAGAATGGGGATATACAGTACAAGTGGAGAACATGAAAAAGAAAAGAGTGAGGGGAATTTGGAGACCATGAACAACACAAATGCATTCAGCGTCACCCAAGTTTGCAATAAACAAATTAACACCTACGTTCATCCAGTACACGCACAAATATAAATTGGGAAACACATTCTGTTATCTAAAAAGTTAAGTGTGTTGGAAGGACCACAGCAAATCGGTTTAAGTGACACTTCCTCATCATGTTGTTTTAGTCAAAGTACACTTGAGTTTTCAACTTCTAAATTCAACTTGCCTAAACCTTTCACAGAAAGATTCCCAAAAGGAGAAACTTGAAGATATGAACAAACATTCTCACAACAACAACAACCAAGGAGCTCAGAAAGAGGCTGATCACACGAGTCACATACCGGATAACAGACACAACGACACTGCAAAAGTGAAATACAAATCTCATCGACAAACCTATGACTTTGAAGGTATGCTACTTACACATCACAGTATATAAGCTACAAATTGTGGAGTAATACACTGCTCAAAAAAATAAAGGGAACACTTAAACTGTCAGGGCTTACCTGGGTTGGGAGTCCGGCAGGCAGAGTAGACACAGGCCGAGGTGGTCAGGTAAGAATTCACCTGGCCTGTGTGTAGGTGCACGGGGGCTGTGCAGGATAATTATCCAAGTCGCAGTACAGGAACGGATAAAGCAGGAGAATCGTCGTGGGTAAGCCAGAGGTCAGAGGGTGCCAGAAATCAGGATTAACAAGAAGAAAGCCAAGGTCAGAGGATGCCAGAAGTCAGGATATTTGGAGTAACAAGCCAAGGTCAAGAGTAAACTGGAGAACGCAAAACAGCAGAATGATCACCAGAGTCAAGGAACTGACACTGCCTTCTGGAAGAGGCAGTGTTTTATACCTGGCTAATGAGGCCATCAGCTGCAGGTGTGCTGAGAATGTTGGAGCAGCCACAGAATAACGTCCAGCACCCAGTGGGTTGTAGACTCCGTCTCATGCTACCACTAGAGTGAAAGCACCGCCAGCATTCAAAAGTGACCAAAACATCAGCCAGGAAGCATAGGAACTAAGAAGTGGTCTGTGGTCACCACCTGCAGAACCACTCCTTTATTGGGGGTGTCTTGCTAATTGCCTATCATTTCCATAGGTTGTCTATCCCATTTGCACAACAGCATGTGAAATTGATTGTCACTCAGTGTTGCTTCCTAAGTGGACAGTTTGATTTCACTCCAAGTGATTGACTTTGAGTTACATTGTGTTGTTTAAGTGTTCCCTTTATTTTTTTGAGCAGTGTATATAATTTAAATGCATACATAATATAAGTAGTTTAGATAAAACTATTTCAGAACTCGTTAATCTGAGAATATAGCATTGATATACCAGGCAGATATCTGGGCCTTATCTTAAAATAAAGGATAATAAAGTTAACAGAATATGGTATTACGATATATATCTGGTTGGGAAGTAACTATGATTAAAAGAAATATGGTATGCCAATGCCTGAATATCCTATATAATATATCTTGCATTAGCAGTGTCTTATGTTAAGGATGCAAAAACTATCAGAGAGCAAAATAATTAACAGTAGCACATTCCACACCTGTATGAGGCTCTTGAAATGAAAACGCGTTGGCAAGTTAGAATGAGTGCAGATAAGTTCAAGTCTTCTTTATACTGTCATTGTTATTCGCTACAACAGTAACTTTAGAGCAATTGCCTTGGCCAAATTATGTGCAATTCATGGTTTAGTGAATAAGACCATGTATCCTGGACTGTACAAGTGTACACAATCCCTACACTTCATATTATCAACCCATTACAAATGCATCTTATGAAATAAAGGTTACAGATTCTTACTGTTTTCTGTTAGAACCAATTTTTCTCTTAATATTCCGTTACTACTTAGTTTTTACTGCTTTGCACTGGATATTATTTATAGACTTCTTCTTCTATATATATATTGACTATTTTTATTGCAATATGTTTAAATCTAACAGGATTGGTTGAGATGCTTAATAAAGTTCAGCATTCACGAACAGAAAATCAACGTGGCCTTTTGACTAAAGAAGACCTAGAGTTACCAGAATTCCTGAAGCTTCCTTCAGAAGTCCAATGTGATAACTGTCATATAGCCAGTCTCGATGGTTCTATAGAAGTTCCAAAGATGCCACCACCCACCCAAGATGCTTCACTGGATTCTGAAATTGAACATAGGAGTTCTACTGAAATTAAACCATCATCAATAATAAATGAATGTTCTACAGGTATAAACAACCACGTCACTGTAAAAGATTCTGCATCTCTGACTGATGAGACCCAGGAAAACAAAGAAATGATTCACACAGACACAATTTCAGATTCAGACTTCTTGAATCATACTTCACCTAACAATGACCAAATATGTACCGAGGATCTAGATTCCGCATTGTAAGATGGGCAGTGTTTATATTTATGGGACAGATTCACTTGAATGCAGCAGAATCCTGTATATAAATGTGTATAATAATAAAATAATATTGATTTATTTTAGATTACCAGATTGGATAAGGCTAATCAAACCGTACTTCTTGTGTACAAAAGCCTGTCCCATCCTTACATTGCCCGTCACATTGAGGAGCAGTTACATTTGAATATTATGAAAAGGGGAACTTGTTACAATATGGCAGCTATATCCAGTTTTATTGATAGCCATTGGTGTGGTAGAATGGACTTTTTGGATTCACTTGGTAATTGGTACCTTAGTTGACGACAGGATGGCAATTTACGTCCCTTACAGCAAGTTCTACCCTTATTGTTCATTAATGTGAAAGCCTAATTTTAATGCTTTTTTAAAATGTTCTTTTTGTGAAAAAAGAGGGACCATTTGGGCAGACTAGATGGGCCGAATGGTTCTTATCTGCCGTCACATTCTATGTTTCTATGTTCATTTGCCTTCCTGCCCCCCTTGCCAGCTTTCCATTGTCTTCTAACAATGTGAAATTTGTATCTTCTATGGAAAATGATTTCTTCTAAAGAATTGGAGTTTGACTATTATACTGTATCTGAAATTATCTTTTAATATTATATAAATACCAAAATACCTACTGCTGGAGGATTTAACGCATATTCGAAGAGGTGTGTAAATATATATATGTAGCAATGCACTGTAAATAAAAAATTAGGCACCTGAAGCATTAAACCGGTATTGTGCACTCTGACAAAAAAATGTCTCTAAAGACAACATATGTTTGGGTTATCTTTCTAATAGTATTTACGACATAACTCAACATCTGTATTCATGGATATGATATAACAATATATATATGTTGTTTAAAATGCAGTATATAAATATACTGAATACATATAGGCATGCTATTTTTTTCTCGTTATTTTTCATACTAATTTGGACGCATTGGTGTTATACTGTCACAAGTGCTCTTGGTGAAATTACGAATGCAACTAACAATGTCTTCAATTTAATAAGCTTACCAATGGATTCAATATTTTTAGAAAAACTTTTCAAATTATTTATTTATAAAATATTTTACCAGGAAAGATACATTGAGATTTCTCTCGTTTTCAAGTCTGATCTATATACAGAAGTCACTAAAGTCTACGGGGATGTTTGTAGATAAATAATTTTGAAAGTTTGTCTAACAGTATTGAATCATTTGGAAAGCTTAAAAAATCAAGGCCAATATATGAAATAATCTTTTGTAAAATACAGTGATTTCTAAATGAGACCTTTCTGATTTTTGAAAGTGTACGTCTACAAGAGAGAATTGTCGGGAATTCAAAGTGAATTCCAAATTTAAGGCTAAAGTTGCCCAAATAAAAGCACAGCTAGCTTGGAGAAATTTCCAGTTTGGCTATTTTGGCATTAAAATAAATGTTTAATCCCCAATAATTCTCACTTTAATGAATAACCCTGCGAGTGACATAAGGCCTATTGAATGTAACTACAGAATCTAGCTCTAAACTGTGGAGTTCGTTCACTAAACCATTAATCGAGAACAGCTAGTACTGTTAACTGGAATAAACCTTGATGTAGGTATTTGAGCCAAGAGCATTTGAATGTAACGGAGAATAGAGACACTTGGATATATAGGTACATAATGTACATCCGCAAAGCAAGTGAATAGGTAATAGGCAAATCATTTGTTTTTTTGTTTTTTGTTTTTAAATAAATTTCAGGGGATCCTATTTTTATTTGCTACTCTTGATATCCTATTATATCTGCAAAATCATCTTGCTGAAATTATGTGAATTATAGGGTTGCTATTCAAGAACAAAGGGAGCATCAAGTTCTATGATTTCTTATGTAATTATGAAATGTTTTCCATCATACTGTTATAGCGCATGATTCTAGTGGGAATAAATAAATAAAGAGCATTAGAGGCACTGGTAGTCTCAAAATATGCAGAGCCTGAGCCCAAATAAAAATCACTAACTTTTATCAAGTCCTGTCCACTCTGAAGGTCCCAGTAGACTGTTAATATCTCTTCTCCTCATCCATGCACGCTTACTCCCAGTTCCCAGTGCTACTACCTTTCCAGCTTTCCACCTCACTAACACCCACTCCTCACCCTAGTATCACAAAAATGTTACTACTTCCACAACCCTGAGTCTCTAGCTATTCCCACTGATGACCTCTCCTATCCAAGCGTTATGCTCTCGTCTTCACAATGCCCCTTCTCAACGTCACTAGTGAATGCAGAGTGTGTGTTTGTGTAGCGGATGCAGTGTGTATAGTGAATTCAGAGTGTGTTTGAGTAGTGGATGTAGTGGATGTAGTGTTTGTGTGTACTACATGCAATGTGTTTAGTGGATGCAGTGTCTGTAGTGTGTGTATTAGACGCAGTGTCTTTGTATAGTGAATGCAGAGTGTTTGAATGTGTAGTCGATGTAGTGTGTGTACTGTGAATACAGGATGTTTGTGTAGTGGATGCTGTGTGTATAGTTAATGCAGAGTGTGTGTCAGTGGAGTGGATTAAGTGTGTGTTAGTGTAAAGAATGCAGAGTGTGTGTCAATGTAGTGATTGCAGAGTGTGTGTCAGTGTAGTGAGTGCAGAGTGTGTGTTAGTGTAATGAATGCAGAGTGTGTGTTAGTGTAGTGGATGCAGAGTGTGTGTTAGTGTAGTGAATGCAGAGTGTGTGTAAGTGTAGTGTGTTTATTAGACGCAGTGTCTCTGTATAGTGAATGCAGAGTGTTTCAATGTGTGGTGGATGTAGCGTATGTACTCTGAATACAGGATGTTTGTGTAGTGGATGCTGTGTGTATAGTTAATGCAGAGTGTGTGTCAGTGGAGTGGATTAAGTGTGTGTTAGTGTAAAGAATGCAGAGTGTGTGTCAATGTAGTTAATGCAGAGTGTGTGTCAGTGGAGTGGATGCAGAGTGTGTGTTAGTGTAATGAATGCAGAGTGTGTGTTAGTGTATTGGATGCAGAATGTGTGTTAGTGTAATGAATGCAGTGTGTGTCAGTGTAGTGGATGCAGAGTCTGTGTCAGTGGAGTGGATGCAGAGTGTGTGTCAGTGGAGTGGATGCAGAGTGTGTGTTAGTGTAATGAATGCAGAGTGTGTGTTAGTGTAGTGGATGCAGAGTGTGTTAGTGTAATGAATGCAGAGTGTGTTGGAGTGTAGTGAATGCAGAGTGTGTGTTGGTGTAATGAATGCAGGTGTGTGTTAGTGCTTGTAGTGAATGCAGAGTGTGTGTGTTGGTGTGAATGCAGGTGTGTGTTAGTGTAGTGATACAGAGTGTGGTGTAGATACAGGGGTGTGTGTTAGTGTAGTGTATGCAGAGTGTGTGTTAGTGTAGTGGATGCAGAGTGTGTGTCAGTGTAGTGGATGCAGAGTGTCTGTTAGTGTAATGAATGGAGAGTGTGTGTCAGTGTGGTGGATGCAGAGTGTGTGTTAGTGTAATGCATGCAGAGTGTGTGTTAGTGGAGTGGGTGCAGAGTGTGTGTTAGTGTAGTAAATGCAGAGTGTGTGTTAGTGTAGTGAATGCAGAGTGTGTGTTAGTGTAAGGAATGCAGAGTGTGTGTTAGTGTAGTGAATGCAGAGTGTGTGTTAGTGTAATGGATGCAGAGTGTGTGTCAGTGTAGTGAATGCAGAGTGTGTGTCAGTGTAATGAATGCAGAGTGTGTGTTAGAGTAATGAATGCAGAGTGTGTGTCAGTGTAGTGGATGCAGAGTGTGTGTCAGTGTAATGGATGCAGAGTGTGTGTCAGTGTAGTGGATGCAGAGTGTGTGTTAGTGTAATGGATGCAGAGTGTGTGTCAGTGTAGTGGATGCAGAGTGTGTGTTAGTGTAGTGGATGCAGAGTGTGTGTTAGTGTAACGAATGCAGAGTGTGTGTTAGTGTAGTGGATGCAGAGTGTGTGTCAGTGTAATGAATGCAGAGTGTGTGTTAGTGTAGTGGATGCAGAGTGTGTGTTAGTGTAATGAATGCAGAGTGTGTGTTAGTGTAGTGGATGCAGAGTTTATGTCAGTGTAGTGGATACAGAGTGTGTGTTAGTGCAATGAATGCAGAGTGTGTGTTAGTGGAGTGGGTGCAGAGTGTGTGTTAGTGTAATGAATGCAGAGTGTGTGTTAGTGTAGTGAATGCAGAGTGTGTGTTAGTGTAGTGGATGCAGAGTGTGTGTTAGTGTAGTGGATGCAGAGTGTGTGTTAGTGTAATGAATGCAGAGTGTGTGTTAGTGTAGTGGATGCAGAGTGTGTGTCAGTGTAATGAATGCAGAGTGTGTGTTAGTGTAGTGGATGCAGAGTGTGTGTTAGTGTAATGAATGCAGAGTGTGTGTTAGTGTAGTGGATGCAGAGTTTATGTCAGTGTAGTGGATACAGAGTGTGTGTTAGTGCAATGAATGCAGAGTGTGTGTTAGTGGAGTGGGTGCAGAGTGTGTGTTAGTGTAATGAATGCAGAGTGTGTGTTAGTGTAGTGAATGCAGAGTGTGTGTGAGTGTAGTGGATGCAGAGTGTGTGTCAGTGTAGTGGATGCAGAGTGTGTGTTAGTGTAGTGGATGCAGAGTGTGTGTTAGTGTAGTGGATGCAGAGTGTGTGTTAGTGTAACGAATGCAGAGTGTGTGTTAGTGTAGTGGATGCAGAGTGTGTGTCAGTGTAATGAATGCAGAGTGTGTGTTAGTGTAGTGGATGCAGAGTGTGTGTTAGTGTAGTGGATGCAGAGTGTGTGTTAGTGTAATGAATGCAGAGTGTGTGTTAGTGTAGTGGATGCAGAGTGTGTGTTAGTGTAGTGGATGCAGAGTGTATGTCAGTGTAGTGGATACAGAGTGTGTGTTAGTGCAATGAATGCAGAGTGTGTGTTAGTGTAGTGGATGCAGAGTGTGTATTAGTGTAATGAATGCATTGTGTGTTAGTGTAGTGAATGCAGCGTGTGTGTGTTTACTAGTGTATGCATGTAATGTAATAAATGTTACTCCCTCCTCCCTGTTTCTTAACTGGTCCAGGGAGGGGGGAGATTCCATCCCTGGTGTTCCGGTGGCATTGTGGGGCCCCCCGGCTCCCTATACTTGCAGAGGGGGCCCAGCAGACTGCAGGAGCACATTACAGCATTTCCCTCTCTCTTACTCCCGCGAGCGTCGGTAACCCGTGGCAATGCTCTGACGACCGCGGGTCTCGCGGGAGTTAGAGAGAGGGAAATGCTCCTGCAGTCTGCTGGGCCCCCTCTGCAAGTATAGGTAGCCTGGGGGCCCGCGGCTGCACATATATATAGCAATCATCGCTATATATATGTGCAGAGAGGGAATGTGGGGCCCAGGACTGCCAAAGCAGTCCGGGCCCCCCAGGACCGCTGGGCCCGTGACAACCGTCATGGTCGTCACCCCCTATTGGTGGCCCTGCATGCTGAAAAGAGGCACTTGTCCATAAAGTTCTGCCTTTTTCACAACTGTTTTTGCTGTTGACCAAAAAGGCAAAAAAAAACAGTTTGAAGCACTTTCCAGTTTTGCAAGAAACAAAGAAAAAATTCAGATCTTGAGAGTCAGATCTCTCATTGAAACAATAAGCTATTATCCCACTAATTAAATTGTTATCCCTGAATATTATGTTTTTTTCAAGTTTTTATACAAATTGCTGTTTAAACATTTGTATAGACTCTGATAAAACCTCTGGTTAAGGCAGAGATTCCACATCCTTCTTGTTCTTACTGTAAAAAACCCTTTCCTTTGCCTTAGACCAGATCTCTTTGCTTCCCGTCTCAATGTGTGACCTTGTGCTCTATGTATAGTAATGTTTATGAATAGATTTGCAGACAATGGTTTGTATTGGCCCGAATATATTTGTACAATGCTATCAAATCCCCTCTGAGGCACCGTTTTTCCAAACTTAACAGATTTAAATTTGTTAACCTTTCTTCATAACAAAAATGCTCCATTACTTTTATAATTTTGGAGCCTGCCACTGCACTTTTTCTAGTGCCATTATATTATTCTTTAAAACAGGTATCTAAAATTGCACAGCATATTCAAGGTGTGTTCATATCAGTGATTTTAAAAAGAGGCAAAATTACATTTTCATCCCGAGAATTAATGGTCCTATTTATACATGACAATGCCGTACTGGCCTGAGGAACTGCTCATTGACATTGCACATTGTTGCCTAGTTTGTGGTCTATAACAATTCCCAAATCTTTTTCATGTAATGTTATCCCTAATTCAATAATTAGGGTATAAGTTGCTTGTGCATTTATTACCTCGAAGTGCGTAACTTCATTCATTTTTCTACATTAAATTTCATCTGCCATTTGAGTGCAAAGTTACACAATCTATATAAATCTCTCCGTAGCAAAGCTATCCTGCTCACATTGAATTACTTTACAGAGTTTTGTGCCATCTGGAAACACTGAAACATGGCTTTCTATTCTTATTTCAAGATCATTAAAAGTATATATATAAGCGGTCCCAGAAATGTAAATATATGTATGAGAGTAGATTGTATACATGAACGTATGCGGGTGTAGATTCTGTCTTGATAGCAAACGTGGTGCAACAATGCAAATAGGTTTAAAATGGTAAAAAAAAAAGGGGGGGCGAAGCCAATGGCGCACCAAGGCAGTCGCCATCTTCCACAGCTCTGTCTAGACGGCACAATAAAACGAACAAAACCGGGACATAAATGGCCCATCGACAGAAAAGGGCTACAGGCACAGACTTCAGGCATCCTTCTGAATCTGCAGATGCCTTTCTTCCAACCCCCGCACGACATGGGATGGAAGTCCCACAAGCAAGCCTCACACATCCCACCAAGATATAGGGAGCATACTGCAAAACCCCCTGCCCGTACGGACCAGGGCCGCCACGGCAGCCTCCCAAGAGAGATCAGAGGACGAAGACTCCCTGCACTGTACGACTGCGGTCAAACTAGACAGACCACACACCCACAACATGGATACTCCTGCCCCAGCAACCAAGCAGGACATTCAGATTATGCTAGCTGGTCTGCAACAGAATTTACAACAAATGTGGCAGGCAGACCTGAAAGGGCTGGCAGCAGAGGTGCAGGCGGTTTCAGCCCAGGCTACGGCACAGGACGTGAGTGAATTGCGCCAAGACCTATACTCAATGTGCGACAAAATCGCCCAGCTGCAAGCAGAACAGGCAAATACATCAAGGCAAGTTAATGTACTAGACGACAGGGGAAGGAGAAAAAATGTAAAGATCAGGGGGATATCCGAAGCGGTGCCATTGGAGGAATTACCCCACTTTATTAGACGCCTGGTGGCCTCGCTTATACCAAACAAGCAAGCAAAACACTTTAACTTTGGCGGCGTATACTGCATCGCCAAGCCCCTACAAGCACCAAAAGCGGCCCCAAGGGACATTATCTTGCGTTGTCAAACCCTGACGGACAAAATAGCCCTCATGGCAGCCCTAAAAGGACAGACGCCCTATAACTTTGAGACGCACCAGCTTTCCTTTTTTCAGGACTTGTGCAAAGACACACTGTTATGGCGGAAGAGCCTGCAACCAATAACCACCACTTTGCAAACGGCAGGACTTAAATATAAAATAAACTCACCAACATAGAAGAAGGCCCAGCGCTGCTAAACACGTTGGGACTTACCAATGACGCTGCAGGACTAACCTCCCTGCAACATGAGTCCTGAACTCAGCATCTAATGCTACCGTTACCAGTGTTCATGTTGCCTGTTTAACATGTTTCTTTCTCGTTTTTCACAAGTTTTATTTTATTATGACAATTAACCTCTGACAAACCAATGTACTTTAGGCACTTAGCCTTTCAACTGGCCTTATCTGGCTTATACTGCGCTTATGCTCCGACATACGCCCCCCTAATGCCTCGGGGTTAAGGGGCATAGCGAAAAATGGAGCACCCACCCACTTACACTGTACTAACCCACAGGCACTACATAGTCTCAGATCCCAATCACAATGAACCGAGGCCTGCAAAGGCTCCAACAGCTAGGCTCCAAAAACACCTATCTCGCACATAGACGGTTTCTTAGCACCTAGCCCTAACTCCAACGCTTAATTTGGCGCACTATACATAGACGTAAGGGACAGGAGGCTTTCCAGCACCACACCGATGCCAGTGCCATACTCCTAGTCTAGATTGACTGATATGACACTAGCTCATACCCACATAAACACCACTGACATAGGCGACCGCCTCCATAAAACCACCCAGATCACTGTAACAAAAAAGGTGCACAGACCATCCTCACCCCAACGGCAGGATACTCAGACAATGTATTGTTTTTTGCAGATGCTGTTGTGGCATACCCACAAATGTTTGTACTATTGCATAGCTATTATTGACAAGAGACTTTTCTATTCCATCCTGCCAAAGGCCACATTCCAAGTGCAAACCACAAGAAGCAGCTTTTCGTATTCCCCTCACCATGACAAAATGCATGTCGAGTTAATGGGGGTCCATGTAGCCTCCCTATCGGCGATTCCTTGCAAATACCTTGCAGTGTGGGATACTGACCATATTGTCCACACTTCCCTCAGAATCCCGTCGTATATGACTGCTAGAACTGGGCGGTTTTAGGTATTGGGGTTTTCTTCCCCCTGTACATGAATGTATTAGTGGCACCCTATTTATCATTTACTTTATTACTACGTTTGATAAGGGGTCACTGATATTTCACTCACTGATAATCCGCTCATAAGACTTGTCTACAGTTTTTTTTATTTTAATTTTTTGTGATCATAGACTTCTTTTTTTGTTAAGTCATTCAATACCATTTGCAACATGACTTCTCTTAGACCTAAGCACTATAATTTGTGCCATAGTTGATCATATACTGCAACATTGTATTGATGCAGTGTTCATTTACCAGAGGTTCACTGAAAATTTTTGAACAGGTCCTCTGTACTTGTTATTCCCTTGCTGATGTACTCCTTATTTTACAGGTTTAGATGTTATTTTTAACCCTTAACAAGGGACTATCACTTTAGAATTGCAATCCTTATATTACAATACATTGCAACTAATTGTATAGAGAGTATTATTACTCATTACTTTGTGCTATATTAGGCTATCTATACTTTATTTTTAACTTATTTATTAAAAGTTAATTTTTAATTATTCGTAGGGCACTCAATGGTTTTGTTTTTTGTAATCACTACCTTGGTAGTCTTGTGTGGGTTAACCCCACTATGAGTGTTTTCCCTATAGCTTCCATTCCTCTTTTTCTCTACTATTGATTCTGCACTGAAAAATAAAGGAAAAAAAAAGCATAGCTATTATTGACAAGAGACTTTTCTATTCCATCCTGCCAAAGGCCACATTCCAATTGCAAACCACAAGAAGCAGCTTTTCGTGTTCCCCTCACCATGACAAAATTCATGTCGAGTTAATGGGGGTCCATGTAGGGAGGAACATGGCGTGCAGCGGCAAAAGAATGTCGTGCTCCTCGTTACTCTTCTAGCAAAACTGTCAGAAAATGAATTTTAAGCTAAATACAGAAGCTGTATTCTACCAAAACAGATCTTTTGTGACTTAACTTGAATGCTCCCAGTAATCTGAGTTGATACATTAAAAATAACCAAAAGACCACAAAATAGACGTTATTTATTTTTGTTGCACAGATGAAATTTCACTTAATGACCTTTGATATATTGCCTGGTTTGTTTTTTCTTTTATTACAACTTACAGAACTGATTAGAGTACCATCCAAATACTTGAATACAGATAGAGATAGACATTAAACATTAAAGAGTGTTTGTGACGATTGAAGTACGAAAGACTGGTGACACTGGTGGAGCCATTGTTTGTAGTGTCGGTGGTACTGGTCGTGGCAGCATGAATGAGGAGTAGGAAGGTACCTCAAAGACGTCTGTTACTTCCTCCTCCTTCAGAAAGCGTATGACTTGTCCTGGGGGCTACATAACAGCAAACGAAATTGGAAGACAACATTATAGTTTGGGGTGAGACAACAGTCAATTATTTGGAGTTGAAGTACCCATCCGTTTCTATGAGATCACTGTTGATTGCTGTCCCCCATGAAATACCATATGCATGTGAAGATCCTCTTTCTGCAGGGAATTGGTCTTGCTCTGCTCGGATAAAACTAAATAAATCATTAAAAGCGGTAAATGACTTCTAATCAAAAAATATTTTTTTTTATCTAAACGTTAGTAAATTTTACAGAAAATTATGCTGATCGGTAAATAAAATAACATCATTGGCAGCATCATCATCATCATCATCAAAAAAAAAAAAAAAATCATCATTTTATCCCATTACTAATTTTATCAAGTGTTCCAAAACCTTTTTTTTTTTTTGCATAGTTGGAATGACTAGGTCAGTAATTTATAGATGTTGGTTTCTACTGCACAACTTAACTTGCACATAGCCTACCACAAGAATGATACTTTCATTCAATGATTTAGTAAATCATAACGCAGGTTAATACTAACATTTTGATGTCATAGATTTCTGTTACAGTATCACAGATTGAGTATTGGCTGCCATCTTGGAAGAACCATTTTCCCATTGTGTTATATAATTAGACATACATTTAAACTGTTTTTGTTTGTTTGTTTTTTATTGCAATCTTTTGGAGCAACTGCTGAAACTGATTTGAGGAAGGTTAAATCTGATGAACTTGAGTCTTTATTTATTCAGTCTTTATTCAATGTTTTTCTATGGGGGGAGCTTGGAACTTTGTTCCTTTAATCGAAAACACGATTAATTTAATCATGTAAAATAGGCGTCATGAAAGGTAGCAACTGGTTCATTGTGAGGTGGAGCTATCCTTCAAATGACTGCTTAATACTATTCTTTGTGGGAGAGTTATGGAATTGTTGTGATGTGAAAAAATGTGAAGTTCTAAAAGTGGGACAATCACCATGGAAGCTGGTGCATCTATTCTTTTCTATTAGTGATTGCTCCGATTTAAAAATGTTATTACTTTTATTGCTTTGAGAAGTTTACAGTTACCTGTGTATCTGGTTGCTTAAATCTCTACAATTAACATTCAATACTCGACTACCGAGTATTCACTGTAGCATCCACAGGTATTGTTAGGGAGTGGCTTCAGTGACCAAAGTTAGATGGTACTATTGATTTTATCTTTTCATATGGAGCAACCGCTAATCCAAGAAGCATTTCAAGGCCTCAGCACACTACTATTAGCCATGCTACCAGTATCAGTAGCTGGGTTTACAGCAGATGGAGAGAGAAAAATTGTGTATTAAGAGATGGGGAGGGAGATGCAAGAAGTTCAAAAGATAGAGGAGGAGTGAGGGAAAATAGGAACATTATCTTGACTACTGCAATCTGCTTCTTAGTGGTCTTACGTATTCCTAACTTGGCCCGTTACAGGCTATAATGAATGAAGAGGCGAGGTTCATCTTCCTGTCCACCTGTGCCTCCCACAACTCCCCCCACTGTCAGTACCTACTTTGGCTTGCCATTAGATACAGAGCTTAATTTAAAATTCTGGTACTAACAAATCTCTACATAACACAGCTCCTACCTACTTATCATCCCTAATACAAAAGTATGTTCCATCCAGTACCCTAGGTTCTTCCGAAGATGGTAGACCTGCATCTGTCTTGTATTCATACTCTCACCACTGATTCTCACCTTCAAGAATTCTCAAGGGCTGCACTGTTTCTGTGGAACTCCATTTCCTTCTCCGTTAGACTTTCACCCAGTCGCCATTCCTTCAAAATAAAATTGAAAACTCACTTCTTCACAAAAGCGTATTAATTGAACTGTTTACAGATTTCCTGCCACGTGCCCTGATTCCTCTCCTGCAACTGTCATAAAAAATTTTGTTTTTGTTTTTGTTTTTTTAAAACGTTATAGAAACTGATTTCCCTACACTAACCTTAGTGTTACTGTAACGGACTGTTTTCGCCCACAAGAGGTTAAAAACCGTTTAGGCGATATTCCCCTTTTTCAGATGCACATACAGCTACTGCAAGCACCAATCTCCCGAACTGCAAACCCACGAATTCACCAACTCCCGAACTGCAACCAAGGGAATACTTGAAACTCCCGAACTGCATACCAAGTAGCACTCCAAACTCCCGAACTGGAGACACACGAATAGCTGTTAGCAGACGAACAGGAAAAGCACCCAAGCGGCTTACACTCCTGGCAATCAGTCTCTAACAGCATACAATAAATCCCCCCAAAGACGAGACGACACTTCATTTTGAGGGTCAAGCAGAATCTGGTTTACTGGGGCTAACTGCCCGGCTTTTATGCAGGTCTCCCTCCTGGTGGACACTCCCCTAGGGGATCAGATGGGAGACTGGGACACAAAGGGTACAAGAACCAATCACAGACTTACACATTTCAACCATCCCACAATACATCACAATCCCTCCTCTCTGTCCTGGAGATAATTGGGAAGTAATCCAATTATCTCCAAGGACAGAGGCAAAACTCCATTACACACATTTTCAGTAAAAGACATAAAATTACATACAGTTACATTTACTACATAAAACATACACATTCTACATATCCCCAGATACCTTAGATCTAAGCACACATTACTATCGAATGGCGCTCAGATCACATACATACATTTCAATCGCCATGGAGCCGAAGTCTTTCGCATAGTCTTTCGTTACGCGAATAGGCTCCATGGCTTAGTTATCTGGGGTGATGCTGTTCATCCGGTTAAACTACCGAATGAACAGTCATTCGGTTCCGCTACTGAATGGAGAGGTAATGAGGCTGGCGGCTCAGTGGTGTTTGCGCCAATAAGTGTCCGTTTTCAGTTCCATAGTTTGGGCACTGAACACCACTGGCCGTTCGGGAGGTAAAATGGCCGCTGCCACGTGTTCGGCGTTCATCAATTAGGCTGTGGATAACCGCAGCTTCTGGGCGGTCAATTGATGGCACACTCCAGTTCCCAGGTGGTCCATCGTTCGGTAGTTTGTTCGGTAGACTGAATCTACCGAACACCCTGGCAGAAAGGCACGAATAAACCTTTCAGCAGGGAAAATAACAGGTGTGAACTGCAGGGCCATAGTCTAAAGGGAGCAAGCGAGCAACCAGGCTTCTCCAGTGCATAGTGGCGAGGTTGGTTCCGCCACAGTCACTTTACCCCACTCCCCCTAACATGCAAGCTCATTTGAGCATGGTCCTCAACATCCTCTGTCCCTGTGCGTCCAACTCGTCTGGTAACAAATACTTGTCTGTTAGTCCAATGATTGTACAGCACTACAGAATTTTTTGAGCTTTATAAATAGTAATAATAACTAGGCTTTAGATGCAGCCATGTAGAAGGGTTATCACATATTACTTTAGTTAGATTTCAGTAGACATGTGCAGGTAAAGAATTTTCGGTCATTTTGAAATTCTTAAGAATACACAATGTCTACATTTTAGAACCCAGCAACACCTCTGACAGTAAAAAATGCTTAAAACAATAATTTTGTTAACTGGTTACCCACAATCAAAGCATTGCTCTTCCCTGTGATAAACAAAAGGTTAATCCTCCCAAGTCAGCTCACTCTGGTATGAGATACATTTTAACTGAAAAGTCTTTGCTGAATCATAATTATTTCTGGCACTGATGTCTTATAATAGCCATCCGCAAAAGTAATCACAAATGTTCTCTGAAGACAATAGCATTCCATCACAAGGCAATTTACAGAAGTGGCTGTCATTCATAAGTCCGCACAAAGCGTCTGTGACAGGCCAGCATTAATAGTGGGTTACTGCACCGAGCCAGGCTTCAAATAAATGGAAGGAGATTTTTAAAGTGAAAGTAATAACACTCTGAAATGAGATAACTGAGGAAATTAGAGATATTGTACTAATAGACTTATGTTTTATATCACAAGGTTTTTTTTAACTGCTAATGTAAAAAATTTTTTTATTTTGTTTAAAGTGGTAATAATTAGATTTGCCGTAAACTCATGGTTTTCAGACATGGCAACACCCAGGACAATCAGAGATTTGCATGAAAAGTTTTTCAGTATTTTTTTCTAGAACTTCAGAAGCATATACTGTACGCCCAGCAAGCTCATTTTAACTTATCAGCTTATCTTAAGAGAGCAATGATTGTACCTTGAATATGAGATGCTCTGAAATTGGTGATATTTTTCACTCACATCTTTCTGATTCTTGAACATAGAAGAGAAGGACCAAGGAATAATACAGATCTAGCTAAATAAATGAGTGCAGAAGGTATCGGGCACATATAATGCTTAATTAATATACAATGGCTATTGCATGAAATCAGCATGTCTGCACAGTTTTTGACAGCATGTCTAGTGTCTCTAAGCTACAATTTATACAAACTTTGGGATTGTTAAAAAAATTTCTTCAAATTTTTCTTCTTTGGAATTTTTTGTGTAGGGTCAGTTGTCTTGGTTTCCTTAGTAGCTATTATATTTTATAATGTAGCTGACATGGTGTGCTTTTTTGGTGCACTTGTATTCTTTATTGTCATTGCTTGTAAAGTACTTGGCAATCCATTTCTGTTGTTTGTTTGCTACAGTATTGTCTCTGTCTGTTTTGTAGTTGGCTGGACAGTGCTACTATGTGTTTTCATTCTATCTTGCTATTAGGTCACTTGGTAGGGTTGCAGTTGGCCAAGTACATGTCATTGCTTTACATTTTATTCCAATAGATATATATACAATGCCAAAATACCAGTGCAGTAGTGCAGTATGCAATGATACCTTTTTTTATATCACTAACATAATATTTAAAGGGACACTATAGTCACCTGAACAACTTTAGCCTAATGAAGCCGTTTTGGTGTATAGAACATGCCCCTGCAGCTTCACTGCTCAATCCTATGCCATTTAGGAGTTAAATCCCTTTGTTTATGAACCCTAGTCACACCTCCCTTGCATGTGACTTGCACAGCCTTCCATAACCACTTCCTGTAAGGAGAGCCCTATTTAGGCTTTCTTTATTGCAAGTTCTGTTTAATTAAGATTTTCTTATCCCCTGCTATGTTAATAGCTTGCTAGACCCTGCAAGAGCCTCCTGTATGTGATTAAAGTTCAATTTTGAGATTGAGATACAATTATTTAAGGTAAATTACATCTATTTGAAAGTGAATCCAGTTTTTGTTTTCATGCAGGCTCTGTCAATCATAGCCAGGGGAGGTGTGGCTAGGGCTGCATAAACAGAAACAAAGTGATTTAACTCTTAAATGACAGTGACAGTGAATTGAGCAGTGAAATTGCAGGGGAATGTTCTATACACTAAAACTGCTTTATTTAGCTAAAGTAATTTAGGTGATTATAGTGTTCCTTTAAAAGACAAGCTTTCGAGAGTTTTCCTCTATTCCCCAGGTCTGAAGCAATATTGAGACCCGAGGAAGAGAGAAAACCTCTCAAACGTTTGTCTTTTAAATATTATGTTAGTGCAATAAAAAAAGGTATCATAACATACTGCAATGCTCTGGTATTTTGGCATCTTGTCTACTGGACTAACATGGCTAATCCAATTTACACTATATATATATATATATATATATATAAAAATAAATATATATATATATATATATATATATAAATATATGAAGCATTGCCTTGCTTTATTTAGTGTAAAATATGTCATTGTAGGATCTGTATGTTTCATAAAAAGTCAATTGCTTGTAACCTGTTAAAAAATTCAAATTGCAGGGGGGCGGAGCCTGGCTTCCAGGCTGCATGGACGTGCTGAAACAGAGCTCCTGAGCACAATAGCACGATTCGGGGCAAAGACCCCAATAAAAATGCACGCACAGCACCTGGAGAGTGACAGCAGAGTCGGGGACACCCGGGCAAAACGATCGATACCAGTAATTAACCCGCTACTTACCGGGAACCGGCACCAGCACCAAGAGGCCTACTCGAGACCCTGTAGGGGAGAGGCGTCCGCTCTCCTCGCAGGCGACCCTGCACATAGAACCTCCACGATACTCATCTCCTACCCCCCCCCCTCTGGACCGGCGGGGGTTATCCCGGTCCGCACAGTGTGTTCGGAGACACCAGCTACCCGGAGACGCGAACAGAAGATAAAGCAGTGCTGGCGCTCACACAGCTCCCCCAAGATGGCGGCCGTCACCACGCTGCCTGCACTGAATCAGCTACAGCATACGACGATCCTACAAGACACCGCACAGCGCCTGAATATTCAGCCGCTTCTGGGCACAACTCAGAGACCGCATGAGAGCAGCACAAATCATTCAGAAACCTGCACGGATGGCAGGTAAGAGAGGCAGCTGGCGGCGGGGACAGGGAAGTGTACCCTTGGGCACAGCGACAGGTGACCCACGCACCCCCAAACCACAGAGCCCACCCGGGCTGAAGGCCAAAAGGGAGAAGACCCAGACGCATCGCCCACACGCAAGGAGGCTTTATCGCCGCAAGCGGCCAAAGCCCATCAGGCCCTCCATTGCCCCCGTCAGGGGAAGAAACTCAGGCTCCAGTAGTTGCAGAGTTAGTGGCACCGAGATGCAGGCCTATATAACAGCCTGGGGCTGGAAGGATATCTTCACACTGCCCACCGCTGCTGCAGCCTTCAACACCACACCAACCAATGCTCACTGTTTCACAAGGGACGGCATCGGCTAATGGAGACTCTCTACACAAAGTCTCTGGACAGGTCAGCACCAGGCCCATAATCCCTCAGTTTAAGCCTGTTAAACTAGGTGTCCAGGACTGACAACCATGGAGAGCAGAAAACATAAACACACACAACTCCGAACCACAGTGCTCTACAAGCAAACAGTAATGCTTAACGACGTGCAAATGTTATCTTTTCTTTTATGTCTACTGCTATGATCTCTCATCACGCTACCTACACAATTGTTTAGCCCGGCATGTTAGTAGTTAATAGTTTTATGCTTCACATAACCCTGCCGACAAACCATGCCACAATATGCGGCAAAACAAGCCAAGATAAAAACCTGACTTGTAAGCATATAGCAGCTATTTGAGCGACTATTGAAATGATTAAGCTGGTATGTTACCTGCCATAAAGTGCTAGCTGCATTAATACGACTAATTTAGCATTGTTAAGCTCTAATTGTCAATTGTCACTATTATTTGTCTCCTCTACTTTAACTTAGATACTATAACTGTTTAGTTATAAAAATATAGAAAAATGTGCATATTCTCAGGCCACTGTCTAACATGTATTGATCTTGTTATACGCTGTTGTGGCGTTCATTGACACCATGTACTCACCTGCACAATAAAAATAAAGAATTAAAAAAAAAAAAATTCAAATTGCAAAGCATTGCCTCTGCATACTCTCCTTGAAAACGTGGATAAAAAATGAATCTTAATAACAAATTTCTATATATGATTAAACAAACAACTACGGAGTGTCACAGCCATGGGAAACTGGTGGAAAACGTATTTATGTACAAAAAAGAATCCTTTTTCTGTATATACATAAATCATTGATAAAATGAATTTGTTGGAGGAATTCTTTGTGGACTTGTAGATGATGTGTAAATACCCATGTGTTTCTTTGTAAGAAGCTTCAAGTAGTGTGTTGTTCTTTCTTCATTTCCAGGAGATTTTCCAAAACGTAATTGCGCTGAGTTTGATGAAACAGACAAGCCAGCATTATACTGTTGGTCCTGGACGATTTGCAAGCTAAAAATATATCTGTGTCTAACTGATAGGAAAGAACTTGGCACTTTACTAAGCAGCATATCCCTAAGAGGGAATTAAAATGATACACAAAGTACCAATGATTCCAAAGATGTTCCCACACAAAGATTCCAGCCAGCTGAGTAGTCTCATGTATTCTGCCTCTATGGCTCATTCACCTCACGGTTTGAGTTCCAAAAGGAATGTAAGATTCATGGATCCCCAACACAGGTTTTCACGCACCTCTGAGTGAGCTTAGTCCAAAATGTCGTGCAACATATATAAGGCTTCTAAAAACATTTATTATTTTGCATAACGTTCTAGAGCCAGGTTTTTATATCACAAATAACTAATAAACTCACATGTAGATAACTTTTTTGAAATTAAATGCTCAAGAGTTATTTATTTGCCTGTGATACCCAACAATAGGTTTGAAAATGTATAAAAACAAATTATATTGCAAGGTGCATTTAGTGCATATGTATACTTGACCAACATCATATATACTACACATTTATTTTGCTTGTTGGTTATTCATAGTATTATTATTATTATTGCCATTTATATAGCGCTAACAGATTCTGTAGCGCTTTACAATATTATGAGGGGGGCTGTAACTATAAATAGGGCAATTACAAGAAAACATACAGGAACAATAGGTTGAAGAGGACCCTGCTCAAACGAGCTTAGTCTATAGGAGGTGGGGTATAAAACACATTTGGACAGGAAATATCAATCAAATAGGGTGGGAGTGAAGCAGTGCTGCCCTATAGGAGAGAGCAAGAGACAGGTGTGCAAGGTAGAGGTTACTCTGGGAGGCCATAAGCTTTCCTAAAGAGATGGGTTTTAAGGCACTTCTTAAATGATTGAAGACTAGGGAAGAGTATGATGCGGGTGGGCAGGCTATTCCATAGGAAGGGAGCCACCCGCGAGAAGTCCTGCAAGCGCGAGTTGGCCGTACGGGTGCGAGCAGCGGTCAGGAGGTGGTCATGGGCAGAGCGGAGGGAACGAGGAGGGGCATACTTATGGATCTGTCAGGGGCTAGAATTGTTCAGTGCTATATATATATGGGTTAGCACTTTGAATTGACTCCTGTAGGATACAGAAAGCCAATGCAAGGACTGGCAGAGGGGTGAGGTTTGAGAGGACCGACTAGAGAGGAAAATCAGTCTGGCGGCGGCATTCATTACAGACTGTATGTAGCGGGGCAATACGGCTTTTGGGAAGACAAATCAGGAGAGTGTTACAATAATCCATGCGGGAAATTACTAGAGCATGGACAAGCTCCTTGGTAGCATCTTGCGTAAGAAAGGGGTGGATGCGGGCTATGTTTTTAAGTTGAAATCTACAGGATTTGGCAACAAACTGGATGTGAGGCTCAAACGTGAGGTCAGAGTCAAGTGTGACGCCAAGACAGCGTGGTTTATTTTATTTTGCTTGTTGGTTATTCATAGTATTATTATTATTATTGCCATTTATATAGCGCTAACAGATTCTGTAGCGCTTTACAATATTATGAGGGGGGCTGTAACTATAAATAGGACAATTACAAGAAAACATACAGGAACAATAGGTTGAAGAGGACCCTGCTCAAACGAGCTTAGTCTATAGGAGGTGGGGTATAAAACACATTTGGACAGGAAATATCAATCAAATAGGGTGGGAGTGAAGCAGTGCTGCCCTATAGGAGAGAGCAAGAGACAGGTGTGCAAGGTAGAGGTTACTCTGGGAGGCCATAAGCTTTCCTAAAGAGATGGGTTTTAAGGCACTACTTAAATGATTGAAGACTAGGGAAGAGTATGATGCGGGTGGGCAGGCTATTCCAGGAAGGGAGCCACCCGCGAGAAGTCCTGCAAGCGCGAGTTGGCCGTACGGGTGCGAGCAGCGGTCAGGAGGTGGTCATGGGCAGAGCGGAGGGAACGAGGAGGGGCATACTTATGGATCTGTCAGGGGCTAGAATTGTTCAGTGCTATATATATATGGGTTAGCACTTTGAATTGACTCCTGTAGGATACAGAAAGCCAATGCAAGGACTGGCAGAGGGGTGAGGTTTGAGAGGACCGACTAGAGAGGAAAATCAGTCTGGCGGCGGCATTCATTACAGACTGTATGTAGCGGGGCAATACGGCTTTTGGGAAGACAAATCAGGAGAGTGTTACAATAATCCATGCGGGAAATTACTAGAGCATGGACAAGCTCCTTGGTAGCATCTTGCGTAAGAAAGGGGTGGATGCGGGCTATGTTTTTAAGTTGAAATCTACAGGATTTGGCAACAAACTGGATGTGAGGCTCAAACGTGAGGTCAGAGTCAAGTGTGACGCCAAGACAGCGTGGTTGCAAGGATGGACTTATGTGGATACCACTGACTTGAAGGGAGCGTGAGAGAGGAGGATCAATATTAGGAGGAGGAAAGACAAGGAGTTCAGTTTTAGAGAGATTGAGTTTCAGAAAGCGGGAGGACATCCAGTCAGAAATGGAAGAAAGGCAAGCAGTGGCAAGTTGCAGGACGGCAGAGGAGAGGTCCGGGTGGGGAGAGATATATTTGGGTGTCATCAGCGTACAGGTGGTAGTGGAATCCAAAAGAGGCAATAAGTTTGCCAAGAGAGGCAGTATAAAGAGAAAATTATAATATATAAAGAAGGTGACCAAGGACAGAGTCTTGGGGATCTCCAACTGAGACAGGACGAGGGGAGGAGGTATCCTTGGAAAAGGAGACACTGAATGAGCGTTGGGAGAGATAAGAGGAAAACCATGAGAGGACAGAGACACAGAGACACAGAGACCGAGCGAGTTTGAAGGAGGAGAGCATGATCAATGGTGTCAAAGGCAGCAGAAAGGTCAAGAAGAATTAATATGGAGTAGTGGCTATTGGATTTAGCTGAGATTAGGTCATTATTAACTTTGATAAGAGCAGTCTCAGTAGAGTGGAGAGGGCGGACGCCAGACTGAAGAAGGTCAAGGAGAGCGTTGGAATTGAGGAAGCGAGACACACGGATAAAGACAAGTCTTTCCAGAAGCTTTGAGGAAAAAGGCAGCATATTGTCAAGCAGTTGCTGACTTGTTGGTACATATTTAATTTTTTTCCCACCACTCTTCAAACTATGGTGTTTGCAAGATGAATATGTTTGACTGTCTTAGCTCCATACTAAGAAAATAAGGAAGCACTTTTAAGAAGAGACAAAGGTAGATATACATTGCTATATTTAGAGTAAATATGACTGACTGAAGTATTCCATGGCATTGTTAGGGGAAATCATCACGCAAGTGTTTTAGATCATCACCCAATCAAATCACATCAAATGGACACCCTGCTATAAATCTGCATTATATGCCTGTGATTCACTAGAACAGGTTAAAGCAATTACTCCCAAACCTGTCCTCAAGGCACCCCTGCCAGTCCAGGATTTAGGGATTACCCAGTTGCGTCTAAAGTGTTTTTAGAGAAAAAACAAAACACCCTATGCACCCTAAATCCTGGATTGGTAGGGGTGTCTTGAGGACTGGTTTGGTAACTACTGGGTTAAACAGATCCCTCTTAAATGTTGTCACATGTTGCCCCTTTTATAGAAGGGGTGAAAATGGACACATTTCTAGATAAGAGTTTGGTTTACTTATGGTCAGCCCACAGACAGGGAAGCAAAAATGTCCACTACCACCTCTGATAAGACAGTAAATAAAATTACATGGTTGGAATTAGATTGGCAGGGTCAGAGACTACATGATAAGACCAAACAGCAGACTCATTGACAGGACTATATTGTTTGACTGTTAGACACACGAAGGGGCTGTAGGCACACTCTGGATAACAAGGAGATACATTTACTAAGTATTGGAGTTTTGCCAATCTTCAGCATAAGCTTTTATGGATGAGTCTTGGAGCAGCCTTAGGCTGTCCCTAGATTTAAATGGATCACACCCTTGTTGCTAATACTCACTGTTACCAAACAAAGCGAGAATTCTTCTCAATAGAGAGTAAATTATTTTAGACCATTCAAGCCAGGAAATCGGGAAACATCTAATAGTTGATTAAAAGGGATATGTTCAGATTGTTTTACTAATGACCTGTAAGTGCAAAGACAACATATATGTCTGTTGTATGTTATTGAAGTGATATGTCTGCAAAGAGCTGATCCTTGTCTTATGTTAGTGAAAGTTACAGAGGGGGTAATGAATGTTAGCTCAGTATTGGCTGCAGAGAAGCAACCAGTTTGATTACTTACATTGGGAGGCACCTGGGCACTCCTAGCACTATAACCACTGCAGCATGCTGTAATGGTTATGGTGCTTGGAGTGTTTCTTTAAAAGGGAGCCACCAATTCTGTGAAAATTCACACCGATTTCACAACTGATTTCTAACTTGTGTTATCTTGTTTTTGACATCATGCTTCATTTTCTTCTAAATGCATTTGAAGCATTTACCAATTGCTTTAACAATTGCATGATAATTCATAATAAGTCCTTTCACACATTGCATTAGAGAAAGATAAACAGGAACATTAGGGGAGATTTATCAGTGTCGCGGACAGTTTTTGGCACAATCAATCAAAAATTTCAGGTTATTTATGTCCGTTGCTTCCTTAGTGCCGTAACCGACATTTTTGAATGCGTGACCTTTTTTCACAACGCAACAGACATCGCAATATTTCCCTTACTGTTACCACAAGAAAAAAAGTACTGGTTCACTTCTCCAGTTATCTGCTACTCTACATTTGGTGTTTTTTTTCTGAAAAATATAATTAAAAAAAAAAAGATGCAATTTCTGTAAAACCAACACTTTTCAGACCATTTTAGAATAATTTGTTAAATGCAATCAAATTAAAGACCAAAATGAAAAATACTTTTCAGAACACTTTCATGAAACCTTTCCCATTTTTCATTTTTTCCCCCCTAGTTATATGCTCTCTCTATGCTGACTACTAGGTGCAAAGGACAATGCATTTCTAATAATGATCGACAGCCATGGTAGAGGTAATTATTTGAAAGATAGAGGTAAATACAGCAGTGCGAATTTCTACATTTCATTTTAATTTTTAGACCTCGCAAACATAGACTTGTTAAAAATATGGGATAAGTAAACCTGGGAAGTAACATTTTGCCATTAGCGTCTGTAGAAATAATGGATAACAATGGGACATTGGAAACATAAATATATACAGTATCTCACAAAAGTGAGTTCCCCCTTCACATTTTTGAAAATATTTTCTTATATCTTTTCATGTGACAACACTGAAGAAATGACACTCTGCTACAATGTAAAGTAGTAAGTGTACAGCCTGTATAACAGTGTAAATTTGCTGCCCCCTCAAAATAACTCAACACAACCAGCTCCCGATTCACACCTGAAACCTTGTAACACTGACAAGTCACATGACACCGGGGAGGAAAAATGGCTAATTGGGCTCAAGTTAGACATTTCCACTTAGGGGTGTACTCACTTTTGTTGCCAATGGTTTAGACATTAATGGATGTGTGTTGAGTTATTGTGAGGGGACAGCAAATTTACACTGTTATACAGGCTGTACACTCAGGGCCGGTGCAAGGATTTATACTGCCCTAGGCAAAGATCCATTTTGCCGCCCCCTCATGTCACTAACTCACTGACAGGCACACCCTGGCAGACACACACACTCACTGACAAACACACACTCAGTCACAGACACACATACACTCACTCACTCACTCACTGACAGACACACAAACACACACTCACTGACATACATACACTCACTCACTGGCAGACACTCACAGACAGACATACACTCACTCACTGATAGACACACACTCAGTCACAGACACACATACACTCACTCACTGACAGACACACACACTGACAGACACACACTCACTCACTGTCACTGACAAACATACACATGTGCACACACACAGGCAGACACTTACTGATAGACATACACTCACTCACTGACAGACACACACACAAACACACACTCACTCACTGGCAGACACTCACAGACAGACAGACATACACTCACTCACTGACAGACACACACGCTCACTGACAGACCTACTCTCACTTACTGACAGACATACACTCACTCACTGATAGACACACACAGACACTCACTGACATATATACACTCACTGACAGACACTCACTCACTGATAGACACACACACTCACCTCCCTGGGGGTATGCCGGGGCCGGAATGACGTCATATTCCAGCTCCCGGCATGACAGAGGGTGCACAAGGGAGGAGTGAGAGGCTGCAAGACGCTGCCTTCCTGCTCCGTTCCCCTCTCCTCCGGTTACCGGCATTTTTTGGCAGAGCAGGCACCTGCCATCAAGGTAAGCAGGTGTCTGCTCTGCCTTACCTAATACAGGTTCGGGGACGCCCTGAGGTGGCCAGGGATCCTCTGAGCGCCTTGAGGATCGGCCCGGTGCTGGGGGCAGTTCAAGAGCCGCTCTCCCAGCGCTGCGGCCCCAGACAGTTGGAGCCCACCAGGAAACATCCCGGTGGGTGCCCCCAGCAGGCCGGCGCTCTAGGCGAATGCCTAGTTCGCCTAACGGCGGCGCCAGCCCTGTGTACACTTACTACTTTACATTGTAGCAGAGTGTCATTTCTTAAGTGTTGTCACATGAAAAGATATAATAAAATATTTACAAAAATGTAAGGGGTGTACTTACTTTTGTGAGATACTGTTTTTTTGACCCAAATATATTAATGGTAGGATAGTTCAAACTGAAGATAATACTTGTTTCTTTTCTAAACCTTTAGAAAATGATTGCTTCATTGCTGAATACTGTTTTAGCTGATTGATCAATGGTCATATTTTGTGAGCAGATTTGTTGTTGGGAAAAGTAAGAGCATTTAAGCAGCATGACATAAGTTAAAAACAAAAAAAATGACAGGTCTGTGCAATGAATAACACTTGGCAGTCCTGTCACACGGATAATAAAAGATGGCAGATTTTCACAGTGAAAAGTGCTTTGACAAGTGACTCATGGTTTCCTTGTTCAGACCACTAATAGGGCTTTCTGTATAAGACACAGCTTCTTAGATCCAGGCTCTGGATGAAGTTTCTCTCTGAAAGAGTGCTGGTGATGTGCTCTTTCACCATAAAGTTGATTACCTCTGGGCTTCAGGAAAGGCTAACACTTGGCCTGCCATTATATTGGCTTTAGGCCCTAGGCCTGCCATTTTGTACAACTCAGTCATGGCCTCTAAAGCTATTTTATGCATCTCTTAAAGGACCACTATAGGCACCCAGACCACTTCAGCTCAATGAAGTGGTCTGGGTGCCAGGTCCCTCTAGGGTTAACCCTGCCTGCTGTAAAAATAGCAGTTTCAGATAAACTGCTATGTTTACATATGGGTTAATCCAGCCTCTAGTGGCTGTCTCATTGACAGCCGCTAGAGGCGCTTCCGCACTTCTCACTGTGTTTTTCACAGTGAGAAGACGCAAGCGTCCATAGGAAAGTATTGACAATGCTTTCCTATGGACTGGCTGAATGCGCGCGTGGCACTTGCCGCGCATGCGCATTCAGCCGATGACGTCCAAGGGAGGAGGAGAGTCCCCAGCGCCAAAAGAGCCCGGCGCTGGAGAAAGGTAAGTGTTTAACCCCTTCCTCCAACTTCAGCCCGGCGGGAGGGGGACCATGAGGGTGGGGGCAACCTCAGGGCACTATAGGGCCAGGGTAACGAGTATGTTTTTCTGGCACTATAGTGGTCCTTTAAGTACGGCCAAAGGTAGAGCCCCAGGCAGGGCCTACCTTTTTGGCAATCCTGGCTTATATATACATAAGGTACATAGTGATTTCTGCATTGGAGCAGTAAGTAGGGGATAAAAGGGTGAACTTCCCGTTCTACAAAAACCTAGTGAGGGGTAGAAATTAAAGAGACTTTCTCTTATCCATTAAAGGACCACTATAGTGCAAGGAAAGCAAACTCGTTTTCCTGGTACTATAGAGTTATTAGGTCCCCCCCCTCCCTTGGACCCCCCTCTCGCTTGCCTGAAGGGGTTAAAACAATGTCTATGGTGACTGAGAGGGGTATTTTTCTAAACCCCTAGACACTTACATTGTGGCAGCACTGTAACATGGCTGTGCAATACAAAAGCAAATACAAACATACAGGGTTTAATTTTGTATGTTAATATCCTTTTATGCCGTCCCTCTCAGCCTAGCATAGCTTGATACTCTGAATGTTCCACTTTTTATACCACTTTTTCTGTATGCGCTCAAGTTGCCATAAACTAAACCTGTACAGCAAGGTTAGCAAGGGTAAACCTCAACTGCCAATTTTAGTGTACAATTCGTAACCATGAACATTTATAAAATATTAGTTATATGTATTTCATTTAGAACTATGTCAGCTCACAACCAAGCAAACTCTTCCAAACCATATATATGATTATTCCAAACTGATGTATACCTGTTAGCCTCTAGGGAAATAAGTTATACACTTATGACCAACCTATCCAGAAGTATACATAAAAACATGTACACAAACTCGGTCTCTGATATATACATGTGTGTGTGTATACACACTTACACAGATGTATGTAACATACAAGTATATGAAAATACAAAACTGTATAACATTATAGCGTCGCTCTGCCCTGCCTCCCTAACTCCCTCCCCCCCCACCCTGGCAATAAATAAAGAGTTTTTAAAAAGTACTTTTTCACTTACCTGATCCAGCACCAAAGCCCCTCCTCTCAGCTTCTTCTCCTACAACATCAGCCAATGGGGGTACATAATGTGCATGTGCAGTGGGCACCCCGCACAAATAAGACCTTCTCCGTATGAAAGCATTTAATCAGTGCTTTCCTATGGGGATTTAGAAGATGCTGCATATCCTAATGCACAACATGATTATGTCAGCATCGTTTCATGGAGTCAAGCCACTAGAGGCAGGCTTAATCCTTTACCCTGCAACATCAGGGACTGTGCACCAAGACCATGTCAATGAGAGAAAGGGGTCTGGGTGCCTAAATATGTGGCTTTCGTTGCTGCTGTGGCTCTTTCCCTCTTGGATCATCTCCCAGACTCCTGTATCTTTATCTGAACTTTTTCCTACCATTTGAAACTCAGGATACCAAAAATAAAAAGCTACTTCTCTCCCTCCTGTGATCATCATTCCTCTTCTGTCAGTCTCCCTTTATAAATAGTGTAGTCACCAACACTACTCTACAAATCTCGGTTTATGTCTTTGCACTTCCTTCTTCACACATTACTTACTGTCAGTCTCCAAATCCTGCTGCTTCAATCTTAAAAACACAACTCTAATCCTCATCTTTTTAACTAGACTTGTGCAAAACTGCCTTCAGCCTGGTTTGTCCTAATCAAATGCCTTTTAATCCATGTACAGATGAATTGATTCATCCAAGATTTTCCATGGGGAGTCTTATCCATCCACAGGTAAATCCTAGACAGATCGATTTGTTCAGATATGGATTAAAAGGCATTTGATCAGACAAACAAGTCTTTTTTTAACCCAATATGCAACCAAGTGCTTGTTCATGCATTGGAGAATTTAACACACCAATCATTGGCCTTAAATGTGCAAAATTCCTGCTTAGAAACAATTAGAAATAGTTTAACTAGGATTATTGCCGATATCTGCCTTTTTCATTACCATCTTCCCCATCAATCTTTATTATGGCCTCTTACATCATTCAGAATTAAATTCAAATTCCTAGTACTCTCCCACATAGCAATCAAATATTCAACATGGTACATTACTAAATAATGTGGCATGTGTTTATCCTAAAATATTTGTATGTCTAAAGCTCTAAAGGAATGGATTGAAAATCCCTGATTCACATGAAAAATACACCTTGTTTTATATGTCTGCAGAAACGATTGAGCAATCTTAATCCTATTTACGTAATTCAATTTCTCTTTTATATCCTTTCCCCATAGACCCGGCTACCTAGCAATCATTGTAAAATTTCTACAGTTTGAGAAACCATTTGCCCGACATATAAAGGGCTTTTTTTTTTGCATTTTGTTCTGGGTTTAAATGGTAGGTAATGACTAAGTGGTAATCCTATTGGGTGCTTGATATTAAAATGATGTGCTAATAACAGATTATTTTTATCTTTTGGCATATAGTACAAGTTTGTGGCTAATGTTTTATGCATGTAGAGTGGTTAATAATAGATGAATCTCTGAAAATATCCTACTAAACAACACCACCTCAAAAAGAAACAGAAATAACAGCCTTTTGCGTATATTTATTGGTGGCAGCTTTGCCCAGACACACCTAGTTTCTTTATAAAGAGCAATAATAGCAAAATAGGAACCGAGACTCTCAATCCAATTAAAATCAAAATACATTTTGCTGCCTCTTGGGGCATTGAAAACAAGAATATATCCATAAAAGCCACACCAATGAAAGTAAAGGTGCCACAGCTGGTCGAGCAAAAGATAGCACAACATACAGTGATCAGTCACAACATTAAAACCAACTGCCTAATATTGTGTAGGTCCCCTTTGTGCTGCCAAAACCATTCTGATGCGTCGAGGACTCCACAAGACCTCTAAATGTGTCCTGTGGTATGTGGCACATTAGATCTGTGGTATGTGGCACATTAGATCTGTTAAGTCGTGTACATTGTGACGTAGTGTCTCCATGGATAAGATTTGTTGTTCCAGCACATCCCACAGATGCTCAATCTGATTGAGATCTGGGGAATTTGCAAAGGCAGCACCATGAACTCTTTGTCATGTTCCTCAAAACATTCCTGAACAATTTTTGCAGTGTGGTTGGGTGCATTATCCTGCTACAAGAGGCCACTGAATGAAGGGGTGTATTTGGTCTCCAGCAATCTGTAGGTAGGTGGTATGTGTCAAAATAACATCCACATGAATACCAGGACCCAAGGTTTCCCAGAGCATAACACTGTCTCTACTGGCCTGCCTTCTTCCCATAGTGCATCCTGCTGTCATCTTTTTCCAGGCTAATAACGGGCACACACCCGGCCATCCACATGATCTAAAAGGAACTGTGATTGAAAAGACAAGCCAAACTTCTTCCATTCCTCCATGGTCCAGTTCTGACATTCAATCCCCATTTAAGGTGCTATTGACCGTGAACAGGGGTCATCATGGACACTCTGACCGGTCTGTGGCTGCACAGCCCTTTATGCAGCAAACTGTGATGCGCTGTGTGTTCTGACACATGTCTATCATAGTCAGCATCAAGTCATTTAGCAATTTAGCTACAGCAGCTCTGTGTGATCGAACCAGAGAGGCTAGCCTTTGCACCCCATGTGCATCAACGAGCCTAGGACGCCCATGACCCTGATGCCGGTTCACTGGTTGTCCTTCCTTGCACCACTTTTGGTAGGTACTAACCATTGCATACTAGGAGAAATCAAAGGAAAGAGTCAGTGCTAGGTTGCCACAGAAAATAAATACCCCCAGGCCTACTATTCCAGTGTGGTATGAACCTGAGCCATATGTGTAGGTCTGCTTTAGTAAGCACAACTAGTGCCAAAATGCAACTGTCGGTGGGAAGAAGACACAGTGGTTGGGAAATAAATGTGCGGCCCTGAGGAATAATTCTCATGACGAAGTTCAACGTGCCCAGTAAGGACTGTAGATCCCCCCAGGTACACATGCTCTTCGCAAGAAAAAGGTTCCCTGGACTCCGTTGTGCTGTGTCTTCTCTGTAGGTGGACATGCTCTGTAGCGTGATAGGGTCAAGATGAATGCCTAAGAAGATCAGTTTGTGAAAGTGGAACCCCTAGTGGTGAAAAAGTGCCATCGTCTTGTGAATACTAACCAGAGTGGAGTGAGAGTGTTCTATCATGAGGAAGTCATCTAAGAAACTGGGTGACTGCAGGACATTCGCTAGTATTGAGTGGTAGCCTACATAGTGTGTTAGCAAATAAAGACAAACAGCTTGGGGTTACTTTTTGTTCTAAAAGTTAAACGTGTGGGAAAGTAATGACAATCCCTCCATAAAATGCCACGAACATGCCCTTGGGATGGCTGAATAGGTAGAAGCTTAGAGGCGTTGGAAATGTCTGTCTTGCCCACCCAAGCTCTGGCATAGTGCTGGGAGAATTCCTTAAAGGAAATCAATGAGTTGAGGCTAGGGGTGGGTAATTAATATGTGTTGCAAATACCTTCTTAAGCAACGTGATTGTGTTGCGGGGTCTATTAATGCGGACTGAAGGTTCTGACACTCATGAATACTGGACGGGAGTGTGACCAGACCTGTGTGGAAATGGTGTGTGAAAACTTTGATGTAGAAGTCGACTAAGTGACGGGAAGGGTGTGCTTGGAGGTAAAGCTCCAGGTTGTTAATGCAAACCTTCTCTATGGTGAGAAGTAGAGTCAGTTACGTCACGAAAAGACTGAAGGCCAGGATGAATTCTGGGATAGTGAGTTTCTGATTAATTCTGGTCTATAGAACGTGGGCCTCTCTGTAAAAAAGAGTCAATGTAAGAGGCTGTGCTGGGTGAGGCCCTTACTGATAACCTGGAGAGGTTGATGTGAGGCGTTAGTTATGCGTTGGGTCGAGGGGCGCATACCAACATATGCGGATGGAGATGGGTGTTGGCCTCACGGAATTGATAATGATGAGGCTAGTTACTGGGAAGCTTAGCTGGGAACCAGACTGCCAGTTAACATACCCGATCCGTGAATGTGATGGGTGATGGGTAGTAGCAAGGTGGGTAAATGTACCTTGCTTGGGGTAGAATGAGGTTTCCTTGCCAGAGGAATGAGATACTGGAGAACCTAAAGGGAAAATTATGGTGGGAGGCCAGTTGGAACTGGAATTGGGCTTGACTTACTATGAATGAAAATACGCTTGTATCCTGATGGTTGTTCTTGAGGCTGAGCTATCAGAATATCAATATTAAATATTTTTGATACATTGCAGCAGTAAAGGAAAATTGTGGGAGAACAGCTCCTTCGTTATCTGTAAAATACCAAATATTTAAGACTTGTTTTTTTGCCATTGAAAAAAGAATGATTGCACAAGCTGGTCATGTAAAGATGTACAAATAATAAGACCACAAATTTCAGATTCAGCCATATTGATTTTAAGGTTGGTAAGAGAACAGCAGATTCGACATTCGTGACTATTGAGATTAGGGGTTATGTGAGCCGAGACCTGGTGCTCACCATTAGGTGTGTCAACTCCAAGTATTGATGAGTGTTGCATACATGTCAGAAGGGGTTCTAATGTCAAAGCAAAAAACAAAAGGAATAGGTGACACCTGTGCCTCTTACCATTAGAGATTGAGAACATTCCCAACAGGGACCCATTAAAAGTTAATCCTGGCAGTAGGTTCAAAGTACAAGGCATCGATCCATTTAAGTATATTAGAGCCAAGGTCTATGTGGTGTAAAATGGAAACAAGAAAGGGCCAGTAGATCATTTGGATGGCCTTTTATGCATCTGTAAAGAGGAGCTATGGGAGAACCTGAATTAGCCACTCTATGAATAAGGTTGAGCACCTTAGCCACCCTATCCCGGCCTCCCTGCCTGATACAAACCTCACCTGATTCATCTTAGTTAAATAAGGCATGTGCCGTTTAAGGTGATTCGACTTTGGCCAAAAGCGAAAGATCAGCATTGGGCAAAAATATCGGCCTGTAACACGGGCAAAGGGTTTTTCAGGTTTTAGCAACATTGTGATATTTGTGGCATGGTTATGAGGATGGAATTCTTTCCCACTGACAAATACATTACATAGTGCCAAAAAAGACTGCACAAGAAGATCCATCTTATCTTCATAGTATTGACCATTAAGATCAGCCCAGAATATGGGATCAAAAAGCTTCTTGCAGCTTCTCCAATGTGAAAGCAGCTTACAAACTGCCGCTGTCCTCCAGGGGTAAATAGAAGGAGACAGTGAGATGAATGTCTGCTGGTTAGTAGGGTCAGTTGAATGGTGTTGATTGTTGATCTTGTATGAAGAGTAGAAATATCTCAATAATAAGAGCATCTCATCTGGCAATGGAATACGGGAGCCTTTTTAAGTTTGGGTACAGAGGAGAAAAAAACATGACTATTGAATAGCTCTAACCAACAGCTCCTCACTCCTACTGCCCATTTTATAAATCAGCTTTTTTTTTGGGGGGGGGAGAGGGGGGACGTGTAAAGGATAGTAACATCCTCTATTATATTGAAGAGAGTTTGAGTTAGGACTTATTGTGCAGTAAGAATCATCTGATGGAGCAGATTTATGTTTGCACTTTATCTCTTCAATCTGAGTATGGACAAATTTAAGTGATATTGGTTATCCCTCATGTGTCTAGCCCGTTGTTAAATGAGATAAACCCAGTCTTATATGCCTTCCACACTAGAGGTGGAGATTAATTCCCAGACTAGTTCTCAAAACATTTTTGGTGGAGGGTTTTTCAGAGACCACCCCTAATCTGAAGGTTATCAAGCAAGGTTTCATTAAGTTGCCATTGCAGCAATTTTGGTATATGAAGAGATGAGGTTTAGGTAAAAAAAGTACTGGAGAGTGATCCGGTCCACCAGCAGTCTGAGCAGTGTGATCAGAGCATTCCGACAGACCATATAGAGATAGTTTCATATTGTGTAGATATCAAGACGAGAAATATCTTATTCAATGAGGAAGCCAAGCATGGATCCAAATGTGCATTAAGATCACCTTCTATAACAGAGACGCCCTAGTGGAAACCAGTCAGTCATCACAAAATTCTAGATAATGTGACATGTTGACAGGTTTCAGATAAGTATGCACCCTGGACTTGAGGAAACGCCAAGTGCTCAAGGAAAGCGCCATTGTTTTGGGTGACCTAGACTTTCCACCCAGCGTTATGGAACTCTGTGGTGGATCTGAAGATAGCAGTGGTCCGGGGACACCATTTTTTGGGGGATGTGGACATTGGAACCCTGTATTTGTGTGTTTTTTGTTAACCAGTGCAAAAGTATCTAGCCACTAATTAAATTAACCATCTAGGTACAGACACCAAGACGCCAGCAATGTCGCAATCTTATTGTTCTCATGGGGACCTCCTGTTGAAGCCCCAGGTATAAAAGTGTGACCTGTGTGGCAATAAAATCAATTCTTCTTGATTCTACCCTTCACTAACTCTCGATTATGCAAGCTATAACACTGGGCTCTAGGCGCTGACAGGTGTAATCAGGGAGGGAAAGGGGATCCTTGGCGGGGACACTCGGGTCCCCCTATGGGTAGAACGCCACACCTTACTTCTAATAAGTGTTTTTCCTGCACCACAACCACAGACACACTAACTCTATGAAACTGTTGCGGCACAGTTGACGTTTTCTCTAGAATGTTTCACCCTTTAGCAGTAATGCGGAGTATACATAATTGGTCAGGTAAAAAGGCCACACCTAAGGAAAATGAATTTGTTAAATGTGCACCTTTTTTATTTTTTTGTCCTCTTTTCCTCTTATATAGGGGAAACATAAGGAAGACGAAAAGACACGTTAGAAAATAATGGGTAAAGGATATTATTAGGCGAATTACTGTATTTGCCAAAAGTTCAAACTGCCTATATATTTAGGAATAAGGCCTCGATTTAATATTGTTGGATAAGCTTTTAAGATGATTTAATATTTTTGGATAAACTTTAAAAATTATTTAATATTATAAAACATATTTTTTGGATATATTTTGATATATTAAAAATAATTTTAGAAATGTATCCAATTATATTATATCACTTGGAAAGCTTGTAGAACAATATTATTAAGGCCAATAATATCCAATCTGGTTGGAGATTTGCACTTTGAGTGCCATTTCCGTTTACAGCAATAAGTGCAAAAATGTACCAATCTCTCTCTTTCTACTACCTGTTGTTTGTGTGTCTGTTTTCTGCAATTTCTAAATATTTACTGACAAATTATAAAATAAAAAATAAATACATTGTAAATGTAACAAGAGGAAACAAATGCATCTGCTCGTTTAATATAATTGTGTTTGCTGTTCATTGTAGGTTTGTAACCGGATTATATTGTGCAAGGCTAGAAAATGTGCTTGCGTTTTGCAATTAAAAATGAATTACTTAATCAAGGCAAATTCTGTGCTTACTCCCAGGCTTGCGGGATCTAATGGAGGCAGAACATTCTTCGTGTCAAAAGCAACATTGTAATGCAGTTTTAATAGATATGGAAATAATAAATATAATGGTTAAAAAGTATATAATTTTTGAATTTAGAAAAAAGAGAGTGTTAGAGAAAGGGAAAAGAGAAGAAAGAGAAATAAATTATGAAAACGGTATACTCTCAAACAAGTCAATTTATACCAATCTGATTATTTCTCAAAAAAAACAACAAAAAAGCAACCTAATAGAAAAATAAGCTGTGAATAAGGAGCTGATGATCAGTATATAGTGTAATCATATTAATAAATTCTGACACCTTTAAGAGCCTCAGGGCTGATCAAAGCTTTGCTTTCCAATGTATTATTCATGGCCTTGATAAACAAAGGCCTGACTGAGCGATGATCCTTGCATCCATTTCTTGGCTACAAATGCACAGATTTTCATGGCCTGCTTGCCTTTCTGTATTTGCAGCCTTAGAAAAACTGTCTCCTTTATTACCTGGTAACTGCTTAGCCGTGTTAATCAGTCACCTCATCCAGTATTCAAATCACCAATAATACTCTTATTACATATGCATAATCATGCTAATCTGCACAAATACTTACATGGACATTGATCTCCAGTTAAGAAGCAGCATTAAGCTGCAGAACCTAGGATTTGAGGAAAGCTCTGTGATATAAATTTTACATACCCAAAGCCTGCAGAATTCTACACGATAACAGGCACTAACAAGTGGCCCTTAGACATAATTATTTTATGTCATTCGCAAAACCTGCTGACGGCAACGTTAGCTTCAGGTACATACATGTATTTATCAGAGTTTGCACCATTTTTGTGCCACAATATTTCAAAAAAGATTTATCCACTGGAAATCTACCACTTTGATATAAGGACCAATGTCTGTGTTGTTTCCTACATAAGTTTTGATAGGATAAATACTATGCCACTAGGTATCTACCTTGGAAACAGAAGACATGGTCTGTGAGGGAGTCTACTGGTGGCACAAAATGTATTACCATTATTTGCTTTTTGTTGTGCCCCTCCCCCTGTACCCATTTGTTGGATTAGAATAAATAATTGTATTTTCCTTTAACATTGTGAGGGATGTCACTTTTTTCTGGATTTTTTTCCCCTCTAAGTGCCAAATACATAGCTAATAGGTATGCAGCAGGAAAACCTGCTTATGAATACAAGATGGATCCAGTCACATATATTGAATCCAAGATGGAGAAAATGGTCCAGGTACTCGATTGCTCAGCAAGGCAAATTTTTTTGGAACCAAGTACACAGCAGCGTTTCAACCCTGCAATGGGCCTTTGTCAAGCTAGGTAATAGCTAAATACCTCTTGTGTAAAAGGGCTGTAGATGCTAGATCTCAGCTGACACAGGGTTCTCGATTCCTTTTGCATTGGTTTGTCTACATTGTACTGTCTATTACTGTACTGTCTATTTTCACTGATTGTACAGTACTACGGATTTCGTTGGTCTTTATAAATACCAGCAATAATAATACTAATCTCAGAATGTAGTGCCTCCATCTTGGGTTTCTGTCAATCATTGCTACATGTTCTATCCTCTGCACCTGCCAGTCAGCGTAGGTAGAGTGTAGTGAGAGGAGGAGATGCAAAAACAATGCTACTGATTTCCTTCCTTCCATGCAATATGTGCCCTGGCTGTGCCAGGACTGAACTGGATTGTGATGTAAAGTGCTATACCTTTAAAATACACTGAAAATAAAATGGAGCATCGCATGGAGAAAACTTACCACAAGTCGTAGTTGATTTTCATTGTTTAATTTAATAGTGCAATTTCCGACTCACCTTTAATGTAATAAATATATCAAGAATCCATATTCTAAAGGCATTTGCAGCCATTTTGTTTTTAACAATTTAAAAATAATTCCAATGTTGCCACAAAAATAGTCAGCAAGAAAACGATTTCCCCATTAACCAGCTGTAATGTCAGGTATGCTGAAAGTGTTAGTCAAACACTGACAAAATCAATACATACTTGTGATAACAAATTTGGCAGCCATAAGCTGGAGGCTTTATTTTTTTCAGTACTAATCACTGTCCCACTATTCTGTTACAATTAAAGACTATACACATGTTATTCCTTCTGAAGAGCTTTTCCATTGGGAAAATGTCCTGTTTTGTTCATGCAGTGCAAGAGAACAAAATGACACGCTTTCTCTGTGCGTGCTGGTGACCTGTTTTTGATATCCCAGTGAGTGGGACATCAGAGGATAAAATTGGTACAGAGCTGGCAGATAGTGTTGTGTGCATGTGTGTTTGTGTGTGTGTGACGGCTGCTTTGTGATACTGCATGTATTTAGAGGCTGCTTGTTGGGTTGTGTAATTAGGCTGCTTGTGGTTGTGCATGTTTGCGTGGATACTGCTTGTGAGATTGTATGTGTGCGGGTGGCTATCTGTGGTGTTGTGTGTAGGTTGCTTGTTGTGCTGCATGTTTGTAGAGACTCTGCTTATCATTTTGTGTTCATGGTGATGCCACTTGTAGGCTTGTCCGTGGAGGAAAGATGCTTTTGGGTTGCATGTGTGTGGATTAGGCTGTTTGCAGTGTATTATGTGTCTGTTCATGTGAATAGGAGTTGTAGTATGTGTTTAGCATGTAAAATGTTTGGACTGAAGACAACAGAAGACTGAAATAATGAGTAGACAAGGAGGGATAGACACACCAGATAAACCTCAAAGAAACAGGGAGGGTGGGTGGGACAACAACAAGTAAGTAAGATGGGGATTTACAGACTAATTTATTTATTTATTATAAATTGTATTATTTATAAATACCAGTAATAAATAAATATGTAAGGTGATATTCCTTTAACCCCCTAAGGACCAAACTTCTGGAATAAAAGGGAATCATGACATGTCACACGTCATGTGTCCTTAAGGGGTTAAAGTGTTACTCTGAGCACGATCACCACTTCAGAGTCTTGATGGTTGCATGGTGCAAGGACCTTAAGCAGCTGGCTAATGTTAATTAGGTGCGTATTTTGTCTACAGAGGTTCATAATTCATTGGATGAGCTGCTCACTTGATACTTTCAATCAATGAACCAATGAACCGATTGCCATCTTGCATCTCATCTCATTCAGCCAGCATGGCAGGAGGCTTGGTCCCTGGAAGAACCCAAGTAAGATACAAACTGTTGCAAAAAGGATTTTCCCCCTTCAAATGCAAAACTATAATAATCCGAAAGGAAGTGAGATAAATCAAAAGATTTCACTCTTTAGTTAATAAACCCCTAGACAACTTTGTGAAGTAAAAACTGATGTTCGGAACTCTGATACAGAGGAATTGCTATGCATTACTGGAGTTGTACTCCCGGCAGATAGAGTATCCCAGTGCATCTATGCGAGATTTTGCAACCGATTTTTGGATGCCTACTTAGAAATGAATCTATCATGCAATCAAGTTAAAATATTACAAATATTTTTTTTATATAGTTTACAACAAAACACATTAAACAATAAAATCTGCATTCATTATATGTTCTAAAACTATATTTAAAAAAGAGTCAATTGACTTTATAATATAAGATATGTTAAATTTCAAGATCTTCCAGCCAATAAGGTGTTAAGAAAATAAGAGCAAAGCCCATCACTGCCATTCTGTTGGCTGGCTCGGAAAATCATGTGACAGTTCATTGCCTCCCTGTGCTGTCTGATACAGCTCTCTGTGTATTGGAATCTACATAAAGAATGCACCGGAGTGTCAGCAGGAAGATCTCGCAGACAGGTAAGAAAGCATCAACAAGCAGTTGTGATAGAATTGTCTCTATTGGATTGTATATAATATTCTCTGTGATGGTAAGTGTATGTTGGAATGCATCGGAATGATATGTTCATTATTTGCAGAGTTCATGTTTTAAGTGAGCTGTCATGTCCTTCGTTTGTTGCCAATGTGCACATTTTCAAAATCTCTAATGCAATTTCTTTATGTATGTGATCGGAAATAAACAACATACGGTTAGTTATAAAAATCCTTCTATACTCGCACATTCATTATATTATATCTTCGCATGCTTCCACATTCAGATTTGAATTTGTAGAAATGTAGAATTTTCTGATGGGAATTTTCCATCCAAAAAAATTAAAGGCTTTTGCTTTGTATTATGTCAGTTTGTAGTAAACTGCCGTCTCTATTCATTCAACTGACAGAGTCCCTATTGTTGTTTACACCTAGTGACAGATGAAGATAAATATCCCAATAAGTATTCTGGAAGCTCCGTTTTAATTCTGGATTTTACAGAGAAAAAGGATTCACAAATGAGACTCTCCAGTTTTCCTCCTTTCAGTTTAATTGCAGATTGCTCGTATGAAGCCCCTTTCAGGTTAATTCACGAAACTGTGAATCGGGGTCAGATTGACAAGACAATTGCAAATTGTAGGCCACAAGTAACTAAGCAGGAAAATGACCTGAGTTGAGAAAATTTTATTTTTTAGAATGCCGGCTTCTTATCTCCACAATTTAAAGGTTTAGTAAATTAATCTTCTTAATTTATTTGCAATTTTCAAAATGTTTGCATAAGCTATGCAACACATTGTTATATTTGCAGCTATCACAGGATCGGTAAAATAGGTCTTATTTGTAAGGATTGCTGCTTCCAGCGTGCAGTTAAATTAAGATAATAAAATCTTTTGTTACCGATCCTCATTCAAGAGCCATACAAGATTCTTAAAACACCAAAAATACTTTTTTTGTAGCCATTTTTTCTTAATGTAGAACTAGGCTCTTGTATGGCATTTTTCTTTAGGTAAAAAGATATGAAAGTGTTAAGGCTTTAGGATGCACTTGAGGGGGCAAGCCCATCAGAGAGACTTAGAAGTACGACTCTTTGTGCTCAGCCTAAAATCTCAGGGGGCAGCCTTAGCTGTGGTTGTGGAGACACCACCTAGTTTAGCTATCCCATGGGTTAACAAATGAGATGCAGAATTTGCAGTAATCATTCCTGACACTTGCTTTAGCCAGCCTCTGGCTAGTAACTCCTGGTGATATGTAGTTCATCTAAACTAGAGTTCTGTGCTATGGTTCAAAGACGCATCTAAACATGGGTGAATGGCTGGGAAAATCCTTGCACAACATCAGTTTGATCTGCATTTATCACGAGGTGGGGATAGTAAGAAAAAACTCTACGTTTCTGTGATTTTACAGTATGGATTTCAGATAAGGAACTGCATCTCCATAAAGCAGAAAATTGAGAGCTTTTTGCTGGGTGATACATTTTCACACTGCCTTGTATTTATGCAGATCTTGTCTGTGTGATTTTTGAAACAAACATTTATTTCTGATTGTTTGTTTTACTTTTGTAATATGCCAGGTTTGTTAAGCAACATTTATGTCAATGAAATCCCATTTAACATTATGGTCCTGAAGGTTGGGTAAGGCCTATTCTGAATTTTAATTAGCTTGCAAAGGTTAAAGGTACATGCTAGGTACCATCACTACTTTATCTCATTGAAGTGATAATGGTTCCCAAGAATACCTTAGCTTCAGCTCATGCTTCAGTGATAAATTGTGTTTGAATGGATTAACAATAAATTAGGGTCCCTGCAGCCTAATCCCTCTGTGGTGCTTGGGCTTCTGCGGTGATAGGCACCAGTGATTGGCTGAGAATACCAGCCTATCAGTCACCCATCGCCAGTTATGAGTTTGTATGGCTAAGATGGAGTATAACTTCATCTTAGCTATACCTCTAGTGGGGGCTACATTGCAGGAATCTAGGGACTTTCATTCAATACTCAGCTGTTTGTCAACAGTTTACCTCCGAATCCTAAACTAAGCCAAGGTATTCCGGGTACCCTTACCACTTCAATGAGATCAGAAGGTTATGGTGCCTATAGTGTCTCATTAAGTTATCCTCCATTCTCACAAAGCTCTCTCCATATAAGTTTCAAATTATAGAGCAAGTAAACAGCAAATTAAAGAAATTCTCCAAGCATCATAGCCACTACAGCTCACTGTAGCAGTTATGGTGCCACCAGTGTCCTCAATGTAAGTAGTTAAACCATTTTCTAATGATTTGACTTCGTACCTGGGATCTGTTGGGTGTCACATCCTGCCTACCTTCCAGTGGCATACTTAGGGTATGGTAGCCATGGCTCATGCCATAGGCTCCCCTTGAAGGTGAGTGCCACATGAAAGCTGGATTGGGTTTCGGCTCTGATCAGGCCCCACTCAAGCTAACAGGAAGACAAAAAGAACCTTTAAAAATTACTATCTTGTGTTCTGGTGGGCTCCTGGAAAAGTCGCACTATCTTGTGGTTTCCGGCACTCTGTGAGGGAGTCAGAGCGCAAGTGCCGGGTTTCCCAGCATGCACTCTGATGTCACTAGACCTCCAAGGTGCCCACTAGACTTCAAGGGAATGTATCTGTGCCCTCCATCCTGCACAGGACATAAGCAGGAGGTGCCATACATCATATTTAAAAAAAAGGAAAAAATTACAGTGTGGGGAGACTGTGTTTTAATAGCCCCCACATACACACACAAACACGGTCACCCCTTCAGTCACCCTGCCACAGTCACTGACCCCCTAACCTTGTCACATTCACAGCCCCTCATCCTGTCATAAGCACTCCCCTCACTTTTACACTCACTCCCAAGCCCTATCACACTCATCCCCAACTGTATCACAACACCACCTCTTTACTCTGTGACACTAATGCTCATCCATTGCCACACTTACTCACCCTTTAAACTCTGTCACGCTTACCGACCCACAACCCTGTCATACTCACCCACCCTAACCCTGCCACACTCACCTCCTCAAATGTCACACTCACCCTCCAAAACTGTCACTTCCTCTCATGCATGAAACACAACTTGACCATAAACACAACACACAAAACCTCATGCAGCTCCCCTAACAAACAACACAGCACAAGCAATTAGGCCACACACATACTCTCCCAGACACAGACATATACATTCACACTGAAACAGAGACAGACATGGATGTTAAGGCACATACACAGGTACACAGTGACAGAGAAACAGACACACACAGTCGGAAATGCACACACATTGGGATCCAGTGCTCTCTAGTGAGTCAAAGAACAGCTGCTGGATGTTCCCAGATTCACTCTTTCTCGCTGAGTGTGGAACTGTGAGGGAGCGATTACCGAGGTCTGCATCTGCTAGTGTGGCAAACCTCTCGCTCCCTTTCTGGACCATCTGACCTCCAATAGACCACCAGGCAGAGGTTACCCATTTTGGATCACCATGGTGCTCTTTTGGACCCCCAGATAGCTTTGCCTCCCTTCCTTGAAGAACAAAAAGCAGAGTATGACCTCACACATTATACATAGCCACCACATACATCACATACAGCCTGTGCACACATTACATTCAGCCAGCTCACCCCACACACATATCACATACAGCCAGCATACACACACACACACACACACACACACACACACACACACTACATCACATACTGCAGAGGCAGACTGGGTCAGGTGGCAAGGGTGCAAATGCTCCTTGAGCCTCTCTGATGCCTACGTAAAATGGCTGCTACTGCTTGCATGCTAAGGTGGCGCATTGAGTGGCCCATGCACTTAGGCCCACCCAGTTGGCATGTGCCACCAGACATCCAGTCTTGCACTGTGGTGCCTTAACAATGCTACTGGGTCCCTTTCATAATGGCAACCACAGCTAGGAGGAAATAAGAGCCAGTCACTTCCTCCCAGCTAACAGACAGGGAGCCACGTGGGAGGGAGACAAGACAACACAAAAGCCTCAGCCAGCAAACTGGACCACAAGAAAGCCACCATCCTGCACCCAAAAGATAGGCTTAAAAAAAATTGAAATTTTGACCAGGATGTGTATCTGTATGTGTTCCAGTGTGTCTGTGTATCTGTATGTCTGTGCAGTTGTCCTGTAAACGAAGATATGAACAACAGCGGAAGAAGAGTTAACAGTTCAGGATAGCCTCCCCCAGTGCTCTCGGTCTACCATTACTATCCAATGTACGGCTAATGCCATAGCACACTTTCACATTAGCTAAGCAACAGTGGAAGGGATGAGCTTTGGAAGTCAGTATGAGCCCTGGTCTTTGTCAAGCCTCTTAAAATAATCTGACACCTTCCTGGGAGACTGCATAACAAAGCTCTTTGCACTATAACCACTACAATTAACTGTAGTGGTTATTGTGTTTAAAGTGCCACTGTAATTTGTAAAACAAATAACAGAGATGACAGGTCCACAGCATCACAGCTGAAGGTATGACAGCAGAAACATGGTGAAAACTAGATTTTTATTTGCTTAAAATTTTCTCCTGGAAAACTACCTGAGGAGTGCAAGATGTATGCTATGTCAGGATAAAGATAACTGCATTCTCTACAG